>JBAMCK010000346.1:0-743557 GCA_037075185.1 Drosophila pseudotalamancana | reverse complement strand
TACGTATTGCTATTGCGGAACTCGCCGCGCATATCCAACACGTAGTAAAGCGACTTGTTCTTAACTTTAATAGGTAGTTGTACGCGCGCAATTGTACGGGATTCCTGAGCTGAGATGAATTTGAGGGGCACAGTCATGATGCGATTGCGATTAAATGGACCATAGGTGACAATTGATATGCTCTGTCCGCCCTTGCGAAGAATAAGGAATCGGACGGAGCGCAGGGTAAACATCCAAACAGCAAACAATATTCCATAGCCTGAATATAAGAGTAATCGTTATTATCGAACTGTATATAAATTGATGCATATGCCCACCTATCAAAAAGCTACATATCGTAATTCCATTTTTGTACTTATTCTCGCCCAAGTTAATACGTTGAAACCATTTCAACTCTTCTCCAGGTTTTTCCACAACAGGTGCGTCTTTAAGAGTCGTAAATGCGAAGTGCGAAAGATACGTCCAGAAAATAAACTGACACACTCCGAAAAAATTAAGCATATTATAGAATCTTGGATTCTCATATTTAAACAACACAATATCCTTTGGCACGTTTGTGCTCACATCAAAGGCAGCCCGTGTGGATTGCAATCTAATCGGCGCAATGGCAGCCGGCAATCTGTTGGATATAATTGAGGCGCCACAGCGCAGGCTTTGCAAAGTGTGTCGTTTTAAATAGTTTGCACCATGCTTGAGTGCAAAATTTAACAAATTGCTCATTTTAAGTAATAACTTTGCTTATTGCATTTATTATAAAACCAAGCTAACCTCCAATCGAACAGATGTTTTTGTTTTGTTTCAATTTTGGCGTTCGTTCCCATTGCGAACTGGTTTTTTTTACACCCTTTACCAGGGCTGATAAATGCTTGTTCTTTGTTACTGTGGACTTACGCTCGAAATATATAGGTTGGTAAGATCTTAATTCTTATTATTATTTATTTATTCTTTACCAACCTTATTTAATAATAAGTATAAGTATGTCATTTATAGTTTTTGCCAAATATTAAAATTGCAATTTTTTAATGTTATTATCATTATTATTTGTATTATTATATATTTAAATTATAATAAAATTGCTTCCAGTCGACTTTCCTGTTTATTTGTTTCTAGTTCATTTGCCACAGTGCTTGTGAATCAGTTGATCCGCTTTGGGACCAGCAATAATGCAACTGGTTCGTGGCACTTCACGATTGTTGTTGTCTGCTCAGATTTTAGTCTGTGTTTGGTATTCCAGTTGTCCAGGGCGGTAGGTCACTGTACGCTGTAAACAAATCGACAAATAACCGTTTTACCTATTGGAAATATAACTTTAAAAACGTGTAGCATGTTAAAATCTTAAAGTTACAAATTTTGGGATAACGGCAATACGAAAATATATAAAGTTCATACAGGTACGTCCACATAAAGCTCTCAACTTTTGTTGTCAATATTCGACTTCGCATAGAATTGTTATTATTGTTGATATGCTCTTAATATCACTATACATATATAGCATCATATTTGCGGTTTTCATCGTATTGTCATTAGTTTTAGGATTCGGATATATAAAAAGCGACTATTTAAGTATTTGCTTGCGTTTTCGTAGGGTTGTCAGCTTTCTGCACTGCAGCCGGTAAAAATAATGTTTTTGTCTATCCAAAGTTGAGTGCAATGGCATGAGTGCATGGCACAGACATGAGTATGTGTGTCCTTTCGCCAAAAGCATAGAATGAACAAAATTGTATAAATATATGGGATTTGATAGGGATGGCAACCCTATTATATACCATGTGCACAGTAATTACATGCACATAAATACATTAACGCCCCTACTTATACCCTTATGTAAAATATAGTATGTAGTAACCAACATTATGATTTGCTAGCACTTGGCAGCCCTAAAAACATTAAATTGTATAATCAAAAATTAAATTGTTGCTCTGCTTGCATTTACTGTTGCGTTTGCAACTAGCCGTATGCGAGAACTGGGATCGATACATATATCTGTGATAATATAATACAGTATATGGTTGCGGTCCATGGATCTGTAATATAGTTTTCAAATTAACCTCACTTTACATTAAAATCGATACGTAACCTAAAAAGAATGTGCTGCAAAATTATATACATACGCATACAAAACTTTTTATACACACACGCACACACACACACACACAGATGCGGCTAGTTAAGCACACCCCAGGTACAAGTGTGTGTGAGCGAAACAGCTATAATAGATATAACTCCCAAAACAAGTTCAAACGTAGTTCTGTTGCTATTTTTATATATAGTATTATAACATTTTTGTTTTGCATATAAATATATCTATATACAGTTGAAAATTATCAGGTAGCATTATTTTAATGTAAGCGCAACGAAAAGATGACAAAATAGATCTAAAAGTAGGGTACGCAAAGAAGAATGCCTCAGAGTACTATATAGATAACTGAACCGATTCTATATCTTTTGGCATTTTGAAACCCAGTAGAAGAAGAGGAAGCACAAGACCTGTTTTCCCCAAGGCACATGGTACAAAGTTTGGACGTCAAATATGGCTGCCGACGCCTCAACTTTTGTTTTGCGTCTGTGTTTTAGTTGTTGCTTCTCACTGTGCTGCTGTATCTTTCGGTACGCCTCGTTGTTGTACGACAGCGCGACCAAAATGACTGTCGTTCGGCTCTACACGCTGTTTGAGGCGAACTTATTCTTAATTTTCTGCATTTATATATTATACAGTAATAGTATAAACATATATATATATATTTATTAAATTATATAATATATTTGTATACACACATACGTACATATTTTAATCGGGTATAAATGTCACTCGCTCTCTTTTTATACCTCGCTCGCTCTCTACTGAAGTTCTGACGGTCTTGCTCTTGCTCTCCCTCTCTCGAAAGCCTACGACCTGGTACCAAACCGGTATCCTGCCAAAAGTCCTAGGCAAACGCATGGCACAAGTCGCAAGTCCTAAAACTGCGGATCTTAGACTAGTGCATAAATTGCCACACATTATTGAACGCCAACTCCCCCACCTGCCCGTTCTCCGACATTCCCGCAATCTCTCAATCTTTTACTCTCCCTCTTGCAGTTGAACTGCTGCTCTTGGCTGCCGTTTTACATGAGATTTCATTTTCATAATACAATTTCACATATTTTGTTTATGCAAACTAATAGTTTAATTATCCCCCCTCCCCTGCCTCCCCCTTTTACATATCATTCACCTTTGCAGATACAATGTGTCACATAGAGTTGTCCCGCTCACACGCCCAGGTCAGCCGCATCGACTCTCTCGCTCGCACAACACGCAGCATTGCTTGCTTGTAAAATGCCAATTTATGGCAACTTTAATTTTGCCTATCTTTGCTATTGGTATGCGTTTTGTTGTTGTTCTTTTAATTTCCTTTTGTTATGAAAACCTTAGCACAGCCGACGATCCCTTTCGTCCGCAATAGTTGCGAGCTTCAACCCCCTACTCTCTCGTACCCCCCGGAGATTTTCATATTAACAGGGCTGCTAACTTGTTTCCAAAATATGTCTCAGAAACCGATTTTCATATCTCCGCTGCTTAGCTACATATATGCACCTACTTATATGAAAAGTTGACCTATTTTGCAATTGTCCAAAACAAATTTCATGTAGTTGGCACCAATGCTGACGTCACAGCGCATTTAGTTAGGGGTCCTACATTCGAATATGTGAAAGTAATAAATGCAAATTTTTGAAAAATTTAGAACGTTATCAATACTTATTTGACACGCCCTTATTTAGCAGTTGGCCGCTGCCCCTTTTTCATGACTACCCTCTCGTTCCCACTATCTTGCGCTCTCTCTCTCACTCTCTCGCTCTTTCTCTCTTTGCTGGCTGGTGCTCTCTTATTTTTAATTTCGTCGCCGTCGTCGTCGTCTCGACGTCAGCTGGTTTTTGCGTTCGCGTTCACTTCGGTCACTGTTTAGTGCTGCCTTGAACTCGTACAGAAATCTAGTTACAAATAATATGATTTCTTCGAGTCCAGTGTAAATTGTCGTTAATTGCGGGATGCTTGTTGGAAACTTAACCAATTCATTTCGCCTCACCGTATCGTAAGTAGTTAAACATCATCTAATTACTAATTATATAAAGATGTAGCATACTCGCTTCAATTTAACCTCACTTTTACTAACATATCGCATAGCTATGGCAGAGGCTAAACTGTATAGAGAATCGCTCCAGTCCTAACGCTTCATACAACGGTTCTTTTTTCGTTCCGTTTCATTTTTATGCTGTCCCCCAAAATGTATCACAAGTTCCTGCTTTATGCACGCTTTTTTCTCTTGCCCGTTCACTTTGTATTTGTGTTTCGGTTGCAGTCATCTTTGCGCTGTTATTCGCGCTCGGCCGCAACATATGTACAACCGAACAAACAACCGACCTACCGTCCGACCGAACGACAAGCGCACCGGTTAGATATGTAGATTAATAGATACATACCGAAACCGAAATAGCGTATAGCACCAGACAAAAATCAGTTGATATATATATACGTAAATATATATATATTTATTTTATTGATAAAATTAATATGTACTATAAGGCAAAGCTTCACCTAACATCATCGCCTTTGAACGAAATTTAACTACCAGTTAAAGTTAATTATTTATTAAAAAAAAAAAAAGTTATTAGTAAAGTCGTGGGTATTGTGATATTGAAGCTGGGTCTTGAGAAAGGGAAAGCCGGATTAGCTCATTGTAAATTTTAGCTTCAATTCACTTTTATCGGTAGAAGAAACTGCGGCAAAAGCTTTCTCAGAGCTTTTAAAAAAGCTCCATTTGGATTCAATACATTTTTTAACAGGGAGTCGTTTTAATTAATTGTGTTTAGTTTTGTAGAGTGAAAATTTACTGTTAAAGCTTAATTGATTTGGCTGAGGGGTAGGGGTTGGGACATTTCGGTTAATAGCCTATTGTCGCAGGGTTGCCACCTTGGGCGTTGGGTACTGCCAGACCGTCTAAGAAATGAAATATTTTGAGAAAACATTTTTGTTCTAGTTCAATGTGTTCCACCTAAAGGCTTAATAAAAAAAACACTCACAAATATGATGGAAGTAACACAAAACGTGGAATTAAAGGAACTGCCAACAGAAGAAGAATTGATGCGAAGTATCGCAGCGGAGCTCGACCATGAAGTTGATAAGCTAACCACCCCTGGTAAGTGCAAGAATTCAATTCGATGCAATGTGCCTTAAGTAAAAGCCATTACAGATATTGAAACCCGGGTGGAAAGGCGCAAGTCGAGCATCGATGAAGTAATACCCAATGGTCTGGCAGCAGACCTTCCGGAAAACGAATTTGAAACATCATCGCCTATCGATAGTGTTGTCAAGAGTATAGTTGAAAATTCTTCAAAAACGGAGCCATGTGAACGTAACGCTGAAACCGATCTGGATGCTCTGCTAGATAGAATTAGTTCGATCGTTGACTCCGATCCGAAGGAGTCTGTCGATGAGGAGGCAGAGCAAGAGGATTTCGCAATGGAAGCTGAGAGCACATCGATTGTAGCTGATATCGATAACGATGAGGTAAGCAACACTGCAGTCGCGAATGTGATCGGTGTCGAAGAAGCGCAAAATGAAGAACAGCTCGATAACATCATGGAAGAGCTTGAAAGCGCCGAACTTGTTGAAACCATAGAGAAAATACAAGAAGGGCAAGAGAATTCAGAGGGAACTAAAATAAAAATAAATATAAATGAAAATGAGATGGATCCCACTAAAGACAATGATCGGTCAATTGAAGAAAATCTTTTGGATGATGAAGCAAAAGAAAATACCAAAAAAGACACAAATATTTCGAAAACAGAAAAGCTAAAAGAGGATGCGACTGAAGACATTTTCATGGATGCATTAGAAAATATTTCGAGCTCAGATGAGTTTGAAACGTTTAGCGATCATAAAGTCACAAAAACTCACAAATTAAGTGCCACAAAGGCGTCTAAATCAAGCTTAGAAGACATAACCTCAGATGAAAGTAATGAAGAGGATAGAAAAGATAGCGCCGATGCTAAGGGCAAACCAGATGCTCCAGTTATCGATCTAGACTCATCGGATGGGTGTTTCGGAGCTAATAAGACAGCAAAGGTTCGTAAAGATTCCGCAAAGGAAGAGGAACAAGAAGAAGAGTCTACAATGAAGGTGAATGAACCTAAAGAACACCAAAAGGATCAGGACGAGGTGCAGGAGGAGGAGCAGGAGTTGAAAAGCACAACCTCGGATGATACGTTGGAGAAAGCTGTGGAAGGTACTGAAGGAAATCTCGAGACCGACACAGAAGTAAACACTGAAGCTATTCCTGTTCTACCAGACAAGAAAGTTATAGACATAGCCAAGCTAAAGTCAAACGGAGTCTTAGAAAGGGATTCAGAACGGACAGCCGAGCATATTGAAGAGCAGGCGCCGAGAAAAGTTTCAAAAAAGAACGAAGCTAACGCTAGGGAAAACGAATCGGATGACGAAGTGATCTTTTTCGAGCCAATTGAGAAGTCAGCGAAGGAGAGTGAGGCAGCCGATAACAAATCGGTAGATGTTAAGGTTATGCCAATGCCTGACAAAAAGATAGATGAGGTTGTGCTCTTATCCGAGGATGAAGACGACCAGCCACCCGCTAAAAAGCAAGCGATGGAGCCCAATATTAATGTTGAAAAAAATGAATCGACTAAAGGAAACGATTCCAAAACGGATGGAGCTATAAGCAGAGATTTGTTAGCTGACAACTCAGACAATGCCTGCGATCAGTTTGAGAAGATCAAAACGCATGGGAAGATTAAAACCGGGTTAGCCGATGACATGGACAGCAATTCGAGCAACTTGCTGCAGCCTTCGCAGAAGAGCAAAGAGGATGCTCCGGCTGAACACACAGCGCAGGCTGATATTGGTGATGTACAAATGATGGCCGAAGAGCCTGAAGAGGAGACGTCTCCGCAATTACAGCCAATGGAAAAGCGTCTTCGTCGGAGCACCGATGACAAATCAGAGGCCAGCAACAGTCTTCCAAGCTGCGCTACTACCGAGACTGCCGCCTCCGACATCACCAAACGGAAAGATGAGGAAACACCACCCGCAGTTGCCAAACGCAATCATAGTCTCTCAAACCCCGCGGAGAAGGAGGAAATTCCCAATAAGAAACTAAAAACGGAAGATTCCGATTCAAGTAGCTCCAATGATGGCACTTTACAAATCGATCTCGATTCCCATGACCGTGCAAATGAAGCCGAGACGGCAGCAGCTGCTGAGACGGAAAAGGATAAGTTCGATGATGAGGCGTTGTTGAAGGATTTGAAGTACGACTTAAAACCCAAGCCGGAGCTCAAGAGCAATACAAAGTCGGTCCGATTGGAATTTGTGAGGAGATTTCGCACAAGTTTCGACAAGATGACGCGAACCGATTTGGAGGAGCTGGTGCTGCAGAAGGTTGTCGAGAGCATGCTGGTGAAGAGCGAATTTGCGGAGATTAGACGCCAGATCGACAATCATGAGCTAACGCTTGCGAACTATCGCCGTAAGATAGCCGAAGTCTCGAAGCAGTTTCTCGATCTCGAGACGGTGCACAAGCGCGTGCTCAAGGATCTGGAAACAAAGAATGCACAGTTTACAGCGCCTGTCCGTATTACGCGGGCAGTGGGCCTACAGGTGGGCATGGCCCTAATGAAGAAGCCCAGCGAGGAGGCCGCGCGCCATCACGCTATCGGCAGCCATAATGCGGGCAGTATGTCAGCGCCATCATCAACGATTCCAACGCCGCCAAAGGCGAGCACGTCGCCGATGCGTTCGCCCATGCGCGGTCCCACGCAACGAGCAGGCATCAGTCCGCCGCAGCAGTTGCATCACCAGCAGCTGCAGCAGCAACAACTGCAGCATCAACAGCAGCAGCATCACCAGCAGACGACCTCGCCGCCAGCCGCAACGCGACCCTTCGTGCAGACCAGCGGGGCCGGCACACCGCCGGTGCGTCGCGGCTGCATGCAGAAGGTAACGCCACAACGTCCCGTTAACAACACGCCCAGCTCCTCCGGCCCGGCGATGCAGCGTATGTCATCCACGCCCAATGCCACATCTCGGCCCATGTATGCCACCAAGCACACCGGCACAGTAGCGCCCGCGACGGCGGCAGCTGTGGCAGCGGCCATGCGAGCCCGCGGCACCACTGCTAAGCCGATAGGCAAGGACTACCAGGGCTCCTACATGACACAGAAGCAACAACATCAACAACAGCAGCAGCAACAACAGCAGCAACAGCCTCAGCCGTAAATTAAAGTTGACCTTTACATAAATCTCGGTTTTAATCGAAAATCTTCTTTTCAGTGTCCGCATTGGCCGCAGTCCTAGCAAGCAGTCCATCAACTCGAAGCCACGGTCCGTGCCCACCGTTTCGGTGCCCATGTCAAGCGCCTCGGATGGTGGATTGCCTGCTCCTGGCTATGGCCAGTCCACTTTGGCCCCCGCACGACCCAAAGAGAAGGCCGTCATCGATCTAACCGATGAGGATGATGCAGCTGCGGCAGCTGCTGCCGCTGCCACCGTGGAGGCCAATTCACGGCTTCGCCAAACGCCAAGTGTTTCCGTTAAACGGACGCAGCCAGTGGGCTCCAATGCACGGCCTGTGGCTGGCAGCGTGGTGCGCGTTTCTCCAATGAATATACCTCGCGCCAATGCAGTTACCCGACAAATTGTCAATGGTCCAGGTAAACAATAAAAAAATATTCACAAAGAGGCGATCAAGATCTGTTAATCCATCTGCGAATGACCTCTTCGATTTCTGAATATATAAGAGCTGGATTCTTCAAATTTAACATTTTCTTCAAAAATAGATGTGTCTTTCTATATATATTTCTAGTCAAGATCAACAACCGAATGGGTTGAGCCCTGTCCGTTCGACTTTACGTCTTTCCATGTGTATAATCTCCAATGTTACAAAGCCTAGGAATTGTTATTGAACGTATAGGTATAAGGCACTCGCAAATCGGGTTTGTTTCTTTTAACAATCGATCATTTTCTCCATTTACTTGTTATCGATAACACTATTTTGATTTCGAGCATTTCTCGTATAGCTTAAGAGCTAGAGTCTTTAAACCTAGTATATATATTCTGCTAAAGAAGATGCGCATTTTGGATACCTCAGATTTTATATACCTCTTCCATTCTCCCGCTATTGAAATTTGAATTCGATTATTAATGCAAACATCATTTCATTAACAGTTCAACGAAGTCCGGTTGGCTCAAATGTAACCATGCAAATACGGTCGGAGAATACGCCGCCAAGTGGATCCCGTGCACGTTTCTCGCACCCTGCACCGCTGCCGCTGGCGCCTCCGCAAACCTTCCATCCAGACTGGAAGCTTCCGCCATCCCGACCCGTAATACGCATCAGTCTGCACGATACGGGAATTGTCATCTCGTGGACGCTGGAGGATACGGGCAGCCGTTTCGCCGAGTGCGTTACCTATCAGATCTACGCTTATCAGGAGACCATCAACGAGCCCACCACCGACTCCTGGCGGCATGTGGGCGACGTAAAGGCCATGCTGTTACCCATGGCAGTCACGTTGAATCAATTCCAGGAGAATCAGCGGTACTTTTTTGCCGTACGCGGCGTCGATGCTCATGATCGTTACGGTGTATTTAGTTTGCCCAAAACGTGGTAATTAGTCGGAGTAGTGTCTATTTTAATGTTTTTTTTTATATATTTTTTATTTCACATTAGTTGTTAAGCATACTTTTAACTTATTTATACATTATTACCCAATTTAATTTAAGTATTGAGTTCTTGGCAAGTCCCATAATTTTAGATAAATGTTATATACATATATACAAACAAAAAATCACACATATATGTTCGTTCCTTATGATAAAATATCTCTGAGCATTGGGCGACCACTTAAAACTGAAAGTTGTTTATTTAAATTAACCCCTCCCATCCCATCCGCTCCTACATATACTCTCTAAGTTAGCCTTAAGTTGAAGCCTCTGGAGTGTTTCTTATGGATAAATCATACTTAACTCAAGAAAAACTGCTTTGTGGTTAATTAAATGCAACAACTCGATTTATTTTGTAATTTGAAACCTATGTATTAAGCTTAAAGAAATAGTAAACAATGAATAAATATTTAATTGAAGCATTTTTATATAGAACTACATCTAGGTTATACGTATACATGTATGATATATGGACACAAGCAGTTAGCTTGAAGTTGTCAGGCATATGGTTTAAGACACCAATAAAAATAAACCAACTAAGAATTAGTCACAGCTTTACGAATCTCATAATCCATTTCAAAAATAACTTAATGACTGTTTAAGCTGTCGTTATGATTAGAAAATTGCTGGCTGAATAATTGAAGGGAAATGTCATGACCGTCTAATGCTCAATTAGCATTTCATGTACTAATCTTTACATAAATTATGGATTCAATGACCGTCAAAGGATACGTTCAGCAAATTAGCAGATATTGATTTTTAGCTGGAAGACAATAAAATGGGTGGTAAAAAGAGCTGTCAAATCCGCGAGTAGGATTTCTTACCACTTATATAAGAATTGAATCGATCGACATAAAATACATATAGGGCCATATCCGTCAGAGTGGGTTTTGACCAATTCAGGGTCACTCGCTGTGCCGTTTTGGCCTTAATAGCAATCGTTGCAAATCTTGCATGTTAAGTGCAACCAGTCTGTCCTTTTCTATTACCTCTGGGCTGCCATATAGATTACTTTCTATACTCTGCTTACAATCTATAAAGGGGTATATTGGTTAAGTGAGAAATAAAAATGGAGAAAGTTCCACAATTGCTCTACAAAGTTTGAACTGGGCTCATTGCACATTTTATTTGTAGTATTATGTACTAGGACAAACCTGAAGCAATATTATTTAACAGAAAAATTAAATTTTCACAGATGTTGTTTTATAGTAGTTAAAGCTATTCAGCTTTATGTTGCTTGTTTGCAGCTGCAATCTATAAATTGTAAACTAGCAAAGTCCAGAGCTTGACATTAATTGCTTACTGAGTTCAGCGAGGCATTTGCTATAAACAGAGTATCGTTCAGTCGAGTCTTATTCGTTTTTCATTCATTTTCTTGCAGCTCTTGACATTGGAAAACGGGCGCAAGCGACGTCGCGACCTTTTTCGTTTCTATTTTTTGTTTTTTCTTTTTTTTTTCTGCAGTGCTGCTTTTTGTGTTCATTCATGCGCTGCATGGGGCAGAGAGCGGTATGATTGGTGGCCGTTCGCCTACTTGCAACCGCCACATGCAGCAAGGCGCGTGGCCACGTGCCAGCGCCAGAAACCTTGACATTAGGCGCTAAAGCGCCTACTATATATATTTGTATGTGTGTGAGAGTGTGTGTGTGTACTTGATGAGTCCTTGCGTCTGCTGCATATCCGGCGCTCAGTAAATTTTGTCACATTGTCATTTTAATTCATTTGCAGACAACGTGTCGCAAGACACGTCCTGCTCATGTCCTGGCACATTTTCATCGCCGCTCCAATTATTTGGCAACTGCCATGACAACAAAAAGTTTACATTGAATGTTTGCACTTAATTGAAATAACTATTGCACACATACTATACGCCGAGCACAATTTAATTGTTGTTTTTGCATCATTTCCCGGAAATGTCTTAACAGGCTCGCCAAACACACACACACACACACACACATGCACACACACACAAACACATACACAATGAGCTGCGTCCGCCGCCCACCGCCAACCGCCTATAACGGCAAGCATAACAAAAACACAGATGTTTTCACAAAACAAAACAAAAAATAAAACCAGAAAAATACAAAAAGAGGAACTGCTGTCAGTGACTGCATATGGCGCATGCGTCACTTGCAGCACGGCAACACTGTTGGCGCAGTTGGTAGCAGCAGCATTTGCGGGCTTTGTTTGTTATTCGCTCGCCGAACGCGTCGCCTAACGGTTGTGTGTCGCTCACATCTCGCACCTGTGTTGCGTACAACGTGCAACGTGCAACGAGCGGCGGCATGCGGCGCGCTTTTAGACAATTAACGCGTCATTTTTAATATAAGCCAAACATATAAATAAAATATTCATCGTTTTTATGTGTGAAAAGTGTTATTTTAACAACAAATTTTAAAATATTTAAAAAATATATAATTAGAAAAAATATTCAATATAATAAATATATCATATTTCATATTGTTGTGAATATCCAAAACTTGATTTATATGCAAACACAAATATTCTTAAAAAATTAAATAAAAAACAAAAAACATAATCAAAAAACAAAACAAAAGAAAAAAATAGTGCTGCTATTAAACGAAATATTTAAAAAGTAAAATATAATATTTGAAACAGTTACAATTTATATAAATTAACAATATATTACTTTAAACTATATTCAATAACTTATTCAACGGAAGTATTGCTTCTCCATGCGTAGTTGTTACTAAATATTTAAAAAAGTACAGTTGAATTAAAAATTAATAAAATAAGACAAAAAAATATTAATTAAGCATAACGGGATTTTGTTTAATATAGAACAAAACTAGCTTTAATTGAAATATCGATTACAAGGGCTAACCCGTCAATCGCTTTGTAAGTAAAACAATGCCCCGAAGCGTGCCACATACCATGTGTGTGAGTGCGGGTGTGTTTGTGTTTATGTATGTTAATTAAATTACCGTTATGTGTGCTTAACAACAATGCCAAAACCCACAACAACAATAACACACACACACACACACACACACTCATACACACACACGCACACATATGCGGCGTAACCTCCATTGCAAGTAATTATAAAAAAACATCGGCAACAACAAAAAGTCAACTAGCACACACTCACACCCTTACAGTCACACACAGACACACACATTTGCCCATTTTCAGTCCCAACTTCAGCTCGAAATGCGATTCTAGTTTCATGTCTTGGCCCTGGCCACTTGCTGACATGTTTGTTGTGTATGATTGTGTGTAAGTGTGTGCCTGTAAACTAGGCTGTCTCTATGTCTATTACTAGCTGTAGCCGTTTGCACGTAACGCCTTACTATTACAGAGCGTCTTACTGTACAATGAGAACGCTCATAAGTATGCTACGTTTTCTGCAATTCAGACTCAACCATTCACATGTACGTACATCCAATTGCTTGTGTATGTATGTGTGTATGTGAGCTAAAGGTGTAATAAGCCAGCGTTAGTCGTCTATGTATGTGTTTTCCTATATAGCATGCAGATTGGTCAGCTTGCTAAGCCGAAAGGCTTACGATTCGAATCGATAAAATCAGGTCCTCTTTTGCCATTGTGTGTTCTATCAGTCGTCTAGCTAAGCTTTGCGGCTTACGCGCTAGCACTTTATTTTCATTTCAAATTTGCGAACTAATTTTTGTGTTACATATACATACAAGTAATCCACATACAAGCTTCAATCCAAACTTTGTGTTAGAGTTACAATATATAATAAAAACATAAATATATTTTTGTATCTGCACATTTTTTATTCTTTCATATATTTAAAAAAAAAGAGAGACTATTAGGTTTTGCAATGTCTGTATACAGATAGCTATTAATCAGAAAGAAAAAAGCTAATTCCATGTCCGGAATTCGAACCCACAACCCCCACAAACAAAAAAAAAGAAGGAAACTTCCTTCCGCCGGAATCAAATGCAATACGAAGGAAATAATCATCTCCTTAATGCGATCGCAATTGCGATTCTATTAATAGCATTTTAATGGCTTCACAACCACATGAAAATTGCACATACTTCTCATTTCTTTTCTCATAGGTGTCTAATATGCTAAATCCATCTTCTCTCATTAAATTGCACTTTTTGTTCATCTTTGTTTTGGCATCGCTGTCAGCTTTCCATTGCTCGGGCTTATGGCTTACGGCTGACAGGACATTTAAGGCGATATTATGTTGCCCTCAGGACAGGTTTGTCCTCGACACGTCAATGTTTTGTAGACAAAACAACTAATGCAACAACAACAACAGGCACACACCCATTTTTTTGTATACATTTTCTAACAAATGTGAGAAAACATTCGAATTTTTTGCTGTGCGGCTATCAGAAATGGAAACAGGGCCAGATATTGAATGGCGCCGCACAGTGTCCCAAAACACGTATGCAAATGTGTTAAGACCAGCATAAATGTACCGTAATAGCCGCACTTTACAGCTGAGTATTGAACACTCAGACTAAGCATTGAGCATTGAGCATTGAGCATTGAGCATTGAGCATTGAGTACTGACTACTGAGTATTGATTATCAGTTTTGCATACTAATAAGCGAGCGCTTATTCCGACTATTTCGCTGATGGCGCTCCGCACTCAAACGAGTGTGTGTGTGTGTGAGTGTGTAAGTGAATATGTGTTGGTGTATTGGTGCTTGATAGAGTCGCTGTTTGGTTGTTTGCCATGGCAGCTGCCATGGAGCAGCAAAAGGGGAGTGTCCGCATGCCCCAAACAAGTCGTAAAACTCTCGAGCGTGTACACAGACGATTTTCCATTAGGGGTATGCTTATAAAATGATTGAAAGTATTATTTCAATATATTTTTTATTTTTATACTTTTTTTTTAGCACAATTGTAGTTGAATAGCATTTATGTATATGCATATATATATTTTATTTTATTTTATTTATTTATTTTTTATTTATTTATTTATTTTTTTTAATTAAATGTTATTTATATTTTATGAAAATTTTATTTTTCATTGGTATAAATGATTGAAAATGTGAATTTTGCATATTTAAATATTAAATATTTAATTTAATAAGGACTAATGTATCTTTTAAGTATTGCGGAATACCCTTATTCTATAAACTGCCTGTAATGTAAGCTTTTTTGTTTGTTTGATTTCACTAGCTTTGCCTCAAAGGCTTCGTTTATTTCATTTATTTTTGGTCGTTCTTTGTTTGGCAAGGGGCGTGAGCCGTTCCTTCTTTTATTTTTCACTTTGTGCCAACTTCGTCGCCATTGTTTTTTGGGACTGTTACATTATGGCGAGTAGTTTTTTTGTTTATTGGCTTTTTTTTTTTTGGTATTTTCTATTTTTATCGGTTAGTGTGTTAGTGTTGCCTGGCAGTTTTCTTCCTGTTTGGGTGTTATTTGTAATGTTGTTGTTATTGCCTGACGTTTCCGCCACAGTCATAACACGACCTGATAACGCACACACTCACACACACACACACACACACACACACACACACACACACACTCGCACGCACACATTATTCATAACAGGAAGCTATAAAAAAATGTTGCCTCCCGTTTCAGTGGAAAAGTTTGGACTGTTGGCTTAAGAGGGTGGAGCTTGGCTCCTTTCGTAACCTGCATTGTTTTGACGCCCTTAACAATTGAACGGGCTGCCAGACGCTTCTCAAGTTGCAGTCAACCTCGATTAGGCACGAAGGAGTGGGAAAAGTGGGAGGAGTGAGAGGCGCTGCAAAGCGCTGCAGGCTGGTGAAATCAATAGCAGTATGATAATCAATCATGAACCTGAGCATGATAAACGCTTCAACAAAGCTGCCAACATTGAAATCGACAAACAAATCAAAAGGAATGAATTTAACGGCCGCACACTAGGCAACCAACTTCTATTCCTAGGTCCTTCTTTTTTACTTCCACTATCGTTAGTTGCTTCTCATTCGTTTTGACTAGCACTTGGCTCAAAGTTCCAAGTTCCAAGTTCCAAGTTCCAAGTTCCAAGTTTGAGCTGCGAATTATTATTGCAATTGCCATTTGAATGCCAAATTCCCAAAGATAGATTTATGTGATAAATGGCGTGTGTGCGAGGGTGTGTGTGTGCGAGGTTTGCGCATGTGTGCGAGGGTGACCGTCAGTACACGCGGCGTATGATAAATGTTAGCCGTTTCAAATATGTTTCGGATATAAAATAATAACAAAAGCGATTCAAGAAAATAAGAACGAAAAAAATAAAAATTTAATCAATCAAAATTTAATAAAATATATATATATTTATTTAATTAACTATATATTTATATAAAAGGGTTAATTAATTCAATTATGATATGTGTTATATTTATTCTTCCTTTTTATTTAACACTCAGCACACAAATATATACCGTATTATTTTGTTATTTTTCTTACTTTATACCGTATTTTATTATTTTTTTACTCTGACCCAAAAGCAAACTACTTTAGTATTTATAATATGTGGGAAAGAATGTGAGTTTTTAGTAGTTGTTGGTAAGCCTTAGAATAGCTGACAAATCTTGTACTTATTGCGGGTTCACATACTTACACACACACACACACATTGAATGACAGCAATGTGCTTATTCATGGAAATTCCTTGCAATATTAATGATATTGATGCTTATGTAAATGTAAATAATGTAAATGCAAAACAGCAAATCAAATAATACAACAAAGTACAAGCACACACATCGTCCCACTCACACACACGCCCCCACTCACACACACACAAATAGACTAAAGTTTATGCTTGTATTGTTGTTTCTTCTTTTCTTTTAGAGAGCATTTGGACTAAAATCTCAAATCGCCACTCGAAACGCTTGCGAAAAGGCAAAAGCAAACAAATAGCTCTCGATAAACAGTTACAAATACCAATACATGTATATATATATACATATGTATGTGCGTGTGCATAAATAAACCATACGCCGCATAGGTCGATTTGTAGAGCAAATCCCCCGGCAACACTTAAGGCATAAATCCAAACTCAATCACGCAACAAGGTAGCAGAGCCGAGCCTATCCACATTCCCAATCAGCATTGAAAGTCTCAGACTGAGACTGAGACTGAGACTGAGACAGAGGCAGAAACAGAAACAGATAGAGGGACAGAGACAGAGACAGAGATAAATGATGCCGTGTAGCTGGGCCGAGTGACTGCCTCTGATAGCATTGCGGTAATCATCATCATCGGCATCATCAGCAATATCTGAGCTCAGGCTCTTGACTGTTGGTTCTGTTATCCTCCACCGCTTGTCAGTGCTGCCCAAAAATGTTGATTTAGTTTGCGGCCGAGACCTGAGCATTGTAAACATGCCAACGCACACCCCTCGACAAGATACTCAATGACATTTCGAGCCCGATTCAAGGACGTGCAAAGAAAAACCACTGCGAGGGCCAAAAATTAAGGAAGCCCCAGCTTACATTCCCGAGAAGGCGAAAAACTGAGCAGCTGCGTATCATCAACATGGCAAGGTAAGTCAGCTTTACACCTTATACTACCCACACTACCCAATAGGCATTTCTCCACTCCTTGTGGAGATATATTTTTGCGGCTACACCCAAATAAGCAAGCAAAAAGAGGAGAAAATAATCCAAACCCGGAACGATTCACCAGTTATTACTATCCAAAGATTGAATACTCTAACATTTTTGATATTCAGGAAATGACAGATTTTATTAAATAAAATTAATAAATGTTCAGTTTTTGTAAATTATTATAATTAAATCTACTCGTATACTTAAGATATCTTAAGCACTATTTTATAAACAATTAAATATATGGATTCGGATTTTTAAAAAGTTACACATGGATGTAATATAATAAAATAGGGAAGATAGATAGAAACTAAGATATGGTTACTATATTCCACAATCAAATATGTTTAGTGTAATCTGCAGACTGTATAGAGATGATTTTATTGTAAAAAAAAGATTTTATAATTTTTCATATTGGCCTTACTAAGGAACTATATAAATTTAATAATGTTATTTATCGATAAAGTCGAACTCCTGCGAATTCCATTCAAATCATTTTGAGCTCTAAGAGCAGACGCTTTCTTCTTAGAAGAAGTTAAAAACATCTGTTCAAGTCCAAAACATAATAGAAAATGTTATTATTATATAAAATGTAGAAGCAGCAATCAATATTCAGCGCGTTACACATGGCATAATAAAATTATAATACCCCTTCATAAAAGTACGAAGGAAAACATCGTGACTGGAAAATGTTTTCAGTTCAGTTCTCAAAAGCAACCACAAACACATTTTTAGGCATTTCCACACAGACAAACAAAGCTAAAGAAACTCGCATTTATCATGTTGACTGTGTCTACATATATATGTATATGTATATATGTATTTACATATACATATGCATGAATAAATGTTCAACTTTATGTTTTGGCAATAGATAAATATCCATGAACAAAACAAGTTCAAAGCAAACAACATTTTTATGCAAAAGCGAATAAGAGCTGAGCGTGAAAGTCTCAGATTTGCGTTATTTAAATTTAAACGACATTTTGATAAGATAAATTGTAGACCCCGCAATAAATCTGGATTTTTCACTATAGGCAAACTCTGACTGCTACAAGTACAAGCTACAAGCAGCAAAGTGTAGTTTTTAAGGTGACAGTCGAGATATACATATATAAGAGAAAAAAATGACATAGAGAGAAGCATTAAGATAAGTTCTAAAAACTACACAACGTAGTTCATAAAGCGAGTCTTGATATATTTAATAATTATTTATGATGAAAAGGAAGACATATATAGAAAACAAAATACGTACTTTTGAAAAAGTGTACTTCTTCATTCGCTTCTCGCTTGTGCGTTTTATTTTTGCATTGCCACACTTTCAGTTGATTTAATTTCCTTTTGTGTTTTAAACATGTTTTTTACTTCTTTTCTATTTTATTTTGCCCCCTTTTTCTTTTTCTATTTAGTTTTTGATCTAGTTTTTAATTCGATTCGATTATTTTTCATTTCTGCTCAGTTTTCTCTTGTCTTCCTCTTGGATCAGGACTTTTATTTCTTGGTTAGCTTCTTTGATTGCCCTTCCTTCAATTTTCATTATTAATAAGCTCTCATAAGTCACATGACTTCTATATTTGGTTTCTGCTTTCCCTTTGCCTGAGAGTCCTACTAATATAACTTATGTCTGACCACCAGGCGTAATTATGCCAATATTCGGGCCACAATTCAAGCCAGGTTTGTTAATTATTTGCTCAATGCTAAAATGCTTCTGACACCCCAGAAATAATCAGAGAGAGCTTAACATATTGAAATTTGTAGCTTACAGCCAAATTGCATTAAAGCAAATTCAGTGCAACGTGCATCATGCGGCATGCGGCATGCAGCATGCAGCAAAGCCAAACCGCAACATCAGCTTTGGCAATGTTCTGATTAATTTTCTAGCCAAAAGACAAATGCAATTTGGCCAAAAGCAGAATGCGAAGCCATTGAATACAAATTCCGTTCTGCCAGGCTGATCATTTTCCAGGCTGAGAAAAGTGCTTAGAATTTTCTTTTATAACTGGCCATTATCCCAGCCAGTGTTGTTTTAACCGCAGGCGGTTTCCATAATTTGTAAATCTGTTTGATTTGCGGCCAACTGTGAATAATTGATTGCAATGAGAGAATTTTAGCATTCAGAATGGGCAAAATGGGAAATTCGTGGAAAACGAACTTTCAAACAACTAAAATAAACAGCTTGTTACCATTTGTGGCATTTGCATGCAATGCATTTGAGTGCTCGCACTTAAAATGGGCTTTTAGAATGGAAACTGTTTTGCTGGACTAGCAGATACCCAGTTTTCTTTTGTACCCACCAAAATGGGTGACTAAAGTGTGATCAACTAGCTGAAACGGTCGAGCGAAATATAAGTTGAATTACCCATCAATTTTTAATAGCCTCTCTATGTGATTCTCATCAGCTTAAGATAAATGCAGAATTTGTTCAAATGTTGATAATGATTGGATGAAATTTTTAGGTAGGTTTTCCTCAATTTTGTTTTCGAGTATATCTTTTACACCTTTAGAGCAAGAGTCATCAAATAGATATAAAATTTAATATATTCTCAAACTAGACTAAAACAGAGAAAAATTAAATTATTTTTATTGGGTTGTGCAACAACAACAGCAACTGTTGGTAAAGTTTTCCCAAAAACCTTTTAAAAAATAAAAATAAATTTTTTATCGCTTCAGCTTAGTTTCATTTACAAGTTTTGTCCATCATAAATAATTTATAAAGCTATTAACTGTTATATTTCCGGTAGTCTAAAAAGCTTAACTGAAGTGCATCCAATTTGTGGCGGTAAAAAGCAGGTAAATGGCGCAATCCTGAAAGCCAGAGATGGCCACTTCAATCATGGCCTGCTTGCAGTTGCCAACAATTTCACGGCCAATTGCAATTGTGTGGGTGCGTGTGTGTGTGTCTGTGTCTGAGTGAGTGCTGCAGCTAAATGCTTGATATGCAAACGCGCGCAAAACAAAGAGAATATTAAGAAGAAGGGGTTCAGGAACTGCTCCTACGTCCGAGGTCAAGCGAATCGTTGGCGCAGCTGTCAATTATGGCCGGCCCATTGGTGCCTAATGCTGACCATGTCTGGCCATAAGTTTTATGGCCCCTAATAGCAAGCAGACCCTTTGCCAGGGCCGTTAACAGCTGACGGCTTTTGGATGCGGGCTAGCAGTCCTTTATTGAGCAGCCATGTTCTATGGCTTCAAAGCGTACTTTATACGCCTGTAATTATGCCACACTACACGCACACACACACACACACAACTTACCACCCCCACCCACCCCTTGTTGTGCGCTTCTGAAACAATGGAACATTTGTTAAAACGGATGTGAATATATTTACGGCGCGTGCAAAGTAAAAGACAAACAAAAGAAATACAAAATAATATAAAATACAATGAAAAGTTGTTTGTCATTAATTAAATTTCACTAAGGCAACAACAAGAATCTTCACACACAGGCGCATGGTTTTATATTTCACTTAATGTCAGACATGACGCACACACCTACACACACACACACCCACACATACATATATATAGAGAGCTAAACTTTGCTGTGGGGTGTGGCAGACGTTACGCCACAACATTTGCAGATAATTGTGAAATATTGTTGAAGTAAAAAGTGGACCTTGGGGAACGCGTTCGAAATACAGTAGACTAAAATAAGCAGACAGTGAAGCGAATACGGAGAACATGATATACATTTAAAGCAACAGCAAATTAGAATGAAGTGAACATCGATGACTTGTAAGCTTCGTAAGGTAGGATCTACAGTTAATGGAGGAATTACATTTTGGTATACCTTTCCAAAATCGGACTATATTGAACCGAGTTATGACCGTTTGAAGTTGATAAATTAGCTCTATCCGGGTGCCGCATGGTTGTATAAATAAGTCTATCTCGAAAATTACAAAAGCTAGAAACTTCAAATTTTAAACACAAATTAAAGTTAAGCATACGTAAAGTGGGTTGGTCGTTGTTTCTTCATACATTCTTCCATTTTTCTAATATCAATAAAAACACCTTATAGTACCCCATTTTCGAGACCTTACACGCCGTAACTCGGGTAAATTACATTCGATTTTTAAGAGCTATATCGTTTTAAGCTCGTATGAATCAGTAGAATCGATTTGCATTCAATATATCTAAGTTTTGAAAAAAAATTTTTTTTGACATTTTTGAAAAAATGACAAGGGGGTGTATCACAATTTTTTGCCAAAATGGGCTTGGTTCTAAATTTAATAATTGATGATTCCATTTGATTCTACCAAGTTTGCTGAGTCTGAAATGGTATAATTTTCCAAAATCGGACTATATTGAACCGAGTTATGACCATTTGAAGTTGATAAATAAGCTCTATGTGGGTGCTACGGACTTGAAATTTTGAATATTTATTCTTGAATATTAGGTGTAGAGTAGACAAATAATTGTTTTAAAAAAGATTTATTAATTTGAATGAAAATGACTTTGAATAGCCTGTATGGCAAATAAAAATCAAACTTAAAATATAAACAGATTAAGTTTGTTGATAATTTTATGTATACATATTTATATAATTCACACCACACTTTACTTGATCTGTCAGAATTATATCCCAAATGCAATGACTATAACTAAAAAAACGATTCATTGGTCACAATTGGCACATAAGCTGATCACACAGCTGACTGAATATGGTCGAATTCCTGGAAAATGAAAAGGATTATGATTGGGGAGATAGATAGAGAGAAACAGTGAGAGAGAGAGAAAGAGTGAGAGAGAAGCGTTTGATAATCATGCAACGATTTGTTGCGTATTTGGGTTTCAAATCTTCTTAAATACCTAGCCCGTTATCTCTCGCTCCTTATCCACCTGTCTGTGCATCAAAGCAAAGATTAATTGGCTTTGCGTAGGGCTTCCACATGTGTTTTGTTTACACTTGCCATCGATTTACTTTCGCTTCCCTTACTTCACTCCATCTCCACCCTTCTGGTTCTACCCCTTGGTTAAGCTCTTTCATTTTTCTCTGCATAGTTCGTTAGATAGCATTTGGATTGTTAGACAATTTTTTACGCTTTCTTTTTACAATTTTTTGCACGCACTTCTTGATTATGTAAGCACACGTGCTGAAAAATGTTTGCAATCGAGCTTTTAAAATAAACTGCCTTTGATAAAAACCTTTCTTTAAATATTTGGTATTAATAAAATAAAATATTATATAATATTACATATTGTGAGAAAGTTCTATTAGTAGACATTTTTTATGTATTAGGCAGAAGTTCTCCAAACTTGTGTTGGAATGTGTTTTTAGTTTTTATATAAATTTAAAAAAAGTAATAGAGTAAAATATTTGTTTTTCCAAGTTTGCTTTAAATTAATTTTCTTGCATTGATTTCCAATTAAAATTCTTTATTTTTTTGCTTGCATTTATTTAAAATAGGAATAAAATAGCTTAAAGAAATTTCTATTTATGCCTTGTTTAGTTTCCAATTTGATAAGCACAAAGGAAGATGCTTGCTTGCATATGCATAACTAATTGGAAATCAAAAGGAACACAAAAGTTCGCAAATCAACAAAATGGCAAAAATTGTCAATTCCCATTGCGCATAAACAAAAATGTTGGCAAGCAAATTTAATTTTCCAGTTCAGTAGAATGTAGATTATTTTCATTTGATTGAATTTGAATTGATGCGTTTTCCACAAATTCAATTCATTTCAATCCATCCATCTATCCATACAAATATCCTTCATTCCTAGCCGCTCGTAATGTTCAGCTGCATTTTGACCTTCTTTTTACACAGTATTTTTCATCAGTCCACACTCGCATGTGCGTGTGTCTGTGTGTATATGTGTAGAATATGTGGCTACACGATTCTGATATATGTGGCTGTATTTTGAAATCGTTCCATTTGCGTCACAGTTGTCGCTTTCATTAGGCCTCACACACAAAGCCGTTTCGCTTGGCTTGATCCTCTATGAAATTCCAGCTGGGACATTCAAGAGGCGTTCAATTGCGAGGGTAGATCAATACATTTGTCGAAAATAATCAAAATATAATACCATAATAATTTTCTATATTCCTAGAAGCTTTTTTCGTAAAATATGTATATATTCTCAAATTTATTGAGTTAATATATAAGATCTGAAAAACTAAGTTATTTCTATTGTCTAACATCAAACTTATTTTTTTGAACATGATTCTTATTGCTATCGTTGAAATATAATATACATACATATCAGACAGACAAAAAATTATTATTCATAGCGAATTTAAATACTTTAATATATATTATATATAAAGTTTTACTATTAACACATTTATGGTTTATAATTGAGGTGAGTTATTTATTTAATAGATATGTATTATAAATGAACTGCTTATAAATGTGTATTATGATAATACAAAAATTGCGCAATTTTCTTTCAAAACTTTTCAGACTGATTCTTTTGAAAAGAATACACAGAAAAGTGCAATAAAAACAAATAAGAAAACTCTAGTCGGATGTGCTTGACTATGATATACCCTGAAACTCAAGTTTTTAACTGTATTTTTAAAGAATTATCAACAACAAGCAAACAGTTAAAATCATCGATTTTACGAAAAAAAAACTGGACCTGTGCAGAACCTATATTTAAAATTTCACATCTCCAGCTTTTATATATCCTGAAATCGTCGCGGTCATACAGACAGACGGCCGACTAGGTTGTTATTACTGATAAAGAATATACTTTATGGGGTCGGCCACACCCCTTTTACCTGTTACATATATTGCCAAAAAACATTATACCCCTTTAACCCTTGTTAATGGGTTTAGGGTATAAAAAGAGAGAAACATCCCTCGCATTTGTTCGTTTCCTCATCTGTTGTTGAGTATATTTCTGGTTGTGTATGCGGATATACTTGTGTGTGTGTGTGTGTGTGTGTGTATGATTGCTTGTAAGTTCATTAAGAGTTCCCATTGAACAAGTGCTGTTCGTCCCTTTTGCAAGTCTCAACATAATTCATGCAAAAATCGTTTTTGCCGTGCAGCAGAAATTTAAAATTTCAGACAAGTCATTTGGCCATTTTCATGGCTGTTTTGGCCCATTCTTGTTGCTCTTGTTGGTCTTGTTGTTATGAGCATCAACAATTAACGCTGTGTGTGTCTTAAGGACGTGTCCTTTCGCAAGCAGTAAATATTTCTGGGATGCCACTTGAAGAGCTTTTTTTTTTTTTAATTTACTATATAAAACCTAAATTAAAATACCTAACGGTATAGGGACAGGAAAAACGGTGCCAGTCTAAAGAAAATTTGACTACATTTGGAAGTTTACCCTGTTGCAATTTAACGAAATGAAGCGCATTAAAGTAAAAACAAACACATAATAATCTAAACTTTTACCCTTCGTTTGCCCAGGCTTAGGGCGTGGCTGTTTATTCGTTTTATTTATCTTGCCTTTTTGTTTTTCTTTTTTTTTTTTTTGAGGCAAGTGCCAGTCATTTGGCATTCCATTTAGCTGACCAGCATCAAATGAGCTATTAAGCCCGCTGAACCCCGGGCCAGACACTTTTCCCTGACACTTTTTGTGTTGTCTTTATTTGTATACCCAGAAGCCATTGAAAATGCTTAAGCAGGGTATATTACTGTATGCGTGTGCAAGTGACAGTCAGAAGGAAGTGCGATATATATACATACATATTATTGATCGGCCGAGGCGACTTAGACTTGTCTGGCTGTCAATCTGGGAGTAGTCTAGATACTCATAAGTTCTTGAGAAATTTCCCTTATCAATATGAACTATCTATCAATATAAACCGTTAGTTACTTGCGCACGTCTTAGTTATAGATAATTGAGACTCTCAACTGAGAAAAATATGTCCAATACAGCATCTATGATCAGGGTTTTAGGGTATCTCTTAGTCAGGCACAAGCCAATTCTGTTTTTTTTTTATAATTTGTTTTGTTTCTTTTTTTTTCTTCCGAAAGGTCAACAGGGTTGGGCCTTCCATGTTTTGGGGAAAAAAGTTACATTAAAAGAGGGTATTAACGAGAAAGAGTAGATACACTTGGAAAGGAAGAAAGTTTTGATTAAAGGAACTCCTCGTGTAGAGCTTTACGGAATTAAAAAGTAAAACTAGCTTAAAAAGATGTTGTGTTTTTATAGAACTGGATGATTTATACATATTAAATTAACTAATTAATAATTTAGAACTGTTGGGTGAATATATAATATATAAAAAAATATTCAGAATATATCAAAAGCTCGTAAAGGATGGCCAAGGCTCATTATATAAATATATATATATATATATAATGCAAATATATACATACATACATATATATGTGCAATAGAGTATAGCAAAGCGTAGCTAAAACTTTGGCCCCGATTAGATTTTGCAGCTGCTGCGCCGCAAATGAAAAGTCCAAACGGAAACGGAAATGACAGCCTAGGCGAATCGGCCGCAGCCGCAGCCACAGCCACGGCCACGCCCGCTGTCCACTTTTCTCTGTCGTCCTTTACAGTTCAGCGGTTGCCATTGAAACGCAATGAGGCGTTCGCTTTCGTTTGCTGCGGCCAGCGGACTAATCCCTCTTTTTCATCTCTCTCCGTTTCCTCCATGTGCTGCACCTTCTATCATTCCCTTTCTTCACCCTTTCGGCTTTCCCTTCACTTGTGCGCTGTGCAAATGAAATTCTAAAGCTTAATGAAGACGTTTCACATGCGTGTGTTTACCATATGTGTGTGTGTGTATGTGTGTGTGGGTTTTCTCTCACTAGTTTTTCATGCAGCCTGAATAAGTGAGGTTTTTGCCAGCTGGAAAATGAGCACAATTAATAATGCACTAAGCGATTTGTCGATAAAACACTTCCTAATCGGTAAAACGCGATTTACGTACAGTTATCTTGATAATTGTAGGTTTACATTATATTTAAGAACATCTATTATAGTGTTACATGAATAATAATAAGAAAATCATCGATTTACAGCTCATTTACGAACATTTACAGAACTTTAACATATGTTATGTTAAAAGATGTTGTTTTGTTAGTTGTTAGTTATGTAATACAGCTGTAACTAATGCGTAAAAAATTGTCTACTTGTAAGGCTTCCATATTAGTACATTGTCTTTGGTGAAGCGTTTTATGGGTTATGTGCCATATGGTTTATAGTCAAACAGTTGTTGGGGTATAATAAATAAATATGCCTCATAAAAAGACTTTTATTAACACATTAATATGCATTTGCTTGCGAGAACTATTAAACGTAGTATAAATAAATTATTTCTATTTCTGAGAATTTCGAAGGTAAATTTAATTTGGTATGAAGCTCTTGAGATATTTGAATTTTCATAAGGTCCGCATAAAATAAAACCTCATTTCTGAAATCAGTTGATCTTAAAAAATAGATATAATTTACAAGCAACATACGTAACCGCATAATCGATGTATTAACGGTTTCTCTGGGAATAAACTATAGAAATCAAATATCATTTTATAATATATATGGCAGCGTTTAAACCCATCGCACATTAGAATTAATCGAGTTAGTTAGCCTGCGCTTAGTGGAGCCATTAAAATTAATGTTGTGTACATATTTAATTGATTTTCCAATTGAATTTGTTTTAATGGCCACTGCATTGCATAAATGACCCAATTAAAAGCAATTAACGCCGCAAAAAACAGGCTACAAATTAATTATAAACAATTAACATGCCCAGCCGGCACTTGAGCGCTTTATTTGGGGCATGCAACATATAAATGAAGGAAAGCATATGAAATTCCTGCAACTTGGATCCTTGAGGACAACATTTACATTACAAATCGCTGCGAGACGAGGTCATATTTCAATCTTCCCCTGCCCCTCGGGCTGTCTGCGAAGCATACAAAACAACTCATTATGAAGCAAAACAAATTGCGGCTAACATTTCAGGGCGTAATTCCCAGATACAGCTTTAAACAGCTTTTCCTCACCCTCATTTCGAGAAAAATAACTCTCTGCTATTTGTCTTTAAGTAACGTTCAGATCGGGAAAGTGAGTCCTAAGAAATACAGTTACCAAACTTTATTATATACGTATTCTTCTGATATATATTCTCCTCTCCCTATTCCCGCCGAAATCGGAAACTCATTTCTAAAGATAGCGTTTAGGAAGACGTATTTATTTAGTAGCTTAAACATATACCAACAATTTCATTCGGATGGGATAATAAACAAAAAAGTTATAGCCTTGCATATTATTTCAAAGTTTTTTACTTATCGTTGATATAATCAATTTTGGTATGCATGTGCATGCGTGAGTTCTTGTGTGTGAATATGTAGAAGTGAAAATTTGTTCAGCTTGATTTCTGGCTTTATTAGTACGTGTGCTGCCGTATCGATTTTTTGTTTTCCCACAACTTTTATCGGCATTAAATATTATATTATTGATTTATTTATTTATATTGAAGGTGTTTTCTGTGTTCTGTCTGTCTGTTAAGTTACTTGCGAAAGTTCGATGTCAGCACAATAAATGAGCAAATAAATAAGTTAAGGACATATATATATATACATAAATCTTGTAAATTTATATATATCATAAATATTTAACTACCGTTTCGTGTTAATTGTATTTTGCAAAAAATGCCATTCGAAATACCAGAGGTTTCAATAAGGTCTAGACTATAAATAGTTAATTGCTCGATTTATGTTACCGATTGGTAAATAAATAATAAAGTAGCCTATTCTTATCAATATAAAATACTTTATTGCCCCGTTTTCATTGCTGGGTGTGTATAAGGACGAAGTCTGGGCGTGACTCGTCAAATTTAATGTTCAAACTTTTCGAAACTTTTCTGCTATAAATTCGATAGATTTTGCGGCAAATGGTTTTCTTTTCATTTTATTAAATCATAAAATGAATTGAATTTTATTGAATATATTTTTTGTTTGGCTTAAAGATTGATTTTTATATTAGATATGATTACTTATGAGGAATTTATAATTTAATTTAATTCCTAAATATTGTAAAGTCATGCCTTTGAAAGCAAGTCACAATATTTGTGGCTCACATATCATATTGATAATAAAACCCATTGTGGGAATATTTTATTTTATAATTTACAATTCTGTATTAAATTTGAAAATAATACATTTTCTTATCTTTTAATTAATGACAAGAAAAGTTTAGGAGAAATATTCTGAATATTAAATGCACGTCATTTAGGAGAAAAAAGGACCATTTCGTAATTTTAACCCTCCCCGGTTTTGCAGATAGTTGCAAAATGAAATGTTTTTTGTGTGCAAATAGTTCATAGCTGAACCATAAATCAATGGCCAATTAGATGCTGCAGAATTAAATGCAATTTTATACGGGATTTCATTTGGCAACGCAAAGTTGGTTCATTTGAATTTGCAATGAACAATTTAGTGGAAATTACGTAGATAAATTTGCAGCATGCAAGGGAAACACATGACGTATGAGTAATGCGTCATAATTGGAATTACTCGTAACTCATTTTAATCACACAGATCGATGAGCGGGCATTAAACGAGTCGAAAATTACGTGTTTGGCCATAATATTCGACGGGCACAAACGCACAATTTGGGCTTTGATTATTAAGCGCATGTGAAACGTGTCCTAAATAGCCCTCGTTTAGATGGGCGTGGCATCAATGGAGGCGTTGCCCGGTGTTGCAAAAACAAGTCTGCGACAATAATTCGAAGCACATAAATAAGTGAAGAACTGCAGAGTGAAATAAAAGAGACTGGAAGATACCCTATGTTTATTTACAATTTTTATAAAAGGAAAAAACTCATTTTTAAAGCTAACGATTCCTTTTTAAATATTTAGAATTGTTGAATTGATGAGAGTGCATATAAATATAAATCATTCAATATATCTATCGCTTTCTCCAATTTGTAATTGTATTTCGTTTTCCTCATAATAAAGCATTCTTGAGAATGATAACTTTTACTTACAAAAGTTAGTTAGTTATTTATTCATTCATTCATTTCCCTTCCCTTCCCTTTTCCTTCAACATTGGCATATGTGTTTACCCTGTGCGAAATCCAGAGTCCATCTGGACATGTCTGCTGCAAATAGAAGGGCGGCTCGCATATCTTCTCTCCCTCTCTTCCCCTTTCGGTCGAATGGAAAAGCATTTCTTTCTCTCCCCTTTACTTCGCATGTAGGAAGCAGCAAGAGTTGCAGTCAATGACTAAGCAAAGCCGCATGCCTCTCCCCATCCAACAAGGACTCCAGTAATCGGTAGGCGGTAAGTAAACGAAAAAAAAAAATGGGTACTTTGGTCAAGGGTTTTGTGCTTCTTGTGTCCATCATTTGGAGAATTCTCGGTATTAGTTGTGTTGATGCGATGTCAACGCTTAGGCTTGGGCTTGGGCTTGGGCTTTGGCTTTGGCTCGGACTGCTGGCCAGCTTTTCTCTTATCTAGGACAGTTGTTTGGCTCTGCCTCCAGATGCATCCAGCAATACGTAGTCCATGTCCTGCGGCCGGCATCCTGTCTACATGCAGTGCTGCCTTTTGTGGCTCTTCATTTCGTATTGTTGGCTCGCCCCCACTGTTGTTTCCTCTTCTTCTCATTTCTGGGCAATTACTTAGGGTCTGTGCCACACTTTAAAGGCAACTCCTTGGCTGCAAATTAAAATGTGCATATTTTATGAGTTGCGCCAGTGGAAACTTTGATTCGGCAAGCTTTGCTGCTTGTCATTGATATTTAAATGGGCAAAAACGTTTTCACTCTGGACCCTCGACAATCTGCCTCAAACAACAACAACAAAAACTCAGATGTTCTTCGATGTCTCTGGCTGTCACTTAACGCGCCGCTTGCCGTAAATTTTTGCTCAACTGCGCTCTCATTACTGCTCGGCAACACTTTTTCCTTTATAATGAACCTCGCACAGTGAGTCAAAGGTTTAAAATTTCATGGGAATGTTTCAAAACCTACAAATATTTAAATTTCTTTATATATTTGGTGTATATTGTAAGGTTTCATTTGGGGATATTATTCTATACATACACAATCAGCATTACTTTTTATATTTTTTATTCATTTTCTATTTTTCTATAAATTATTATTATTGTCCGAGCCTGTTAAGTGTCTCGAAATTTCCTTACAACTTTTAAATTTTAAGCCTTATAATTATTTTGATGTAAAAACAATATAATTTCATATATAACAACCAATAAAAATTTGGAAAACTTAACATATTAGCATAACATCTGAATCCTGTTTTTAACGCTTGCCATATTATCGACTATGTACACTTTGACCCACTGTGCAGGCTAGGTGGATAGGAGGCATCATTAAGGTTGCAGCTTGCGCTGCTGTCATCATCATCAAAAACAGGAGCTGGTGGTCGAGCAGCTGCTGCCGTGCAAATTGTTGCCGCTGTTATTTTACGTTAACTTTATCGCTCTCCAGGACCTGTCGCGAGCTTCCTTGAGGACTGCGAGGATAGCGAGAGGCGATGTTTTGGTAATCAGCGCCACGCAACAAATGAAATTGACAAAACAATCCGAGTTATTCTCATTGCTCTCAATTTTATTGCGGCAAGTAAGATATTGTTTCTGTTCTGTTGCTGTGATTTTCACTGCCGACTGTTAATTCATTTAAGTGGAAGACGGGTTTAAATTTTGCGGCGCATCCTTTTTGGATTCCGTTGCCTGTCGCAGTAATTAAATTTTAACGCCTGTTGATATTTATTTAAATGTGCCCTTTTAAGACAGTCGTGGCGAGTGGGTAGCCAAATCGGATTTCTCTTCAAAGCAGGCTGAAGGGATTAACTTTTCCGTTCATATCTCAAAATTACAGTTGAACAAACTTAACGAGCTTTAATGGATTTTATTGCAAAACTCAAAAAGTCGTAATGAAGGTAATTAAATAAGGGCCACAGGCGGAGGAGCTTAAGCAACATCAAAGTCCTTCTCTAAATATTATAGTATTTGAATCTTTTATCTCAAATTACGCTTTATTTTTAAGTACATAAAATCTTCAGGCAATGCGCTAACGACTTTTTGCTGAACCATTTGCAAGGTCAGCCTAAAAGTAGGCAACATCCAAGGCCAATGTCAGGCCAACAGTTGCACAACCGTTGATGACGTGAACGACAGCTGAGTAACGAGTTGTGGATAGCTACACATGACTATGAATGTCTACTGTCTTAAGAATTTTATACAAAATGTAAAATATTTAAAATTAAAACATTTCTCGAGTATTAAGTAGTTTTCTCCATGTTAATTTAAAATCGAGCATTTACACGGCTGTGAGAGCCACAGAATGCACTGATAATCTCTCACACGCCAATAGCGCTCCGAGAGCTGCGGAATTCTCGCAAGCTGAAAGCTTAAAACTCAACAACGTTAGCCAAAGTTTCTTAAGTTTCAGCTCATTATTCTACAATTATTCAAATTTAGTAATAGATATTATAATTGGAGTTGTTTAAGCGTTAATACTTCATTTTCATACGAACAGTTTGCAGCTAGAAACCCTCTCTAATGAGCTAGATTTAGCGTGAAATCAATTCAGCGGTCAGCACTTATAGCTGTTCGCAGCTAATTCAGTACTGCGCCGTCGCCGTCGCTCACTCCGAGCCAAGTGGCTGCGCTCAGTTCCAATTGGAAGAACGGGCGAGCAAGTCGCGGCTACTACCACAGCGTTTGTTTCAAAATAAAACAAAAAATAATCTTTTGCAATGCATTATTTTTTGCGCACATAGAAAGTGCAGCAACGCATTTGCATTAAAAGAAAGCAAGGCTTTAAGGGCATCGCGCGAATAGTAAAACGCATGAATGAATTGTTGACAAAATAGGCAAAAGCAAAAGAAGCAAAAAGCAGCAGCAGTAAAAGCACGTACTTGAGTGCTGCTTGCCTCTGTGTGTGTGTGCGTGGTCTTTATAATCGTGTGTGCGTGTGTGCGCTTAAAAATATTGCTTAACCCAGCAAATAATCATGTAAAATTTTAAATAAGAGTTTACTCATAAATTGCAAATAGAGAAAACACGTGAAAATTGTGGAAAAACGCAGGCCGTTGCGGTGAAAGTGCAACAACAGCAAACAGCCAACAGTGAGCAAGAAAATAGCTCAAAAAGAAAAAGAGTGAAAAGTTTATTTTGCCATCGTTGCCTTCTCTTTCGCTTCGTTTGCGTTGTGTTTGTGTTTTGTTTTCGTTTTGTTTCATTTCGACGTCGACGTCGACGTGAAGTGTTAAGTGGAGCAGCAGCTGCACCAACGCACAAGGAGAAATGTAAGTTGTTTCATTTTTTATTTGAGTTCGAATCCTGCTTAAGAAAAAAATAACAAGAAAATAGGTAAATGTCGTCATCAGCGAATCAGTTGCCAGTTTTTTCTTACTTTTTTTTTTATAGTCGTTGCGCTTGCAAAACTTTTGTTTGATTTTGTATTTATTTATTTATTTTTGTTGTATTTGTGTTTTATTTTGTCTCAATGGCCGACGAAGACAAGCACAAAGTCTCAGCTGGTGCCACTGACTGAGCGTGAGAGAGGCGAATAGAGATGGGCGACATTTTAACTCAGCCGAAGTCGTATTTGTGTTGGTTCACTATGTTGTTTTATTGTTCGTCTGGAACTGAAATAATAATAATTATTAATAAATACAAAATTATAAATACTTTAAAATGTTATTATAATCTCCACATTTGCTTGGAAATCCCAGTTTCGTATTTTGTTCGCTTACATTTTGATTCACTTTGCTAGCTCGCTCATCTCCATTGAGCGTAATTGGGAGAGCGGCTCCGGTTCGCTCTCATAAACAGGCGTCAGCTGTGTCTTCGTTCGTGTTGTTTTGCTGCCCGTTTATTTAGCACGTTTTTACTTCTTTTGTTGTTGTTGGTCAAAATACAAGTAAATAATAAGCAAAGTGAAGTGCGAATGCAAGTGTAAATGTCGTCACTGTGTTTAAATAAAGTCTGTTAATTGACTTTGCATTTGTATCCGTAATGTTTTTAACAGCAGCGCGCCAAATATACAAATTGTAAAAAAAACAAAAATTATACAATTTCAATTTCAAGAATATGTACAAACAAAAACAATTCAAGTGTAAACTTAAGTGCGCAACAATATGAAGTGCAAGTTTTAAGCAATGCTACATTTTCATTATAGTTAAAATAGCTAAAAATGAGCAAGACAACCTCTGAAATCTCTGGCGCTCTTCTCAACGTTGCCAGATGAGAAATTAGGCACATTTATCGCAATTTTTTGCGTAAAGCAAGAAATAAAATAAAATAATTATTTTGTGTATTAATTAAATACAGCTCAAATTGCTGAATCAGCTGCATAAATTGCGATTTTTATATACAGCCAAATATACGTATATTAATAGCTTCAAATTTGGTGCATTGCTTGGGGTCCAGCTGTTGTTCAGTTCAGTTGTTGACATTGAATTTGAGTTGCGCTCAGGTGTTTGCATGCGTGTGTGTATGTGCGGACACACTTCATGTAAGTATGTGTGCATTAGAGGTGGTCGCAAGTCGTGCTATTTCTTAGAGATAATAAATTGAATATCGTGCGTGCTCGTGCTTAACTTCGAAGCCTAATAAAATCCGAAAATTGAAATTTAATTAACTTCAAAACAAATATTCATATGTTGTGTTAAGGTATTTGTGTTTGTGTGTGTATTAGTAATTAACACGAACTCATCCCTATACTTTAATATTGTGTTTCTACCTTTTTAATTATATATTTAACGCTCTTGATGTTTTAAGTCACTTAAAGTGCAATAAATGCACATGAACCCGCGACCAGTTCAAACCCCTCTCTGAGACCGTTTTTATTGTACAGAAATATAATTGTAAATTGTTAATTATATGGTAGCTTCTATTTTGTTGACTGATTAAATGCTATAAAGTTTGTTTTTGTTTATAAATACATCCATATATGAATATATCTTGTACATTTCCGTATATTGTATTTTGAAATTGCACTTTTAACGACCCCCTCAAGTTATTTCTCCCAATTTTTCCTAAAGTAAGTGTCTTTTAAATATAGAAAATTTATTTTAAAAAAGCAAGAACTCTTTTTTAGTTAAAGATGAGCATACTCAATTCTATTTTTAGTACTATAAAAATATCAAGGAATGATCTTTGGTGGATGACGTTATGACAATTTATTTATTTTTATTTTTGGGGTCTTGGATGTAAACCCGGATAAGAAATTGTATTTTTTCTCTGTGTAATAGCTATATATGTTATACAAAATATAGAAAATCTGAACAGTATTTCTGTTTATGGTATCAATAACTATACTAAAATTTCAGGTATTAAATAAAATTGCATTCCCTTTGGGAAAAATGGTCTAAATAACCAACATATGTGGTAATTTTCCAAGTATTTATTGTATATATGTATTTATATGAAATACAGTTGAAAACCAGCAATCCATTTTTTAAATGCGCCCAAGTGTTTATTGTTTTTATTCATAATTTTTTGGCATTAGCTGAAAACCCCCAAAAATCTGTTTGTGTGAGAGACAAGACGTTCTGATGATTCACACTGAAAATGTTCGTGATACGTATATTGTTAATTAATATGCGAAAAGATGTTGAATCGATTAGCTCTACTTACGATAATTATCGTAACAAATTTGATTACTGGTGTAGTATCTTAAAACTATGTAAATCTTATGAAATTTTGTCTTAAGGAATATTTTTGAAATTATTTAAAGGCATTAACTTACATAAAGACGGATAGATAAGTGGGATTGGTTTTAGTAATTGTTTGCTGTAAACCAAAACTAGGTATTGTAAGATTGTGTTTACGATGCTTAACTATTGAGTAAATGCTGGAATTGTTATATCATCTAGAAGTTTGTATAATGTGTACTTTGGAGTACTAACCTATTTTTTGTAATTCTTGAAAACATGTTTACTTAAAATATTCTGTTTTGTATGCGTGGTTCTCCTATTCGCACCATATCAAGAATTACTCATATCTTGATTTATTGCCACGTCTTTAACTGATAATGAATCACATTGGCAATTAGAAATCCAAACCATTGTGCAAATTCAATTAATTTTGCCTATCTAATCATCGCTTTACATAAGGTCAGTACAATGTGTCATATAAAACCTATTCCTAAAACAATCGAAAAACTAGCTAGAAAATTGCAACTCATTTGTAATTTCGAAGCAGCTGTTACAATAAATAAATATAACAACAAATGCAAGGTAGAGTAGATAAGACCTGCCGTAATGCAAATAAAACTTGAACTGCATTTTAATTTAAATAGTTCAACGTAAACTTAACATAGGACTAACGGAAATTACGAAAATAGAATGCACTTTAGAATGTGATATAATTAATATAATATAATATACTATTTGCTGCCCTTTTCTTATTAGGCATTCCTTGTATGCAATAATTTATAGCCTAATACTCTTTAGTAATGTTTAAAAAATTTGACTTAGTTTTGGAAGGCTTTAAGGTAGTGATTAGTCCAAAATAATTATTTTTAATATTAATTAATTAAATTCCTTATTATTTGCAATATTACCGATGTTTATTAGATGTTTAAAAAATTACATTCGTTCCCTTTAAAATCTTCTCCGTGTGAAATACAAAGCCACAACATTTAATTTTGGTTTTTTATTTTTTATTATATCGTTTGATTGTGTTCGTAGCAGAGTGCAAGAGTGATCAGAATTATATTGTGTGAATACTCGAAGGTTCCAGATTTTATTTATTTGTTGAATAAACACGCAGTTGATAAGTAAACTTAATGTTTATGTATTCAGATATGTTTTTATCATATTTATTCTCCTATTAGATGGAATAGAGCTACAGATTGTCGCCATATTTTTTTTATGAACAACGTTTATAGATCTTGTCAGATGATGCGCAAGCAGCACTCCTCCTTGTATATCTTAAAATTCTTAGCTAACAACTTATTATAAACATCAGAGTTGCCAGATCTTACGTAATACCGTTCAGCAAATTGATATTTAAAGTATCATCGATACGTCTTTAAGTGCTCTTAAGCGCTGTTCCACTAAATGAACTGCAAGTAAAATCGATGCAGCCTCTGGCTTGTGTGAGTGTGTGAGTGTATGTGTGTGTGTTTTGGCGTGTATCTTATTAAGACTCATTAACGTTTCATATGTATATTTTTCATGTTGTTTTTTGCATCTTAATCACCAACACTAAGGTCAATTTTGCCATAAAAAGCTATTGAAGCCGGCAAAGACGTTAACAGTGTGTCTTTGTGTGTGTGTATGTGTGTGTGTGTGTGTGTGTATGGAAATGGCTCCGAAATAAATATGTATACGCGCTGTTTACATACTGTGCCACATGCATTAAACAAAATGGCGATGAGCTTTGTTTACAATTCAAGTGCTAAAAATAAAGTTAGAAACAGAACAAAGAGCGCAAAGAAGAAGAAGAAAATGTAGCTGAAATGAGTGCAATCAAAATGTTATAGAGCAGAAATAACGCTAAAAAATTGCCAAGTCAACATGTAGGCCAAATGTGCGCCCAGACAGTCAAACGGCCATTTCAATTAATTGGCGCGAAAGAGCAAGCGATAGGCAGACAACTGTTACGGCCAGAAAATGAGAGGGAAACAAACGCTTAAAATGTTAACCTCAAAAATTGTCTATTTCGTGGCTGCTGCTGCTGCTGCTGCTGCTGCTGCTTACTTTTCGGTTTAATGGGCATGTTTGTTATTGTTGTTGCTGCGCCACTGCTTGATGTTGTTGTTGCCTTCACAGACAACTGTGAAGTGCGTCAGCTTTGAAAACGGGTTTTGTGTGCTTTAGCCCCAGCAAAAAGCTGGAAGAGAAGAGAGTGAAAAAGCCGCTCAGCGTTGCCAATCGAGTGGAATATATTTTGCCGTCTCTGATTTTTGTGTATGTCAGCCCCAGTGCCGAGGAGGTTGGCAATACAAACTATTTACAGCGTTTTTGTTGTTGTTGTTGTTGTTTTGTTTCTATTGCATGCGTTTTGTATTTTAGCAACTGTTGCGTATTTTGCTATTTGCTTTTGGCTGTCACTTTTTCACATTCTACCATTTCCACTTGATGTGCCTCGGACAGGGTTTCTACCTACGCTGTAATCTATGCAAATACAAACATACATACATACATACATACATACATATATACATACATTTATATATATGTGTATGGGGAATAGGCATAAGTTTGCATACGATTATTATTTATTTTGCGGCATTATTTATGAGGTTTCATCCATTTAACTGTTCGCTTCTAAATTATTATTCTGGCTTTAGCGCTTATTGAATTTAAATTTCTAATTATTGTTATTTTGCCATTAAATGAGAATATTTTATTGCCTCTACAACAGCGCTTGGGTATTCTGATTCAGAATTATACTGAAATATAAAGAAATTATTTTGCAAAATTCGTCGTGTGGGTGTTGGAATATTATAATATAAATTTATTTGCTTCGTTTTCAAACGTAGTTTTTTTTGCACATACATGTACATATATTTTAATATTCATCAATACATATGAGATACATAAAACATCGTGAAAGGTACTCGAACAACTGTTGAACAAATTTATTGAACTTTTAAATATTCAGTTTTCAATTCATTCGCTAAAGGCATTGAGTGATTTTTATTTTATGTTTTTAAATATTAATAATAGTAATTTTACGATTCATTCATTCATTCCTCGATATATAATAACATTTTATATATCTTAATTGTTTTTTTAAATTTTGACTATCATACTTTACTTCCTAGTAATTGCCATTAAAGTAATTGCTAAAAGGGTTGTTTATAGGGAAAAATCAAGAAGTGACAACTTTGAATAATTTATTTGACTTATTGTATAATTAAATTGTATTTATCTAATTGTATAATTAAATTATTCAAATTAAGAGGGAAAATCTTTTAAACTTCTGCTTTCTGCTAATATAACACGTTCTGATCAATCGATATGTTTCCTTATAGATAGTATCGAGTACCAGCAACCACTTAAGGCGCAATTCAGTGCCCCGTAAAGCTGTTTAATTTATATAGTTAAGATCGTGAACTGCAGTGAAAACATGTGTGTGAAGTTGTTATGCAAATGTTCAAAGCTAACTGATTGGATCTGGATGGAATAAGATATACATATATACATACATAAATCGCTAATACAAATATGTGTTACATCTTGCTGTCAGGTACAACGATTTAAGGTCGACAGCATGTATACCCTTTCTAACGGAAAACTCAATCAAGCAATTGCCGCTTATTCAATTCATGTCAAATGCCAGTTGCAAATTTGCTTTTTAATGAAAATGAATATCAAATAGAATATGAAAAATCATGTGAAACAACATGTCAGGGCGTGGGCGTGAGTGTGGGCGGGAGTGTGGGGAAACATGTAATAAAAAGTCATAAGCCAAAGGAGAAGTTTTTTATTTTTATTTTTTTTTGTTCGTTGATGAAAAATAAACTTAAAATGAAATTTAAGATGAGCAGAAGATTGCAAAAATAAAATATAAAATAAAGGCATTTGCAGTGCAAAAGAATGTATATATATATATATATGTGTGTGTGTGTATGAAATTGTGTGTGTATCTGTGCGATACGCTGCGTACTTATGACCGCTACGAATGGCATGTGCTCCAATAAAGTTCGTACCTAATGTAAAGCGTAAAGGCCGAGGGACGCGCAGCTGTGGAGGAGGAAAAGTACATTGTTTGGAAAAGCATTTTCAACACGCATACACACACACACACACACACACACGCGTATACACACTTCCACAGGCAGGCAACAACTGTTCGTTCAAACGTGATTTTAAGTGAAAGCCAAGTGCCAAGAGCGAATGGCAAATGGGTAGAGGATTTCTTTGCCCACAGATATGAGGCACACAAACAGTTGCAGCCAAATTTGGCCGAGAGAGCTCTAAAATGCATTTGTTTGAATTTGCGCGCCTGCCAGAAATGAGAAACGGTTTCGGGTAGTTGCCAAAAGTGGGCCACAACCACTACAACAACAGTACGCAACCGACACCAAAATAAAGAAGAGGAAGAAGACAAAGAAGAAGCAGAAGAGGTAAAAGAAGCGAAAAAACGGTCAGCAGTTGGTGAAATGTGCGGTAAATGCAAGAAATATGATGATAAATGAAAGCGGAGCAATTGCCAATTGGCAGAAGGCGAATAGCGCACTGGAAATATGGCCAAGACGACTCTTCGTAACAAGGTCAATTTTGGCCACAGCAATTGCCTTACGCCTCACACACATACACACACGCACACACTCATACAGCAGACCAGTGATAAGATATGTTATCTGAAACTCGACCAATTTAAGAAGCTTAAGCTAGAACAACTTTTTCGCTTATATCTTGTTTATCTGGCTTATTTTATGGCGAACTGTTTATGGGCCAGCTGTCTCAGAGAAAGGCAGACGAATACATAACCAAAAATATTTGTATGTATAGATATTTTAATATTTAATATATATTACATATAGTACGTTGTTTAAGTGCGATAAACAATTAATGTACCATAAGTAGATTATGTGCTATCATTAACGCATTTTAATGATTATAATTATTATGAATTTTATTTGCATTAAATAAACGCTTAAAATTCGTCTCTATAGGGAACTTAAGTTTTCAGAGATAGATATATAATTGTACTCCGAAGTTTAAAGAACAGTTTTTGTAAATGGCTTCCATTAGTTTTATATTTTTACCATCCTGAAGACGGGTTTTTGTTTGTTACTCTTAAAACTTGTTTGTACAGTTTTGTTTTTGTACACTCCACAACAAAAATGATGTCTTTGTTAATTGAAGAACACACTTTAAAGGAAGTAAAATATTACTAACCAGTAAGAAAACTCTTGTTGAGTGTGCTCGACTATTAAATTAAATGAGCATAAAAAATAAAAAAACACTTATACACAACTTTTGAATTGCCATTTAGTTATCTTATTATATATATATATAAATATATAAATTTGTTGATACTTACGAAATTTAATTATATATAATCGAAAAAGTTTCAGAATTCAGTGGAGAATTAAGTTTGAATAAAAGAATCAGTACCTATTTATTGATTCCCATATTACAATCAAAGTTATTTGTAAAATTCAAAAAATATAAAATGAGGTTTTAATGAAATGTTGAATCAGAGATTTATTAATGTTACATTGATGGAGTGTGCAAAACTATTCCCAAATTTTCATCATTTGGTTGTTTTTTTTTTTAATGAAATGAAAAACTGAAAAATAATTGTAATTTTGCTTCACACGAACATCGATTGTCATATTTGAAAACTGTTTCCGTCGTTTTTCGTTGTTTTCAATTGCATGCCACACCCAGAACCGCCTATTTAATGGCATTCCCGACTTTTAATGTTGCCCACCCCCCAAAATAATAATTTAAATGTGCTAAATCAACATTTGTTCATAGCTTTTTGTCCGGATGGACGGCATGCGTATGGCAAATGGGCGTGGCAGTGGCTGTAATTTATTATAACGCAGCGCAACACAATTTAGGCGTTGCCATTGCAAAATGCAAAAATTTAAACACAAAATTAACATGCAACATGCACAAAAAGCAGAACAACAACTAAAGTGTTTATTTGAAGAGCCCACAGAAAAACAAAAAAAATTTAAAAATATTTATAAAACTTCAAGTGGGGTTAAAATCAACAAAACACGTAAATAAATTAAGTTATCAAAGCTTGTTACAAATTAATTGGATTGAAACAATAAAAGCAAAATGTAAGCAGAAAGTTTAGGCATAAACAAAACATTTTATCAGCTGTTCACGTAAAGGGAAATATTATTTGCTCTTTGTCTAATCTTTGTGGTATATTTTATTTGTATATTGATTTCTGTGTAGATTACTTTTTAGGTCAAAGTCATGAAATACGAAATATGTAATACGTAAAAAAATGCTTTATAAACATTTTGAAAATAACTTTCTTGTTAAACTGGTTTGAATTCAAATTTGCATCAAAGTATGAATTTTAAATTTTTAGCATTTTGTACACAATTAACTACATTTGATTTTGATCTTTGTGTAAAGTACTACAAAATATTTCCATCAAGTTGCAACCTTGTTTCCTGGAAACTTAATTGTTTTCTGTCTTTGCCGTCTCCCTCTCTCTCTATCTCTCTCTCTCTGTGTGGTTCTTGCATGACCATGACAATAGTTGGATCGACACAAGTTTAAGCTACTTGATATAAAAGCACTTCAATAAATTTTCCAGCTGTGGCTTACAGAAGTGGATGCCATAGTAGGAGATAATGCCAAAGCCTCAGCTGCAAATCCTCTCTCAGGTGGCACTTAACGTTTATTCAATTACAGCGCAAAGTTTGCAACGACAAATACATCATTAATTGCCGAACACAATGCAGGTGAATGCCCAAAAAGCCAAGTTAACTGATACGCATATACGTATACATATGCATATACACAAATATATATATATATATGTATATATATACATATATGAACGGGTATGCATACACAGATACTGCCGCTTAATTTGCTGTCGCGTCGTCGACTGCACTTATAAATATGCAATTATGTGCTCAAGCCGAACAACATTGTGCTTGACAGGAGCGAAAGAGAGAAAACTTTTAGTAAAGTTGAGGGCGGGGCCGGGGTTCAGGGATGGGGCCATAAGCAAATCTTGTTACACAAAGCTCTTTAAATATTTAATGATGCACGCCATAAAGTGCAAGGTGGCGTCAAGTTTATAAGGCAGAAGATAACACACACACACACGCACGCATACACACACACACATACACACACACACAGCGATAAATAGACATACACACAGTCTCAGGTTCTGTCTGCAACTAATTAAACTACGGGCCACCCACTCTTAAAGCTGGCCCAAAACTTCAGCTCGGTCTCCCCTTTTCTATCTCTTTCTCTCCTTCTCTCCTTCTCTCTGTCTCTGGCTGGCATTCGCAACCGTAGAGCAGCGCAACTTTTAACGCGCTTATCTGAAGCCCCGGCTGCTGCAGTTGCATCCACGCAAGCTCTTTGTGCCACCCTCTGGGCTGCATTTAAGTGTTGCATTGTTTGCTTAACAAGTTTTCCCATAAAGTTGGCAGCAGCCACTAAATTAAGACCAAGTCTTGATTTTTGGCTGGCCTTCGTTGTCACAGAAAGTTGAACTATTGATATAAAATAGAGAACATATAGATTCAACTAACGGAACTTACTTGCTTTTAATTTATCTACAAAAATTTGTCATATATATAGAAAAATATTACTTTATTCATGGACAAGACAATATTTACGAACAATAAGATATTAGACAATAAAAAAACGTTAATACTAATGATGCATTATAATGATATTTAATATATACATAAATGAATATTATTCTATACCCTCTTGATTGGATTATTTTTGTTTTTGCTTCATTAGCTGTTTGAATTTCTTTCTTTTTAGTAATAGATAAGGCATAGCTCTCAATACGATAATTGTCTGAGAGTATTTAGTCATCAAATATGATTAATGCCTACATTACTGTAGACCCAAGTAAATCAGAAAACTACAGAACGTACACCCCCTAGAGTTTTATAATATAAAGCAGAGTTTCAGTTCGACATGTTATATTATATGTTACATTTTATTATATGAAGTTTCTGTTTTAAAAAATTGCTTAAAACTGGGTATTCTGAAGTCTTTCCATTGCGGTTGCACCTCTTGTTATTACTTCTTCGTAGTATGCCTCTAACATTCAGAGTTTCCCTCCTTCGTTTTCTCTCTCTCTTTCTCTCTCTCACTCACTCTCTCTCCTGCTCTTCTATCGCCCAGTCCGCTGCTCTTGAATGAATGCAATGAAGTGCAGCAAACAAAAGCGTTTTTGTATTCCACTCTTTTGTTTGTCTGCACGTGAGTGACTGCCACCGTTCGCTTCTCCCTCCCCCACCCTTTGCTGCCCTCTCCTCCCACCGCCTTCTCTACCGCAAAGTCTGGCTCCATATATTGGGATTTGGGTGAATGCACTTTGTAAAGGACTGCAACCCAAGCACAGCCAAGCTTAACCTGCCTGCAATCGCTCCCCACTTCAGCTTTGTCTTATGATTGAGCTGGCCTCCTCTCCTCCTCTCTCACTCTCCCTATTCACCCCCTCACTCTACTCGCTTGTGTACATAAAAATGCATAAACTTAATCACCCGCCGGCTAAAAGAGAGGGGCCAAGTTTACAGCAGAATCCATTGTAGGGTGGAGCAGAGGCTAGTAATGGGGGTCCATTCACGTCTGACCCCTTAGGCTTGTTTTCGAAATATGTGCTCCAACAATACAAACGTTTAACGCTTTTCTGAATACTCGCAATTTTCACAAACTGCGAATTGCGTCTCAATCAACCGGAACTGTAACGATTTCTGCCATAATTACATGACGAGGCGCACAACGCTTCAACAGCAACAAAAGTGGAAAAATACCATAAATATATTTTATTGCCTTCGCATTCACAAAAGTAATACCATAAAATAGAAAATCTTGAGCTAAGAGGGTGTGACTTTATTTTACCCTGTAATTGATTCTATTTGTTCTTTATTTAATCCCTCATGCTTTTCGCAACATGTGTGTAACTGATAGCTCGATAACTCCTTCCGTTTGCTTGTTATCGAAAATATGTTTTAATCTTAAAGATCTTAAGATTATATATGTTCAGCTGAAGCAGACATACATTTTATATTTATATTACTTATGGTACAATTACAGGGTATACACATAAATATTAAACTAAACACAATTTAGAAGGAACCGCACTTATGGATTGTATCCGATGCTCACAAAAGCTTTTTTTTTATAGCAAACACAACATTCTCACTGATATATGTGTATTTCATTTCAATCTGTTAGCCACTTCTGTTATTTATTAACATTCCAATTACAATTTCCAATTTTGTATTACCCCATATCAATTATTTCAAGTGCAGGGCAGCACTCACCTACGCATACGCGCATGTGTTTTTCAAACACAATCGTTTTTTTAAGTCTTAAGCCTTAAGCCGTGATGTTTGCTTTCCGATATCATATTACCCTTTGTTAAGTATAAGTGCAGGGTATACAAACACACACACACACACACACACACACACACACACACAGACACACGCTCAGTTCAGACAATCTGAGAGTCAGTTATTGCCAGGCAGTTCGCTGAGTTGGGGGCTGACCCCAATGCAAGCGTCGCAATCCGCTTGCTTTTCAGTTCCAGCGCCTTTACAAATCTGTTGACACTTTTGAGGTGCTGCGCAAAAGCTTGGTACTTGACAGTCTATATACTACCCAACCCCGAACCACCTCTGGAGCCACCCTATTTGGAGCAATAACAATAAAAATTGAAATTGTCGTGCGCTAAATTTGCATACAAAATGTGAAATGAAAAGAACAAAATTACAAAACAAAATAAAAGCGTTCATTTGCGGGGCTGACAATTGCCTGAATTATAAAATGAATACGCGCTGAAAACAAAGACAAATCCGCGTGCTACGAATATCTAATTATAATTACCACTAATAACACGCAATAATGCGCATACGCCACATTGTCCAGCAGTCAAAATGTTTCTTTTTTGCGCACATTTTGATTCCCATCGCAAGCCAAAATTTCAATTTAATTCAATATGTAAATATAATTAATATATGTAAAATAAACAAAGTAGCTTACACAAATAATACATAAATATTTAAACAAAAGTCTAGATTATATTTTCATTATTTACAACTAAAACGCTTGGTATTTTAACTGTTTTAATATTAAAATTACTTCTCATGCTATTTTTGAAATTTGCTGTGATAGAATATAAATAATAAATGCTGGATTGATAATATGCTTTGTTGCTATAACAATTTAATTTATATTGGAGGTAGTAAATTGGTTATTAGTTTATATTGGCTGCAGTCGCGTCTTATTTGATTATTACTATTATTTTCATGGTCTCACGAGTTAATTTATCATAGAGGTTATTTCAAAGCCCTGAAAATTGATGCACGCAATACAAAAATCCTTCCAAAAATATTTATTATCAATTTAATTTACTTGAATAGAAATCGTGTGAAAATTTGACAGGAGCGACTTATAATCAGATATACCCTGTTAACAAATTGGAAATAAATTTAATTGAATTACAATTTTCCCGCTGCTATCGTCAACCCAATTAACCCAATTAAATTGGCGATTTTACGCTATGTTTACATTGAATCAGAGTTTTTTTAAATTATTTATTTTATTTTGTATTATTTGCAGTTTCCTGTTTCACTTCTGATGTTTGTTGATCCTGCAAAAATATTTACTGTGTTTAATTTGTTCGCTGTTTTATTTAAGTTTAATTTGTTGTTTCTCTTTTCCGGTTTTTGTATTTTTAATGGCCAGATGCTGAAATGTGGTTTAGCAAAATTAAATGGAAATTAAAAACGAATGCAGGATTGTCGAGAGTTATAATTAACGCGATGAAGAACAAAAAGCGTTTGTTTGGCCAAACCAACAGATACCCTTGAGTCAACCATTAAGAGTAGAGACTAAAGTCTATAAATAAAACTTTAAATACCATAAAATATCGTAGTACATTGAATCGAACAGTCAATACCTAACATATATATTCAGTCATTTACTCTTTTTTATCGCCTTAAGTTTACATTCATTAGCAAAACCATATTCTAACAATTTGTAATGGATACAAGAAAAAAATGTTTGTTGGGGCCCCTGTGAATTGGAATCGTTTGTTTTTTGTGTTATTGGATTGTGTTGGGCTTGCCCGTTGCTGAATGGAAATTATGATTATTGGCAGAGCCCCTGACACTGAACTTGATTTTCAATTTTCATTTCGTGTGCCATTTTACAATGCTGGGCCTTTGTTAAAAGCTTTTTTGTGTGCATCTAATTCAAATTTATGCCACAAAACTTGGTTGTCCAAGCGTTTCGAATGTTAAGCGAAGGTTGCCATATTGCATAGTATACAACAGTCTGGCTACATTCACAGTAGTTTAGTTTAGTGTCTAGACTAGTGCTGTCAGCATGATTTTGTGTTTTTTTATTGTCTGTTTTATTTTTTTGTTTTTTCTGCTTCACAGAATTTTTAGCAATAGTTTTTCTTCTGTTTCTCTTTTTATCACATTTATGTGATCTGATATGTTGACAGTATAAAGATTCCTCTTTCAATATTGAATCATGGTCACCAGCGCAAAATTAAATTGATTAGCGTCGATCGAAGTGCCCTTTGTTTGGAATCTGACTCAGCATTTTATTTCTGGAAGACGCACACACTTTTCTTTTGTTTCCATTTATTTTTAGATATTTATTTATTGCGTGTTGAATTATATTTTTAAATATTTTATGAAGTTTTTATTTGAACAATAATTCATACAAGTGTTCTGGGTTGTATTTTAAACTGGAGCTTTAATTAAAATAAAAATAAACAAATAGTCAGAAGTTGTAATTAAGAAATTATAACGTTGTCTTAAATGAACGCTGAATCGATCGATATGAATATCCGATTAAATTAAACAATATGCAAACTCGATTAAATATTAATTGTAATTGCTGGAAAACTGCTTAACAAGGTAACATTTTCCATGTAACAATTAGTGCAGCTTTCCAATCATCATAAATTTGATTAACAATTCGCTTGCATTGAGCTTGACTCTAAAAGATAAAATAACTCAATTATAGTAGAAACAAATGAAAAAATTAATTTAAAAATGCCTATCGGGTGCCTATTGAGGCGCCAATGACGCAACTTGTTTTTTATGGAGTGACTTTATTTTGCCTTAAGCTATACAAAAATATATATATAGATAACATATATAGTTTTTATGACTGTTTTTAGATATGCTTGAAGTGCAACATTGTGCTTGCCAGCAATTGAAAAATATTCAATGAAATCGCTGACTTAATGCAATTACATTTATGAATAAAATGGAAAATGGGCTCATACTCAAACTCAAACTTAATAATTAATTAAGAACATGAAAATGCATAATTAAATGGATTTTATTTCCACTGCACCTAAATATCTAATCATACTCTGAACTTAATATATTTAGAAATAATTGTTTCATACAAGTTATATCTAAATCTACATTAAGCTTGCTTTTTTTTGTGTTTAGTATATACTAGTTTAATTTAAATTCAGTTGAAATTAGTCGTAACTGTACAGCTCAAGGGTTGTTTGAGTTGTCTTGAATGTCACCGAATTACAAATGAATCAATCAAGATTATTCCAGTTACCGCTGCTCCATATATATGGTATATGTATTGTATATATACATATATATAGTGATAAGACTTGACACCTTTCTGTTGAACACCCACTCGGGGCAACAATTGCAAATTGTTCAAATGACTTCCTTGCGGACTCGTAATTCAATTAAATGCTACGTGCATTGCATGATAAATCATGATGTTATAACACGTCTCAAACTGTCAGAGGTTACGATATTTCTGTTACATATATGGGTGGACAAGCAGACATATAGAAATATATATCAGTGCACAGTTTCTCTCAAATAAATTCGTCTAATTATGTGAAACTTTTTGTATTTAAAACATTAAGTTTCGAATTTGATTTAAAATTAGTTTTTGTTCACGTTTTCACCCTATTGTGGAATAATTGTATTTGCAGCTATAGCGGACCGATTCATAGGTCAATATATTAAAAAGTTGTTGATGTGAGCTGTTGAAATGAAGTATATTATAGGCAGGTTTTTTAATTATACCGGCACGAACTCTAATTACAGATATTTTTAATGAATGCTCACATATTTAAAAACTATACTCACACATATATTTAATTTATACGAACAGAGTGCAATACTCTTTGAAAAGTTCAACAAGAAAACTAATTTCAATATATTTTCTTTCTCTTTGCAGGTAGGTCAAATCATACAGCTTTATAGTGTTGATCGTGCCAAGTAGCTACTTATATATATATATTATATGTACCGTATAATTATTTGCTGAAACTGAAAGGCATTGTGTGACAGGGATTGCATGTCAGCTGTTGCGCTACGTTTGCAATAATCCGTATAGACAATGCCTCCATTGTTTAGCTAACTCAGTCGCAAACAATGCAAAAATACCACAATTGATATTTTATCATATTGGTTGGAGTATTCATTAAAATATTTACGTCAATACGTTGCTCTTTAGCCGATAAAAAGTATTGATTATGAAGTGCAGTCAACAATTTTTGACAATAACCGGATTTGATCTTTAATGAAATTTGAAATTAATTTTAGCCATTTTTGTTCAACAATCAAATCTCTAGTTAAACTTTGAACAACATTTTAACAATATGCCCAAAATGTGTTTGCTAACAACCAAAATCCAAAATGATGGGATGCAATAATGATGATATTAATGTATTCGTTTATGAAATGAAATATACTTAATCGATTGCTTATTAATCACTATTCTTATAAAACTCTCAGTAGTTGTTATAAAACAACTGATTCGCAACAAGTTCCGGAACCAGTCTTCATTTATTTTATACAACTTAAACTTCATTGCTATTCCTCAACCAACTAGGAGCAAGTTTTTAATTGAGAAATTGGATTGGTTAATGGAATAAGTAATACATTGCCCCAACTACAGGCAGACAGATGTGTGTACAACATACCTACCCACACATGTACACAGAGTTTCACATACATAAACGCTGAGTTGTGACTTCCAGCATGGGTCGCAGAGTCCTGATTGTACATGCTGCGAACTTGGACCCTTGTCCATGACATTTGTTTGCTCTGCTGTCAATATTTTATAATGGCGTGTGCCAAATTATGGCATTTATGTACATACAGGCAGTGCAGTGTGTGTGTGCAACAGTTAGTAGCTGGTATGCGGGTACCGTTTTCCTGGCCGCCATTGTTTGCTTATCACTTGGCTGAGCCAACTGCAGGGTTCATGTTTATTTGCAAGGGATATACAAATGGGGAATATGTGGAAACATGCTGCAGTATGTAGTATATGTGTGTGTATAAAGCGCATGTATATGAGAGGGTTGGACCAAGAGTTGAAGAAATGGGTCAATTAACCCAACTTAACATAACTTTTAAGCTAATAATAGTGTTTTATTCAACCCTGAACTCATTAGAAATTTGTCCCCATGTCATTGAGACCTTCCAAAAAAGTTAGACTTAAAATGTACGTTATTTTAAAGCAAACGCAGATCGAGTTTTGGAAAGTCGATAAGTCTTTTCGTATGCTAGTTATCGATAATAAGTTTTAACTTTTGAATGGGTTAAATATTTTGTAAAAATAATGTTGATGTTAAATAATGGTGAATGATATAGTTAAATTGATTGTCCCTCGATTTGCACTCCTTTGTTTAATTATTTGACATTTTCGTCTGTGAGTGTGTGTGTGTGTGTCTGTGTAATTAAGCTTTTAGCATTTCATGTGCTTAATTAAATGACATATAATTTAATTGAATCTATGGCATAATTAAGTGCTTAAATTAATTTCTTATTGACTTTCAGTAGTTTTTTCTTTTCTTTTTGCCATTTACGTTGATTATAAATTGCGCATACGCCCAGTTGCAATGCCCTGCGCTGCATTTCATATGCATTCGACTTTTAATTGCATATTTTTCAATTAAAGCTATTAAAAAGAAAAAAATTGCACTCAAATGCCACCCAACTTTGTGGCTGATCCCCACGGAGCATCCCACACATATTCTAAATGTGTGTGTGTTTGTCTGTGTGTGTGTATGTTGTAGATTTGTTTATGTGATTCCATTGTTTAATTGAATTTGCTGTTCAGTAACAATTGTCAAACAAAAAAAGTTAAGGTCCCCTCGGATATAAATGTTTTAATTGGGTGTGCAAACAAAAAAAAAAAAGACAAATATATATATGTACGGTAATATATATGCATGGATTTGTATGTGTATGAATGTGTATATGCATGTATATATGAACTATTGGAAGATGATCAATAGACCGGAAGATACACTTTGTTTTTTTGTCTTATAAAAATCTTATGTACATATTTCCCGTAAATTATATTAGATTCTTATTAAGCCTTTAAATGTGTGTAATGAACATTCATATGAATACCTTGTGAATTTTAGATTTTACACTACCTATTTTATTGATGTCAGAACAGTTATTTATATTAACTTTTTAGTTATTGGCTATCAAAAATTATATATACATATAACTATCAAAACTTTTCCTATACCGCGTAAACTTTTTCTTTATATAATATAAATGTATATAAATGCGCACAATCTAAAAACAACAGCAAAAGTTCAGAAGTGCAATTAATTTTTGTACTACTCACTTTTAACGCTCCCTTTTGCTATTTGTTTTTTGCTTTTGGTAATCTCACTTTTTTTTTCCTGATTTTTTATTTTCACTATTCTCAATTAATTTGGTGCGCCATAAATCACCAGAACTGTTGCGAATGGATTATTTTTTTCTGGAAGCGAATTGATAAATAGTTGCAAATAAAAGTTGTACTTTATAACTAAGTACATCACTCTGTATTTTGAAAAAACCATCACGAAAAATTTTGATTCATGGGAAAAAAAGAATTAGAATAGAATTTATAGAACTTAACACATTATAAATTCTCAATATTTGCAGCAATTCAAATTATAGTTATATAAAATAACTATTTAAACATTTTAATCAAGTATTAACTGACTCACATAGACATAGTTAGAGTTCTATCAAATAAATATGCTTAAGAAATAAAAAATTTTTATTTTTTATTTGTAACGGATTTGCAAGTCCCATTAAGTATACATACAATCACATCACATGAGTCTAAAGTCTTTTATTTAAATTGCATATCTATGGTATGTATTTATATGTTAATCATGAATATAATTGAAAGCATGATTCACATAAACGTAAAACCCCTTCCTTTACACCCAACATCTGCAGGGATCTCTTTCAGCTGACCTCCATCTCCCTTCGTGCATCTGATATCTGTGAAAAGACTTGTAATAATATTTCTCTTGTTGCCGCAGCGAGTTGAAGCAAACAGAAACGTAAATATTTATGAAAGCCAACTGTGTGGAGACGACAAAAAACGTGAATGCAGAATGTCATTAAATGCTCGACTGGATGGTAAAGTAAAAACGCTCTAGTGGAAAATCCCTTCATGGGGCAAATGGTGGCTGCCTCATGTTTTCTTTTACCATTGGCCTTTTCTATGGTAGCAAAAACTTTTTGCCAGCGGGCTACGGATAATGACATATGCATATATATACATATGTATATAAATATATATATATATATATATATATATATATATATATATATATAGATGTATGTTAGCAGCTAAGAAAAAGCCCACCCACAACATGGAAAGCAATTTATACCGTCTCTGTGCATCTGTATTTGTATCACGCATCTGTATGTCTGAATATCTGACAGTCTGCCAGTCAGTCAGTCAGTCAGTCAGTCAGTTAGTCTGACCGTCTGTCTAAATGTCTGCGTGCTCTGTCGCTTGCACTTCCTTCTTTTATGTCAGTTTCGAACAGGAAATTTTCAGCACGGAAATCATGCGCAAGCGACATCGACTGTGACAACGACAACATTTACAACAGCAACAATAGCAGCAATACCCACAACAACAACAATATACATATACACAAAAAAAAAAAAATTTTATGTTAACATGTTTAATTGTTTTTCGCATTATTTTTGCAGTATTCGGTCGATATTCTCTCCTGATTGAAAAGCCTAGTTGGGTGTGGAAACTGCAGCTCTAAAGTCTTATGAGATATATATGCTTGAACAACGAAAACGTGTTAACTAGCAAACGGAAAAAGTTATAGATTTTTCAATCTCGATCTGCGTGTCGGACGAAGGGACAGACAGACAGGTCTTAATAGACTCGACTGATTAGGAATATATATACTCTATGGGGTCGGTCACGACTTCTTCTGCCGGCATAGATTTTCACAAAATCATTAAACTCTATATATTAAAAAAAAAAAAAAATTTTTTTTTAAATTTTAAGGCAAACTTAATGTATGTTAAATAATTTAAAATAAACCAATCGGAAATCCTCCAACGTACACAAAAAAAAAAGCTTTGCAGAGCAGTAAATAAATAGATTTAAATCTCGGCAGCGAAACACTTCAGTTGATTGCTTCACTTTTAGCAAAATATCATTGCATATATTCTGCTTGACTGCTTGACTGCATGACTGCATGTTGCAATATAGCAACAAAATGTAGCAAGGCCCTAAAAGTACTTGCTACAAATTGTTTGTATTCTTTCTTTGCTGTGCTGCTGCTTGCTTGAATTAATTTGCACATTTGCTTTTGCTAATTGCACAAAGTATTTTGCATTTTAATTTAAAAAACCTGCGGCAAGTTTTTAAGTTGTGTGGCAAGGATGTGTTTAAAGTACCGCTAGTGACATTTTAAACGCAACATCGAAATCCTTGGGACAGCAGCAGCTGGTCACGCCACTTGCCACTTGCCACTTGCCACGGGCTTGTTTTCATCTCTTTGTGGTCTGTTGCAACATGCAACATGAAAATGGCGGCAGCTGCAACTGCCACTTGCAACTGCCGACTGCCAGCCACTTGCCTTTTGCGTGTACTCGCCGCTTTGAATTTTGGGCTAAAACATTGCCAAATGAGTTGCAACGTTAGTTGCAATTTAAATGTATAATTGCTACAGAGCAAACAACATGCTGATTACGCTTACAGCTAAAAAAGGTCGGAGGAGAAAGAGGAAGAAAAAGAGAGGGATAGTACGCTTTATAGCTGCAATTTGCTTATTCTTATGCTTAAAGACGTTCTTTAGAAAGAGTTTAGCCGGCAACTTTTTGTTAGACGAGACCACAAAAGGGCTACAAGCACAAAGAAAAGAGAAAAAAACGAGGCCAACAATTGGCCAACTTGGCGAATACTTAAATAAAAGGAATGTATATGTATTTAAGCACAAGCTGCATTCCGTGCACAAAGCAAGCTTCCATTAAGTCCTAATTGTTGGTTAAGCATATATTTTAAGCTATGTTAGCTTTCGTCAACAATTTATATAGTTCAATATATCCTGTTCACTAGTGTAAACTTTATAATAATACATTTATAAATAAATATATATATATATATATATATATACATATATAGAAGTTAATTTTCAAACTTTAAAATTAGTCTGACTTTAAACATTTATCTTTACTTGTAATCAAAATAAACGACCAATTCATCGTATTATGAGTTTTAAAGGATGATAATTGCAATGTTATATATCCGCAACGGATTGCTAGCCATAAAGCAAAACCTAAAACAAAAAACAAAATAATGTTTTGCCATTAAGTCTGTCTTAACAGTATTTTGATTTATGTACATCGAACACTCGGCATTATATTAATATGTGTCTAGATGCCTCCCATAGAAGAGTAACATTTGCTAGGGTATTTATTTCTCTGACGGCTCACACATAAATGCTTCATTTTATTTGCCCTTTTTGCATATCATATTTATTAATCATATGAGATAAAGAAACGTTGCTTTCCCGTTATGCGGGCACTCAGTCTAGACTTTTAAGTATTACACTCACATACACAGATGTGGTTTAACTGTATCTGGTTCCTTTATCTCATTCAGCATATCATTAAGAGTGCGCCCAACTGCACTTGCTGCAATTTTATGCCATTTTTTTCTCTCCCGCTTATATATAGTATATAATTTTTATTTTACTTTGCTGCCAGGTGAAAATATCTCGTTTCGCAGCTGGAGATGTGAATGCGTCACGTATTTGATTGAAATTCCATTTGATTATTGATGCTGATGAGGTTCATGAAGCTGATGACAGCTGGGCTTTGCACTTTCGTCCCGTAATCCACAGCTGTGTCCTGTCTCTGCGCCCCATTCCTCTCTCTATGGAATTCATATCGATTCTATTTTTATATATTTCTACAGTGCCCAAGCTGTCTCATCGTCTCCGTTGCCCTACTCGTGGTGCTCACTGTGAGTGCGCGTGTCTGTGGGTATAGAGAAATTCTAGCCTTAACTTGGCCAAGTCAAAGCTGTTTTACTATGACCTTAGCCATGCTGAGTCCGTTGCAACGGGTTGCGTAATAACAAATAAGAAAAACTGCATCGCAAGGAAATAAATTGCAATCAGATTATGTTTAGAAGCTTCCCAGCAAAAAGAATGCATTTTATTGCTTTATACACAGAATTTATAGATTTCGTATCTGAATTGTTGACCTTATCCCAGAGGCTTTTGGTTTAACATTGTGAACTGATTCAACCCATCCATAGTCGCATTTCACTTCTATATTCTATAATAATATAAATATGTGAATTAAATATATAAATATTATATTAATTTTGAATAAAAAATAAATGTATATCTTTCAGAATTAGTTTGCAGATATATTTAAACTCAGGCACATATGTTTGAAGACACATTGTTAAAAAATAAATTATTATACATTATAATTAAGTTAAAATTAACTGCGCCTTTCTCGGAATGTAATTAAGCTTCCAATTGTGGCAGCTGTTTGCGGTCGCAAGCCCTTAAAAATTCACTCGTGCCTGTGGAAAAGCGTCGGCAAGTCTAATTAGCCTTATAATTGTGGCCGACATTTGGGCTTTGCCTGACAGTCTTGCAACTTGAATTCCTACGGCACTACACAGAAGCATGCCCCAAAGGCGTTTGCCACACTTATCTCACATACACGGCCCTTCAAATACCCTAGTTGCATCGTATGATGAGCTTTGTGTTATTTATATAAACAATACCCTAGACAACCTATATTTTTCTCAATTTTTTATTTTGTATACATTAAAATATACATTCTAATTAATAATTAAGAGCTATTTTTTTAATGAATTTTCACTTATGTATATTTCATATTTCATATAATATAATATAAATAAATAATCTGTTTTTTTTATTCACATTGCAGTTGCAACAATTTTTGGAACTGGACAGCATTTGTATGCAGATTTAATAATGGTAAGTTACTGGCCTAAAGTAGAACAAAGCTGGGTTGCTTAATTGACCAAATGTGTTGCATGTCCTTTGGCTGTTCTGTGTCCTTTATCCCTAGCTTGCTGTCGCCGACGTTTGGTTAATTAATTTCACGGCCAATTGACGTATGTCAATTAGTTGGCTCGGGTCACGGGTTCATGTAAAGTTCACATTGACATATTTTGGGAAAATTCGAAAGCCAATTAATATGTGTTACACAATAGTAAGGAACAAACTTTGTTGATTGTTTGCAAAGATTGCAATAATGATTAAAGTCAACTAAGTCTATGGTAATGTTTGACAAATTCAAGTCAAATGACTTTGATTCAATTTGTTTTCAAGGTATGCAAATCCATGCGAATAAATTACATCACTTGCCTCCAACTCAATGTTGGGCAGTTAGAGAACTAGTTATGCATATAATTCAAATTCTTTCTTACATAACCGTTGAGTCAAAATAAGTATGAATAAATATGCAATTTGTTCTTAAACAAGTCGTGATTTAACGTGGTAATAATAGTGCTTAATGTATTGACTAAGTAGGTGGTAACCTTTAGTCCTTGATAATCACTTGAATATAAGAGAGAATCGAAGGGATATTCCTAGAAATATGATCTGTTTATTTTGTCATTAAGTATTTTCAACTATATATCCCTTTTATATCGGTCGGTTTTGTTTAGGTAATTCGCTTCTGCTTAAAATACAACGCCGTTCTACGCGATTTTCAAGATTGTCTTAAACAAAACATCTGGAGTTATCGGAACGCCTTCTTATCTCTTCCAGCAGCTTCCAGCTTTTATTAAATTGATACTTGATGGAAAGAATCAAGTCTTAAATAATTGTGAGCAAAACAAATTTGTTTAGAGAATTATGCGGTTAAAGTTTCCGCATTTGTCTATTAAACTTGACGTATTAGCGGATCGCATTAATCTTCGTTAGCCTTTTTTCTAGCAATATGCTTGTCTTGCACTGCTGGTGTCGTTTGGCCTTGTTCGACTTGGCTTAAATAGCGTTAAATAAATGTTCACAATGTGCGCAAAAACGATTAATTTGCGAATATGTGTAGATGGTTACTTGCGATGGGAAGAAGAGGAACTTGGGCGTGGCAGAAAATGTCGCCTATTCTTGTTCGCCTGGCTGCCTGCCTGCCTGCCTGGCTGCCTGGCTGCCTGGGCCCTAATTCGGCAAAGAAGCAATTTATCTTTGGCATTTTGCTGTTACTCCTGTTGTGGCTTCTACTGATGTTTCCTCACTACCGGAGTTTCATTTACTTCTTCCCCTTCCTTTTCTTTGAGCGAGCAAATTATGCGTGTCGCGCATTTTTGTGCTGCATACTTTTGTGCGTTCAGTTTTCCCTCCTGCACACACACTAACACACACATTCACATTGTGAGCGCATACCAAAAATTAATATACTGACATTTCTTCAATGGCATGCACAGCAACTGCTTCAGGCTTCCACTCGACAACTGCTTTTGTAATGAAGTCTAAATTACCGCATTTTTCGCTGCTCAACAACAAACGCCGAAGGAGGAACTTAATATGTTTCAGCTGCTGTTTTAATTGACAATCCAGTTTTTTTTATAAAAATAAAATTTTTTAAGTTACATTTTTCTACTATAACACCGTTCTATTAAAAAGTATAGTTTAAATAATACCGAATATTAGATACATAGATAGAAGTATATAAATATAAAGATAGATAAAGATTTGAAGTTTTGAATATATATAGAAGTTGACCTGAATATATAAAGATAATGAGTATCTACTACATACACAGCTATTATTTAGGAAAACTGCATGTGTGCACACGCATACAAAAATGCTTAATTTTGTCTCTAATCCTTGTGTATTTTTGATTATATGTTAAGATTAGAGGTAGTGGATGTCGAAATTGGTGACCATAGCGTTTTTTTATATTTTCAATACTCTAAAAAGAATAAAGTATAAAGCTGGAACAGAGTCCAACGAAGTCGGTTATGTCAGTTCTTACTTGTTAATTTTGTGCTCGAGCTAATTTGCATTTCATTGGCCATTGGGAATATTTGGTCACACTGTCGTGTGCAAATAACTTAATTGACTTCTGTGTGCTCATTGGCATATTCCGATGGCCACGTTTGCCTCTCTGGAGATTGTGGGTGCCCGCACTGCCACGCCTCCAGCTGCACATGTGCATGTATACGTGTGTTCTCTAGCGCTCTTTTTGAATTTATGGTTTCCAATTAAATTCACTTATTAGCTACCAGCAAATGCACAACAATGCCAACTTATTTGAAAAGCAACATTTTCAATTTGAATTTTCTATAATTTTTCGATTAATTGGCCACAAATTTGCCGCTCACTGTTACAGCTTATTGGATTAGAGACTTAAATTTCACAATTCAATGCTACTTTGCACCGTACGTCAGTTAAATTGCATTAAAAATATGTTTAAGAAGCACAAATTGGAGGAACATGATTGATTACGACATAAAAATTCAATTGGGATTAATCGAGGCGTAAAAGCTAACACAAAATCTGCGAAATGCCAATGTCATCGATTCAAAAAAGGCCATAACATACCCTGAATTCCGAGTCGAGTTCATATTTTAAGAATTCTTGCGACTTATAACACGACCTTCATAAAATTGAGTATTATTATAGTCTCGTTCTCAATCATTGTGCATGTTAATCAAGGAGGAATACCCGTAACTGAAAATAAAATTAATTTAATTTAAATAAATTTCCAGCTTGACCCCCTTACTCCTTTTATCTTTAGATACAAGTCTATAACATATAGTAAAAAGTGTAAAATAATTATTTATTTTCAAGGAAAGTCACTCAAGTCTAAATCGGCTTCATTCCTCATTCCGATCAAGAATTATTACTATTTGTGTCTAATACTATCCACTCGCCTAATTGCCAGTCTCAATGGATTCAAGGCATTAGAAGGGGAATGACACTTAAATTAGCGACTCCTTGACTTTGATGCCATTGCGTAGACGTTGAGAGCATCAATTTCCAAGGACAATCACAATTAACTTTGGCAGACCTGCTTGTGGGAATTAAACTTACACACGCAATCACTCAGACATATTGCAACTCATTCCAATTACACATTTGAGTTTAGCATTTGTTTTGTTCCAGTTGAAGTCTTGGTTTTCAACCAAATAGCGCAGCTTTAACCAGCCGAGAAAAAACACACATAAATAAAGGTGCACACATTACTCGCACATCTATGCGAAATTGAATTTCCCAAAGGCCACGTGACGATGCCATCAATTTGGGTAGCTGCTCCCGCACTTCACTCTAATCAAATGCACGGGGAATATTCCAAATTCCGATTTCGATTTCGAATTGAAAGCAACAAAAATTTTATAAATTCCGGCACAGCAGAAATTGCAATAAATCAAACAAAAGCTAAAATGCAAATCAGTTGGCCGTGCGGGGAGCGCACATAAAATTGAATGCAGCTGGCAAAGGTGGCACTTTACACACCCTGTATAATGAAATACAAACAATGGGTATTGGGTATTGGGTATGGCGCTTCGGTTAGGTTAGGTTAAGCTTTACAGATGGTAGTCAAGCACTTCCATGCTTTGAAATAAACAAAAAATAAAACAGAAAGAAAGAAAACATTCAAATCAAGGCTCCCAATGTGTGTTATAAATAAACGGATTTGTACCTGACGCGAATTAATTTTTATATTTTTTTGTATGAAAACTAAAAATATATATGTATGAAGTTATAAAGCTTAAACTGTGCACTTTTATTTTATGTAAAGTATAGGTAAAACACATTTTAAATTTATATACATATATTTTCTTGCTTTATTTATCTGTAGCATATTATAAATGATAAGCCTAATGCTAATAATATTACTTGGTTAATTAAGTTAAATTTTTAAATTAATAAAATAAATTGGTATTCGTAATAATATTGATTTTAAACGTATTTCACAAACCTTATTTGGATACTCAACTTTTCGTTTATAGGACATCTTTCAGTTGACCATTAGTGGGTTGCATTTTATGAGTGCAGCTAGTGAGTTGGCCAGAGCAGTCAAGCGGGTCAGTTGGAAAAGTGTGGGGCTCATGCATTTGGGTAGACCAAAAAGCAATTTGAAAAACAAGAATAGAAAGCATAAAAGCAGAGAGCAAAGCATTTTAGAAGAGTTTTACAGTAGAAACTTCGTTGATTAAAGTGCAAGAAAAGTTGTGCAACATTTGAAATAAGTCAAGTAATTAATAAAATATAATAATTTTTTGCAAAAATTGCTTGTCTTGCAGGCTGTGCTCGCAATGTTGTTGCTTCGGCCAGCCACGGCTGAGCTGCATCCCCAGTGTGTCCTCGATTTGAGCTTCGTTGTGAGCCAAAATGCGGCCGCCAATGGCCATGCAGTCGACAGCTGCGTTGCAGCAGAATGAACCGTTGCACGTTCACGTACATGCGACGCCAGCAACACAGCAACAACAACAACAAACACATGCCCCACAGCATCCGCTCAGCTCGTCGGGCTTAGAGCTAAATACGCAGCAACAGAAGCAGCAGCAGCACCAGCAGGAAAAGCAGCAGCAGCAGTCCAAACTGCCACCTCTGGAGCTGCTCGTCGAGCACAAGATCAGCTACAGCTCAGCCGCCACATATCAGCAGCAGCTGCAGCAAACAGACTTTAAGGATACGCGACGGCAGCTAGCCAAGGATCTCAGACATTCGCAGGTGCGCGGCGACAATTGCCTGAGTGCTACACGCGCCTCCATCTTTGATGACGCCGCAGAGAATTTCATCATTAATTTTCCGGCCGAATCATCGCTGCAGCTGCAGCCATTATTGCCACTGTCGGAGACGGTGCCGCTGCTGACCCACATTGAGGCCACAGTGGTGGACAAGCAGCGCTCCATACGGCTGAGCAAGAACAGCGCCTCGCTCATCTTCACCAAGAAGGAGCTGCAGCCGCCGGGTGTCCAGCAGCGAAGGCAGCATCACAGCCTGTACGTCGCCGGCGACCGTCAGCGCAAGCAGACAAAGCATCTGCCGCCGACGCGCGGCCATCAGCAGCGGCGTAGCCTACAGCTGAGCTACAACAACAACAATCTGGTGACCAGCGCCGCATGCAACAACGCCGGCGGGGGCACAAGTGGCCCTAATAACGCCGCCAGCGGTGTGAAGCTTGTGCCGCACAAGCATCCCACCCTCGGTCACGGCCACGCAACCGCAAACGCAACCAATCACAGTCACAGTCACAGTCACGGTCACAATCGCAGTCACGCCGGCGTGGGGCTGACATCGCCAACGGCAAACGGCGCCGGCGCCGCTGCCTCTGCCGCTGCCTCTGCCTCTGCCTCTGCGCGCAAACAGCTTTCCTACTCCTGGTACGCGCCAGTCTACAGTGCGCTCGAGGAGGAGCTGGAGCAGGATTCGAGGGTGAGTTCAAAGAAAATTAAAATGAAAAACAAAAAACCAACAGCATAGATTTCATTGATGGGGGAGTCATTTATATAAAGTAACTAATGAATATGTGAACTTTCTCTCAAGTAAGGGAAATAAATAAGAACAAGTTATACTGGCTGTTGATTCCAATTAATTATACATTTTAGCCTGTTTACTCATTTTAAATGGGGTTCAGAGTGTAGCAAAATTATAGTTTAGTGCCATTTGAACAAACAGAAAGAGCAGAAAACTCATCAATAATTATCGCTAATGGCAATTTTATTTCACTCAATTATATATTATAGAAAGTTTTGAGTAACAAATTAAAGCTACTACAAATGAAATTATAATTTTTGCAACACTATTTTAATGGTAGTGTTAGACTGTCATTAAATGTAAATCTCATTTTTAAATTATTCTTATAAAGTAATTATAATCTTTACAAGTGTTCAATAGGTTAGCCTATCTATTCCCTCAGTTGGGGAAATTAAATTATAGCTAAAAGTTAATACATCGAAATCTGACAGATCAGAGAGACGTTCAAAAGAAATATCGATACACTTAAGTGTAAATATTACACATTTTCAATAGGAATAAAAAATCGATGTATAAGATTGTGTGTTGCAAATATTAATAATGCTGCAAGATACATCATGTATCTATAACAAATATAAAAATTGGAAGTTTTACGTTTTCTGATTTATATTGTAAGAAAGGGATTCCTTATAGCATATATATTCCTTTTTATTCTATTAGCTTTAGTTGTACAAATACTTCGTTTCTTTAGAAATATAAGTCAAAAGAAAAATATTTTACAATTCAACATTTTTGAATTGTTTAGTTTTAGTTTAGTTAGTTTAGTTTTTTTTTTCTTTTTCCTGATATAAAATTCATAATTCACGTAAATATAAATTCAATTCAAATGAAGCAAGTTTAGAGTCAGTTGTGTTACCTAGTGGAGATTGGAATAGCAGTTGCCTCGTCATAGACAAATATCGAAACAAATCGTTTGTATAATTTGGTTTTATTTGTCCCCTTTGACCTTGCAGGATTCCTCGCCAATTCACAATCTGGCCAACACAAAGCATCAGGCACGCGCCAGCAGCCAGCAAAGTGCCACTGCCTCGCATGTCGCGTTGCTGCAACACGACTCGGACACAAACGAGACAGTTGCGCTGCTGGAGACGCAGACGCAGATAAACATCATTTCGGCCAGCGACGCTGGAGGCGGAGCTGCAGCTGGACCGGGAGCTGGCGCTGAACGGAAGGTGCAGCCGACGCGCATCTCCCTCTCGCTGCCCAATCATAATCGCAATCATTCGCTGTCCGTCAGCAGCTTGGGCAATGGAGCAGCTGGCACCGGAACAGGACCAGCTGGCGCCGATGTGGAGAGCTCGCTGGGACTTACGGCTGCACAGCTGCCGCGTCGCCGTCGCTTCGAGAACTTTCTCAAATCCTTGGTCGGCCTCAAGGGTAGCAGCAGCCGGAGCAGCGAACGGGAAAGGGAACGCGAGCGGGAGCCATCGATTCTGCGACCCGCCTCACCGGAAATACGCATCACGCGCACACCCTCGGAGCAGGATGTGGTGCTGCGCGATCCCTCTGGCCGGCAGCCAACGCAGCAGCAGCAGCAGCAGCAGCTAGCTAATGGTCAAGCCAATGGCAGCCGGCTAAGCATCAGCGGCTCCAGCAGCTCGTTGAATGTGGTGCAGCAGAAGCTGTGGCACATGATGCGGCGCGAAGGCAGCGCCAGCAGTCTGCATCACGAGAAATCCCAGTCCATTGTACAGTACACGGGTCTGCGCAAATGCGAAACGGTGCTGGCCCTAACACGCCAAAGCCACATGCTCCAACCAGGATTGGTTAGGGATGAGCCGGCAGCGCATGGCGGCAGCGGCTTGTTCAGTGCCAGCGGCATTGAGCAAATACGTCCGTTAAATCGGCTGCGACACAGCGTAAGCAGCATCAATGGTGCGGCCACTTGCTCCAGATGCTCCAGCCTGCTGTCGCTGGCCGCCAACGGATCGCGTTATTCCCTGACCAATGGTTTTGCGCCGCGTCCGGAATCAGCTCTGTCGATGAGGCGGACGAGTGTCTGCGAGGAGCAGCTGCCGGAACCAATGCACATCAATGTCAACGCTCAGATACGGCTGAGCAATGGCAACAACGGGAGCATTGCAACCGAAAGTGCAACTCCAATTCCTACTGCTGCAGCAGCTGCAGCAGCAGCTGTCTGTGGCTCACGCAAAAGTTCCGCCTGCAGCGCAAGTCCGCCGTCCAATGTGACCACAGCAACCATGCACTCCAACTGCAACAACAACGGTGAGGAGCAGGCGGCCACGCCCACGCCTACGCCCACGCCCACCTCCACAACTGGCGGCACCGATCTGGGCGCCTTTGGCACCACCCACGCATATCCGCTTACCGTTAGCTCACTGCAGTCGATGGCCAACGCCAACCAGGCGGCGCAGGCCTGTTGTGTGCGGGACGGCATCACATTGAAGCGTCTCGAGATGCTGGCTTCAGCAGACGTGACCCCATCGGCTTGCACGCCGGCCACGCCGGTCAACTATCAGCAATTCACTTGCAAGCTCTGCCTGATCGATGTGGAGCACGCTGCGGACGCGACCACCCTGCTCCAATGTCTCTGTCAGTTTTGCACCGAGGTGAGTTTTTCCAATCTGAACATTACTTAACATTCTCCGTTCATAGTTGGGTTGACTAAACCAATAAGTTAAGTCTGTATCTCTATAAATTTAAATTCTTTGCTTCCCGCTCTAGAGAAAAAAATGTAATTTTTATTTGCATAGAAAATGAAACTTGTTAAGTATGAAAATTTCGTTGAGTTTCATTAAAGAATTGATGCTTCTGCAGCTCAGATTAACGCAACATCAGTTAAATTTGTAGCAGCTGTCGCTGTCTGCCCTAGCCTCACTGTATCTTATACAAAAATATGCATCATATTGCAACAAATTACATTTTGGCTCTGGGAAAGTGTGCAGCGAATCTTTCCCCTAAGCACTTTTCTGCACAAAATTGCATGCAGCATTTTAAATAATTAAATCAGCGCCAAAAGTGCAACTTGAAATGATTTCGAACTGCTTTCCACATGCCACTTACCACAGAAAGTGGCATGCAATAAGCGCAACGCTTGAATTTTCAACCTGAAAAAGTAGTTTATAGTTTCTACAGTCAGTCTCAAAAAGTGAACATAGTTTCTACGTACCCATTTAAATAACAAAATTTAATGTTATAAATTAAATTATTAATTCAATTTAATTAATTTTTTGTTTTTTGTTACTTGCTGGATGAAATTTTAATACGTTAGAGTATTTAGATGAAAGTAGAGTTTTTCGTAGCTTTTGCATTAAATAAGTACTGCGCTTGTTTATGTACAGGTAAAATTTATTATACACACAGACGCAGGCATACACACACATTTACACACTTAAATAGACGTGAAACTGTGTACTATTGACTTTCAAGCATTGCCACTGGCTTGACGTGCCGCTTCCGACACGTCCTGCTGACTGCTCCTGCTGCTGTAAGACAAACTCCGACTCCGACTCCCACTCAGTCGTAGACTTAGCTCCTGTCCAGATCCGGCTACGTGCCTAATGCTAACAAATGTCGCACTCTTTTAGCACTCTTTTCTCCTTTCTCTTCATTTGGGAGCTTCTCGTATTTTTCTGGCATTTGTCACCCAAAAAAAAAAATTGTTGAGCGTGCTGTACACTTTACAGCGTATCTGTCGTGCCCCTTTAGCTAAAACTCCTTAAACTTTCTCCCCTTCTGGCAACGTTGGCTGAAATTTGCTGACATTGCACATACGCAGCGTTGGCAGCGCTTAATTGAAAATCTACACACGACAAATTCCAATGCAAACACAATTTTTACATTAATTTCGATGTAGCTGTCGTTGTTGTTGTTGTTGCTGTTGTCTGTTTGTATGTTTGTTTATTCCATGGAACGCAATACAGTCGCGCTTCATATAACTGCGCTTGTTGATGATTCACTGAGTTGACAAATTTGTTGAGCGTCTCCCCTCTGCCAAATGCCAGAGACACCAAAACTATTCGAAAAAAAAATAGATGAAAATCGTCTAGGACAGCATAGAAATATGTAAATTCTCGTGTATAATATGGAATAGTATATCACTTCTCTGCAGCATCATCATAATTCATATGACACACACACACAGCCAAAGCAAATGGTTAAGGATGTTTATTGCTACGATTTCAGTGAGTTGAAAGAAAAGAGAATAATGTAAAAGGGAAATGCAGAGGGAATTCCTTTTCGAATAAAATACTGAAATCCGGAATTTTTACTAAAGGATGCTGCTGTTAGCTGTATTATTGAAAGGTGATTAATATATATATTATATATATTCCGACCAATTCTTAACTTATGTATAAAAACTTTATTACATACATTAAACAAAATAGTTATTTAAAGTAAGTTTTCGTCAATTTTTTTAAATCTTAATCATGAATTATTTTAGTTAGTAAATAGACTAAACGAATTCGTCATTTCGTATGCCTTATTCTCCGCGTTTTTATCTAACTTATTTATTACCTGCACCAACATTTTGCATAGCGTGTAGCATAAAATATTCTTGATGTGCTCTGCGGTGCTCGTCATTTCGTTCGGCATCTGTGTGTGGGGTGGCAACTGCTATAAGGCACTGTTGTGCCGAGTGCTGCTGCTCTGTTGACTGCGCATGAAAAACGGCGTTGATAGTTAAACATGCTTCAACAGACATGTTAAGTCCGGTTGTGGAGCGGCAGGACGAAGTAGCAGCTACTAAAATATTTTCAGCTTTAAACTTTGATCTCACAAACTTTTACTTTTAACTTTAGTTTTATTTTTTTTATAGTTCAAGTGCCAAATTATATTCAATACACATGTGCACTTAGCTATCGTTAGTGAATGTGTGTGTGAAATATGGTGCACATATCGTGGCGTATACGGAATATTACGTATACGCAATAAAACGATGCCAGAGACACGGCTGCTTAAAAGCTGCTTGAGACAGTGTACAAAAGGCTGACTCGCAGCTGACTACTAAAATGACCTCAATTTAGATGACACCTACATACACAGACACACACACACACACACACACACAAACACACAACTTTTAACGCAGCGGCGCTTTGCGAAGTAGGCAACTTATTGAAATTTATGTGACATCTGTCTGTGTGTGTGGGTGTTTGTATACACACAATGTCTTGGCTTAAAGCCTTTGACATTTTAGCTTAGTGGCACACCTAAACACATTCAACCACATACACACACATACACACTTTGAATTTGGCCTGCATTCACATATTTGTTAAGCTGCGCTCATTTTGCAATTTGTTTGTCGCTTTGCATTTCGCTTTTCATAAAACGCTGAAGCAATTATTTTTGAACAACGACAACAACGACACGTTTGGTGAATAAAAACCTATAAACAGCAACACAAATTCTGATCCCTTTGAATTTCGAGCTAAGAGCGTAAAGTGAAAACCAAAAGCGGAATAAATCTGTCACCAATTAAAAACAGACAAAAACATTTAATCTGTATTACAGATTATAGATATACAATCCATATAACAAACAAAAATTCTACGTATGTATGCTTATATAAAAAATATTAAAAAAAAACATTCTTAAAGAAAATATAAACGTTTAAAAACTCTTTTTATCTTATTTTGAATCTAGACTAACAAGCTTTATGGGGTAAAGTGTATGTTTTTTTGATCAGGATCAACAGCCGAGTCGGTTAAGCCGTATCTCTGATAATCCCGACAAAAGCGTATTCCTATTTATTAGATTTTCCGGAGCCGTAATAAAATTTACTTTTCAGTTTTCAACTGAAGGAAGCATTTAAATTTGCCATCAGATCCGAGCTAGAAGTAAAAGTCATATTGTAGCACATTTATTTTGTATATTCCGAAGAGTTAAACTCCGGAGCATGAACAAACAATCGCTTGGGCATTAGGTGGCCAATTTATGAGGGAGTGTTCACGCAGATCCAGAAGTTTTTTTTGCTTGTATTTACTTAGGCAAACATTTAAATGGTCCACCAACCAAACTGAAAATTGGTCAGGACGCCCGTTGAGGCCTAGTCTATTGTCCAAAAGCCCGCGACAATTTACGGCATGTGCCGCTGAACTGGCTTAAAGCAAGACATTGGGGCGTACTCTTTGTCCCAGTCGCAAACGCAAACGCAATCGCAGTTTCGACCACCCGTCGACTGTTGTCGTAATTGTAGTCATCCAAAAAAAAATATATATATATACACATATATATATACGTATATATACACTAACGACTAAAACAAACGTCAAATGTCGCCAGCTTTGCGTGTAACTGAAGCACGTGACCGGCATACACCACGGCGTACTGAGGTCTTGCTTGCCGGGTTGGGGGTTCCGTCCGTATAAAATGCAAATATTTACGGCTGTTCGGGCGCGAGAATCGTCGCACCAAATGGCCTTCAACTGGTTCCCGCGTCGAGTAAATACATAATGACCCAAGCTCCCAATTTAACGGAGCTCTAAAAGTATCTAGTCTTAATGCGGTTGTCTAGGCAATACCCTGTACTTGAGTGCTGAAGCGAGTTGCTTAGAAATTATTATAATTTCGATTTTCATGTCACGTGGCTTACACGTATTTCCTTTAGAACAAAATACTATATAAAACTGGTAGATATTAGATAAGCTTTACGCTTCCCTTATTCAGATGATATATAGATAAATGAAATATCGTCAGTTGTTTACCTGCTTACCTGCAGGTATTCAATTAAAGTCTCATTCGCAATTTGAAACAATTTGAAGGTGCGGGGTATTCATAACAAACAAAGAAAGAAAATAAACTTTTTGACGTTCCAACGCTGTAGCCCTTCGCTTTTGAGCGTGTGGCTCCACTTTGGTCCATTCGAATGCGCTGGACATGGAAAAGCACTTCGAAAGGGCTGTAAGCGAAAGCAATTTCCGCTTGGCGGCCATTTGCTGTTTGCGCGTCATTTCCGCTGCTGCTCATCACCCCAAACAAACCCTCTCGACCTCTTGGCTATTCTATTTCTTTGTTTCCTTTGGATGGTCGCGTTCCTCATTCAATTTGGCCACAACAACAACAACAACAGCAACAAATTCAAATTAAAATGCGTTACGTGATTTTTGGCCACGATTTGACGTCAAAATTTAACGTGTGGAAAATTGACAATTCCGTTGACGAGTTTTCACTGCGTACTTTGCTAATTTGGTATGCAAAAATCGGAGCGTTAATGAATTGTTTTTCATTTTTATTTATTCAATTGCCCAAAAGAATTTTACGTGCTGACTTTGGCCACAATTAGGCGAACGAAGGCCTCTATCTATTCTATTATATTTTCGTATATCTAGACGTTGTTTTAAAGGGAAAATATTCTATTGCTATATTCGAGCTGAATATAAAAAGATAATAGCAAAACTGTAACTTCTGCAAATTGGTGACAGCACTTTAATAACTATTAAACTATTCCTTAAATATTTCAAAATTCGTAAGAATAAAACAAATTTTTTCAAAACTAAAATATGGGAAAAATATGGTCCTTACCTTTAAATTTAAATAATGTTCAAAATATGTATATGAAAAATGCTCCCATTAAGCTGAAACAGTCTCACAATAATAACTGCTGACAATTCAAGTCTCACAATTCTTCTTGTTAGTTGTGTTCTTAAAAGAGTTGCAAAAAATGACAGCAACTGTTTTTTGTTGTTGTTGCCGCACTTAACAGCTGCTGCTGTTGCATTGAACATTATGAATTCTACGCATAAGTTGCAACTTGAAATATCATAAAGCAAAATCCTTGATGCAAAACAACTTATTTTTTTTTTTTTTTTTTTTGTAAAACTTTTAGCGGCATTTCTTGGAATTACTCGAAGTGCATATTTCTGCTCATATTTGATGACATGCGCAGTTAGCTAAGGGGGATAGAATTATAGATGATGTTGGTTGGGGCTAGGGGTAGTTGGCAGCGAAATGCCTGGGGCGGTGTTTGATGCGGCTCAAGAAACCAGAAACAAGTTGCAAACAAGCAAAAACTTTGTGAATGCGAATTGCAACAGAAACGCAACAAAGTTTTTAGATGGTGCTACCAAGGGGTGGGGGGAGGTGTGTTAGGATAAAAGTGGGCCAGTTAGATGTGTTGGGGAGTTTCGCATGGCATGAACTGTAGGCAATAGCAACTGCTCCTTCGGATATTTTTGCTATTTATAGTCCGACAGTTGAAAAGTTTCGCGTTCGCAAAGTTTCGACTATAACAAAATATGAGGCGTTATCACTGTGAAAGGGAGAGAGCAAGAGAAAGTAGGAGAAAAGGGCAAATTCATGTGAAAATAGACAATACACACTCACACACAACAAAGCAGCCACGAATACGTGCATTTATGTGTATATCATTGCCACATATTTGACTTTGGCTGCACTTTTGTGGCAGCTCTCTTTGACTTGTCTCAAATTGAAAAAGTTTTTGGCTAAGGCGTGTGTTGCACATATTTGCACGTACGTATGCATGTTCATGCATTTAATTTATTTATTATTCAATTCGGAAAAATTATATTAAGTCATTGTATTTTACATATAATTTATATAATACTTATTTGGGAAACAAAAATTGAAATACGTTCGTTACACTATATCAATGATTTCCAAAAACAATATTATAAATTTGAAAAAAAAAAAAAATTTAAAAAGAAAAGCTTTAGCAATAACTCCCTAAAAAGTATGCTATGCATTTTTTAACGCTTGCTGGTGTCAAAGCTCGTTGTTTTCCCGCCCCTTGCAATTGTGTTATCTGATATTTTGCAATTGAATTTGCGTCAAACAATCTGTCAAACATTGCTGCAACAGCAGCAGCAAGTAAATACAACAGCGACAGCAGAAAAGCAGCCAAATTGCATTTACACACTTTAACACCTTCCAAATTGTGCCCTCTGGCAACTCTGGAGCAAAGTGTGCGCGTATTTTCATTTTCAGGGCGTGTCAAATATGTACACTTACTGACTAACACCCTCAAACAGAGGCACACCCACTCGCACACCTCTTTACGTTGTATGACTAGCATTGTGTTTATTTATTTTTATATTTGCGTTAGCTTCAGTTCCAACTACAATGACGACTACTTTACTACTTTTATTAAATTTGTACGAGTTGAAAATTTGAAAAGTGCACAAACACACACACACTCACACACATGTGCCGGTGCTTGTTATTAAATTTTTGAACACAATTAAAATGCATTTAAAATGTTAATTCATTTAGCAGGGAACGAGCGCAACATTAAATTAAATTTTGCACTCAGCAAAGTTAAATTGCAAATGCAACTTTTGACACTTTATACTCTAGAATTCCTATTCATTAATGTAGTATTAGTTTAGGTTAGTTTAGTTTAGAACCCCGCTTAATGGGTGTAAAATATGAGAAATTTAATTTGAACACAATTTATCAGTAATACTTAAATAGTCAATGCTGGTAACTTAATGTCTGCTGATCTCACTAAATAAATTATAAATTTGTATATTTATATATATATAAATATATTCCTTTACCAGTTACGAAGTATCTTTTAGTCGCTCATGTCTAATTTTTACAGTTTTACTTGCTTTCTGAAGTGAAAATGAACATTTCCCTTGGCGCGTTAAAGATTGTGCAAGTGTGTATGCATGTGTGCATAAGGGTTTACATATATGTGTGTTTTAGCCAGCTCAAAGACAGTTGAAAGCATTTGGCAACACGCAGCGCATAGCGTCGACGTTGACTTCATGACTTTTTGACGCTAGTTGCGAATGCGATTGCCACAACCAATAGAGACACACGCTGCACACACACACACACAGTCAAACATCCCACAGAGCGTTTTCGTGACACCTGTTTTGTGCTTCCTCTTGACAGCTGTCGGCACTTGAGTTAACAATTATCTGCTGATTGCAACAATTGTAATGCATCTGCAATTACTCAAATAGTTGGTCCAATTCGCTTAAACGACCTTCAATTTGCTTCAATTGAATAAATTGATTTTCATTAATAAATTTGCTATTTTGCTCACACTTGATAATTTGCATGAAACAAATGGAAATTCCTTTAATGTCAACCATTTCGAGGCTGCGTCTAGACCGGATGCAACGGGTAAAACGGAAATTAATTCCCGCTGCCTTTCGCATAGCCAGAAAGAGAACTGAAATAAATGCTTAAAATGTATTTAGTGACAGATACCCTGCAAACTATAACAAATTGGGATAGTTCGGCAAGTGAAAGCAGTAACACGAACAAAATGTGAGTCTCGTTGAATTCCAGCAGTACAAATTCTGGAAATTCTGGAAATTCTGAAATTTGTGTGTGTATACATATATATATAAGTAGAAATGTCTTTGGCAGAAATGTCTTTATCTTCTGCTTTTTGTATATCTTCTAGCTAATTAAGTCCTTAACATAAATCAGCTACATTGCATAATTTTAACCACAATTAAATTCCGAGTATAAAAAGAATGGGTAAATAAGCCGCTTACAAATGTATCTCACAGATACTTTGGAGCAGGGCCTGGTCAAATAGTTACAACGGCTCCGATCAATTGCAAAACAAAAATTCCATTTTACATACATCACATTATGCTGAGCAGTTCCTGCAGTTGAGGGTCCTGCAAATCCTTGAAGACACTTCTTATAAAACATTTCACTATTTATTGCGTTTTCGCTCTCGCTCTTGAGATACATTCTTGCAATGCATTTGAGCGCTTGCTCGATGCTTGCGACTTGTCTGCGGCTCGATTTGAAAGGAGACATCATTAAATTTGCAGGGCTTGCCAGGGGCATGTGGCATGCAACTTACAACAATCGCAAGCGCGTTGTTTTACTATGGCAAAAATATTATGTTTTTGTTGTGGTTCGCTTTCAATCAAAGTTGTCTTTACAACAATGGCAACACGAGCTAAGCGGATTCTCACTAATATCCTGGCCGAGAACAATGTTGGCTGTCAACTCCCGTTGTTTCTGCCGCTTATTGGATTGACTTAAACTTGCGAAGGTACAACAAAAACCGCAAAAGCTTCAGAATAGATTTTGGTTGAGAGTACTTAAGACCATAAACTAAATTGATTTAAGCAAAACTTTACCCTGTTTAAAGGTAAAATTTAATATGAATTAAAGACTTTAGAAATTGAATTTTAATAAGAGATTTCGGAAGATAATAAAAAAATGAAAATATTTGCCAAGTATATGACTAAAGGAATATTTAGAAAAAGAAAAGTAGAAAAGTGTAATGAATATCAGTAATATAATTTTATGTGTTTTATCTCTATACATTTATGGACATTTATACACTTTTATAGCATTTAAAATGGCGCACTTAATATATCAATTAAGCTAAATGCTGTCACGTGTAGATCGAACTAATTAAATCAAGTCGCCAGATTCTCAAAATCGCATTAAAAATTGACCTTTTAGTAATCGTAAGCGTTAGCATTAACGTTAGTTAGTTCGACGTTAACGTAATGACTGTCATAAATTTGCATTTATGGCGAGTTGGCGAGTAATTCATTTAGTGACCAAAGAGCCGCTGAGAATGGGCGAGAATGCATAGAGAGACACGTCCTGGACGTTATGCAGGACTTTGCTGCTGATGCTGGCCAGGCTATCGTATGACTCGTCGTCTGGTGATGGGTCGAGCGCGTCGCCTGGACATATTAATTAAAGTGTCGCTGCTAATGAGTTAGATTAAAGCGCAAAGGACGCAGGATGCACAGGCAAACTACCTACCGTCGTCTGCCTCTCTCTGTCTGTGTGTATGTGTGTAATTGGCTGCAGGATAAAATCGAAATCAGGCTTACGTCTATCTGCGTTGGCATTCATTATGTTTTTTTATGCATGTCAGATGACAAGGACAAGAAGGTCCTTTAATGCTCATGCAGTCCCCGTTTAATGTCCTGCAATTACCAATTATCAGCAGCATTTACTACAATGAAAGAGTCCGAGCAATTTGTGCCTCCGCTCAACATAAAAAATATATATTAATATACACATATACATATATATATTATATATTATATATTATACACATCCAATTTCGATTGCTGCTAATTTGAACTTTTGCTTTTATGTCTGCTTTTTGGTCTGTAAATAATTTAAATTGCAAAACTTTGGCCTGAAAAAAAACTGAAATTGGAAAAAAATATTTTTTCTTTAATGAAAAGCCCTTTAATAAATTACGCTAGATGAAAGCGAAATAAAGGCACAATAAGCTGTGGTTTTGAGGAAATACTTAAATAAGTTTGCATCCCATTTTAATTGTTAATTGACTTTAAAAAACTTCCTTATCAAATGCCCAAGAGATTTATTCTTCGTATTAAATGCAATAAATTACACAATAGGGTTTTGTGTACATTATTTATTAGAAATACATAAATTTAAAGCAGATTATATCTTTTGATTTATTCACAAATTTTTCAAGTTTATTTTTGACTCCTTTTGCCAACCCAATTTATTGTCACTTTTAGGCAATGTCATTAGAGCCTTAGCTTTTACCTTAATAAATGAGTGCGATGGTCACATACGACACATCTATATACATCCTGTTTGTATTAAATTGTTATTTTATATTTCTGTGTAAATGTAATACAAGCGTTAACAAATGTTATTTTTATTGCTCAAAATGTTGTGTGTCGTAAAATGGCATAAAAACAGACGCGCAAACAGCAACAACAGCAACACAACGATAAAACCCATGAACTGGGCTGTGTAGGAGCTTTTAAATAAAAACCATATATCAGCTTCACGCACACACCATACACATAAACACACATACACACAAATAAACTCACACAGGGATAAAAAGTTGTGCCGTCTGCTGCGACTGTCGCTGATAAAAAATGTTCCACATGCAAATGCTAACTTTGTCAATTTTTATTTGTTTATTTCGTTTCAATTCCCCTTGCTGGTTATCTCTATCTCTGTCTTATTCTCCCACACGTGCTCTCTCCCTCCCACTCTGTCTGCCACTTTATAGATATTGTAAGCACTTGCCTGGCCCGCATTGCGTAAAGTGCTTTATGAGCACAGCCGGAAATTTGCCAAGTGCCGTTATTAATACTAATATTTTTCTATATGTGTGTATGCGCGGGCGCGTGTGTGTGTGTGGGTGTGTGGGTGTGTGTGTATGCGTGTTGTGTGGCATTTGGCTTTTAATAGCCCACACAATTGAGCGCTCGAAAACTGATGACATGACGAAAGGTTGCCAAGGACCAAGGACCAAGGACCCGCAAAGCCTTTTGTACCACTCGCAACATTTGACTCCTGCAAATGGGGAACATTAAATGAGCTTAGCTCTCGAACCGGCAAATGTTCTCAATTTCACTTAGAAAGCTTAATTTGGACCTTTTGGGCGCTTAATTTGCCACCAATTAATTTTTTTGTAGCACACAAAAGGAAAATACTTTCATTTGTGCAAGATGAAATACGATAAATTATGATTAGATTTTTTTCATGTTTATAACGCACTTTATTCATCGAGCTGTAGCTCGCCTTTCTATGCGACTCTCAAACTCGCATATAAGCACATAAGCACATATTAATCAGGAGATAGAAGTAGATTTTCTTTGTTTTTGAATATTTAACATAGCCTTTATTTTGCCCCTAATTTTTATGTCGAAAACTTCGACAGATATTACAGTATTATATTTAGCAGAAATAGTAATAAAAAAGTCGCTGCTCTTCCGTATACGAGGGACTTGCAACTGTTGCCCGCAGGCCACTAAATTGTGGTGCTGTAGTTGTTGTTGTTGCTCCAACTGCTGCTGCAGCATATTTATTTCGGCAAGCTTTGTGCAGCTTATGCCACGGTTGTGGCTGCAGCTGCGGTTGTGGCTGCTGCCAGGTGGTGGCAGAGACGGTGGCTAGAGCATAGGCGACCCTCTGCCATCGGCTCTGGTTGCATGACGCTGACTGATGGCCGGGCAGGTAAATTCCGTCGAAAGCGTCAAGCTGCCTGCGGATTAAGCGAAATATGCAGCGACGGTATTTCAACGGATGGCCGTGATTAAAAAATTTGATGCGGCTGCTGCTGCTGGTGCTGCTGCAGCGGCTTTAAAAAATTGCCATTTTGCCTGCATTATGGAAAATGCCAATGCGGAAAATACGCAACAAATGGCTTTTCACTTAAGTTCTTTATTTTCCTTGTTAATGTCGGAAATTAAATTGTTTGCAAACTTCAGGTTTCATTATTTAAGCAGAGGAAAGCAGCTTAGCTCAAAAATAAAAGTTTTAATGAAATTTCTATTTAATCTTTTATTTATTTTTTTTTTCACTTTTTACGCCAGCGCCTAAATATGTGCTACATTTTCCAAATATACACAGAGGGAAAGAGGAGGCAGCTTTTAAATATTAAAACACAAAAAAAAATTATGCTATCTAATCTATTTATTAGCATAAGCAGCGACATTTTTTAAATGTATTTTTCATTTGATACCTTTTCCTATTATATGTATACATATTTCCATTGCTCTTGTGCTTCGTACCGACCTTCTTATAGGGTATTAAAATGCTTGATGCATTTAGCATTTGGCAGTTTCCGCTTTCCGTTTGCAATTTCATTACTTTAATGTTCAGAAGGCGAACGGGACCTGAATATATCGGACACGGAACTTGGGACAGATGGCCAACCAGAGGCCGACCAAGCCAGCCAAGTCGAGCAGGCAAAGTTTTTAAATCTTTATTTATACAGCTTCCGCAGAGCAGTTTGTCCTTGCTCGTTGCTAAAAGTTTGTGGCTTCCAATGTATGTATAAGTGTGTGAGTGGGTGGGTGGGTGTGTGTTTGTGTGTTTGTGTGTATGTATGTATATATGTATATATATTGTGGGTGCTTAAAAATGAAATAATTTTGACAGCCACACTTTTGCGGCTGCCAATGCATAAAAGCAGCCAACAGCATTTATAAAATGCCTTGACAAACTTTTGCCCAAGGGTCACACACAATGCCCAAACAGTTGGAAAGCTGTGAAAAGGGTGTGGATTGTGAGTTGTGAGTAGTGAGTAGGGCATATAGTTGTAAGAGGGACGGGACCAATGGGTTGCCATAGAGCTAATGGAATTGAGTTTGAGCCAGCTCAAAGCGGATTATGCTGCACAACTTGGCAAATTGTTTAGTTTTTTGACAGCAGCAGCAGCAGCGGTAGCAGCGGCAGCAGCAACAACTAAAATAAAGTTTTGCCCCACCTCGCATTTTCCTTCATTTGGGCAGCACAATAATTAAGTCACTCTTCTTCTTCCGCTTTGATTTGCAGTGCATGCGCGCCTATGTGGACTTTGAGATAACGGAAGGCGCCTACGAGATCTCCTGCCCCGATGCAAAATGTCCAGCCCAGGGGGCCATCTCGCTGCCCGAAATTGCGAACCTAACCACAACGAATCTGCTGAAGAAGCATCATCGTTATCGCCTAAATCGAGGTACGTGCCACCGCCCCAGCTAATCTCTGCCTAATCGATGCGCATTTATCAAAATCCGTTCCCTATTATAGAAATCGAATTGGACAAAACGCGCACCTGGTGCCCACGTGCAGGCTGCGAGACAATTTGCATGGTGGGTGGCGCCACAGCACCTTCGGCGACTGGAACTGGCACTGGCACTGGAACTGGAACTGGAACTGGAACTGGCGGCAGCGCCATTTGCCAAATGGATGAGTCCCCTTCAACTTCGCAGAGCTACACGCCACAAAAGGATGGCGCTCAGACGCTGCTCTCCATATCCGTGCATTGTCCCTCCTGCAAGGATGAATTCTGCGCCCTTTGCAAAAAGACGGTAATCTTTTTTATAATAAAGTAATATATTAGGATGAGTCTTCTCTAAACTATTTTAGTCGTAAAGCATGGCATCATTATAATCAACTGATGCACCTGCCATTAACAAATAGGCTTTATTTTAAACAATATCATTGTTTTATAATATTTTTGTATCTTTAACAGTATCATCCAAACATTAGCTGCGAGGAATTCGGACGCCGTTTGATTGCAGATGGTCAAGATGATATTGGTATACCGTTCGATAACGACCTCATCAAATGCTGCCCCATGTGCGCTGTGCCCATTGAGAAGGACGAGGGCTGTGCCCAGATGATGTGCAAGCGCTGCAAGCACGTCTTCTGCTGGTACTGTCTGGCCAGCCTGGATGTGAGTAGTAGTATATTGCAATTAATTGCCAGCTGTTTGGTGGCTAACGGATTCACTTATTCGCTTATTCGCAGGATGACTTTTTGCTGCGTCACTACGATAAGGGTCCCTGCAAGAACAAATTGGGTCACTCGCGCGCCTCCGTCGTCTGGCATAGGGCCCAAGTTATTGGCATATTTGCGGGCTTTGGCATTTTGCTGCTGGTGGCGTCGCCGTTGTTGCTGCTTGCTGCGCCGTGCATCATTTGTTGCAAGTGCCGCGGCTGCAGCGGCTCCAAGATTGATGAGGTGGATGCCGAGCTCGAGGAGGAGGTCACCGCACTGCAGGGTTAGCTTAAAAGAGCGCTGCTACTGATTGATAATCATTGCAAAATGTGTACAACCCACTTTAACTGTCCACTCCGATTTAAAGCAACCCGATGAGTTCTTTTTCTTTTTTTTTTTTTTAACTTGCGACTAGATGCATAGGAAAGCAACTATTGTTATTGACAAACCGTTTAAATTTATTTTAATTGTATGCATTGTATAGTATGTGTTAACTAAATTGTGATATTTACAGTGATTCGATTTTTAATTGAATCGAAAATTTGTTGAGCCTATACAAAGAAAAAAGCGCGCCTTTGTTTCATTTCTTGTTTAGGTTTCGTGTCGATTTATTTGCATACCCATACCTATACCTCTGTATGGGTATGTGTATGTGTATGAGTATCTGCATATATGTATATGTATATCTGTATATATACACCTGTATTATATGTATTTCTTATTATTGTCCATTTTGTAAGCCCAAACATATTAGTTTGTAAGTTAGCCTAAATTTACTAGCCCACTCTAGCATTTAAGTATAACTCTCATATATTGCAAAATGTACCGCTTTTATATCAAGTACACACACATATACGACCTTTTTCTCAAGTATTACGGAATACCACACGCAAATATCGAATCCAAGTATCCAGCGTAAAATATTAATTGATTTCAAATGTTCGTGCAACTGCTTGGAAATGCTTTTAACTACTATATTGATAAATAAACACATAGAACAAGAATTATAAATCAAAGCAAGAAATTTCGTCTGAAACTCATGTACGTACATATAAGAAAAGGTTTTGATCGATGTAAATTATTAAAACACTTATTTAATGCATATATCATACAAATATAAAAATATATATAAATATATATATATATATATATATATATAAATGTGCGTGTATATTAAAACCATGTTTAAACTCTACTCTTAATGTGAACACCTACCGCGTATGCTGTTTAAAATAAAATGTTAATAAAAATCATATTTAAAAAGTGTTCTCATTTGAATGAGCGAATGCTATCGATATTCTCGGCAGCTTGAAGATAAGTGGGTAAACATCGATGTTTTGCCGTTATCGATGTTTCGATGTTTTCATCGATGTTTGATGTTTGTATCGATACATCGTCCACCACTATTACCGGGTATATTTTGAGTGCTGCATTTTTATCGTTTATCGATACGGGAACAAGCTGGCCTTAGCGTTTGCCATATTGAGCATATTTTTATTCATTACAATTTCGCGGCATTAGATTTAATTATTTGCATATATCGTTTAAATTTATAAAACAGCTGCAGGATGGAGGAGCAGGCCTGCCCACGGTGCAAGACCACCAAATACCGCAATCCATCACTTAAGTTGATGGTTAACGTATGCGGTCATACGTTATGCGAGTCTTGCGTGGATATGCTCTTCCTGAAGGGCTCCGGGGCCTGTCCGGAATGTATGGTTCCGTTGCGGCGTAACAATTTTCGGGTGCAGCTATTTGAAGATCCAATGGTTGAGAAAGAGGTGGACATACGGCGTCGTATACTGCGTGACTATAACAAACGCGAGGAGGACTTTGCGACGCTGGAAGAGTACAACGATTATCTGGAAGAGATCGAGGACATTATTTATAATCTGTGTAACAACATTGAAATCATCGAGACCAACAAGCGCATCGAAGCCTACAAGCGGGACAATCGTGAGGTTATTCAGCGAAATAAGACGCGTGTCGGTCGGGACGAATGCGCCCTGGAGGAACTACTCGAATTGGAGCGAGTACAGGATGTGTCGCGTAAAAAGGAACTCGAAGAGCTGGAGACAGAGCACAAAAAGAAGAAGGCGCGCGACAAACAGGCCCTGATCGAGGAGCTCATGTACAGCGGCAAAGATGCTGCCACAATTGTCAGCGAATTCGCCGAGAAAGCGGAAAAACAGCGTGAGGAGGAAAAGCAGCTGCCGCCACCCAAATCTGCGAATGAATTCTCAACAGGCATCAAGTTTGGCCAGACTGCAGATCCGACACTGCTGCCAGTCCCCAAGTCGGAGGAGGGCCCTCTATTTGTGTACGAGCCACTCATTCTTGCCACAGAGGGTCCCACACCGCCTCCCGCTAATGATGTCGAGACCATGGGCTACATTACACACATGCGCCAGGAGACGCCACAGGAGAACGCCGGCGGCTTTACGTCCACATTGGCATGCCAGCGTGCCCTACAGGAGGCGTTACAGTGCCTCTACTTTACGCCCACTGCCGGAGTGGGTGCGGCCCTATAACAGGACTGCGGGTATATTGGAGTTTAAAACTAACAGTACAGTACAGCACAGCACGCTTAAAACCTTTTGTTAAACAAATGTGTCTCCTTAAGAAATACATTATTTCTATGTACTCTAATCCTACTATATTATAATATTATAAATAAATACGGTTTATATTTATACAAAAGAAAGTATTTGCACTGTAGCAAAGTTCTGGTCGAGGTTGGGCTGCGGAATGATTCCGTTTCAAGGGGGGGAAAGTGTTTTGGGCGAAATATAATAGTCGTTTGGTTTACATGATTACAGACTTGGGTTTTTATTAAATACTTGCTTTAACAATTATTTTTTTTTTTAGAGGCGTAGATACATATGCTAGTTATACTCGTAGGCATACGTGGATACGATACACATAATGTAGGTATTTATAATAGAATTTATACATAGTATTATACACAAAATTATCATTTATGTGGGCGAGTAGCTCGCCACATTTTCATATTCTAGTTGCACAGCAAGAGGTAAATATGTTTGCGAACGTGCCACATGGGAAATTTTGGCCACACTTGGGTAGGGTATATAGTAAGTTGTATAAGCTGATTCGCTTATATTTGTTTACAGTACGATGCAATACAATGATACATGGCCAAAAATTACAATGTGGAATAGAGTGAGTGAAAAAAATTAGATGAATGGATGAATGAATACACCTTAAAGGTTTTCAACCTTCCTTTTGAGTTTCGATTATCAATTGGTAAATCAAGACATGCTTTATACAAATAAAAATCATAAAAATAACTAAAGGCTATAATCAAATGAGGATTTGCTTGTGAAATGAATTCGACCTGCCCAGTCAGAGCAGCTGCTTATGCTTGACTTGGAATGTGGCAGCTGCCACAGGTTGGCGACGGCATCAGCGGAACGATGAAGTGGGCGGGATGGGGTTGATTTCACAGATTAGGCTTAATTTATAAGGTTCCATAACATTTAATTTAGACGTTAATTTTGCGCCTTACATTCTAATTTAAAATGTTAACATTTAATTATATATAGTATAGCATTTTTTTTTTTATAATTTTATACAGTTGTTTGTTGTTATATATTAAGTAATATTTCTTGCTCACGTCTGTGTTTGTTGATTGTTTGCCGTGAGGTACATTTTTAATGCTTAACTATTTCATTGTTGCCCATTGACATTTTATTGGGTTTACTTGCGTTTGTTGCTCTCAAAGTGCACTGCTTGGTATAGTAAGAATGTGTTATATCTGTATATATATATGTATATGTATATGTATAAATGATAATTAAGAAATAACAATGCGGTAATCTGTCACAGTTAATTTACACCTAACGTGCCTTTAAGCCTTTAAGAAAATATACTTCCAAATTGTTGTTGCTTTTTGATAAACTATTATAGATTTGTTAACTAATTGATTGTTGTTTGAGAAGTTGATTTTTTGTTCTTGTTCTTGTTGTTGTTGTTGTTGTTGTCGTTGGCGATGTCCTTGCAGGCAGGCAACAAATTGGTTTCCTTGTGTTTTCTTTTTTCCTATGTTTATGTTTGTGATGTGCTGTTGAGTTCGTTTTGTGTATTTTTAATGCAAGCAGCAGGCAGTAGTCATAAATTGCAACGCTAACTAAACAGAATCATCTGCAAGTAAATAGAGACGAATTATTTATTCAGCTACTGATGCGATAAGTAGCCACATATATAGGATCACGCATACGCACCATGATACCACCATTTAGTCTTTTTTGGATTCTTGTTGCAAGTCTTCACGTAGAGGGTGTTGTCTGGCGGTCGCTTCTTCTCGCGACAGCTGCTCAACATGGAGGCTATGCTAAGGCACACCGATTGCACCGACAGCGCCGGCGACCAGTCCTCGGTCAATATGGATAAGCAGATGTGACCATTGCTGTAAACATGTGGGTGCACGGGTATATTGCTACCAATGAATGTTACCTGCAAGGCAAAAAACGATTCGGTTCAGGCATATAAATAAAATAAATTAAATTATATTCAGATTTACCTCTGGCGAATCAAAGGGATATTTATTGTTGAATTTAAACAGCAGCTGAAAGTCTTCGCCCTCGTAAAGTGTGCCCTCGAAACCTTTAATATTTATTTTCCATCTGTAATTAAGATATCAGCTTTATTACTGAGTTGCTCGTAAGCGTTGTTAAACACTAAATATGAAAAACAATTGTGCGCATTGTTAAATGCGCTAAATTGCCAAATTAAGCTAACCAGTTTATTATTTTGGTTTGTTAACTGAACTTGGCCTAGATGCTGAATTTAACTTTTTTGCACTCACTCTGATAAATTTTGCTGTACACTTTCCGTATCAACAGTCACGCCCGGCGGTGGCTCCTTGATCAGGGACATCAGTTCTTTGTGCAATCGACGCTGTAAGTGGATAAGAGGGAGACAACAACAATTAGCATTAATGCGAATTTGGCAAAATTGTTTAAAGTGCATCGAACTGGCCTTAACCACACCCTCAAATTACAGTTCGTTCTCTTTTTCCTAATGGCCCATCGCATATCGCATGTTTAGTTGGCCAAATACAAATACTGTAAAGGTATGCATACCTTTATCGCTTACACATTTCCTTTTTGGCTTACAAGCGTAAAAATATATATATATATATATATATGTATATATATATATTATATAGATAGCCATTTATAGATAAGATAAAACATTGCTCGTGCAATGCTCAGAGCCCACTTAAACTGTCGATTGTTTTGTTATTTTCAATTTTTTTCTGTGTAAAATTATCAGTTATAAATATTTGTATGTATGTATACAAATGAACGTTTATCAGTTTGCTTGATAAGATTTTAGCGCCTTGTTCTAAAGAGTCGGGTAAAGCTGCGCTATGAAATTTGACAAAGAAAATTAATCATATCACAAGGCAAATGCCTTAATTATTCAGGAATAAAATGAAATAAATATTATGTATATACATATATATAACGAAGACTTTTTACAGACTCATGCCCTATTCCCGGAAACCTTTCGTATCGCCAAGATTATGACGCAATTTGGGAACTGGTCTAGCCGAGCGTTCGTAAAGTACAAATGCCTACATATGTACACATATAATTATTTTTATTTTTTTTTTGTACATTTCTCATGATGAATTCACAGCTGTTTGCATTAAAGGAAAACTTAAAAACAATTTTTAACTGTCGAAAAGTTCGTCATGGGCGCTATAACTTGTATTAAAGTGTAAGTCCCGCAATAAGGCCATAATTTCATTTAGATACGGAACGCTATTTTTGCCATAGACCCGATAAGCCTACCCAAGGCCAACTCGGCCTAACTATATATTAGATATATGTGGGACTACTTGCCTCCCAGCGCGAGTTGTCCAGCAGGAGGGGTTTGCCACATTTGGAGACTGCCGGCGTTTGCGGCCCTTTGGGCTCGTTGATGATCTCCGATTTGGGTAATTTTTCTTTGGTTTTCTTGAATAGTTTTAGCATTTTGTCACACGCTCTCACTTTAATTGTTATCTATATAATTTATATTCTGTTGGTTGCTCAATTGGTTTTACTGTTTTGAAACGCACGCACTGAATGTTTCTGTGTTTTAAACTAAATTTTCAGATTTCATTTGCTTTTATATTCGAGTACTCAATTTTGTAATAGCCAACTATGATACATTCACCCAGGGCCCAGCACAGTTTATAAACGCATAAACGCTCTCAGCCAGCAGCCGCATTTCGGCCAACAAATTCACAAAGTGCACAGTTCAAAATTCGCGAGCAGCCACAGCTAAATGCGCCAACGTACCGTCACAGACTGTGGCAAAAGCGTCGAGAAATTTACTCAAAAGCAACGCGGCACAGCCAACCCAACCCAACCCAATCCAACCCAGTCCAAACCAACGCCATCCCCAACCCCTCCCTTGGCGACCAGTCAACCAGCTGTTCGAGACGAGGCGTCGACAGCGCCGAGTCCGCCGGCAGAGCTTGTCATCGTCATCGTCAACGTCAACGTGTTTGTGTGTGTGCGGTGTGCAGTGTGCTTTCCTGATACCCTATGAAGAGGGTATGCCAAGTGCTTTAAGCTATTTGACTCATTCGAAAGGATCATTGATGATCTTTAAATGCGAACGACTGCCTGTCTCTATATGTAAGGGTTGCTGTGCAAACATACATAATATTTACAGCTATCTAATCAGAAAGGAATGCTTGCTTCTAAATTGCGTCGCAATATAATTATCTGTTAGTCAGCAAATGTATTATAAGGACAAGCAGAAAAAGATAAAAATATAAAAAAGATATAATTAAAATAAACAGATTTATTAATTTTAAAATCTGAAGAGCACAATATTTGGTATTTAAGTTAACAATGGATTTCTATCAGTAATAGTAGAGAGAGTATTTTTTATTCTACGCCACAGTCTATTTCCTCTAGAAATACTCTATAGCTTCATCTTTTTTTGCACTATTCCAACGCGCATTTTATGTGAACATGTCTCGGAGCACAAACAGGCAGGCAGAAAACTCGTTTGCAGATAAGTGTACACCTATATAGAAATGTACACAGCATACACTACATTTACGCGCTATTTGTGCAGCATCTGCAGATTACTTGGAGCACGAGACTGCGTTGTAAATGCAACACATATAATTCGCCGCCCTTCACCCCCGGCTGGCCCCCACAAATAGCGTGCCAATTGGCACGCTCTGCCGCTTTGCTCGGTCTGCCTGATAAGCGGCTGATACAACAGTTAACATATATACTAAACCATTTACTGAATTGCATGTGTGTGTGGGCTATTTACAGCTGTTGCAAAAAGTGGCCAAAATATTTGGAAATACAATCTAGGGCAAAACGTAGCAGTAAACAGGCTAATAAATGAACTTCAGTCACCGACGTCAATTGAAAATTTATTGCAACTCGATGAAATCGCAAATGTCGAAACTGCATTTCGAATTGCAAACGTGCGAGAATCAAATCAATCAAAAGTGCAGCAACAGCATGAGCTCACTTTCCCCTCCCACCCTCTCTCCCTTCCTTTCTCTGTCTCTCACTGTCCCTCTATAAATAGATGATCGATATGTTATGTAAGAGGAAACCGCTGGAATAGCTCGTTAATAAACCATTTAGTGAAGGTGATTAAATTGATCGTAATAGAAATTGCGGCTAATCTGAAGTCTAACCTCTATTATAAGATAATAACCGAGGGTAGCACTTAATTCTTATAACCTATGTATAGAAATCTTTTTACTTGCTTAAAGGTTGTAAGAATATAAAGGTTACTCCATTTTATAATAATACAAATACTGTTTGCAAAGAAAGCTCTAACTAATTAAAAAATATGATATAATAAATAGTTGTAAATAAACTTGAGGGTAAGGCTGTTGCATACACTTCAATAGTAATTCGAATACTGGCAATGAATCTCTACCCCTATTTAAACCAGTATTAGCTAAAGCAAGCTTTGCTAATTTGTAAATCCATTCGCGCTGCTCGACTGTCGTAAACACTCTTCAATTGCCGACTGAAAATGTGTGTCAAGACTTGTTTATTGCCACACTACGAATAAATACGTCTATATTCTAATTTAGCCCTATATTCTAGTATAGTTGGTTGTCAAGCGCTGAGGCTGTGAAAATTCAGTTCAGCAAATACAGAAAGTATTACAAAAAAAAAATACTGTTTTATATTATATAAAGAAGAGTAAGAATGTATTCCTCAAATCTGAGTAATTTTTTATGTGTGCTCAGCTATTGCATACCCCTCATTCACTCTATCGCCGCTTTCTTTTATAATTATTCAGAGAAATACAATTTTGGTGAAATGAAATAGCTTCGAAAATTATTGCGAGATTTTGGCTAACCGCATAAAGCATAAATAAGTAAACAAAAAAAAAAGTAAACAACACGCAATTTGTTTTTAAGCGACTTTCGCAAGAATTTTCGGTAAACAATCGCAGAAAGAAAAAACAAGAAGGAAGCTAATGGCAAAAATCTGATTAACTTGATAAACGTAGCTGATAAACTCGCGATGAGTGGGCAGCGGGCAGTGGCCCATGAGCTGATGACTTTCGCTGCTGTGAAGGCCAAGCAGATCTTAACCAAGAGAGATCAGCAGAGAGAGAAAGAGAGAAAGAGTAGGGAATACAGTTGTGGTCAATTCTGAGTCATGGTCAGCAACAACAGTTTAGACGGTGTATTCATTTCTTTCATGTTTGTGTTTGCTTGACAAATTAAGCAGTTCGCTTGTCTGGCAATATTTTTGTGCCCGGCCCGGCCCGGACCGGCCTTCGAAACGAAATCACGGCCCACTGGGCCGCAATTATGCAACTCTCATGCATGCGCCAAAAGCCATATAAAACGATTTCCTGAATGCGGTGCAAAGCAAATGCACAACTGCACAAATGCAAGAGTCTTAAGCGCATTACAAAAGACAACAAAACGACGAAAATAACATCTAGCTGGATGGTGGTCAAAGGAGGAGGAGGTGGTGATGGCAGAGGGGTGTGGCAAGGGAAAAGGGGGCACGCGGAAGCGTGCAACACAACCTTAAACTTGCGATTGCTAAATCAGCAATTTCGACCTTCGGCAAAACGTTTTGCTCTCCCCTCAATCGATAAAAACAAGTACGAATATATATATAGATGTCGTATATAAATATATATATACGAGACTCTTAACAGCTTCTGCTACGTCACCGCATTGTGACGTCAGAGTCGGCTAGTTCTTTTTTTTTTGTGCTGACTGTCTCAGGGTATAAATAGCCAAAAAAAAAAAAAAAAAAAAAAAAATTAAACCTGATGCGCCTGTTTTAAAGAGCCACTCGACACAAGTTGAACGAGAGGGGAGGGAAAGGAGATAGGGACAGCTAAATAATGAGGGAAAGGCGTGTATCACGTTCTCGCCGAGTGATAAAGAGCTGAGACAGCTCATCTTGTGCCCCACTGATTCCATATGAGCAATTGTAAACACTGTACCTAAGGAAAACAAATCTCAATTCAATTCAATGCGATCGAAAGTTAATCATGAATCGAGTTCGAACGTGTCCTCCGCGACAACACGTGTAGAATTCATGGAAAGTATCAATAAAATTAACTGGGAGACCTGTTATTGGAGCTATGAGTAATTAAATATAACAAAAAATAGTCTGGCAACGCCAAAAAGCCAGGCAAGTGACTCGCGCTTTTTAAAGAGACGCCTACAGCTAATAATATTGGATATGCAATTGATTTACTACATAATAAATCTTATTTATATCAACTGTATTACATAATGATATACTGTTAGCTCGATTGCTTAAGTGAAGTATAATACTAATAGACTTTATTTCTGGAATATTTGAATAACAGCTTAGCTCAGCACTCAGAAAATTTTAATTTATATATGATATAAATATTATTACAATTAATTTGTATTTACAAGACCACAATAGCCACTTAATAAAGTGAAACATGTGAGGTTTAACTATTTGTAGATCAGTTAAAGGACGGATTGCATCTGACAAATACTTTGCGGATTATAGCGCCGGCTTAATAATAACTTAATTGTGCTGGCAAGTTAATAAAATACTATGAATAGGCTTATCTGTTTACACAGGGCCAATCCACTTTAAGATTACATATATGTAGGTATCTGAGATAAAACGTTGTGCTGATGCGTAAAGATCAAAGATCGGCTGGCACGATTGAAGGCATCTTTAATGGGGAAAATGATTAATTATCGCATTGTCTCGGTTTACCCATAAGGAAGTGAAGCCTTTTATAATATTGAACTCTTTGTATTCTATTTGCGTATCGCATATATATTTTATAATACTGAATGATCGCAGAAGATTAGCAAAAAGGAAAGGCAAATTTGAATACTTGGCTACGAGCGAAGCCTTTTTTCAGCCTTCGAGCCTAATTGTCAAAGTTCTGATTTCGAAACGAGACATGAAATTAATGTCAAAACAGTCTATATAACGACATAGCTTGCATATCAAATATAAACAAATCTGGTTCTCTTAATCTATACATATATATGCACATAATTAAGTTCGTAAAAACATACAAAGCCGCTTTTTGCGAGCTATAAATTGTATAATATTTTATTTACGCCTGAGAGTGGAAGTGTGGAAATCGACTAAATTCTTTAAGCACTTTTTTGCGTTTACTAATTTATAATTTGAACGCATGCCAAGAAACTAACCAGATTTTTTAACAAGATATTATAGATATATATGGATCTTAAATATACTGATTGACGGGGCGCGTGCCAAGAAAATTAACGAAAAATACGATTAATTAGGTGGGAATCGCGTCTAGCCAACATATAATTAAGTCGATAATTAAAGGTTGATGTTTGCACAGTGCATTTAAATCATGTAAACCTTTGTGTGAATACGAATTTGCCGGAGCAGAACCGAACCGAACCGAACAGGACAGAAGACAACGAAACGCAAATACTCGCGTGCGAATTCGCTTGTCACAGAGAACTGAATAAAAAAACGGCGAAACCAAACAAAAAAAGCGGGCGAAGTGCGCGCTCGCGACGAGCTTTTTGAATTGATTGAGCGACTTTGCATAGCATTCAATAACGGGCGAGTCAGAGAGGCGGCGAGCGCCGACGTGCAGCGAGCAATTGGCAGCAGGATCGATAGATGGCGCTGGTGTACCAAGGCTTGTTTACGCGGCGTAAACAAAAGCGGCTCACACGGATGCAACCATACACAGAGGTCCATAAATAGTTGCACCGTATTCTGATTGGTTGCATAAACAATCACAACCGAACGGGTCGATGCAATGTGGGTGGTGCACTTTTCACCTGACTGAGGTCAGGTCTGATAATAAGAGAAAACGGAGAGCGAAACCTTGGTATCGCATGGCAAACAATTGACAGGAGAAAGTGGCCATAAACAGCAACAAAGAAGCGTCATTCAATTATTGTATAACCTGTGCATGGCGACTTCCTCCTTGTGCAGGTGAAACCCTGCTGATAATGTCGACACAGCCTCTGCAAGGGTCGCTGCAGCGATAAGATGACGTTGAACCTGTGCAATGCGCTAAAACATTGAGTGAAGCCGCAGTTACCGGCAGAGGCAGCAGCAGCAGTAGCAGTAGCAGTAGCGGCAGCAGCTGACAGCAAACATTTGCACAACTGTTTCAGCGCACGCTTATTTTACGCCGTTTAATTGTTGTTGGGCGCACAGCAGCTGCCAACTGGACAGCACTTATTGTCAGGCTGGGATGGGAAAAGCCACTCACCTCACTAGGGGACATTGATGACATATTCCTTGATAGTTTGATGGCCGTTGCACTTTGTTCTTTCTGCTTCCACTTGTTCGCAGTGTTTGCTGTGAACGTCAAGCCGCTTATCCTTTGACCTGCTATGCTGTACAATCTAATTCCTGTGGTGCACAATTTTGAATTACAAATGTAAATAATTGTATGTTACATTGCCAACTATAATCGAACAAAATTTAAAGAGTTGAGGCAAAGTGTTTTCTACCTTACAACTCTGACGTGAGACGCACACCAAAATACGTTTTAATGTTGTTATTGATATTTGGGTATTTTTGGTATTTAATTGCAAAAACTGTGCTATCGATAACGCATACTAGAGAATGCAACAGCTGTTCCATAAATAAGCACTAGCAATATCTATTTCTGACAAATTAACAAACTCTCCAAAACTATGTCTATATTTATATTTATATCTTTATTAAAAGCATGTTGCTTAAATACAAATTTAAATATTAACAGTTCCTCCTCGAGGTGCTTATTATACGATGAATGAATGATCAAAGCTCTAGAAAATATCGATTCAGCCATCTAGTAATAGATTTTAGTATTTATCGACTTTTCGTACAACTCGTTTAACATTTATGGTAATAACAACAGATATGTTTAAATATTATTAGTAAAAATAATGAGTTCAATTGTAACCAAACAAAAAAAAAAAAAAGACAAATACAAATCGCGCAGCATGCTTTGTTGAGTATATGTTTAACTACAAAACAATCGAAAGAAATGCAAGTGCTCGGCTTACAGTAGTGGCTACAATTATAGGTACTGCAACAATCTGACCGCTATCAGCTGTTGGTTTATTGTCTACTGATAAAGCATCTATGGATTACTTTTAAATAAATGCGCAGCTCCGCTCGAAAACTCAGTAGGAGGTTCCCTTTACTGGCGGGCATATCGACACATTGGCAAAAATGCATTTTGGCGTGTTGGGCAGTGGAATTATTGGGCTAACCAGCGCATTGGAGCTGCAGCAGCAGTTTCCAACAGCGCAGGTGTCCATCATAGCAGATCGCTTCAATGAGGACACTGTTAGCTATGTGGCTGCGGGCATTTTTCGACCAGGCACCAGCTTCATGGGTCCCACACAACAAATTACAGAGTATGTGAGAGAAATGAAAGTTTGCCGCACCCATACAATATACCCTTTAATTGCAGGCAGTGGATGAAGGATGCGTTTAACTATTGGGATGAGCTACGCCGCTCCACGGAGTCGGCTGTTGCAGGCGTCTGTCAACTTTCCGGCTATATATTCTCGCGCACTACACCTTCCATTGTGCGGGTAAGCTGACCCACAGATAACTAATCAGTTTTCCTTATCACGTTATTGGCGAACACTTAATTATGATTATTACTGTTTTCCTATCTAGAATCACTTCATAGAACAGTTGCTGCCCGTTTACCGGCGCGCTACGGAGGACGAACTAAAGTTGTGCGAGGGTGGCTGGAAGTATGGATCTTTTTTCACAACCTGCTTGACGGAAAGTCGATTGTTCTTACCCTATGCCACAAAGAAGTAAACTTTCCTGAAGTTATTTAACTAGCCTGCATTAAACTTTATTGAATTGTAGATTCCTGGCAAATGGCGGTCAAGTTGTGCGCCAGCATGTGAGCAACTTCTTCGATGTGCCACAAAATATTGACGTCTTGCTAAATTGCACTGGAATGGGTGCCAAGGAACTCTGCGGCGATCAGCAATTGGTACCCATTCGCGGGCAGGTGCTGAAGGTGCGTGCACCTTGGATTAAGACAGCTTTCTATGGTGATCTGGATACATATGTGCTTCCCGGCTTCGAGACTGTGACATTGGGCGGCTGCAGGCAGTACGACAGTTACAACACGGACTGGTGCAAGTACGACAGCATGGCCATTAAGGAACGCTGCTACAACTTGCTACCCAGCCTGAAGAAGGCGGAAATAGTACGCGAGTGCGTCGGACTAAGGCCCCATCGATCAGTGGTGCGTGTGGAGCCGGAGTTGCTTACAAATGCTCAGGGCCGTCGCCTCAAGATTGTGCACAACTATGGACACGGCGGTTATGGTGTGACCACAGCCCCCGGAACAGCCAAATATGCTGTACAAATTGTGCGTGATGTGCTTGCTGGCAATAGCAAATTGTAGCGTGATTTTAATTGCATTGTTGATTTGTTAACTTGTTGATAATTAAAATGTTTATATGTGCAATACGTTTTATGCAGAAACTTTGACCCCCGCAAACACAAATATTTATTTATAGCCTACCTTTTGATTGCATTTGGTATAATAAATGAATCAAAGTTTATGCTAGAATTAAAGCATAAAGTAATTATAAGTTCAACGATAAGATTACTTCAAATAAGAATATTCAAATATCGCGGGCAGTTCTTGCGCCTATCGATATATCGATAACGTCGATTTGCTTGGCGTGGAGTGCGCAAACGCGTCGCATGAATGGAAAGCTTCAGAGCTTTTGCTCGCCCACACAGCCCACTGGGCATCGATTTTCACCACTGGAGCAGAAGGAAGCAGCAGCTGGACGATTGAAACAGTTTAAATGATGAAATCGTATACAAAACGGTTATATTCGCCGCGTTAGTCGATTCGCCGCAATTACCACATACACAAACAGAGACACATGCGTAGCTGCAAGAAAATTTTTGCCTCATTCGTGGTCCTGTAACGACGTGTACAACAGAGTAAAAGAAAATTCTAACACGAACACAGGAAAAAGGTGAAAATCACTTGTAAAAAAAAAAAACAAGATTTTACCTGGCGCCTGCAACTGAATGAATAATTGAATTGAATCGGGCGAGACAAACGCGCGTAAAACGCTGAATAATTGATTGAATAATCGTAAACAAAAAGCGGAAATTTGTAACAGCAGGCTGCAGCCAGCAGGCAGTGGAAACTCTTACCCAGTGCCAAGGCTAAACTTTTCACAGTGCTGCACGCCACAGACCCAACAGCCAGTGAAAAAGCCAGAAATTAGAGCGAAAAAGCAAACGCGCAGTCACAATATCGATTTGTGTATATGTGTGAAAAAAAACAACAGTAAAGAGCTGGCACCCACGCACAGGCACGCACACAGGGCCCGCATAAGTCAACAAAAACAACAACAGCAACGAGAGCAGTTGGTCTCAAGCAGGAGCCGCAGGACTTAAGAAATTACCCCAGGATCCGCAATCCGAGCACCAAGTCATTAAACACACACACTCACACACACGCATAGAACGGGAGAAGAAGAAGCGTAGAACCTCAAGACCAATTTACAGTAAGTGCATTTGCCATAGCCCGTTACAATAAGTATACGCCGCATGGTACTCCTCACATACTTGTGTGTGCAGCAAGAACAACAACAAGAATAAGAAATTCGCCTTGTTTTGATATCTGCGCTAAGTGATTTTTGTATTTGTATTTTGCTCAACTGGACAATGAAAGCTGTCAAAGTCTAATGCCAAATGCGCGCAGTGAATGATTATTTCATTGTTGTGGCTTCATGCCTGCCACTGCCACTGCCACCGACACCTGGTTGCATGCAACGTGAATAACAAGCAGCCAACAGCAGCTTAAGGTTGCCTGGTAAAACTTTAATAGCGAATGTTGTTGAATAATGTATTTATTTGTAATTAATGCAATTTATTATTAATATTTCACTTTACAATATGCTTCCGTTTTATATCCTTGAAACAACATTAAAATGACGTCAAATTTCAAATCTTATACCCAAAGACAATTTCGCAGTGGTTAAGCGTGATATCATTTCAAACTATGATGGATTGGATATACATATATATATATATATATATGAGTGTATATATTCATAGTTACAAAGACACTTTACTATCCAATTGATTGATTGGCTTTAGGGGAAGCGTTATTCCAGTTTTTGTATGCTTAAAAGTTTTCAAGCAAGAACATCGAATTTTTAAGCACTATTACTGTTGAAGTCTATCGAACGACTATCGAAAGACTATCGATTCATGATTTTCAGATAGGTTTTAAAATTTTTAAACAAATCCCTACAAGCAAAGCATTTTTAATGGCTAGTTAGATCAGTTTATGTCCACTTTGAAAAGTCAAAACTCTGGCCAAATACACCCACACACACACACGCACACAGTAAAAAGTTTCTTATCTAAATAGTCAAAAGTTCGAAAAAGCCAACATTTTGATTAGGAAATGGACAACTTTTGTGCATAATTGAAGCAACACACGCACCAACACAGACACGGTTACATCCACCCACACACGAAATGCGCTGTAAGTGTGTGCGTGTATTTGGCATTTGGTTTGTGATATCCGATGCCTGCTTTTGATATATGTAAATAATCAAACCAGCGCACAGGTTATGCTGGCAATTGGCAACAGCTGCTTAACGTGTTTCACGAAATTTGAAACAAGCAACAACAACAACAACAACAACAACAACAGCAATAACAATAATAACAACAACAAGCAGCAGTCAACCCTGTGCTCTGGGTTAAAAATCGATAATCAGCAAGCCTGTCGAGGCAGATAAAAAACATGCTCGCACACGCCGCCTGCTCTGATAAAGGGCTGCACTTATTTACTTGAGCATGACTGTCGCAGTTGCTGTCGCCGCATGCATGTGCACGTTTTTGCCTGTCTTCGCAGTGCACTTCAACAATCTCTTAACAGCCGCTGCTTGTCTCCCCCGCCCGCCGCTAGGTGGAGCTGTGTCTTTTGCCGAACGAACTTTTGATTCCGAGAAGGCCTCAAAAGGGGATGAGAGTGTTGGTGAGGGAAGGTGGAAGGGGGGTGGGGAAATTGTGCTGTAGTCCCCTGTGCAAACAAATTATCGATACAATGTTGTGTGCGCTGTATGCATAGCAAAAAAGTCACTCTTAACTCGATGTTCAAATAGCCAAGGACTCTGTTGGCCACACGCCTACCCCTCCTCCCTTTCCCTTTACCCATCCCCTACACCCGCCCCAGCGACTTCTTTCTGTAGAGAAATTGTTCAAGGCCAGGCGCGAGCTGATTGGCTTCTTGTCAGCCGTGCTGCTCTTTGAAATGTCGTCTTCTTCTTGACTTGCCAATGACGTGACAGCCATGCTAAAGAACCGCTAAGCAACTCTCTACAACAAACAAACCCATTTTCAAAAAGCAACAAACTGACAGCCAGCAGCTACGCACACACACACACACACCTGTGTATGTAAATGAGTACATGCGACATACATACATATATCCCGTTATCTAACAACGCATACTGCGTAGAAAAGTCTGCCGCAATAATTAAAATATATTTTAATAAAATAACTTCAAGCTTAAGCCTTGGCAACATGTTTCCAGACAGTCCTGCAAAACTGTAAATGTTGGTTACAGTCTGACTATATCTGATTTCTTATTAACCTTTAATATACTTTTTATACTTTTCTTACTTTTTATGCTTAAGCGAGACAGACTATATCTAGCTTGCAATCATAATAATCTACCACTTCCACTCTTCCCGCATAAATGTCTTCTCAGTCCAGTTATCTATCCCCCGCTTCTAACCCCTACTTCTGCTCCTCCACCCCTCAGCCCGCTTGCACGCGAAGGCAAACACAAGGATTTATTTGCTGATTCACTTTATGGGTTATGCTTTTAGAAAATATAAACGCAACTTGTTTAATCCACGCACAGACAATAATTCAATTACTTTAACCTGCTGGCGTCGTCCTTCTCAGCAGCTGCTGCAGCTGCTGCAGCTGGCTTCTGTTCCTGTTGCTGTGATCCGATGGTTAAACAAAGTTGAAGCATTCGTATATAAAAATAGAAAAAAAAACAAGTTTTGCGTGTTGACTACTCGATCAGCTGCAGCCTCGCCCCCACCCCAATGCCGTCGCCCATGCCACACATGCCGACGCCCGTGGGCAGGGTCAGCATCATGTCCTCGGTCTGCTCCAGCTGGTACTGTCCGCCGCACTTGTTGATCAGGCTGGTGTCGCCTTCGCTGCCGTTGCTCTCCAGGCTGGTGCTGATGGTCCTGAAGTTCATGTTGTTGTTGCTGCTGCTGTTGTTGATGCTGCTGCTGTTGTTGTTGCCGGCGCCGTTGCTGGAGCTGAAGAAGATGATCGAGTTGGGGCAGCACGAGGGCAGCGCCTGCTGCTGCTGCTGCTGCGGATTGGCCGCGTCGCGGGTCAGCACTGTGGCGCAGATGCTGGCGCTGGAGCTGGTGGTTATGGTGGTGGTTGTGTCCAGGGTTTCGATCAGCTGGCCCTCGTCGTCGGAGCTAACCGTGGTGGGAGCCTGCACCTTCAGCTGCTGCTGCTGTTGCTGCTGCTGCAGCTGCAGCTGCTGTTGCTGCTGCTGCAACTGGATGTGCTGCTGTATCTGGCCCTGCTCCTGCTGCGCCTGCTCCTGCACCTCGTCCAGCTCCTGCTGCTGCTGCTGCAGCAGCTCCAGGCGCATGCGGGCCAGCTGTGTGGCATCATAGGGACAGAAGTAGTTCAGATTGATGATCCGATTGCCCAGCTGCTGGACGGGACGCGAGTTGCGAGCGATCGGCGTCACGCCGTCCGAGCTGAGCAGCTGGCGGAAGTGGCGCAGCTGGAAGTCACTGATGGCCAACGACTCGGGAAAGATGAACCACTCGGTGCCTTGGTAGCAGGGCGGCTGGGTCAGCGATCCGCCGTAGCTGTAGAAGCCGGTGCGGAACGGGTATATCAGATAGGAGAGTGGAAAGGGCGCGACGCTGACCCGCTTGCCCGGCTTCTGCACCAGCTTGAGGTTCTGCATGAGTGGGTCGAGGAACGGATTGTGTGCGGACAGCTCGAACACATACGCAATCATGAGCAGATCGTAGCTGCTGGTGCAGCTGCGAGGCACGGCGGCGCCCGTGCGATGGAGCACCTGCATCTCGAGTGGAAACTTGCGATGGTTCAGCGTGTGCTCGGAGCCCTCGCTGTTCGACCAGCCCCAGTGGAAGCAGAGTTCCACAAAGGTGTAGCTGGCTAACAGATCGGCGCCACTGATGGTCGGCACATTGCTGCGGAACTGGGCCCGCAGGAGCAGCGTCTGGCCGGTGTTCTCCAGCACGATGCTCACTGGCAGCTCATCGTAGTGGTTCCAGTTGAGCAGCTCCCGTATGGCCAGGCGCTGCACCACCTGCTCGTCGATGTTCACGGGACTCTGGTTGGTGCCAGACTGCGACCAGGTGTGCGGTCCCTGCATCATGGTGTAGTCAAAGCTGCCAGCCACGCCCTTTACGCCCCTGCGCGATAGCAAGGAGAAGGGATAAAACTTAGTGAGGCCCTGGAAACGTTCGCGCAGCTCCTGACCGAGCTCCTTGCGCAGCTGGTCGTCGGCATGGTTGAAGAAGCTGACCAGCAGGCAGAGGCCGGTGGTGAGCAGCGGATGCTGCCAGGCCTGGCCCAGCAGCAGGCAAACACCCTGCGCAAGCCAGCTGACGAGCATGCCCAGCGTGGTATCAAACATGTCGAAAAAGTGGAATGTGCAAAAATGTGAATCTTAGAAAGATGCGAAACGAAACGATCAAACGAGAAGCTGAAAACCAATGCGCGGTATTCAATTTTAATTTAAATTAAGGCTGATTTTGAATGTAATTTTTCTATATATATATATATACATATATATTTAAACTGAAGTCAAGCAATTGCTGTTAGTGTTTAACTGTTGCTGCGAATTCGAATTCCTGTTCTCTAACATTTTCAATAAAATCCAGGCTAAGCTGATCCCTAACTGTAGCTCTATATCTGATTCCCTTTCAGCACAGAATTATGGCAGGCGGCGGGGATCCCAAATGGCAAAAGGATGCGGCCGACCAGAACTTTGACTACATGTTCAAGCTCCTCATCATTGGCAACTCGAGCGTGGGCAAGACGAGTTTCCTCTTTCGGTATGCGGACGACAGCTTCACATCGGCCTTTGTGTCCACCGTGGGCATCGACTTCAAGGTCAAAACCGTTTTCCGCCACGACAAGCGTGTTAAGCTCCAAATTTGGGTAAGTCGAGAAGGAAGGGTACAGTGTAAACTTATTCCAGTTGCCACTGTTACTCATTTTGTTTTTATCCATCACGTCATTTGGACAACTCCAGTCTAATCTCATCTTCTAACGCGGCAATCAAAAGCTTGTGAACGAACGGAAGAGATTCGGTATTCGAGCTCCATTATTTCCTATTAAATGATGTGCTAGATGATATCATTATCAAACCAAAATCAAGTTTAATTTAGCTAGACTTTATTCTGAGCTCAGTTTTATCAATATCCTCTTTAAGATTAAGGCAGATTGATAACGAAGTGCATCACATATCTTTTTTTAAAGAAACTGATGCTGTCTATATGTAGAAAGTCATATTTGTCTACGAAATAGTTTTGTTATATACATTCAATCTTTAATGGACACTTAAATGGAATAAATAGTATGATACAAAAATACATAGCATACTTTTATGGGCAGAACAGTTGCTAAAATGTTGTGGCATATTTTTGTGTTCTCATTGAAGCACATGTTGAGATAAAGTTAAAGCTTAACAGAACATAAATCAAAGGACTGTTAAACACTTCTTGTACGAAAAAGAAAGCATAAAGTAAGGATGCAAAAATGCATAGTATACTTTTATGGGCATTACCATAACAGCTGCGAAATATGTTGTGAAACTTTTTTGTGTCTTCACACAAGTTAGCTCCCAGTTAACACACATGCACTAAAAGAGAAGGAGAGAGACCTATATTGATTGGCGAGAGTTGTGTCTATTTTGGCATCGATGGCATTGAACGAATGGCTCAGTGCAAGGGCAACAAGTTTTACAGGTGAGCGCACTCCGAAGTGTGCTCACACCAGTGCGCATCTACAGATGTGTGTGCACGTCTGTGTACGTGGACAGCACTAATTGCGTTTGCGTTTGCGTTTTATGCATATGACACGTACATATATAGATGTAACTCAAAGTCCTAACCTCACTTAACATAACATTTGCTTCTATCTGTGTATGTGTGTGTGTATGTGGGCAACAGGATACGGCTGGGCAGGAGCGTTACCGCACCATAACCACGGCCTATTACCGCGGCGCCATGGGTTTCATTCTGATGTATGATGTCACTAACGAGGACAGCTTCAACTCCGTGCAGGACTGGTAAGTAACGAGGGACAGACGCCCTGCTTGTATGTATGTGTGTGTGCGTAATGGCGAAATCTGTCGTTTAGGGTGACACAAATCAAAACGTATTCGTGGGACAACGCTCAAGTCATTCTGGTCGGTAACAAATGCGATATGGAGGATCAGCGCGTGATTAGCTTCGAGCGCGGACGCCAATTGGCGGATCAGCTGGGCGTTGAGTTCTTCGAGACATCGGCCAAAGAGAATGTAAATGTTAAGGCAAGTCGATATACATACATACAGTACAAATATGCATATTAATCTGTTTCATACTCGATAGGCTGTGTTCGAGCGCTTGGTGGATATTATTTGCGACAAGATGTCCGAGAGCCTGGACGCGGATCCGACGTTAGTCGGCGGATCACAGAAGGGTCAGCGCTTGACGGACCAGCCGCAGGGCACGCCTAATGCCAATTGTAATTGTTAAGCGGATACGTCTAACCGATGTTGTAGACAAACTAAATAACACACACCTAGACACACATACCTACACAGACACACTCACATACACGCAGTACAGTTACAATTTGAAGAAAAGTTTAAAGTGCGCAGCAGAGAAATGCAAAAGTTTTAGAGAAAAGGAAACAAGTAATACCCGTATATATAACTACATATTTATATATATATATATAATATATTTCAATATTATATTTACAATTTATTTGTGTAAATGTCGAGTTAATATGTGCATCAATTCGGATTATATCAGTGTTTCCAACATTTGTTGAGATTGACAATTTGACGAGAGTTAGGATCGAATACAGCCCCCAAAGATAAACAAAAGTTTTTGTTTTTTATGTGCTTTGAGAAATGTTGCAATTTGTCAATGTGTTGTGTGTAAATTGATAAACGATAACGATAACGATACCGATAACAATTACGATAATGTTAACAATAACAATAACTCATGTTTAAGTGCAAGGTGAGAATATTGCATAAAGTGGGTCACTAATTAAATATACACAATTTTATGCTATATGCTTTCCCGGACATTTCCATTTTCCTTTTACCCCGGCCCTGACCACTGACTTTAACCCGATTTCTTAACAGTATTTGTACGACTCTTAACGATCTCTTAGCTAAGCCAACGCTTCAATATTTCCTTTTTTCAATGTACATATGCTGACATACCGCTGGAGAAATGCTTTAAATCTTTTACACAAAGAAAAAGAATTACAACATAAAAAATAAATAAAAAGCAAAGCAAAATAGCAGCAAAAACGCACAACTAGCGAATTGGTGAAATTAAGCATTAAAGTATACATATATATACTATATGATCTATTATAATCTTACTAATTGTTTTCCCACACCCATACGCAAATAAACACATACTCTCAAACACACACATAACATATACATATACATATACATATACACAACTGTACACGTTGTATATGCATGAAAAGGCTCTAGTGGAAAAGTCATTATTATAATTATAATTACTATTATGTATGTATGTATTTATGTAGTGAAATTAATAATTTTAATGTGTTGCGTATTATAAATGAAAATTATACATATATAAATATACAAATACCATATGAAAAAGTAAAGACAGATAAAACCCTAAACGAACGGCATATAAATTTACTTTTTACTTATTCTAAATTTTATTCAACAAAATATTAATCTATAATTTAAAAGCAAATCTTAATTGGGTTAGCTGGGCATATAGCATATATAAATATATACAGAGATATACGTACTATATGGGCAAGTCTCATATATTTTGAAAAATATGTAGGATAGCCCGAGACACTGCTAACATTTTTTCAACGCACAAAGCTTTTTATGATTTATCTTTATATTTCGCTATTATTTAAATTGACAATTAAGAATTTAACCCACCGTGCGAGACTGCACAGTGCAACAAAACACAGAGAAATCGGTGCATTTAATTTAAATTAACTAATCTTAACTAAACTTCAATTTTGATGTGCACACAAAATAAAGCTCTGATTTTCTAATGTATTATTTTAATGATAAAGACAGGATCTTAAAATTGACAACTTTTGTGCACTGCCTTCTGAAGAATAAGAATTAAAACTAACTGAAGGCCAGTTGACTTTGAGATAAATTTATTACATAAAATATATAATATATATGGATGTATAAGGGAAAAAAGAAAACAATTTTGTATAGCTTAACCGAAAGAAGGAAAAACAAAATGCTGAAATATATTTGAATATAATTGCTCGTAATTACAGAGTTTCAATTGAAATAAATTAAAAGGCATATCGCTGTATTATAAATACCTCCAATCCCTTCAAGATCCTCCCAACCAATAAAAGTTGCACAACGAGATGCATAGCAAAATGCATCTGTCAGATACTTGTTTATGTTTCTGGGTTTTTTTTTAAGTGTTTAATGATAAAATGCCTCACAGATGTCGCAGCTTAATGCAATTCTTTGTTTTTCCGATTTGGCATTTAGAACTGTTTGTATTATAATCAGATAACAAAGTAATATGTATAACCAATATGATTATTGTGAATGTATGCTTATAGCCCAAACCAAAAAACATTGTTAAAAATTCATAATATAAAACAAAGAAACTTGCGCTACATTGTTGTCATATTTCTAATCAATTATAACGAACGCAAATCAATAAAAAATTAAACTCAAAAATATAGAAAAAATGATTACGTCATATTCAGCATTATTTGGCAACAAACTAAAAATAATAATAATAGTACTTAATATAAACATAATAATGCCCTATTAGAAAAATGTGTACAAGGATGGTTTTTAAAATATATATATATCTATGTAAATTGCATCTGCATTCTTATGAGAATATTTATTGCATATACAAACATACATAGACACACATACATATATGCGAACGCGAGTATTAGACATGCTTATTGTATTTCATAAACATATATAAAATTATATATGTATCTATATATATATACATATATATATATAAATATATATATATATATATTGTGTATACATAGACTATGTGCATTGTATTTGGGTTTATTCAACAACTTAGACAACATAATGAACTATTTATTCTTGTACCTTGGTACATAAATGATAACAAATAACAATAATGGATAATATTGAAAGTATTAACATGAATAAACGTAAAAAGTTTAAAATATGGAAAAAAAAACTAAATAAACGTTGTATTATTTGGAATCTGATATAGGTGAAACTTCTTTCAATCTGAAATTTGAGCCAATTCTTTGCTTAGTGAAAAAAAAACGACTTTTGAAATTTACACTCTTTATTTCAATACTTTTAAGTATTTATAAATGTACATTTAAATATATCAATTCACATAAATATTATTATTTTAGTTTGCAATTTGAAACAGTGGCAAAGCTCAGATAATAGAGAAGCGCAAGAAGAAGCAACGCCAGCTTCTTGCCTATGAAATTATTTATAAATTAGGGTTTCGCATGCTTATTGCTGCATCCTTTTTATCTGCTCACAAATTGTACTTCTTCCCTTTTGTTCGCTTCTCCTTCGCTTCTTGCGTAGCCTTTTTAGAAAGAATTTGTAGTATGCAGCTCAACATTGATTCATTTGGTATTTTAGCCACATATTTTGCAATTTAAATTTGAATGCCAACACAGAACAGCTTATAAATTATTTTGTAATTTTTGCACAGTCGCAAAAACCGTTTCTAGCTACATTTATTAAATATGTGTGTCGAGTATTTCATATAATATAGACATTCACTGCTGGATATGTTGAAATGTATTTGTGTGTGAGTGTGTTGTTTTATAATTTCATTTGTTTATATATATTTTGTTTTTTTTTTTATTTTTTGAAATAGATTTTGATCCTGGTGCGTAGTATTTATGCGCCTAACACTCATCCTTTTGTACATATTTCTATTGTACACTTATTTCATTCATTATTCGGGCATTCAGATAAATAATAAATAAATGAAATCATCTCCAATGTTTGCTTAAACTTTGAATTTTCAATTTTTAACTAAATGGCCAACGCGTGCAAATTAATTATAATTCCATGTTGCATATTTTAATTTCTCAACTTTAACTAATTTGGCATAATAAGCTCTATGTTATATAATTATGAGGCACACGACTTGTTTCATTATTTTCATTTGTATTTTCTAACTGTGCAAGATGCGATTAACTATCTCTGTACCACATTGATAAATGCAATTAGAAAGAAATTTCCTGGAGTTCTATATATGTATGTGAATGAAATCAAAATCTGCTGTTTTAACTAGTTGCTAAAGTCGAATTTATATACTAAGTTATCTTATCTATTCTTGCATATCTTTAAGATACGCGAATCCATTGGGTACAGGGTATACAACTGAAATTTTATTTATTACAATGCTTCATACAGACAAATAGCTATATATATTCAGAATGCTTACAAGATTATTTTGTTTTATACCAGACTTTCAAGATAAACTTTCCAAATATGTTTTTTGTATATATGTGAGTGTTATGTTTGTTTTATTTGTTTTATTTGTTGTGTAAATGCTTATGTTGAGCGTGTATAAGCGAGTCTTAACGTTAAGATATTACAAAAAAAAAATGCATAAAATCAGTCTGAGTTTTATTAAATACATTTAGCATACATATATATAAATATATGTATATTTATGTCTGATATACATAAAGTTAAGTAAATGCATAAATGATGAGCTTACATTTTGCTTATTAACTTATAAATATATGAACTAAATTACAATATTGTATATATATATATTTATATGTATGTAGCAGTTATGGTATGTACAGGGTATATAAATGTATGTGTTTATGTGTGTGTGTAGCTAGCAAATATATATTCAATAATATATCAGTTATCAATTGAAAGTCTTAAATTAAAGATTTAAATATTTGTCCGCCTTTTGAAGTGTGGTTTTCGTCTAATAGTTGCAAACTGATTTGTTGCTTGTTGTTGCCTCTGTTGCAGTTGAAAATGAAGTTTCTGCTGCTGTTGCAGTCGGCCCTTTGCAGTCGGCAGTCGTCACACTGTGGTTTCATCGTTATCAATATTCCGCCTGTGCAGTGAAAATAATTTCAAGTGTTGCTCATTTAATAAAATGGTTTATTTATTGTTATAAATATATATATGTAAGATAAATAAACAACATCTAAATGATGCTAAATGCATGCAAAAGTGGATAAAGGTATTACCGTTTAACTACATTTGGTGAAAGCATTCCAAAAGCTTCATTCAATTTAATTTTATAGCTAAAATAATATAATATGGAAAATAAATTAAATTCTATGAAAAAGTACATGAGGTGTGCATGAATGTTAATTATATACAGTGTGACTGTGCTTAGGTATGTTTGATGTAAGTATATGTGTGAGTTTGTGTGTGAGTGTTAACTATTTAACTGAATTTATGTTCAATTTATGGCCGACAGCTTCTGCCAAAAATGGCTAATTTCATAAAACGAAAATACACTAAAGTTTCACTGAATTTTGTCAGCTACATTTTTTCTATGAAAACACTTTTGATATCTATTACGAGAAATTCAATAAAAAGTTGATTATTTATAAAAGGATGAACTATTCGGATAATAATATGTTATTTAATTTACTTTTTTAATTTTGCGGAATGTATAGTAAATTGAGTAAAATATTGTTTGGTTAATTATGCAATCATCTAATTCTCAATTTGTTCTCTATAATTGATGATTTAACGTAATCGAATATTTTATTATTTGCTTGCTTGCCAATTTATATTCTAATTCTAATTTAATTTAATTAATTCAATATTTAATTAATGATGAAATACATATATAATAAATAACCCCTGAATATCAACTTTAAGAATTTTGTGAAATTTCGAATTGATGTTTTTCATTATTCAGTATTCAAATATTAATATATAACTCAAATTAAGTATACGACTAGGTATTACGTAAGTCTACCCATTATTTGCATTTAATTCATATTGTTATTATTTATTTATATTAAATAGCTTTAATTAACTATTAAAACTGGTGCAATCTCTAGTTAATTTTGTTGGGGGTTTTTCGTATACTGCTCTATTATTAATTTGAATTAATTATGTACATATCCTGATACCATATTGTTAGCGACCAAGGATAATGCTGCCTCTGTTGCCTGCGATGCAGCCAAACAATGTCGAACTGTGAAAATGTTTATATAGTATTTGTTGTTGTTATGGCTGTTGTTGTTGCTGTTGTAGTAGTGCTGTTTGTTATTGTTGCAAGTAAATGTATTTCAGTGATTGATGCCACTTACTTGTGGTTAACAAATATTACAAAATATATACATCTTTTTTTTGCTTTTTTTTTTGATTATAGAAAATAATGAAATGCATTCAAATTACAAAATCAAAACCAATATCAACAAATTAAATGCAAAAGCAAAATAAACAATTGATTTCTGTATTGTATTTACATTCAATTTAAAACTTAATTGAGCGCAAATATTTTCTTTTACTATTTTAATATTTATTTACGCTTTAAATAAAACACAAATATAAATTTATTAGTTTTGTGTAGAGTGCAATTAAATTTTAATAAAAGAAAACACTAAAGATTAGGAAAATAAGAAAATTTAAATTTTATTTACAACCACAAAGAAAATTATACGACAATGCGAATAGAAAATTAAATGAAAATGTGAGACGCTGTGATACGAATGTTAGTTGAAATATATGGAAAATGCATTTCGTTGTGGTTTACCTCAGAGCTGTTGTTATTGTTGTTGTTGTTGTTGTTGTTGTAGTTATGGCGATTTGTCAGTGTTTGTTGATGTTCAATGTTTTGAATTGTGTTTTTGTTAAAATAAGACGCAATTGGCCGCCATTGTTGTGTGTGGGTGTGTGTGTGCGTGTCAGTGTGTATTGTGTGTCAAAAGCGCAAAGCGGGAGAGAGACAGAGAGAGAGAGAGAGAGAGAGAGAGAGCAAGTTGAAGAGAATAGAAGTGAGAGATAGTTAAATTAGATTTGCTTCAAACGTTCCCAGGACCAGCTGAAATTTTCAATTATAAGAGTGTGTTTGTGAGTGTTTCGTGTATGTGTGTGCGCATCAAAATTGTTGAGTTTCGGATCATATTCATTTGCATTGTTTGTAGTTTTCATTGTAGTTTTGATAAACGCATGGGAACAAGGGAAAAAAAGGAATAGTTTTTTAGAGTTATCTTCTTTTTTTGTTTTTGTTTTTGGAATTGTTATTGTTTGTGTGTCTGTGTGTGTGTGGTTTGTATGCCATAAAGAAAAGAGAATTAGAAACAAAAGGGCACAGATTAAAATGGAATAAAACAAGAACAAAAAAGACAATCCAAAGAAATCTCAACTTAAAACTAAACGAAATGAAACGAACCGCACAAATTGCTAGACAAATGCGAATATGAGTTTGCGAACGGGTATACAAATCTGGATGAGAATAGGTTTGAGTACGAGTATGGGTATGATTGTGAGTTTCAGTATACGTATTAGTATGAGTATGAGTATGAGTATGAGTATGAGTACCGAGAGTAAATGAAATTGTATAGAAAGTGGAATATGTAACTGAAATTGGATTGTACAACAAGTACAAAGCGATTTGTGGACTAATTACGATTGTTGACTAAGCGCAACAAAGAGAAACTCTCGATATATATGGGGGAAACACCGAAACGAAACGGAAACAGAAACTGATTTGGAAACGAGAACCTTAACCAGAAACCATAAGCGAAACTAAGTATAAGCCAAATCACAGAACGAAGGTAAGCAATGTTTGAAGGATTAGGATTACTCACTCAGTGTCCGTAATGCTTGCGAGCGGACCCAGCGGCTGCATCGGCGCAACCATGTTTGAGGGCGGGGAGGAGGCCCGTGAGCTGTGCCTGGAGCTGCCGCCAACGATGCTGCCGGCCAAAGTGTGCCGGGCCAGCAGTCCCGGATTATTGATGTCGTTCACCAGTGCCGCATGCGGATGCATCTGGAGCGCAGCAGACGGCGCATGGCCGGCGCTCAACTTGCGCGCCTGCTGCTGCAGATGATCCTCCTCGGCGGTGTACGGAAAGTGATAGCCATTCTTGTCTGAGCCTTCTGACAGCCGATCGGCCTGCTGATGCGCCATCTGCTGCTGCTGCTGCTGCACCAGCTGCTGTTGGTAGTCATTCTTCAGCAGGGAGTGCACCGAGTGCAGCGAGTCTGTGGCAAAAGCGGGCTGACGCTTGAGGCTGTAGTGGCCATCGCGTGATCCATAGATGTCCGGCGTGATGCGGTCCTTGGACAGATACGGCGACTCCGACTTGGCGCCCAGATAGCCGCTGCCCAGCGTGCGCTGCTTGTCGTAAATGTTGTCGCTCAAGTAAGCAGCGTCCGGATGAAAGCTGCGCAAGTGGCCAATAGTTTGGGAGCCACTGGCGCCTGCACCGCCGCCACCACCTGGATAGTCCTTCTCGCTGCCATAATGGCTGGGCGGCTTATAGGAGCCATACTTGTCCGGATATTCATTGCGCCGACCGTACAAACTATCCTCGTAGCCGTCGCGGGCATCGCGAATGTTCTCCAGTATGGAGGGGGTCATGTTGATCTTGTTGTGGTGCTGCTGCATGTAGCTAGTGTCGGTGAGATCGGGATTGGGCAGCGGATTCGGCGATATGGTCATCTTCTGGCCATGCACGTGCTCGTTATCGGAGCCGGTTTCCTGTGACCAGCGTCCAATGTTTGGCGGCGACTGCAGATACGCATCCGGCAGCTGGCTGGACCAGCGCGGTGCATACACTGGCTTGTTGACGCTGGGAAACAGCTGTGGACTCTGCACCACGTTCAGCTCTGGCGGCGTCGTGGCCTGCACGTGCTCCGTAATGTTGGGAAGGTAGGCGGGCGTGGCGCTTACGGCCGTGCTGCGATGTGTGCCAGAAGAGCGCGCCGTGCGGGATTCGTCGTCGTCGCTGGAATGACTGGAGGCCAGCTCCAATGATCGTCCGTCTGTTTCAGAGCCAGAATCCGAGTCCTTACGCTGGCGTCGAGTCTTTTCCTCGCTCCGAGTGCGTCCCGTGGTGGAGGACTCAAAGCCACGCAGGAAACTGGGCGCATCGCTGGCCGAATTGTAGTTGGAGGTGGATGTCGACGTCTGCCTCAACTGCCCATCGCTGTACGGACTGGAGCTGGTCTTCGCAGTACTCCGCGAAGTGGTACTCGAAGCGCTGATGCCAATATTACGGCGATTGGTATCGTAGTTGCTTGCCAGGAAATTGTTTGGCCTAGCCGCGCCGTTCACATTGTGTGAGCTGTTGCTGACCACCATGGAGGAGTCCAGCAGTGGAACCTTGCGACCCAAGCAGCGAAGACAGGTGCGCTGCAGGTTCTCTCGCACTCGCTTATTGATGATGCAGTAGCCAATGAGGCAGAAGAGAGCGTGCAGCAGAACCACACCGGAGAGCAAAAGACTAAGCAGTTGCGAATGCTCCGAGGCGGCCAGCACTGCCAGGACCCACATGACGCCCATGAGAGGCAGCGAAACCACCGACAACCAGAGCAAGGTACGCAGATTCCCAAAGCCCAGCACGTGATCCTTAAGCGTGAAGGCCGCCTTCACCGATACGAAGAGGATCAGTAGATTCACCACCGACATACCAGCTATGGGACCCACCAGCCACCAGACGACGGGCTCATAGACGGACAACCAACAGCTGAAAGAAGGAAATTACAAGGAGATTAACAGCTGGGCATAGTATAAATAATATCCATACTTACAATAGACTATTTCCGTACTCATGGGCTCGGACGCCCACGGAGAGGCCGACAACTACAGCTGGAGCACCATAGCCCATGGCAAAGTAGAATCCCATTGGACCGTGATTAATGTCGCGCATTTCGGTGAGCATGCGATAGAGATGGACGCAGTCGACGGTGGTCCAGGCGAACGCAGCCAGCCAGAAGTAGTGCAAGCAGATGGCAATGAGCTTGCAGGGAAACTCATTCTCCAGAAGATTTCGCCTCGACTGCATGCCCACAAAGAATAGAAGCTCGGCGCAGAAGACGCAGAGGACAATGTTTTGGTGAATGGTGTTCGAGTTGGTTTGCTGGCCACGCAGTAATGCCAAGGCCACCAACACTCCCATCAAGAGCGGTAAGGATACCATGAAAGCCGAGTACGAGGTGATCTGGACGAGGAGTGAGGGTTCGGGTATGTCCTCCGGATCAATAATGTCCACAATAACCGCATAGTTGGAGATATGCGTGCAGCTACAATTGATCAAAATGGGCAGATGCGAGACCTGGGCAAAGTCACCGTCGAAGTCGGGTATTTCGGTTTGACAGCCCAGCCGGGTCCACTGATTGGTAAAGGAGTTCCAGCGCACGCACTGAGGATTAGAGCGTGGTCCGAAGCGTGCCGCATCCATGTCTAGCCACATTTGCAATTTAATGGGCTGCGACAGATGCGGTGAGCCGAGCGACCGATAGACCATGTGCTCTGGCTTTTGTAGCTGCTCAGAAGGATAAATGACTTCCACCTGCCGCTTGACCAATCGACGATTTCGATAGACAGCTTCATTCTCACCCTTGGTCTGATCATCGTTGCTGTCAAGGCTGCCCTCGTAGTTGGGATTCAGCTGTTCGGGCGAATCAATAGATATTTCTTCACCGGAGTTGCCATGGAATTCGATGTCATCGAGGTTAAGCCGTACGTGGGGATCCTCTACTTCCACAGCCTCATTGCTGCTGGTTTCCTGTTGCTCCGCCGATTCCCTCGGTGGAATTTCGTGGGCTGTGATCCGTATGTCCTCGATTTGCTGTTCGCTGCTGCTGCTCGGTGCCTTGGGTACATCGAATACCTCGACAAACTGCTGCTCGGAGCTCCCAGAGCTTCGAATAATGCTGGAAATACCCGATGATGTGGACACAGAGGACGAAGACCCAGACGTTGCGGTTGCTGAGGATATTTTGCGTGACGGTATCTCCAGACGCTGTTGTTCACGTTCCGCGGATGGAACAAGTATCTGTAGCGATAAAATGGGCGTTGCCAGTTCAACATCAACGCCCCAGCGTCGGGTGATGGTCTCATCGTACAAATCAGGCAGCAACTGGCCCACATCCTTGTACTGGGCATAAGCGACAATGGCACGGTAGTCATTGCCACGACTGCCTTGGGTAACCTCATCACTCTCCGGCGGCGTTATGCCCAGCATATCGAGCGGTACCAGCACCTTAGAGTGTTTATCAAATTTGTGCTTGTCTAGAATGTAATTGTTGTACTTCGGAAAACTGATGACAGGCTTTTGTTTGGCCGAGTGCTGTAGAAAACCACTTGTGTCCGGAATCACCACACTTTCCGTGGTAAACGCGTTCGGCTTGAGATACTTGGTCTTGTGGTACTCGCTGAGCTGTTCCGGCTCGTAGCCGAATAGCGACTCGGTCGTAACTATGTCGAGGCCCAGCACCATATTGCGTTGTACAATCTCGAAGGGATTCGTATAGGTGTCATGCTGTGAGCGGGCCAGGACGACCATGTATTTGTTGAATGCGTCGACGAGATCGTCAGGTCCACGCTGAATCAGTTCCGTGGCACGTTTCCATTCGGCGTCGTATTTGCGATCCAGAATCACGCTGGCAGCATCCACCAGATTCTTGATGAAGTACTTGTCCTGGCTGTGCGTCAAGTTGAGGCCGCTCTGCATCAGCTCGAAGTTAATAAGCTCCTGGAGTATGCCCTCCGTTACCAGGAGATCGGCGCCATAGAGGCGATCATGACTGAACTTTAATTCATCGGACATGTAGTCCATGTCCAGTTCGTGCGACCACACGGCTCCACCTGCATTCAGCAGGAAAGATGATTCCATTTTGTATCTTCTGCTCTGTTTGGGCGGCGGCGGTTTGCTTACGGCGCTGCGATCGACTGCCTCGCAAGCGCGCTGCAGTTGCTCGGCCATTTTGATTGCCACAAATGAATTTAGTTCTAGGTCCAGTTTCTCCAGCTGCGACAACTGTCGGCGAAGCTCCACAAACGGCTCCGAGCTGCAGTTGTACATGTCCGGTATTGTCCAGCTGCCCGTTTGGCTATCACAGCTGCGCTGACCCTTGCCCCTTGCCGGTAGCGGACAGTTCTCAATGGTAACGCTGCCCAGCGGTGTGCGTGGCCACCAAATACCTGCCGCAAATGATCGCGGACAGGCATCATAGACAACCTCACAGCCGTTGAGCGTTACTTCCGCATACGGGTTCGAGCACGAGTCACAGCGCCGTCCGATGACACCCTCCCGGCACTCGCACTGACCAGTCAGTCGGTTGCAAGCGCTGTTGAAGCTTCCAATCGAATAACAATCGCAGGCCAGGCAGGAGGTCTCATTGGGGGGCTGGTAGTGGTTCGTCTTGCAGTAGCATTGACCCGTGGTCTTGTTGCAGTCTGGATGGTAGCCCTGCTTGATGTTGCATTTGCAGGGACCACAGACGCGCTCACCCCACCAGCCGCCCGGACAGGGTTGCTGCAGCTGACGCTCGCAGTAGTCCCCGTGCTGGTAGCTGCTGTTGCATTCGCAGCTGTAGCCGCGTGACAGGGTCTCGTTGGCTCGACAAATGCCCGCGGCGCATGGCTGGACCGTGCAGATGGGCGAACAGTCGGCACCGACGTAGCCAGGACTGCACTCGCAGGTGGCGCGATCCCAGCTGTTCAAGCACCTCGAATGGGCGGGACAGCTGCTGGGGCACTGGGAGCGCGACTCGCAGCCATCCTCCACATTTTCGCGTATGGTGGGTCGCGAGAGTACCGACTGACTGGCTCCGATGCGCACATCCTGTAGGCAGCCCTCAAAAGGTACTGCATCGTGCACTGCTCCAATGGTGCCATCCACACTGCCCATAACTATTTTGCCAACATAGAGTCCCTGCACTTTCTGCGACATGGGCACGGAGCCAGTGCGCTGGCCATAATCAACGGAGAACTGTATTTCGGAACCTTGCTGCCACTTAATCTCCACCCGATGCCACTCGCCATCCGACAGATAGGCGCCTGCCAGGTACATAGGCTCGTTGTCGTACACATAGTAGAGTATACCACGCTTCAGGCAAATCACGGATGAACTGTTCTGTCCGATCTGGATCTGCATGAGGAACGCGTCCTCCTGACGAGTGCGCAGCGAGAAGGATGTCAGCCAGGGCAACTGTATGGGACGCAGCAACGGATTGAAGCTCAGGCTGCCGTCCCCGGAGAAGCGCCAGGGAGCTGGAATGTTATCCTGGCAATTGTTGCCCGCATAGCCCTCCGGGCAGTCGCAAGTGTAGGTACCCCAGCCCTCTCGGCAGGTGCCTCCATTGAAGCACGGCACCGAGGCGCAAAGAGGCGACTTCTGTGGGCAGCCGGATATGGTACCATTGTCTGCCACATACGAATTCAGGTCCACGTAGCGCTCATCGATTCGTAAGTCCGAAATGCAGCCCACAAAGTCACGATTGGCCACTGGAAAGTGGGCGGGTATGCGCGGTAAGCCGCCCACTTGCAACGGACCCGTGAGATCCAAGAAGCGATGACAGGTCTCGGTAAGTAGGGCACAGCGCTTGTCCAGTTGAAGTATGGTCTGATTGGCACAGTTCCAGGGAGGACCTAGCTGTCCGGACAAGGCAATGGCTGTGTCACATTTGTCTAGCACGATGGTCACTGTGCGATTGAAGTAAATAATCTCCACCTCATGCCAATGACCGTCAGATACCTTCGAGGGCTGGACGAGACCGACGCGTTCGCTGCGATCGCCCAGGGAGAACGAGAAGCTTATGTGTCCATCTAGCAGCTCAAGTGCAATAAAGTCGTGCAGTTCGTTATAGCGACCATTGTAGAGCAGCAGACCGTTGTCCTGGACAGTGGCAAATCGCAACTTGAGGTTGAAGCGATGTCGCTGCTTGAGACTCTCAAATGTGAGAAACGAATTGCGGGAGAAAGAACGCGAACGCAGCTCACACGTTGCCGTATAAGGCGGAGGCTGGGAGCTAAGATAGTTATTCATGCAGGATAAGCCCCCCTCACATGCTTCTGAGTTGCAAGGCCGCAGCTTGTTGATGCTGGTCTCGCAGCTCAATCCTGTGTGCGAGTCGGGACAAACACAGGTGTAGCCGCCTTCACGACGCACACAGCTGCCGCCATTCTGACAGGGATCTGAATAGCAGAGATCCACTTCCGTGTCGCATAGATAGTGCTCCTTGCTGCCCGTGAAGCCCTCAGGACAGGAACAGGCAAATGTGTTCACTGGATAGATTGGCCTGAACAGCACTGTATCACTGTGTATAAACTCTGAGGCATTACCGAACTTCAGAACCGTGAGACATTCCTCAAAGTTCAGACACGGCTCACGCACGCACAGATTATCATCGAAGGGCAAGACCTCCACGGTGGCCAGGCGGGCGAGAATTGCGCGATTTAGATACACGCGCTCCTGTAAATACTGTGGCGTGTAGTACTCTTCGTGCGAGACATCTGGCCTCTTGGCGGAGAAGCTAACGTTGAGTATGCGAGAGGTGACATCCGTGTCATCTTGTATGCTGAATATAAAGATGCTCTCCTTGGGACAGGGTATTATAGCGGCGAGTCCATCAAGGAAGAAGTTCAGTAGTGGTGAGAGAAACGCTTCCTCGGTCATCTCGTTTAGCCGCACTGTCACAGAGTTGAACAGCATATCCTCCGTAATCAGGCGAACGGACAGCTGCATTATGGCTTTAGCCTCGTTAATGCCATCCGATACGGAAACCTCCATTGTGGCAAACTTTGGTACATTCGTGTTCAGCTGTGGACTGAGTATCAGGCCGCCGGAGCTGCTGTTCAAGCGGAGGAGATTAGCATTGTTGCCGGAGAGAATGCGATAGTTCAACTTATCGCTTACGTCCGCATCAAAGGCGGGAATGCGTCCGATCTCGCCGCTAGGAAAATGATCTCGGAAATTATTGAAGATCACCTGAAAGTCGCGCAACTCCGGCGCATTATCATTCACATCCGTGACGAGGATCTCAATATGGGCGTCATTACGCAAAGGAGGACTCGCAGCACGCACAACAAGCTCGAAACGTTTCCGGGAGGATTCATAGTCAAGTTCCGTCATGGTTAGCAGCTGTGCGCGCTCTGAGCCGGGGCGTGTGACCAGTGAAAAGGAGTTGGAATCATCGCCTCCAATTATGGAATAATGCACCACCGCATTAACTCCCTCATCGGGATCGTGTGCGTGTATTTCACCCACCACCGAACCCACTGGCGAATTTTCGGGCACATAAAGCGTTATCTTATCGGAGGCAAAAGTGGGCGGCGAATCGTTGACATCTTCCAGGCGGATTTGCACCTCAACAGTGCTGGATAGCGACGGTGAACCCTTGTCCACGGCTATGGCTGTCAAATGGTACATAGCCACGCTCTCCCTATCCAGGCCCTTGTTGGTGCGAATGGTGCCCGATGTGGGATCGATGACAAAGGAACCATCCTCCACGTCCCGATCGCTGAGCAGATACTTGATGCGTCCATTCAATCCTATATCCGGATCACTTGCCGACACCTGAATGACTGAGGTGCCCACCAGTGCATCCTCCAGTATCGAGGATTGGTAAAGCGGATTCTTAAATGTCGGCGCATTGTCATTCACATCCGTGACACTAATCTCTACATCCGTGGTATCGCTTAGCGAGGGATTGCCCCCATCCTTAGCAGTGACTGTTAACAGATACCCACTGGTAGTTTCCCTGTCGAGTGGAGCACTGGTTATGATTGCACCCGTCTGTTGGTTTATGGTGAACGGATCCGGGCTGCTGAGCCCATTGATGCTCTCCTCGTTCAGAGTGTAGGTTATCTGCGCATTGATGCCCACATCGCTGTCTGTGGCAGAGACCACTAGCACAGTGGTGCCCACTGGCGCATCCTCAAACACCGATGTGCTGTACGGAGCATTTTCAAAGATAGGTGCAAAGTTGTTCGCATCTGTAATGTTTATGTGAACCGTGGCCGTATCAGAGCGTCCGCCGGAGTCTGTGGCTGTCACTGTGAGCAGGAAACGTTTCTCCTGCTTGTAGTCCAGGGGCTGGGCAATTGTTATTAGCCCACGTCCATTCTGTGAAGTGATGGCAAAGCGTCCGCGCGTATTTCCCGTGCTGATCTCGTAGTGCAGACGAGAGTCTTCATCTGGATCGGTAGCTGTTACCGTTGTTACGGGTGTGCCTGGGGGCTGATCCTCGCCAACATTGGCCTCGTAGTATTTGGGATTAAAGCTGGGATCATTATCGTTCACATCCTGTACGGTGATGACTACCGAGGAGCTGGCAGACTTGGGCGGCACACCACCATCCTTGGCCACCACCTGAAAGGCAAAGCGATTCTGTTCCTCGCGATCCAGCGGCTTGATAGTTTGCACCCATCCAGTGCGTGAATCCACAGCCAGCGGAAAATTGTCATCACGCTCGGAAATGCTGTAGCTAATCTCTGCATTAGCGCCTTCATCTGAATCGTAGGCCTGCACCCTAATGATATTGTAGCCCACGGGTACGTTCTCCAGCACGCTCTCCTGGAACTGCGAGGTGTAGAAGCGTGGTGCATTGTCATTGGCATCAATCACATTCACCAGCAACTGGGTCGTATTGCTGCGTGATGGACTGCCCCCATCCTGGGCACGTATGACCAGGCGATAGCTTCGCACGCTCTCGTAGTCTAGGGGCTTAACCAGACTTACGTCACCGCTCATCGAGTCAATGGAGAACTGGGACTGAGTATTGCCCCCAATAATTGCATAGCGTATGGCCGCATTATTGCCCTGATCTGCATCAGTAGCTCGAATGTGGGCCACATTGTTGTCAGTGCCCCACTGATCTTCTGGTACCTGGACTGTGTAGGTCCGTTCGCTGAATTGCGGATAATTGTCGTTGTCATCCAGGATCTTTACCAGCACACTGGCTGTCGCGGTTTTTCTCTCGCTCTGCGCCGCGGCCATGTCTGAGGCGGTCACGAGCAAATGATAGCTGTCGGAGGTCTCTCGATCCAAGCTGCTGCGCGTGGCGATAACCCCAGAGCGTGAATCGATACGAAATATGGGTAACTCCTGATCTTGAGCATTTCCTAAGCCATCTGATGAAAGAGATGGGAAATATGATGTATAGAAAGGGATTGGTTGGGGTACTAGAAACTTACCCGTCACAGCCTCAATGCCATACTCGATTTCTGCATTCTTGCCTATATCCTGATCTGTGGCACGCAGCGTTATCACCGTGGAGCCCACGGTGGCACCTTCACGTATGCTCGCTTCGAACTGTTCCGCCTCGAAGGTGGGACTGTGATCGTTGCAGTCCAGCACATTCACCTGGAGAGTAGTGGTACCGCTACGTGGAGGAAAGCTGTCATCGGTGGCCACCACTCGGAAGTAATGCACATCCATTAGTTCTCGATCCAAGCTAGCCGAGGTCGTCACCACGCCCGTGCGAGAGTCGACCTTAAAGAGCGATTGAGATCGCGAATCGAGCAGCGAGACCATGGAATAGACCACAGGCGAATCTTCCGGGTCGCGCGCACGCACCGTGGTGACAGCTGCTCCTGCGGGTTGCTCCTCCAGCACGGAGGCCACATATAGCGCCTGCTCGAAATACGGCGATTGATTTCGAAGCTCGCGACGCACGCGTTTTGCTATGTCCGTGTCGTTGAACTCCTGATGATGATAGACGATCTTCAGTCGATGGTCGGAGTCGACAATATCGTTGCGATTGCAGCGTATGTTGAATGTGATGCTGACCTTCCACATGGACTCGTGTATGCAGACATCCCGACTGGCCACCAAATCTCGATTCTGATGCTCAATCGCAAAGCGCTCATCGTTGACATCAAGGAAGTTCACTTTGCAGTTCTGGCACACGGATTTGGGCAGAAAGGCATTCAGATTGTTGATGAACTGCGACTTACGCAAACAGATCTGATTCCACTTGTCAGTGGTGTGTATTGCATAGGAGGCATATGTTTCGGATATCCACTGTTTGGCATCCGAGATGCGTCTGTGCAGAGCGGGCTGCAGCTGGAGGGGATCTGTGGCAGTGGCACGACGTTTTCTGCTCAGTATGCGATGCCGCATCTCGTTGTCGAAGCTATTGCCGAAGATGAGATCCCCAGCACGAAAGTCTGTGCTATTCTGGCTGTAGGCCAATTCCAACTCATTGCCATCGAGCAAAGGCAGTTTCTGGGTACTGCGACGCCGGCGTCGCTTGGAGTAGCCCGTGTTGTCCTCCTCCTCGAAATGATGCAAATGGTGAAGCTCCTGCTCAATGCGTCGATCCTCATTACAGCTGTGCCCTGAGATGAATATGCGAATCGGCAAGCTATAATAGTCAATCGACCTCAATCGATTCGATGTGGAGTCCACATAGAAGGTAAACAAATTTGGATAGTAGATGCCATCGCATTTGAGCGACTTCTTCAACTGGATTTGGCCATCCTTGTGGCTGACCGAGACTAGATGATGCACAAAATCTGCCGACTTGTGGGCATTGATTTTATAGTGGCGCTCCGAGCCGAGCTTATAGACGGACGCATTAAAGATGACAGCACCCGAAGGCGTTTGCTCATGCACAATGATGAGATAGCCCGTGCTGTGGACTATGTGGGTGGCAAGCTGCAGCAGCAGCAGCAACATCCGCGTCCATCGCCAACAAGGACTTGATTTTGTTTGCATGGCAGCTGGATTTGATTATCCTTCTTCTTGATATCTTTGTTTGGCTTTATGGGCGTGTTTGATCTATGTGGGTGTGCGTGTGTGCTTGAATGGGAAACAAACCACAGCGCAATTTATGCCTCTACTCAAATATCATTGATGCGCTGCATTGCCTGTATGGGTTAAAAGAGCAAAGTGAAAGCGCGTTAGCAATTGATTTATATATACACGTATACACGTGTCATAAATAGACACACTCCCTCATGTACGCTTTCATGTATTCAGCACTTAAAAGTAGGCTACAGTTTTCAACATACATCAGATATATATGACGCATCCGCCTCGTTGTCAAAACAGGGCAGCGAGCTGAATCTGTCGCAGCTGCTGACAGCTTCAGTGCTGCCTTTTGGCTTAATTAAACATGAGGGCGTCCTAACAAATTGTATGTAGGCGACTAACATATACCCTGCAGATATTCAAGGATAATTATATTAAATGTGTATATCTTGCTGCTGTTTAGCTCAACGAATAAATCTATTATAAATCTTTTAGTATTAGCAAAGCGAGTGCTAGAAGCTAAAGCTTTTTAATAATTCAGAGCTTTGTGTTGAAGGTGTGCTACTTCTCCAGCTTTTCGATTATACATCGCTTGTGCTGCAGACATAATTGTATGCTTTAGGCATACTTTACAACTTTACAACACTATAAGAGTTGCTTCTTAAAAATTAAAATTTATTACTTGCCTGTGAAATACAAATAAACAATATCTGAGTGCTACCTGCACTAGAATCTATTCAACTGACCTTCTAGGCAACACTAGATATATTTTCATTAGTTCGTGCTCCGCATATACACTCTTTCGTACTCTATGTTTGCACAATTTATATTTATAGGGTATGAAAATCTCCTGGTGTCTGTTTGCTCTTATAAATTTATGTTGACAGCTTTGCGAAAGAGAACATGGCGGGTAGGGAGAGACAGTTTTTAATTTCATTTTGTTGGGCATGTGAAAACAAGCAAGTTGAAAAAAGAAAACATTTAATTTTGTGCTAAAATTAAGCTTCAAAATGTTCATCGAGTTAATATCTTTAATTTTTCGCAGAATTTTCGAATACACCAAAACTGCAATACCGTTAGCAGCGAAAAGGCAGCCAACAAAATGCCACACACATCAGTGAATGTGTGGGTGAGTAAACAGTTGCATTTTGACAGAGGGAGCTCAAATGGTCGGGTGTCGCACAGAGGTCTAATTTCGACAAAGTTTTGTTTAATGAAATTCGATTTGCGTCGAGCTACTCGCTAATTCGCATTGCCCGTCGCATTTACCAGCTAATTAACAGTGCACAAACGCAACATCCACACATTTACCAACACTGGTCGAACGTCGAAAGTGCGGCACAAAGTGAATAACAAGAGCAGGGGCCACAGGGCAGGTGCCAGAGGGCAGACCGTATCGGAATAATGTATAATTCCACACTGTGGTGCTTAATTTCAATTTTACGTCCTTAACGAGGGGCCAGCCTTTATTTTCCCACGTCCCCTTGCGCCTCACTGAATGCAATGCGTTGCAATGCGATGCAATGCAATGCGTTGCAGTTCAACTGCCAGAACACGCCATATAGTTGCCCCTAAAGGTGGCCTTGCGCTCTTTGGGCCTTCGTTAAGCTCGCTTTTAATTGCACAGTTAACATGTTTAATTAAAATTTCAGCTTGAACGCGCATCTCGCGCGCTTTATGAAAAATGCAAAGTCGAGACGCCTCCCAGACGTGAGGCGCTTTGTTGTTATTGTTTGGGCTACTGTTCTGTGTGCACGGGGTGTGCAAAGTCTGTGTGTGTGTGTGTGTGTGTGTGTAAGGTGTGTGTAGCTGCCAGCTTCAATTGGCAGTCCACGAGCGTGTGCGCAACTAAATGCCAGCTCTTTTCATGCTACGTCGAGCTTGACACAAAAAAAAAAAAACAAACAAGCCAAAAGAAATATATAAATACATACATATATATGAATATAAATACATACATATATATATATATTAAATATATATAGTTTGCAATAAGTCACCAAAAGTGAAAAACATGAAATTGTCAAATGTTTTTTTTAATTATTTTTTTAAGTCTTAATTTCGAACCCTGATTGGGTAATTAATTTTTTGACTACATTATTTTTCAAGCTACAAATAGACGTAGAGACGTAGAGATAAGACAAAGCCTTCTTATATGCGATATGCAATAGATTTTAGCCAATTAACAGATTAAGAGGTAAAAATGCTCAACACATTAAGCATATACAACGCTGTAAGCTACATATGTTATATGATAATTTTGGGTAACAAGAGGAAGACATGCTTATAACACGAATGAATTCCCTCACGAAAAAAAAAATCACCGGCATGTGTCAAAAGCGCCCAAGTGTGAAAATGTTAAGGCGCCACTTGGAAATTCTAAGTGCAAAGCATTTAGTAGATGTTGTTGTAATTGTAGTTGTTGTAGTTGTCGTTGCGGTTGTTTTGTATTTTAAGTAGTTTGGCGCAAACTATTTGCAAGGAGAACATTTTATAGCGACTGTTGCGGAACTAATTTATGTATTATATAAAAGTGTGGAGAATGAGCAGATTGTGTGTGTGTGTGTGTGTGTGTGTGTGTGTGTGTGTGTGCGGGCACCAGTGTTGCAAAGTGTGTTGCCTAGTTTTCGACATAAATTACAATTTGAAGTGCGAGTCCCGCTTTGGCACTTTGGATGTATAATTAATGAGAGCAACTGACGCAACGCTAATTAACAATGCGACAAGGCAAAGGCGAAGACGCAGACGAAGTACATCTTGATCCTGGCGAAGGGGTCTAAGCCTAACGCAAATGTACTGGGGGTATTACTGATATCTGGATATATATACTGTATGGCTTCGACTTTGGGCCAAGATGGCGTCACTTGCGAAAACCTATCAACAAACACAACAATGCAAAATGTGGAAGCCAGCCAAAATTTGTTATATGTAAAACACACCATCTGTGTGGGTGTACTGGGGTGTGTACAGTATCTGGGAAGGGTGAGTGCGAGGTTGTGTATGGAGTGTATCAGCAGTTAGATGTGTGCTTGAGGCATTCAAAAGGGTTGTGTTTGCCGCCACCGCCATAAATATGCGAACTTTACGAGACAGCGGCAAACTTTTTTAAGCAGCGACATCTTAGCGATACCTGAAATTTTATACACCATGCCCCACGCCGCATACCCCATGCCCGATGCCTCATGCCCCCAACCAACCCCAAGCGGGGCTCAACAACAGTCCCAAATGTCGTGTTGAGCCTGTCCTCTTGTAACTTTTCTCTTCAACAACTGATAAAATTTCATCGCAGTTGAAGTATAAATTCAAAGCAATCCAAAAATGATACTCTAGTCGAGTGTGCTCAACTAAGAGATACCCTAACCCCATGCAGTGCTGCTGTTTAGATCCTTTTGTTTACATCTTTCGTCGTCGGATTCATACATATGAACATCCTCTTTAGTCCACTAGGTTTTTGATCCTTATTAAGAATATATGCACTTAAATAAGTCAGCCACGCAGCCTTCTGCCTGTTAAATACACAGAAACGGTATACCCCGTTTACCCATTTTTAATGGGCTTAAGTTATAAAAAACAAAGCAAAGTCAACGTTAATCTTAATACAAATTTTATATAATATATATATTTATATATACATATATTTTATATACATACATAGCTGACTACGTGGGCGCCCGATGGGCGTGGCCCTATCACTTTGCTTTGTCTCTGAGTCTCGCAGCTAATGACCGCTCAACTTTTTCTATGCATACATTTTTTGCTGAAAGTTTCTCTTTTTCTATACCCTGTACACATTAAGAACGAGTAAACAGGGTATACTGTTTTTGTGAAAACGTTGACGACCATAATAAATATATTCATCCGTTTATTCTTTCATCTGTCTGCCCGTATACATTAAGCGCTGAGTTACCAATATTGGCATGCATGTGCATTCGTGTGGCTTTGTGTAAGCATATAGAGATGTTAGCAGAATGTACTAAACAACATTATGTACAGGCTTAGGAAATCTCCAAGTCGAGTACAATTGAGTAAAATGTTCTAACTTGTTATTTTTTGTAATTTTAGACGGAAAGGAAGAGGAAAAGCCAAAGCAGCAGGAATCATAATATTTTTGAAATTTGCTTCGTTCCAGCAGCAGTTAAAATGGGAAGATGATGAGTGAAGGGGAGGGAGAAAGAAATGAGGGACTTAACGGGAGCTGCTTGCTCTGGTTAATGAAAATTGATTAGCATTAGGCGTTTCATTATTGTCACTTGTGCAATTTGCTTTGTTGACTTTGTTGTTGTTGTTGTTTTAATTAGCTTGAAGCAGCCAAAATAGGCAAAGCTTAAATATAATTGCGGCCATTGGAGCCACTGCAAACACGCACATAAGCAAATCAATTAGTTGTGGACACAAATTTGATCTTGGCTAATGGGCGTGGCTTGCATAAAACAACAACATAGCACGCAATAAATAACAATGAACCAACAAGATGAATTAGACTAGGAAAAAGGATAACAGAAGGACGACTGTTTGACATAGTTTTGTGAGTTAGACTATAGCTTAATAATACAGTATGGGAAATGGTAACACGTAAGAAAGTCCTAGTGTGGCCCCAGTTGAAGCCCTGCTCTATGATTTACTTAATCTTCGCATTATGTTTTAGAATATGTTCAAAATTTTAAGTCTGTAGCTCTTGTAGTTTTCAGGTTCGACGTGTTTGTACAGCCAGACATCGGACGGATTAACTTCCATATGTCATAGCTCGGTTAAATATAGTCCGATGTCCAAAAAGGATACCACTACGAACTCAGCAAACTCGTTAGAATGAAATGGAATCATCATATAGAGATTTTTGAACCACGCCCATTTTGTCAAAAATTGTAAGGGGTACCACTTGAAATTTTTTCAAAAAATTTAAAATTCTAGATTTTAATATTTTGAATACCAATCGATACTGCTTATTAATACGAGCTCAAAAATGTATAACTTTTGAAAATCGAACATTATTTGCCCAAGATACTGTCAAATAAGCTACGAAAATAGGGTATTTATGAGGATTTTTAATGGTATTAAGAAAACTGTGACATCTTTTTAAAAATAATCGGTTGTCTTCTCTTCGCCTGATATTCTAGAAAACTTGTTTAAAGTTACAAGTATGTAGATATTACAGTTTTCGAGAACGACGTCTTTATACATCCAGTCGGCTGACAAATAGGGGTTATTCATGAACTTTCAATTGTCATAACTCGGTTAAATATAGTCCGATTTTGGAAAAGTATACCATTTCGGACTCAGCGAACTTGCTAGAATGAAATGAAATCATCATGTAGAGATTTTAGACCCAAGCCCATTTTGACAAAAAATGTAAGGGGTACCCCTTGTAATTTTTTCAAAAAATCGTAAAATTTTCTATTTTGAAATTTTGAATACTTATTGATAAAGCTAACCAAAACGAGCTCAAAAATATATACTTTTTACAAATCGGGCATAATTTACCCAAGTTACAGTCAAGCAAGCTACGAAAATAGAGTATTTAAGATAATTTTTATTGATATTAATTTGGTGTTGATCCAAATATATGTTGAGCGGCACCCTGAAAACTTCATTTTGATAAGGCCTTCGTTTTATACTTAATTAACGGTTAGTCTAATATCTAGATTATGCTGCTGCCACAAATTCCTAATTCTTTATTGACAAATAAACAAATAAACATGCATAATCTATGCATATATATTTTTATATTACATTTTTATATATGTATTTATGTGTGTATATACACACTATTTATGGCAGTGCCATTATACTCCTTTGTTTTATTACAACTATAAAGAACTCTTACTCTGTCGACAGTCAATTAACTTGTAGCACACTTTTTGGGGCGTGACACATGTAAAATATAATTTCCATAAACTTTGACTAATTTGCAGGTCATAAACGCGCAAGTGTGTATACTTTTATTTTGGGGATTGCATGTTTCACAATTACTGCGAGCCAACATGAATTGCAATAAAGTTCGTCTGGCAGGTTTGCGTGCCGGAAATGCGATTCCGGTCTAGACACAATAGTGAAAAATACCAAATGTTATTAGAGCCAACAAGAACAACAATAACACTACCAATAAGAACGAGAATGAGCATAATAATAACACCTGCAGACAGCATTTTACTGCATTAAAAGGGCATTAGTTGGAAGTGATAGAAAGGGAGACAGCGCTGCTTATACGTAATACTTGGCATGTCTGCAACTCCAAAGCTCCCGCTGTGCTGTCTATGCGAATGGCCCCTGAGGAGCATGTGCATCCAACTCGACGCTCACACACACACTTTTAATCGTCTCAACTTAAGTGGTCACTGCCACAGTCTATTAAATGGCAAAGGTAAGGGCGTGTGAATGTGTGTGTGTGTGTGTGTGTGTGTCTATTTTGGGACATGCCATGCACTTTGTAGAAAATTAATTTGTGCTCTTAGCTTGGGCAACAGCTCAGCAATGCTCAGTAACAATTGATATGGTATTAAAGCTGAAATATTATGTATACGCAACGCCTGCATATATAAATATATAAATTTTATTGATTTAAAGAACAGGAAACGGGCCAAGGCAGCGGATGCAGCAGCCGCAGCAGCGTAAGATGCACAGGAAAAACATGCAGAAGTACATGATACAACAACAACTAGAACAACGAAACTTTATTCCATTTTTGCTGGGCATGCAACAAGGAAAACGCTGCGAGCGGCAAAAAAGAAGAAATACCAATGCAACCAGCCAACAATATCAACAAGAACGAGAGCAAAAGGAGTCAACTTGAGCTGCTTGTGGCACCTTCCACCTTCCTTCCGAGCCCCTCCCTTGCACACAGCCATACACAGAAATGCAATTGAGTTTAAACGGCAACAATTGCGTTCTCATCTAGTTGCTTGTTTGCATAGAACTGTGCATAGAAACCAGTCAAAAACATTTGCTACCCATATTTGTACCGGCGGTATGCATCGAGTCTTCTCCTTTTTCTGCCATGCAACTAGACGTGCAACATGGTGTACAAATTAAAAATGTGCCAGCGGCGGCAGAAAACTGTAAATAAAACTGCAACAACGAACGGGCTGAGCTGAGAATTTGTAAAAAATTAAAATCCAAGCAAAGATTTTACTCTCCTTCGTGCTAATAAATCTGACACAGCGTTTGACATTTCTGCGAGTTTTGCCATTGTTTTAATTTATATTTTTCTCACAAATATTGGCACATATAACCTGCGGTCAGAGGAAAACATTCAGAAGTTGATATTCAAGTCCACAACTTTAATAAGTTTTGTGTACTTTTGAAAAGAGACTTAAAGAGACTTAAGTTCGATATTTGTGAATTTGAAGATATGTAAATTGTATTTAATTTGGCTTCCTTAAAAGTAAGCTGCATAAAAAGATAAAAAAGCTTGTTATGCATATTTAATAGTAATAAAAATGCTGCAGGCTTAAATACTATATATTTATTATGTTTAATGTTTTTCAGTCACATTCACTCTATAGATAGATATATATATATATATATACTATAAAGTACTTTCAAGCTACGACGCACAGGCTGCTTATACGCAATGCAAAATTTATGGCCCTGCTTAGAGTTTCGAGTGGGAAGCAATAGACAAGACTCAACAGCAGAGGCTGGCCCCGAGCTGCAATATATTATAGCTGTACTCATAGTATATAATATACATATATATATTTAAATTTGAAATTTAAATGCAAATCAAGGCAAAGTCATGTAGCAGCCACAAAAAGAAGCGAAGCAAAAAAGTTCGAAAGAAGCTTTAAGAAATTGCTAGTTGAACACTTCATTAGTGGCTTTTGGCAATTGGTGCGTATCGTGGAATTTATTTGGTACTGTCAGATGGCCGACATTTTCCATTTAATTGTGCGCAGCTACGTGGCAAAGAATAAGGAAAAGCGAAGCCAAAAGTTTGCTGTGACACAAAAATCAATAAGCGGCTCCGCTGGCAATTAATGTGCGACAATTCGAGAAGCATGTTTAAAAATACAAACTAAAAATCTCTAAAACTGTGTGTAACAGTAGAAGTTTTGCAATTGCATTGCTAACAATGCAATAAATTTGAAAGGATTCAGTTTAAAAACTAAACTTCATTTAAGTTAAGCCCGCAAGCCTGTTAAGTGTGGCAAAACTTGAATCATGGGTCCGCGCAGAAAAGTATGCTATGGCAAATACACAACTCTGACAGACTGACCATCGTGCATAACTAGAGCAAACACTACTGCATCAGTAGCTGTGTGTGTGCCTGCGTGTATCTGCTGCTGATATACATAATCGCTGGTAGCTGTTTAACTTGCTCCGAGTCCTCAAGTTAATTGAAATGCAGCCGTGCGCTTTGTAAAATCTCAAATGATAAACACTGCCAGCAGCTATAGATCAAAGTACAAAGCAGAAACAGCCGCAGCAGCAAATGCACCAGCAGGGGGTTAACTTGTCTTTCTTTGTGGCTGCCACGCTGCGTTGCATTGTTTGCAATTAAGTTTTGTGACAGCAAAGGCATTCGCAACATATGGCAACGCTTAATCAAGGGAACAAAGGCTGCCGGAAATGTCCTGCCACTGACTATGTGTCGCCTGCGATGTTTCTCTGACGCAGACATGATGCGACTTGTGCCACAAAGCTGCGTGCAGCAAAGCTATCAACTTGGATACACGATAGTTTACACTCATGAGGAATATGGGTCGCGCTGTGAAGCGCAACTTCCATTGAATTCATTTTATTTATAGTGCCTCTGCCTACATTAATGCCAGCTTAATGCCATTCAACTGCTTTATTGCGAATTTATACAGCTTTATGATATATAGGCGAGAGGCGAGGGCGAAAACTTAAAGTGCCACATTAACTTTAATCACTATAAGCTCGAAAGCGATTTAAATAAATTCGCTGTGCAGCCAATCAAGACGAGACTAACTGAGTTGTCAAGTTAAGAACAGAAATAAATTGGCATATATGCATATCTACCTAGTATGTGTGCATATAGGTAAGAGAATGAAAGAGTTCAGTGTGCCCATAAAATAATTGAAAGCGTTTCAATGTAGATAGATGCAGCACCAAAGCCGACAATAAGTGCCATTGGCGTCGTTAAGAATCAACAAGAAGGCAACAAACTGATTGATAAACTGAAAGATATCACGTTGTTGACAACAAATAAACTTCATCATCATTTAACAAGCAAGGAAATATAACTATGTGTTTTCCACATATGCCTTAATCAAGCTACCCTCATTACCTGCCTAGAGGGTATCCGACAAATGCGATTTAAGCTGCTGTTCCTGTTGCAGTGAGAAGACAGACGAAATAAACGAGTATCTGACAAGCAAAAGTGGAACAACAGCAGCTCCAATGGCAGCTGTAACAATTGCAGCCATTATCAATAATGGAATGGAATGGAATGGAATGAGAGATGCCTTTTGGGCTAGCAACAGACGTGGATAACTCACTTACACAGACACACGCACACACATACACATACACATACACATACACATACAGACAATAGAACGTAACGTAATCCACTTAGTTAATGCTGAAAGTGGCAGCTGGCATCAAAAGTTTACGAATTACGAGTCTCACTTACCTTTTATCAGAATTATAGCAATTATCAGGTTCACATTCAATCCTTAGAGCGTGCATATTGAAGCTGCAACAAAAGCAAATGGGAGAAGAAACAAATCAGTTTTAGCTGTGAGAACTGAAATCGAAGAACATGTCCGAGCCACATCTAATTAGCAGCAATGAATGACAAAAACATCAGATTAAATTACCTGAAGATATTACAAAAGAAAAGCCACTACTAATTAATTGTTGTTGTTTCTTACAATAGATCTTAAGAATATCATTATACAAAAAAAATATATATATATAAATATTAAAATTTACCATTTTTTTGTTGTCTGACAGATTTGAGCAACAAAGTAACTTTTGGCAGATCAAATGATATTAAGTACTTCATATTTTCAAGTTAACTTAATTGCTCGACAAGCAGATGCTCTGTAGTTAATCAAATTTCAAAAACTTTTAGGTTTTTAAAAGTTATGTCAATCTTAAAGCGAAATCCAAGAGTATCAAATTATATTCCAAAGCTTTAATTTACTGTTTCAACAAAGTTAACATTGGTTTTATTCACCCTTTATGTGGCATTGGGCAAGAGGCAGGACCTGATTGCACAAAAACTTGCCAGTATAAATAAGCCCACAGCTGGTATATGAATTGCAAAAACAGTAAAGATAGCAACCGCATTGGGGAAACTTTATGTGAGTGAGGAAGTGTGTGTGCTTGTGTATGTGTAAGAGTCATAAGTTACATCTTGCATACTTTTGTGAGCGGAGCAACGCAAACTCTTTCGCTCGTTATTAATGCGAGTGGCTGCTACTTAAGTGTGTATGTGATATGCTTGTTTGTGTGGGTGGATGTTTGTGGATGTTGCGTGTGTGAATTGTAGACCAGATGACAGTGCAACTGATGCTATTTCCACTTCTACTACAGCTACTGCTACAGCTACAGCTACTGCTACTTCTACTGATAATCAGCATTGACAGTTGTTGAATATTCCAGCTAATGTCGAGCTATTTATGAAAGCTACTCAACTGCTCCTTAACTGCTGTTCAACTGCTGCTCAACTGCTCCCCAGCTGCTGCCACACTTGCAACTAGTTGAAGCTGCACCAGAGTCAGAATTAAGGTGTGGCAAGAGCAGCTTAAATTTGCTTTATGCGGCTCAACGCAGCGCGCAAGCAATCAGCATTAAGCAGGGCGCTGACAGCAGCTTAATCAGCATTAAGTGCAGAGCGAGCGAGCGTTCGAGGGAAAAGGATAAAGGATTCAAGTGTGGCGGCTATAAGGACACCTGTGGGCTGTTTGCTATACATACTTATAAATATATATATATATATTTGTAAATGTATATGTATGTGCAACAAAGAGGCCCGTAGGCTGCGAATGGATTTTTATTGTTTGCCGCAACTCTTGAGTCGAAACAAATTGCAAAAGTAAATAAAACAAAAGCCACGGCAACAGGCTGCCAACAGGACAGGATAAAAGGAAGCAGGACACCGGATGCGGAATTCGCGATGCGAGGTAAGGTGTTTGCGCCTCTACGTGGCAAAGCGTCCACAAAGGACATAATGAATACGCTTAACTTTTAAGTCACGATGTGAGATAACTTTCCCAGGAATAATGGCGCGAATAATGATGCTGACAAACAGCAGCAGAAACAGCAGGGAAGGCGGAAAAGCGGCAAGGACAACGCAAGTATCCAAGACAAAAGGCAAGCCACACAGAGCTATAGATACGCGAATACTGAATATAAAGCAGCTTCTCTCTTTGTGTGGGTGCGTAATACCCAGTATATGTGTGTGTGTGTGTGTGGATGTGTGAGTGCGCGTTGTCATTAATGTAAATGCGACTCATTAAAGTGTCAGTATGAATTTCGATGCCACGCAATGTGGAACTTCAATCAATATGTAATATGCAAATTAAATATCCTTATGTATATAATCCAATCAATTATTGTCATCTCGTCCTTACATATATGTATACTACATATGGTATAGAAGTGTAGAATTGAATATGTGTCAAAGGTCAGATCGATTTATGAAATGGCAAGTTTGCTTAAATCAGTTTAAGAATCTGTAAAATTATTTAAAAATATCTTAACACTCTTTTAAAAAGCAAATGGGTTTAATATTGGCTTTCGAATTTTAGCGTATTAAAAATTAATCGATTTAAGCAAAATAACAGCCAGCTTTTTCACAAAGCCCAAAAACTCATTTAAATGTTACGCGCTGTGACAGCAAATGAGTCATCATTGGGGAAATACCTACAGCAACCAATCACACGTACAACAAACAGAATACACACAAACACATGCACAGTGACTGTCATGGCAATGTCAGCGCTCAACAATTTGTGCATCGGTGTGTGTGTGTCAAATTTATTCGCGTTTTGCGTTTTTGGCAAATGCAATCATTTTGTTACGTGGTTTCATTTTATACCCCAACACACACACAATTGCACATACAGGCAGAACAGCCCTACACCAAAAACATGCAAAAAGTTCGTTTATAGATGCCACACATACATACACACACCCTCACACTCAAACACACACATATGCAGAGCGCGTGCAACGTGGCGTATGTGTAACGTGTGTGCAAATATTGTCTCAATTTGGCGCTGGCTCCACTTTCCCCACTCCACACTCCACACTCCACACTCCACGCTCCACATGCTGCAAATTGAGTCGTCACAGCTCATGCCGCTGCAGGATACAGGATGCAGGATGCAGGCTGGAGGAACCACCAGCCAGCTAGCTATCCGCTTACTACGCCCACGCATCAGGAACTGGCCGGGTGGGCCCTTCCTCTAGATCCGTTCTGGTGTTTCTTGAGCTGCAATGTGGAAATAAACAATTTGTATGCGAATTTTGTTTTTCCTATGCAACAGCAGCCCATGAATATGAAAATTTTCCAGTTGCTGCAATTTCTGCTTCTTCTATCAAGACATGTCAATAGACGCAAACTCCACATCCGCCAGCCCCACAGCATTTGCTACCCCAGCCTTGACAAAGTCTTTGTTTCTATAGACTCAACATAGTGCTGTTTGAAAATTGAATAGAAAATATGACGATGTTCGATTAAGAGATTTTCTATAAAACATCTGCACCCATAATCCTTTAAGTTCCGTTCCGTTCCATTCCTCGCCGCCCCTGGCAATAGCTATTGCAATTTGGAGGCAAATATAAATATTTGGCTAACCGAAATATGCAAAAGCAGCACATCAGACTGAAATTAAACTCTCGTGTAAATTTCTACCTCTTCCTCTTCCCCACTGGGTGGCATTCAGCTCTCATTCATATCGTTGCATTGCTTATCGGAGCCATAACTGACTGAATACAACCCAAACAAGAATTGTAAATCTGCATAAGCTATCTGCTAACAGGCAATATCGACAACAACAACTACAACGCAGGACATTCAACATTTGCACATGGATAACATGAATGGAATTTGAAGCAATTGCGTGCTTTTAAATGAAAAGCTGAAAGCATATTTTAGGCAACTGCCTCCGCAAATGAAAACAAAAAAAAAAAAAAACCAAGAACAACACACAATAATGCATTGCATAAAATAACATTCGGGAAAATTGTCAAGACTAAAATGCAGATTGTTCCATTTGCATGAGATGGATAAATGCAACATGATATAGAGTTTGTATAGGAAAAACAATGCTTATAAGATAACCTTTATAATTACCAAAATTTGTACAAAAAGGACGTTTGGTTCTGTTACAGGCTCCTATTGCAGTCGTAAATCTCAAGCCCAAAATGAACACAAATATGAAATGTTGCTATTGCACTGTTATTTCTATAATTTTTCTACTCAGTTAGATGAATGCACATCAATTCATCAAAGTCTTCCGTTCCACAAAAGTTAATAACTCACGTTTTAATGTTATGCACAAGTCGTAAGAGTTTAACCAGATCCGGACTTCATTAGGGGTAGCTACAACTGAATACAATATATTTAAGTAGGAGCATAAGTGGGCGCAATTTTGCATTTAATTAATGCATTTCAGCATTTGTCCTGCTCATACACAACTTGAATTCTTTGTGCGCTTTTTCACAATCCACTTCAGACATAATCATATACATATATGTATATAACTTTAGATCTGCACATATATAGCTGTATAGCTGGAAGCTGTGTTCCGTTTCTGCCTCATGTCAAAGCGCTCTGAGCGAATGTGCCGCATTTGTATTAATGGCATAGCCATCGAGCAGGAGCAGCCTCACCAGACCCAAGCCCCATGTCGGGCATCAGGGAGCAGTGGTAGCTGTTCAAGCTTGAGCTGCAGTTCAGGTATTTGGTTGCCTTTTGGCATTTGAAGTGCATGGCAATGTGGATGCGAATGCTTTTGAATCAACTCATTCAGAGAGCCGCCAAGAGGCGTAAGGCTCGACTCTCTCTCTCCCTCTCCCCGCCTCCGGTCTTAGCCTGCTTTGTATAACTCTCATATGTGCAACAGCAGCGACTGAGTAACCGAGTCTGTTCATTGAATGCATTGGGCTTTCGCATTTATTTAGCAATTACTCAACTCGTGTATGAACACGCAGTTAACCGTACCATGAACGTGGGTAGCTGGATCAATACAAGCAGGTTTCCATTGGAGCAACTAAATTAGAGAAGGATTTTAACAGAGGTAGGACAAGTGGACGAAGTGGTTGAAGGGGTTAAAACGAACTCTCAAGTAAACAATTCCTCACAGAGGTAAGCAAAAATTTTAAGCAAAGGCTTAATAAATATTACATTTATATTTTAATAATAATCGGAGATATAAAGCCTTAATAAATATTACATTTATATTAAAATAATAATCGGAGATTAGGAACGAAGTGAAACTGTTATAAACTAAAATATAATACGATTATCTAATATTGTTTTTGTCAGGAAAGTAAACAAATAAAAGAGCAAGTGTCAGATTTCTTAGTGATAATAAAATATAAATATTTTAAAAGCACTTCAGGCAGCTGCTAAAGTGTATAAAATGTTGCAGATAATCAAATAAAATTAGATATAAAAGTCGCTATTCTACATCGTTTGTTGTACTTCCTTTCTTTATTATTATTACTTATACTTATTAGCTTTATATGTGAGCGATCCACTCCCGCTAACACATATGCAAGTGGAACATTTTAAAAGTCCTTTGTAGAGGTTAAAGCAATTAAAAGTTGGATACCAACCAATTGACAACCTCGAGCCTCGAGCCACGAGCCTCGCTGCTAACCAAGCACTTTCGACCCGCTTGAGAGCCAAATTGCAGCACAATTTGGCTTATAATAATAATAATAATAAAATTATACATAATATAATCTGCTTAAAGTGAGCTATATTTATGATGATATTTATTAGTGGCCAGCACTTTACTGGCCAATTAGACGCGTCACAGCTGGACAATTTTTTTTTTTTCGAGCTAACAGTGCAAAGCAAAGTTGAAAAGCTGTAAAATTAAAAGCTGAAAGACGGAAAACTGGCTGCTAAAAATGCAGCAGACCATGCAAAACTGGGACAGTATAATATAATAAATATAATTTATGTCAAGCTAGCGAAAATATGGAACTTTTTTTTTAAACAAGCACTGTTTTATTTTTGTATATTTAAAATCATATTTGTGCGTGTCCTTGTACAGGAATATTATTATTTGCCAGGCTCCTAAAAGAGCATCCCATCAAGTCTCTTGATATAAAATCAGCAATTATAAATTTTACTAATATTTGATATTAAATTCAATACCTGTAAAATCATTTATTGAAGTAAACATAAGCTTCACAAATTAGAATTCTACATAGGCAAACAAAGCTATCGTTCAAATTTATCATTTCACATTTGAAATAGAGCTTTTGTACATATATGCCTTTTGTCCGCTTTAGACATTACGAACACAGAATTATTATTCCCCTTTTTGTGAAAATTTTGCATTTTCAGAGAGAGTTCTCTGTAAAATCTACTGATGAACAAACACTAGCTTAACTTCTAAATAGCTTTTGAGTCTATTTGCATTGCCAAATTGTCAATTAGCAGTGAGAAGTAAATGAATATCCTTAAGAGGGGAGTGGGGAGTGGAAGAGAGCAGACGGCATGTTCTTAGGAGCGTCTCCATGACCGAGCACTTAAAATGCAATGCACACAAATGTTGCAAAGGTGTGCAGAAAGTGCAGCAAACTTTTACTACCAAATAACATGGCTGCCAACTATGGCAAACAGATTCGCTTTGATGCTCCGTTTCAAATGAATAGAGAACAGCTAAAGCAATAACAGCAACAACAGCAACAACAACAACGACAACAGCAACAACAACAGAAATAGTGAAAATCTTCAGTTCAAATGTCGCAGGTCATTCTCTTTCTCCCATTCTTCTCAAATTGCTGTACGACTTTTCTCTCTTTTGCATTTTCATTTCTTTTTTCTCATTTTCTCACTTTCTCAGCTTCTGTATTATCTGAGACTCTTTAGTTGCACAAATTTGCATGCCATGGCAGTGACTTTTGTTTTATCTTAGCTGCTTTTCATCACGTTTAAGACTTGCTCTTTCCCCCTCATACACCCCTTTAGGCGCCGCCTCATCAGTTTTGCATTATGAACCAAAAAAATGAAATGTTTTTTTTTTGCTCGCTTTATAAACTACTTTTTGCCCGAGCTGTGCAGCTTGGCCACTGCCCGTTAGTCAAGAGACCCGCCTCCAGCTCCCTCTTCTGATCTCCTCTCCTGCTCATTGGCCAACTGTGTCAACCAGTTTGACCAGTTGGCTCGGTTAAGTTTGCGCGCTCCTTTGTGGCAAACATTGATTGCTCCTCGACTTCAGTTTCGACTTGGACGTCAATTGATTGGAATAGTTGCTCTCCATCTCCATCTCCCGCTCTCTGTCTCTCTTTATGTGGTCTTTACCGTTTCGCGCTTCGGTTACAAATTTTGCAATTCATGCCACGAACCAAGCCCAGTTCCAGCGTTTTCCTGGCCAACTGCGGCTTCAGTTCTCTATTTGCTATTTATAACATTTTCTCGACTTTTGGTTTTCGATTTGCAACTGCAACTGCAACTGCAGCAGAGGCAAGAAGAATGCGCCCCTTGTGAACTGCGCCCAATTTATAATGTGCGCTTTTGAAGGCCTTTGCCGATTGGATGGAGCCCAACAACAGCTGGTGCCCAGGCAACTGGGGAGAACGGTGAATTCGACTTCCAATGTGAATATGTGGAATCGCCAAAGCCATTTACCATGCATACCGGGTCAAGCATATGTGCTGGGTAAGGTGTTTCAAGGAGAATACCTGAATTCATAATAAAATATATTTACATTTTATTTTCCCCTTGCTTCAATCCTTATGAGATTTTCTTCGATTTCCTTCTCCCACTTCAGTCCTTTTTAAACCTTCTTTATATCAAATATTTGACTATCAGACTCAAATTAGTTTTACACATAGAATAAAATAGCAGAGTATCATAAATCAAAGCATATCTAAGTTTTAATCTGTGTATTACGTATTTACTATACAAGAAGCTATATGATTAACTTTAGGAAAACAGACAAAAATATGTTTTTACATTCCATTATTATAACATTCTTTAAAGAGAAAGTCAAAACTAAAACAAAATAAGATTCAAATAATAATTGCTAAATAAATATCAAATGATATTTATATAAATTATTATTTTTGGTTCTAGAGCATCGTAAACAACTTCTTATATTTAGGTGCAGGTATTCCACAGTCGAAACTTATAGACCTATGCTTGGACACAAACAAAACTAAAACGTTTTCTGTCCAGTTTGGTGCTGCGGCGAGTTTTATGCGTTAGTTGTTGCTGTTGCTGTTGCTGTAGCTGTTGCTGTTGTTGTTTTGCATGGCGTGAATGTTGCATGATTTGAAAGATACGAGTTTTGGGTCGCAAATGCAATCTAAATGCAATACGCTCGTGACGTTCACACCCCGAAAGCCGTTGTTTAAGTAATTGCTTATATAACAAACTCGAACTACTAATCGAGCAGCTGACCAGCACGAATTAGAAAAGTATTCCATAAAAAAGTTAATGCATAATAAGTCTTTTAAAACACCTAAGTAAATCAGGCTTCTCGAATCGAAGTGTTTGCAAGACGTTTTAATAATTTGTAGCACTTTTTCCATAACTTTTTGTTTGCAAACAATTGGCAAACAAAACTAAAATTTGTTGCTTTGATTTAGTGTTTTTCATTGGCAATTTTCAGTTGCACAAATGTTGTTGTCAAGCATTTTAATGCAGAAAGTTTGTACGGCAACCAAACTCTCTAAACAAGTGAAGTACATAAATGCATATATATATATATATATGCATATTAATATATATATATATTATATATAGTGTATGGGGCATCAAACAAACTGTTGTGCAGCATAAACGTGCGTCAGCATTGGAGCAAATTGAGTGGCAAACAGTGTTCGGCACAAAAAAACAGGGCAACTAAAACAGAAGAGGAAGAAGAAACCACTGCAAGTGAAGCACGTAAACTTTATTTAAATGTTTTCATAAATTTGTAGTTTCGTACAGCTATAAGTGTAAAATGCCAGAGAAATTCAGAGAAATAAAAGGCTTGTCCCGATGACCCTTATAGATAGGCAAAATAATATTTTACTAAATAATTCAAATTTACACTCCCTGCACTTGATGATGATCTTGAAGTACTGTAAAGAGCACCTTGGGCAAAACAGAATGAAAACATAAAATAAAAATAACTTTACATAAAAAATAAACCTTTAAATAAATGTTATACCTATAAAAACAAATTCATCTTTATATATTACTACATTAATATTAGAAATGAGAAAAAAAAACTTATTCAACTCAAAGCGGATTCTCTGGAGTTATTTTGCTCAGTGCATTTCCTATGATATTGGATAAAATAACGAAGTAACATTTCGTTTGTCTAAAATAAAGCATACCCAACAACATATTTGAGAAAATTTCTACACATTAGCCTTCACTTTTGCTTGCAATTGTACATTTTTTCTGAAAAATGCGAAAATAGCAACAAATACCACGCTTAGTTTTTACTTTTTGGTAATGCCAATGCTATTTGAAAAGCTTTTGCAAATTTCCCCTAACCACACAAAAAGCCCCAACTAAAGTTTCTCAAGTGGGGGGTTTTTGCTGTTTATGTAGCCGCAAAACAAATTAAAATATTTGTTCACAAATGCATTTCTAAAATGTTTTTGTTGCGGCTATCTAAATGCAGTTAATGCCACTTGTAACAACAACAAATGTGGATGCAACAAAAAACAATCAGCTCATTAGAAGCGCCACTCAGTAAATGGCTTAATTTGAAAGCTGTTTATATTGTTTTGTTGTTGTTGACAACTGGCAGCTGTAATTAATCACATTTAATTTATCATTTGCACCCCAGACCCCGCTCCTTAAGTGGTCCACTCTTTGCAAACCATCAGCGAAAACATCGTGAATTATTGAAAAGAGCTTATGCAGCATTAAAGCTGATTTTGTACTGAAATTTGATATGCTAATTAATAATAATAAATGAGTGCCAAAAACATTCAATCGAAAACATTTAAATCATTTTTGCTAGCATTTTTAATTAAAAATTGAATAGGCTTAACTCCGAATATAAAAACAGATTTGTAAGGGCTTTTATGAAAAGCATTCACTGCAATTCAAATCAAAATTCAAACGAATTATTCTCACCTGAACAATTTAAATAACAAAATGTTTAATTGATCGACTGATTGATTGCATGAGATTACAAACTTATTATATAAATATACCTTAACTAACTTTTTCAATAAATGTCTAAATTGATTTAATTACCAATAGTTAGTAAAGTATGAAACTACTAAAAAAAATGTTTCTGCTTGCACAATCTAAACCTAGACTTACAGCTAGTTTAACATCCATTTCGCATGTTCTATTTGCTGCATTGGTATTTAACCATCTGCCGAGTAATCATCCAAACAGCGTATATATTGGCCAATGGGAAAACCGTGTTCCACGGCTCTTATAAATGATGGCTAATACAGCTACTGCTGCCCAGTTGGCAGCTGTTTAACTGTTGTGAATTTGTCTGTGGTCAGTGAACTAGGCAAATGGCAGCGACAAACCAGCAAAAAAAAAATCATAAAAGTTATGAAATTAATCGGATTGACTAAGAGATACCCTGCTAGCTTTATTTTTCTTTTAACATAAGTGAGTCACACACATATGTATGCACGCCGCTTATTTCTAACATTATTAAGCTTCATATCTCAAATATATTTAAAATAAAATTTATAAAATTGTTCGGGTATTAAAAAATGACATTGAAAATCTGCTTATGTGTTAAAAAAGAAAGTATAAGAATCGATCTTTATTGATGAGAGTGAAAAATAAAGAAATCTGTGACATAAGACTATAAATTACGCATTTGTCAACTTTTTGCTTTCGATAACATCGACTGGGAAAGGCGGCTATGGCTACGCCTCCAACTGAAGGTTACATACATTAGATTAGATAAACCCATCATACCCCTTATCCATTTACAATTTTCTGGATATACAAATACAGAAAACAAACATGTTTTAAAGCCACGCCGCCTAAAGAAAAAATCATGCTACAATTTAATAGCCCGCAGGCTGAGAAGATTAGGAGCAGAGGAAGAAGGGGGTATACAGAAAAAGATATTAACCGTATGTGAATATGAATGCTCGTTAACAGAAGCAGAGACAGAGGCACAATCAGCTCCATAGGCAACAGCAGCAGGCGCAAGGCCGCGGGGGGCGTTTGCGTGTTAAATGCCATAAGAAAGATGAATAACCAGAACAAGAACAAGAAGAACAGCAAAGACAAGAAAAAGAACAAGAACAAGAACAAGAACAAAAACAAGATCTTAAGAACGCACATCTAACTAAATAAAATGGGTATGTACCGCATAAGCATACACAGATAAGAGAGAGAGAGAGAGAGAGAGAGTCATATAATTTTCTTCATTGGGCGTAATTAAGTTTCACAAGAGAGATCGAAAGGTTCGTTGCTTGAGTCTTTCATTGTGGTCAATCCGTGGCACTCTTTGTAAAATCTAATGGATTATAATGAAGGTGCGTTTGGCACACAAAATTAATTCAATTTTTCTAGTCGAAACTACACTTGCTTTATGGAAGACAACCTGGGAATTCTTATAGGCTTCTTCTCATTCTTTTTTTTTTTTATTTGCATGCGTGTGAATTTACTTGAACTCACATTTAGTTAAATTATTTAATTATTTACTTACACTTCCGCCGGTTGATGTTTATCTTCATGCTAGCTACCTGCAAAGAGAATCAAAACAAATAAAGATATTAGCTCAGAGACTGAAAATCCATTAACTTTAATTACATGTATGAGAAGAGACGAACTTGTAAGCAGAAGAGACGAACTTAAGGATATGTGCAGGATTTGCAAACTTATGCACCTTCAAAAGAATATTTATAAAAGAGATTTCTATAAATTGGGATAATGGAAGAGGTATTGAAAATTCGAAGTATATTATATATATTAAATGGTCCGTGCTTATACCCGGTTTCCTTACTTTTAATGGGTTCAGCATTTAAAAAGTACCACACTTAACTACCCGTATCATATTAATATGCTCTTATTATTTCTGGAGTGCATCACAAAATTCCTGCAATATATTTATTTAGCATATTTGAATTGCAAATGGAAAACAAAGTTTACACCAAATGCAAATTTAAAGTTTGTGTCGATTTTACATACCAATCGAGCAGGCAATTTGCTGTTGCACCTTCATATATCAAGTTCTAATTAAGCATGGGAAGTGCCAAGACAGCCGAAACTATAAGTAAGACAGAGAGAGAGAGAGACATACGGGTAGAAGGTAATAGAGAGTGAGAGATGGAGAACTAGGCTGAGGTAAAACTTGCTAGAATTGGATAAACTTTTACTAGAGTAGACGATGTTAGCCGATTCCGCCACATCAAACTATGTGCAACTGCAAATTGCTACTTGCAACTTGCAGCTTGCAACTTGCAACTCACAACTAAAAGGGAAAGGGAGAACGAAAAGTGGGCAGCAAAATTAAATTAAGCGCAAGTGTGGGAAAATTACTTGAAGCGTAAAGTAATAAGAAAATTTTGTGGGTTGCACACTAGAAGAAGGCAGGGCGAAAGAGAGTGGAGAGGAGGCACTAAAACCAACGAAGCGTTCATCTTTAAAGACACATTTTTGGGGCTATACTGTGGGCGTGGCATATGTCAAAGTTGTGCCCAGCAATCCCATGAGATTGTGATTGAAACGGAGCTAAAAATAAAAATGAGGATGTGGAGAGCTTCACACAATTTGCAGCAGCAATCCTACAATATGACTGAGAAGCTGATGACAGTTGGAGGAAAATGGTTGCAGAAAAGCCTGACTGCCATATTGGAATTTTGATTGCCGTAATTCGCTGTAGAGCATGTCCTTCATTGTGCCTGTGGCAAGTGCCAGACATGTGCTGAAGTAAATCACATTAAGGACGAGATTTCCTTTTTACAATTTTCGACCATTTTTGACTGCTGTTGCAATTACGAGAAAGAACAACAATCTCTGTCTCTCTTTCTTTTGCTTTCCCTTTATGCTGTGGAAATTGCAAGTGTTGTGAAGTAATTGTTGGAAAAAGTTATAACTGCATCATGATTGAAATGAAGCTGCGGCAGCACGAATTGATTGGACAGAGCCGACCCAGAGTCCCAGCCAAGTACAAAATTCAATTGATTTTTCATCAATTGGACATGTAACTACAACTACGAATACAACAAATTTAACAACAGCAACAACTTCAGGTGCAACTATAGTCCTATCTGCCCTCGCACTTCGCCACGCTGTCAGCTTACACAGGCACACGCACCAACACACACACACACACACACACACAAACACATGTTCTGTGCAAGCCCATCAAAACCAGCAGAGAAAAGCGAGGAAAACACATGTATGAAGCATGAATGAAAGGAAGAAGAGTGAGAGAGAGGAAGAGAGTAAGAGAACGAGTGCGAACGAACAGTAGAGAGGTATCCAAAATGTTTATGCCTTGACCATTGAATTTGTGTACCGAAAATTTAATTTTCCATGAAATACAATTTCGTTCTTCTTCGCCCGTATGTTGGCAGCAATCCTTTTTGCTTCAGGCGCAGAGCATGTGTGTATGTATATGTGCTTTTGTGTGCGTATGGGTGCGTGTGGGTGCATGCGTGTAGACGAATGTGTGAGTGTGTTTGTGTATTTGTATTAATAAATTGGGTTCCAACCCAAAATGCTGCTTTAGGTTAAGGCTGCCCATAAATGGAAATTCACAATTTACAATTCCGATTTAACATATTATATTTACACACTCAATATTGAGCCAGTTATTTATGTTTGTTTGCATTGTCCGAGTGCAACGATAGTCGTTTTTAATCTTTAAATATTTATATTTTATTTAACATTGGCCAAAATAAATTTTGTTAAATTTAATTGCCACAAAGACGGCGCCGCAGCCACAATAAATTATTGTCAAAAGCAAACCATTTATATAATAAATACGTGGTAAGGAAGGAATAATGAGAACTCTTGCAAAAAAATTCGAATTTAAATCAGATATTAACAACAATCTCGGATAATAATATTAATTCATGGACTAACCGTTAATAATGTACTTCAATCACATCTACTGTTTATGTGAATGCAAGATCGTGTAGTTCGATTTATGAAGTAATAATAAAAAAGATACATATATCTTATATAAATAAATACACTATAAATATAAAAAGATGTTAAAAGATCTCAATATATGCTACTCCTTGTTATTCCAATTTCTTAACACTCACTGCAAATGTTCTTCAAAATTGAAAAAATACCCCATGTGGGGGCTTTGGTAAGCTTAAAAGGCAGCTTCTACTTTAGGCTCTTAGACCACGTGACGGTCATCGGATCCGGCAGTTTAAGGAGAACATCACGTTCGGCACATCAAACACTTGCGAAAACTGTTGGCCGGGTCCGAAATGGGAATGAGAATCATTTTAACGGCTGGCCAGTGAGTTATGTGTGTGATGAAAATGGAAAATGTCTGCTTTAGAATGTCTGAGACGTGACATAAATATCATTTTGGCCTTTAATTGCAACTCAGCCAGAAGTGCATTGCTGCCACTCTTTCCCTTTTTTTTCTATATCTATATGTGGAACTAATGACGTCAGATCGTATGACTAAAACTTTATTCATTCAATGACATCAGCAAAAATAAAATAAAAAACTTGCAATAACTGTGAAAGCTGAAAGCTAAACGCGCGCCAACAATTGAAAAAGTATTTCAATTTGTAAGCCAAGATGAAAAACATTGTAAATAGGATTTGCCCGCCAACTTCAATCTACGCAAAAGAGTCAATGCCAAAGTTAAAGTTTCTCCCTGCTCAAGTTTCTCAAAGCCGAATAGAGTGTCCATCTCGAAAGTAATTCAATTTGGGGCATCAGCAGAGTAATGCACCAGAGCAATGCTGCAGAGTAATGCAATCTACAACTTGTCAAGAGATACTTATCAAACATCTTTAAAATCTCACTCAATTTAAATGCATCATTTACTGTTATTCAAAAATCGAACACACACAAACTCGATCCACATTTAATTCAATTATTAATTGTGATCTTAAAGGCCTTTGTTTTTGTTCGTTTTATTCTTAAAATGCTTAAAATTAAAAGAGAAGCTTCCAAATGGTAAGCTTAAACGAGACACCAAGCAGGATTTTTAGCCAAGCTTAGCTAAGCTGCGAACTTTAGACCCCCATAAGTAGGCAACAATTTAGGTACAAAGCCCAATGAGCATTACAGTTAAGTGCCCTGTGCCACACACAAAATATAACACTTGAGCAATGGATGCAGCAACTGCAACAACCGAAATTATCCCCACAGAATACAAACTAAGACCCACAATGAAACTGCAGGCCTGTGTATCTGTGTGTGCGAGTGTGTGTGTACGTGTGTGTACGTGTGTGTTTGGGAAGGCGTGAAAGTGCCTCCGAATGTGGCAGCTAAAACGATACAAGTTTAGGGCTCCCTGTGGCTGTGGCTCTGGCAATGGCAATCGCACTTGACCGACTTACAGTGACCAACAAACAAAATGAATTCATTGTGCGTCTGTGTGTGTGTGGGTTTAGGGATGCCAGTTTATGGCTTTTGCTGGACCCAATTCGCGCTCATAAAGATTTAAGGGCCAAGACACGTTTCGCAGTCGGCCAAAGGCGTGTAAATTGCTTTCACTTGCTGCATTTGCAAAATAAAAATGAAACTAAAAACGCGCAACGACTGACAAATAGTTAAAGGACCCCACCCCCACCCCTCCATCATCATCCACCACGGCCCAAAATTTCAACCACATCCCCTACTGTACGGCCCCTCTTTAAGTTAAATGTTTGCATTTATAAACGTGACGGCGCTGATGAACGAAGACTGTCGGAGAGACGGGAAAAGGGGGGAGCGAAGTTGAAAAAAGGATAATGGCAACTGCGAAGGCAGCTCCTGCGTTCAGGACTTGTAAAAGCGAAAAAAAAGAGAATGTAATAACAAAGTTTGTTAGGGTTGCGTTCATTATGCGTCCCGGAGTGGGTTACGAGGGCAATTACTTCTATTTACTTTATGGAGTCTATAAAAAATAGAGAAACGAATCCAAATTGAAATGCTTTAGCCTGCCATGTTACAAATTTGTGCACATAGTTGCGTGCTTTTGATTGACAAATCTGCACACTGCCAGAGATCATTCAAGAGGGCAGAAACTAAAGTAATGAAGAATACTATATATATATATGTATATATATATATACTATATATGTACATATATATATATATATAGAGAGAGAGAGAGAGAGAGAGAGAGAGAGAGAGAAGAGCTGGGCTTAGTCTTCATTGTTAGTAATACAAAAATCCAATAAAACATTACTATATTGATTATTTTTATGCCGTGAATCTATAATCTCTTTAGTCTCTAGTTATAAAAGAGAGATGGAGGTATGCACGGATAGGGATGATTAATGTCAGCTCCTTATCCAGTTCCTGTTGTCTTTTTTGATGAGAAATAGGTTATGCCAATAAGGATAACAAGGGCTAACAAATTTTCTTTACTTAATGATGTGTTCTTTTAAAAAAAAAAACCTTATTTAATTACTTAAAATCTTTTCGCTAACAAATTATTAAAACCAAATAATCAGATAAATGTGTTTGCAAATTCAAACAATTTGATTTAATGGGCAAACAATAGGCGCAACGACCCTCGTCCTGCGGCTATGAAGCGCTGATGCTAATGCATATGCTTACCCCATTGGCTTTACACGCTCCACTGAATGTCCTGACAGACATTTACGTTGTGACAGCTGCCAGGTGGTCTTTACCTTCTTTTATTTTGTGTTTGACTACGCGGCAGCTGTTGCGACCAAATAAAATGAAATTTAAACATACGCATATCTAATGAAATGTAATAAAATTAAAAGCCAGCAAAAGCTGCCTGCTACAACATTAGCAAGAACAACAATAACAAAATAAAAGGGCCATTAATAATGCTTAAAATCTAAGACCTGGCAAATTGGTTTAGCCAAATGTCTGAAAAACTGCTGCGAAAGCCGCACCAAAAATGTCGCAGTTAATTATGATGTCTAAGCTGTGAATGTGCGTGTGCACATGCGTGTGTGTTCGTGTGGCTTGTGCGGTCTATGTGGGTGTGTGTGTGTTAGCTGTTACCTGTCAGGCATTAATAATTTAGCACAGACAACAACAACATTTACTTACCTTTAGCCAGCAGCAAACCATCGTGTGCAAGTTCATATATACATATATAGATATATACAATAAAGGCTCTACGCTCTAACTACAACTAATGAACAATAATTTTTGCATTATTTTATACTTCAAATTTGTTTGTGGAAAAAGGTGATACAAACGTATTTGTGTTAGGCTTCGTTTACATGAAATGCGCATTAAAATTGTAATTGAGGCGAGTATCCTGTACCCATATACACACGGCAATTTCTGTTAAAAATATTTCAACACCTGATGGACCCTCAAGTTCGTTTAATTAAACGTAATGTGCAGACCGACCATTTGCAACCGGGCAGTTATCAAACATGGCCGGAGCCAATTTACGAATGCCAAAGGACCTTTTTCGGCAAAATATATATTTTTTTTAATATAATACCCTGTGTCTTTTGGAATAAGCCAAGTCAGGCAACTTGATTTACAGTGAAGTCTGCCTATCATTTACTGGGTATAGACTAGTCGAGCAACCAATGCGCCATGTTTTATTTTCATTGTGCTGTGCGCTTGAAAGCAAATATGCATATAAAATTTGTTAAGGACACCATGTTTCAAATTTTATTGGCTTATTTACCGTAAATTAAATGGTGCGTGAATCATCTCAAACCACCACCCCCTTTCAAAACGTCCCTATAAATCTGTGTAGGGGTGTATCCAGTGATGTGCACACGCGCCGTATACGCAATTTGTATCCCATTATTGCGACGCATTGGCCCAAGACGAAGTAGGGAAAGGAAGGGAATGTAAGACAAATTACATTAATTGCTAACAAGCACACTGCAAAAACCATCCCCAAAACCCACCCCTACCTCACGTTTCATGATTCCATGTTATCAACATATTCATTGGCACTTCCTTTTCCTCCTGTAACGCTACTCACAATAATTTGATTGTATATTTCAGTTTCTTTTGAAAACTTGGCTATCTTTATTGTTTACTTTACAACAGCTGCCTCCTGCTTGTAGCTTTTATAAGTGATTCATTGTTTGATGATTGCGTTTAATCTATTTCACAAAATTGTATAAAAGAAAGAAGCAAAAGCGGCCCCAATGTGCAATTTCAAGCTGAAATTAATAAAAATGCAAATTAATATGCAATTAAGAGGCAAGCTGAATACATTTTCTTCAATAGATATATTTCAGAAATTTCGCATTTAATTTCATTCATCAATAAATGCAAATGAAATCAACCCCCGAAAAAAGGCAAATAAATATTGAACAAAGCTTCAATTTTCAATAGCTTTCAGACTCTGTTTTAAAATGTGAAAAAAGAGTATATTGGTTCTGTGCACTGTCCGTACACATTAATTGAGTTTTATGATCTTTTATGTTATAATAATAAATAATTTTTAAAAAATTTAAATTTAATTGATATTGGGTTGCATTTAACGAATAATCTTCTGTTAAACCACTCTCATTCGCAATACTCAAATAAGTCAATGCTCATTGATATACTATAATTTTAAGCTTTCATATATTTTTCATGATTTATCCAAAGTTATTTACGTCCTTGTAACCAGCTTTATAGACTTAAGGGATTTTTGCATCACACACTCTTATCAACCACATTTATTAACCCTTTGTTCTCCCTTTTCGTATTTGCATGTCGTTTGCCTTATCTGCCTTGATTTATCTTATTTGCAATTTATGTCATCCATGGTTACATAATTCCAACTCAACTAACTACCTCATTGTTTCCATTCATTGCTAAATTCACCCCCGATGCCTATCTCTTTCTTTTATGTAGGGGGAAGGTGAAGAAAGAGGTTGGATGGTTGGACAAACTTGGCTTCCCACAATTCGCAGCTAAATGTTTACATACAAGCATATAAATATGTATATGTATGTATTTATATATAGCCAGATATTGGGTATCTTTGACCGCAAGAGTACGTGCTAAATAAAAGAATTTGTCAGATTGCCAGATAAGCAAGAGAAAAGCGAAAGAGAATAGGGGAAAAACATGTATGCAATCAAACAAAATGGCAATAATCGCATTACCGTTAGTCAAATCCACTTAAGTGAAAATCAATCAGGCCCATTATCTATCTAGCAACATCAACAACATGCAAAATGGCGAATCAGTGGAAATTCTAATAAAAATTGTTGGCAAAGTGCAAGAAGAAGATCACAAGTGCGAGTTGTTGGTCATATGTTGGAATCAGTTAGCGATATGCCAATCGAGTGGCAGCAAGTGGTTACAAACCAAAGGTTAATCACCCCTGAAGGCACGCACACACACTGTGTGTGGGTGTGCTTGTGTGTGTGTGTGTGCGTTGTGTACCGTCAGACACAAGCTTCAAATGAAGCCGGAGGGCTGAGTGTAAGGCGAATGTAGGGTTAAGCCTCTGGGGAGTTTGGGCTTGAGGCTTTTTGCAAACTGACGCAAGCTACTCACATGTGCATGTGTGTGAATGTGTCTTTCAATGCGCGTGTGTGTGTGCGGGTGTGTGTGTGTATGTGTGTGTGTGTGTGTGTGTGTGTTGTGCTTTAGCACTTTCAATGCGCCCAAGTTCTCGATTTGACTCCAACTGAACTTTTGCGTGTTCCAATACCATAAATTCTGCATGCCTCTCCAGGCAAAAGGCTCGCTAGCTGGTAAAAGGAGTGCGGGGGAGTGTGTGAGTTGTTTTTGTTTCAGTTAAACTTTGCGGCTTAGCAAAGCATAAAACATTTCCAAATGCATTACTGTGCAACTTTTAGCAACAAAAGTTATATTTAAATTTTTCTGTTTGTTTTACAAAGAAAAAGCAATGAAGGGAAAGGACTAGAACGAGAGGAGAACAGAAAGAGCGGGAATCATGTGCAAAATGATAGCTTTAAACTTTGGACCAATTTAAGCGTAATCCAAAGTTATCTAAAGAACCAATCACCAAAAGTGCTGCCATGAAATGTATGGCTAAACATTGACAAATGACAGACACGCCACGTTTTCCAGACTATGAATCATCCCCGATAGAATCATTAAGGCGCATACCAACCCCCCCAACCCCACCTCCAACTTCCTGCCCCTTTGGCTGCTACACTTCACTCTGGTCTAAGCGCATTTTAGCACACAATCAAAATACATACGAAATGAGCCACTGATTATTTTTTCATTAGCACGCAAAGAATTTCTTATTAAAACAGGGGTTGAGGTTGGGGCTGGGTGTATAGCTGAGTTGGCTTAGTCTATAGGGGGTTGCTCAACAACCAAAAGAAATGTCACAGTTCATTTTTATTTATTGGCACAATATCCTGTTTGCCTGTCTTTGGCCGCCGCATGAAGCATTCCATTTGCCTTTTGTGTTGGTTGGCAGGAGGATTTTACTTAAATAAAGAAAAGCAGAAAAGCACAAAATGAAGGCGCAACACACGCCATGTGGGCGTGGCCAAAGAAAGATCTCAACAAAGATATGCTAAAATATTAAATAAATACAGATTATAAAATACTCTAAGGAAAAATAGAAATACGATTTAATTGGCTTAAACAAAAAACAAAATTAATTGTTAATATTTCATTTACTAAATAACCATATTACGAATACATTGCAAACCATATCAAAATGTAGCAAAAGTGATATTACACAAAAAAAAAACCAGGGTATTCATATGGTATATATGCTTTATAAATGTAATTCGCTGCTGCGAAGAGTATTCAAAAAGCATAAACACAAAAAATAAAAATGCAATGCAAAATATGTTTAGCATTCGTTTGTAGCCCACTCGCCCTTTGATGCAGCTCAAAGGACACTCACACACACACACACACACACACACACACACAAACAAGCAAAAACACCCTCGCAAAGCTCAAAGTTGGCACCCTTTGCTGTTTTCTAATAAAATTTAAATGCAACTCTTGCGGCAAAGCCTAACACAAACTAACCCCTGGGTGTATGTGCATGTGTGTGTGTGTGTTTACGTCAGTGTGAGTGAGCGATGTGTGTGTGTGTATGTGAGACTGTTTGTTCAGCGCAGCAGAAGGCCAAAAACAACAACAAAGACAAGTATTTGCCGGCATTTGCTGAACGCCGAAAAATAAGCAGCAGGAAGAAGAAGAAAGGACGCACGTCTATTGATTTTTGTCACGGTCGCATCCACCACCGTCGCCGAGCGTCGCATCGCGTTCGCGTGGGGGTAGGTTTTTCGTTAGTTTTCCACTTCTCACACACTCAACAACAACAACAACAACAAGAACAACAACAACAACTGCCAAGTAAATGCAATGAGCGACGACAAAGCCGCCAGCTGTTGCGGACTTCAAATCGGGTGTCCAACATCCAGAATTGGGGTCAAAGGACGCTGTTTGGGAGATGCAAAATATTTGGACAGTCAAATTACGCACTCACACTAGTTCACAGCTTTTCCCTCTGCGTACGCATGCCAAATGGGATAAAAAAAAAAAACAGCAGCAGCAGCAGCAGCAACAGCAACTAAAACGTAGACCGACAAATAGGGCTACAAGTGTTTTGCAGCAGACAGGCGACTGTCTCTGTGAGTGTGTGTGTATTTGTGTGTATGTGTGCGTCAAAAAGGAAACTCCACAAATTACTACAAAACAACACAGGAACATATAAAAAGCCAAGCAACCCGACTGCATTATAAACAAATGAATGAACATGCAAGCTGGGCAAGAGGAAAAATATGTAGCCGACTAGCAGATGCCCTGTTACAAGCTGTAAATGCAATGCGGTCTATTCAATTGATAAACTATGAGTAATGATACCAATGCAATTAAATAATTACAATATTCAAAATTGTATATATTACCATAAATTTTTAATTTGTCAAATAATTAATAAAATTAACTCCAACTTTGTCTGTTACCAATTAAAATGATAATATCCGCTCCTAGACTCTGTCTCTTCACAGGGTATGCAAAAACGTTGCACGAAAAGCCTCTAAAAACCTGCATTTGAGCTGCTTAATGTGACTCTGGCTCTGACGGCCTAAGGTAGCCCAGATCCAGTCCCAGACCCGTTTAAAACTCTAGTCTCTCCTCGCAATCCCAGTTTCAGCTACGAGTCAGAGCCCCCAGCCACGCCCCCTTAAAATGCACATTAAACACACCTTGCATGAGTCATGCGGCTGCCTTATGCGCTCAACTTTATGCTAGCCAAAACACATTCAGGATAACCAACCCTGTTAGCATGTGTATTTTGTGTGTATGAGTTTGAATGTATTGTATGTGTGTGTGTGTGTTTGTGTTTGTGTGTGCCTGCTGCACGCAAAGCCGACTTCTGTCGCCATCGTCTGTCTGTTCGCCTCTGGCACCGTCGTTTATGGCGCAAACTTGTTTAATATAATGAACAGTGCGGCAGAGCCTTGCAGCGAGTTTGACATGCAGGCTGGCTGTATGGCTGGCAGGCAGGCGGCACGTGAGTCAGCCTAACGGAGATGAAAAACCACCCTGTTTGTGGGCAGCGACTGCACTGGAAAAACAACCACTAACACGCAGAGCGGAGCGGAGCGGAGAAGCCCGTTATGTCTGGACGTAGCCAAAAACAAAATAAAAGAGAAGGAAATGCAGAAAAGTCTCGACATTTAATCAATATCTCAATAAACATCCATTACTCACTGCTGCAACTCATTAGCCAGCAGACCAATTGCAAATCACATTGATTTAAACTTGACCAAGCCAACCAGTTGGCCATGTTAACTTTTCTTGTCAATGGCAATCGCAATTCTAGACACCCAGCTGGTAGCAATTGCATGCGAATCGCACTGCATCAGAATTGTTTATTTACAATGGGAATATGTTAACAATTGATGGCACGAGTTTAAATTTTATTATGCTTTTAAATGAATTCGTCTTGACACATATAAAAAAATTTTCAGGAAAACAAGAAAATTGTACTATAAACTAACTATTAAAAGTCGGCAGATCAAATTGTGATAGTCAATAGCTCACTCTTCTCTAAAACCTTTATTTGTAAGACTTAATATTGATATTAAAATTATTTTCGAAATATTTTTCAATGACAAACATGCTTACAAACCAATGAATGGCAAACCGGTTTGTAATCCTGACATGTGTCGCATAGGATAAATATCTGAAATAAGAGTCAAAAATGAAAAATCATTCAGAGCCAAGAAAATGTCAGAAAAAATGTTAATGATATCTGCAAAAATTAACAATATATTTTATTGCTGATTTTAAGCAGCCACAGTCCATTTTTATTCACAAATCCTTTGAAATGATACCCTGACATATATATGCATATAATTATATGTATATCGTCGGTTTCAACTGGGCTATGATTATGTTGTCTACGTCTCGACTATGTGGCGCCGTCTGTGCGAAGGCTCCTCCCCTCCCCATCATGCATGTGACCCCTCGACTGGGTCGCCTTTTTGTGCTGATCCTTTGGTCATGCGATGCGTTGCATTTGACTGAAATGAACTTTTCAGCTTTTGACCAGAGAAATTGTTTGCTAAAAAGGAAGGCATAATTGCCAGAGAGGACGTTTGAAGGAAATACAATTGACGCAGGATATGCGACACAGAAAAAAATAACCAAATGCTGGAGGAATAAAAAACCAGAGCAGAAAGCAGAATCTGACAATTGTCAGGAGATTGTCATTAAAATGCTGCGAGCTCTGCAAAAAAAAAGAGGAGGAAATAAATTAAAAATGTAAAAAAAAATGTGTGCGCAACTCTCAGATGCCCTGCAAAACGATTCATATCGGGTTTTTTCTGCTTCTTGAAGAGAAGAATGTGTTGATTGTGTCTCATGTTTAAGATTTCACTACAAAATTAGATATTAAAACTGAAGCATATAAAGGCTTACACTTAAGAAACTTCACCACTGTAAATACATCATTATTTCCCAAAAGAAAGTAAAATGAAACATTAATGAAACAGTAATGAAACATAAACCCAGTAGTTACACTCATGATTAAACTAACTTATCTCATATAATAAACGTCGTTAAACTTTACTTTACAATCCCTTTTAGCCATTTGAAATGAGTTTGCAGTTTGAATAGTCCCCAAAGGTTAGTTGTTAATCAAAGGGACTTATTCATTTGCAAGTGATAATTAAGCCCCCTTCAGCCCGCTAGTCAATTACAGGGTATCGGTGCAAATGAAAGGGTTAAGTCCGGGACATGACATTTTGCAGTTGATCTGTTAAATTACAAGTTTTCCGCATGATAACTGACAAAACTTTCCCTTTCTAATGACGTCATATTAAAAAAATAAAAACAAAACGAAACGAAACGAAACTTACTCTTGCTTATTTTCCCAAGCTTTGTTTCCAGCACAAATCTCATCAAAACTTTTTGCGAAGGCTAGCTACGTTCAAATGTAGCGTAAGGATTTAGTCAAAAGTATTCTTCTCCTAGCTAACCTTTTTCTAATCTGGCCATCAGAGAGTATCATCACGTTTAAGCCTGACAAATCGTATCTATTTCGCAGGCTGCCCACAAAATGGCCCATCAAATCGCTCATAATTGTTAACGGCAATAAATTTTCCCACCACGCCCCTTTTTGGTGCTGCCAAATGCTTATCAGAAATGAAGCAGACAATAAAAGTGGAGACGAAACTGTTTATAAACGAGTTAAACTTTAGTTAATCGCATCAAAGCTATAAACAGCGCATGTGCGTAGGTGTGTGTGTGTCCGTGTGTCCGTGTGTATGTGCGGGTTGGCAATACTCTTCACTTTTGCAGCACGCATTGTTGTTGTGGCAGCGAAAATTCAATTTACTGAAATTGAAAATGCGGTGGTGGCTGCATTGGCCGAACTTCCGTATTGATAGCAGCACAACAAAACACACACTCTCACACAAACACACACACACACACAAACACACAGACGCGCGCTTCATACCAGTACTGCCAACTGTGAAAAAGGCACGTACGGCTTAACAACTTATTTATGCTTAGCTATGCTCTCTGCCAACGCAGTGATGATGATGATGATGTCGATGTCGCTAATACCCTATGCAAATTTAACTACGAGTGGGTATGTTGCATATAAATGGTTTACTATGTGAAAGAAAGAAGCTAAATAAAAGTGGAAAAATCTCTTAAAATCACATTTAAATAACAATAAATATAATAATAATTAATATGCAATAAGTAAACAGAATTCGTTGACTAATCAAACTTGTTATTCAATTGTTTTACTAACACTGCCTATAATTATCACACCTACAAAACGAACCATCATGATACTCACTTGCATAACACAAAAATGTTATATATATATATGTATATAAAGATAAGACTATCCCTATTTAGTGTTTTTCCAGCGTATCCAGTAATCGTGAACACCAGTTATTCAAACGCAGCCGAACTTATTTGCACAGCAGGTCCTTCTTTTTGCCTGCGAATCGGCTTTGACATTGAGTGGGTGATGATGGTGGTGCATGCCCCACTGGTAAGTGTTGATTCTCTCGCTTGGCAGTATTTTGTATATTTTTTACATTCTTCGCATTGGCGAATATCATTTAAGATTTAACGCAAGTTCAGTTCAGTTCAGTTCAGTTTATTCAAATTGCGGATCAATTTCTGTATCTTATTTATGCAGAGCTCGAAAGAATATTAACAGATATCGCATTGCTTTCACGGAATTTAAGATGGAAATGCCAGACACACAAAAATATATTTATATATATATATATATATATATATATATATAAGTAAAACGGAAGCGTCGAATAAGTTAAGCGGGAACACAAGAACAAGCTGTGCGATGCATGCATATAAAACAGAGCGAAACGCGTTGCTATCTAATAAAAATAAATTGCAATATGAAACTATTTTGCAAAACAATTCCACACACAGAGACAAAAGAAGTTGCAAGAGGAACCGCTGGAAAGAGAGCAGACAAGACTTGCACTCTCACACACACACACACCCACCCACAATAAATGGCCAAGCAACAGCCCATCCGCCCTCCTTATGCTTAGCACGTTATCTGCAGCATACAAATAGTTTGGCAATAAACAGAGAGCCAAAAGCAGGAGAAACAGAAAAACGTAAGCGAGTTCTTTTATGGCTGAGATATTCATGTTGATGGCAACTGAAACCCTTACACATCCTCGACTCCCTATTAATGGCAAATCTATGTAAACGACAACAGTACGTGAGTGAGTGTGTGTGTGTATGCGTGAGTAACACCTTTGCCAACTTTGATGATCATTTTATTTGATAGCACTTCCAGTGACAGACGAAAATTGTAGCTGCCAAGCAGGGCGAATCATTATGATAATGCTCTATATGTGTTTAAATGTGTGTGACAGTGAGTGTAAGGATGTGTATGAGGGTCTGACAGGTCTAGGGATAATGAGAAGAACTTATGAGCACGCCTAACTCAGGTTAAAGACTAGACAAGTTTACTTCAAAAATTATAGCATACATTTCCGCGCAATCTGACCCACAAATATTTTGGAACTTGCTTACTGTCTGCATTGCGCACATACTATGTTATACAACTCTCGAAAACAATATTGCTTTTATAAATTTTTTTCATTTTTCAATAAAAATCCACTTAAATACCCAATTTTCGTAGCTTTATTAGCTGTAATTTTGTCAATTTACATTCGATTTTCAAAACCTATATGTTTTTACGCTCGTATTAATTAGAAGTATCCATTTGCATTCAAAATATCCAAGTTATGAAAAATAAAAATTTTGAAAATTTTTGTAAAAATTATAAGGGGTACCCCTTACATTTTTTGTCAAAATAGGCTTGATTCTTAAATCTCTATATCATAATTCCATTTCATTCTAACGAGTTTGCTGAGTTCAAAATGGTATCCTTTTTCGAAATCGGACTATATTTAACAGAGTTATGACATATGGAAATTAATAAATTTCATCAATCCGTCCGATGTCTGGCTGTACGAACACGTCGAACTCGAAAACTACAAAAGCTACAGACTTGAAATTTTAAACATATATTCTAAAATATAAAGCAAAGAGTAGGCAAATCATAGTTTTTCAATAAAACCTTCCATTTTCTAAATATCAATATAAATCCCCTTAAATACCTAAATTTCGTAGCTTAATTGGCTGTAATTGGGGCAATTTACATTCGATATTCAAAAGTCATATACTTTTAAGATCGTATTAATCAGCAGTATCGATTGGTATTAAAAATATTAAAATCTAAATTTTTAAGTTTTTTGAAAAAATTTTAAGGGGTACCCCTTACATTTTTTGTCAAATTTGGCTTGGTTCTAAAATATCTGTATGATAATTCCATAACATACTAGCGAGTTTGCTGAGTTCGAAATCGTATCATTTTTCAAAATAGAATTATAATTAACCGAGCTATGACAATTGAAAGTTCATGAATAATCATTATTGTCTGCTGCCTGTTTGTATAAAGACGTCCTTCTCGAAAACTGTAACAGCTACGCATTTGAAGTTTTTTTATTTTGTTGAGGAAGATATACCTATTTTCCTTATATCAATAAAAATTCCCTTAAATACCCTGTAACTTGAAAAAAGTATGTTCAATTTGTGAAAGGTATATATTTGTGATATAATATTTTGTTCGATTAATATGCAAAATATTAAACTACTACTACTGGATATACTCATATTTTTCTTCCCATTTTTATTTAATCTGTGTTTGAGCATTAAAACCACTGTGCGCTTTTTTTAATTGTAGTCTAGTAGTTTAATTCAGTAGTTGTGGGCACCCCCAAAAATTAGGTCAGGCGATTCGAGATAATGCAAATTCTGATAAATTGCGTGCAATTCATATAAGTAGCAAAGCGTAAGCGTGACTGACATGGGAATTGTGATAAATGAAGCAGAACTTGTAGGGCGGGAGTTGTAAGGGTTTGAAACTTTGAAGGGTTGATAACTGACGTTGACTTTGACGTTTTGATAAGCAACCGAGCGCCGAGCGCCGAGCGTCTGGTCTGATGTCTATCTGTCATATTTTCTGGTATGACAAGTGAAGCATCAGCTAGCAGCGTGCAGCTTCTCCGCACATTTTTGATTATTTCGCTGTGGCCATGGCAACGCCTTCAACTTACAATTGAACCGTTATAAAAAAAGAAGAAGAAAAAAAGTAGTGCCAGGCCGTCAATTGCATTTGCATCGGTCAACTTCATTAAGCCAATAAATGACAGCAAGCTGTACACTTTAATTATTAAATTTATTTACACTCTAATTAAGCATAATTGGTATAATTCTCCTACTCTAACTTTTCTTATATTCCCCTCTCTCTCTCTCTCTCTCGCTCTCTCTCTCTCTCTCTATCTCTCTATCTCTTTCGCTCTCTCTCTTGATGAGGTTCAGCTCACTCTTTCTCGCTTTATATTTTATATGCACGTGAATGCGAGGCAAGCTTGCCTTTAATTATGCAATCATCTGCAAGTGTCGCTGCATGCTGTAAGTGTTTCAAGCAAGCGGATACCCTGTAACGACCTTCCGACAAGCACGGCTTATTATAAGTTCTCACTTTGTTAAGAATGCTTAACACACACAACACTGAAGACACCTGCATAAAATACATCCTGGTAACACCTTGAAGCTAAGCCTCCAATTATTGATTGTAAACTCAAAGATCAAATGTACTTTCACTTATCATTTTTGGTAGTTATAAAGTACTCGAAATGTATATACACTGTCCACAATATCTCATATGCTAGTTAATGATTTAATAATATACGCTCAACAATAATATATTTGTTAATGTTATTCATGTGATAAGCTACCCTTTAAAGTAATATTTTTGTTTATAGGGTATTTTTTTTGTTTTTGTGCAGTTGTAATAATCATTTTAGGCACTTAACCCCCACACTAAAACACTTTCGTGAAATAAAAAAGAAATTCATTTCGAATTGCAACAACCGCCTTCCTCCCACCCTCACTTCATCCCCTGATTGTCACCATTAGTTGGGCCTAATTAATGCAATTATAACAAATTGTGTTAAAACGAGTTGAATGGCAGCTATCGAGTCATTTGACCAGTGGCTGGCTTATTAGCCAAAGTGCACAAGCTGTCCAGCATAATTGAATTAACACTAATGAGTATGCAGCACAGTCTAAGTACACACACACATGCATATTTAGATACATATATAAATATATGTATTTCTAATGCTATGCTAAAACAAATGTTATTTTCCGAGTGCTGGCACAGTTTTAAACAGGACACAGGCACTTTCTGCCATACACATCCTGATAGCTCAATAAATTTGTGAAAATTGTAAGCCAAAAGAAAACGAACTGTGACCCAGTTAAGGCCCTCTACAGTTGGCTGGCTGTTAGAGATACAGATACAGATACGGATACAGATACAGATACAGGTGTTAAATTAGCAAAGTGCTGTGTACCTGCCCAAAGTGCTCGCCAATTTACCAATTTACGCAGCCAACCATTTAGCCATTTGGTCGAGCAATCGACCAATTGACCAATCGGTCAATGCAGCTCGAATTGGTTCGTTGGCTTGCATTTATGGCATATCTCACAAACGTTTCGCATATATCTGTGAGATACATCGACAGATCCAACACATATAATAGCGCAATTGCTATGCCCAATGCATACTAATAAGCCAAACGAAATTTTAAGCGAGCTGTCACCGAAAAATTCTTTATAAATCTCTAATTCAATATGTATAAATATATGTATATATGAGAAAGTAAACGTGATTTACTATACTGGTATATATTAGGCATTTATTAATTATAAGCGTGTTCAATCTTTCAATAAAAATCATTGTTTATCTCTTTAGAAAGAATTTCAAATTTAATTATTTATTAATAAGAGTTTAAAATATGACCTTTATAGAAGTATAATATATATAAATATAGTAATACTAAATGTAAATCTTGCACAAATATTTGATTAGCATAATGCCAATAACATGTTAGCCGAATGCCATATTAGCCAGTTGCATATTAGCCAAAATATGATCCTTGGTCTAAATCTCTCCAGGTATTACTCAACGATACTGCAAAAGCAACCAACTTTTACAATATCTGTTTTACAGTTATTGTAAAGAAAAGAACAATTTTGATCTTTCTCATGAAAACTCTTTTCCAATTACAAATTCATTTTCCGAAGTTCAAGAAGTTCAAGAACCTCCACACCTGTTGCGCAATATCAACAAGAAGTACAAATCAGAATTTGTTGCTTTAGGCTAACAAGCAAACCGAGTCTCAAATTTCCTTATTTAAATTTGGGATTTCGAATCGATTCATCAATCACAGACGAGTCGCCGCATGACATAACCAATCCAGCTGTGAATCGAGCTGCTGTGCCGACTGCGCGACTGTCCGAATGTATCTGAAGTTATTGCTCAATATCTCTCTCTCTCTCGATATATATATATATATATATATATAAGATAAATAAAACAGATAATAGGTATGCATCAATTAAGCTTTCATTCTAGCATAACATAACATAACAATTTTTGATTGTGGCCCATAATAAAAACCGGTTCTCAAACGCTTTACGGCCTACACAAGCGACGTGTTTCCCTGAGATACTTTTATGGAAAACCAACTGAATTGTGGGCCTTGTTTCAAGTGTTTGCGTTTGCGTTTGCGTTTGGGTCAATTCAACTTTGTAAACGTCATCGATGTGCTGCCACGCCCACACACAAGTGGGCTAAAAACAAAAAAAAAGCATAACGACTTACCATTTGAGCTCGAGTGGAGAATCGGTCCATGTAAATTGCCAAATTTGTGCAGCTGTGTAAATAGAAATGAGCCATCAATAGAGCAGACTTAAACAATGTTGTACCAATAATTTAATAAATTCTGCATAACAAAGAACAAAGCTGATTTTAAGAGCTCATTCCTTTGCATTAATCAACGCGTGTTCGGCACGCAACGAAAATAATCAGAGACAACGTAAAAAGCAAAAACTTTGTCGCATTGTAATATTAATTAATAAGCAGTTGAGAGCTCTTGTGGTGTGTGCGCGTGTGTGTGTGTGTGTGTGCGTGCGTGCTGCGTGTGTCACAGCAAACAAGTTATTAAAAAAGAGTTAAGAAACAAACTTAAAACCGGCCGGCTTGCGTTTTCTTGACTGAGGTTAGTTAAGCACGAGGCTTTAAACTGGCTGAAATGAGTTGCCATTTTGCTGGCATCTCGTTATGGCAAATCAACCAGGTGCTCTCTGGCTTTTACAAGCAGGTTGTACAATTTACAATGCAGATTAAGACGCATTTTAAACAAAAGATAATGAAATTCTTCAGCACTTCGGAAGTTTTCGCTTATCAATTAATTGATTGACTGACAAACTAATTGAAACAAATACAAAGCCTAAACCATTTCATTAGTTCCAAAACTGAGAGTCTGGAATAGTTTTAGTCCTTATAAATGTATATATGTAAATTTGTATTTGTATTTGTTAAGATTGAAGAATTACTCCAAATTTAAATTATATAGGCTTTATTTGCATAATATATTCTTTATATAGGAAAGATACTTGCAATTCAGTCCAGAGCCAATTAGCCGAAGTAAGCCAGAGGAATAGCTTCTATTCTGTTTAACTTTGGCTAAGCACTATACTACTTAAAAGCAACAAAAACAACAACAACAACAACAACAACAACAAAGAGATATTCAGGTTCGCATGCCCCAAAGCGAAACCCGGCTTGGGCGACAGGTTGCCGCTGCTATTTATTTTGCCACATCACACAGCAAATTCTACTTGTGGCAGGGGCACGAAGTTGTGGCCAGGATGGCCAAGCGACAGCTGCAACAAACCCATTTTGGTAGCAAGAGGCACGCACAGCGGCAATTGTTGTGGTCAAAAGAGAACAACAAAAACTGAGAGAGAGAACTAGTAGCGAACAGCATTAGGGAAGCAACAAAAGATACAAAAAAAAAAAACAAAAACAACAACAAAATAAAAAGTAAGAAAAGCAAAACCCGTTTTACAACAATTTGCTGCTACTTGCAGCAGTTGCCGCAACTTGCCACAAAATGTGAAAACGTGAGACGTCTGGAGAGGCAGGCGAAGACGCTGAACTGGACTTGGATTCTGATTGGCGCGACATTCCAACTATCAGCGAGAAGAACAAGAAGAGGAGGAGGAGGAAAAGTCAACGCTGGATAATGTATCTCGCAATTATGTTTTATGATTGAATGTGGCTCCAAAATATAAAAGAAAATATACTTTCGGATACATTTCCACAAATGAATTGCCTGCTGTCTGGTTAAAGTATCATCTGAATAATGAATGCATCTGTCAGATACTTAGCTGTTAGTTTGTCGCGCTAAAATATTTATACAGCGCTTGCCAAACTGCAGCCATGAGACAGATACATTTGTATCTTTCTATCTCAAGCTGGCATTTTTTTGGTTTGTTGCGGCAGCTCACGTGTTTTCTTCTTGCTCTTGTTGTTGTTGTTTAATGTGACTTTTATTGTGGTGTCTGCTTTGTTGTCTCATTTGGTATTCAAGTTTTGTGTTCACCTTCGCTTTGAACCTGGCTAACTGAACTTTTGAGTCAGGCCAAAAGTGTGAATTGGTCGAGAGCAGAAGAAGAGAAATACTTATTCCAGTTTAGTTTCTTATTTACAAGTATCTGTCTGAATGGACTTTAGTCAGCGAATTTAAATATGAAAATAAAACTGGGCCTTAGACCTCGAACTGCTCTAAAAGCTTCAATTCTGAGCCGCTATCGAAATTGTTTATAAATTTTGAAAATAAACTGAATTTCAAGTATACATATTTTTAAAAACAAGTTCATAATAATATTGACAAAATTGTAACTCCGTTTGCTTAAAACTAAACGAATATAAAATTGATCAAATATGAAAGAAATCAAATTTAGCTTTCAAATTGTGGAATAAAATTCAAAATTCGTAACTGCATTTACAACCGTTAAAATTAAGCTAAAACTAAAAAAAATGTTTTAGCTTTATCGAAATTAAATATGTTTGAAAATTTACAAATTTTTTGTGACTTTATTTAATTGGGTTGTGATTGTTGTTACAAATTTTGGTCGCAAGCAGCAATTCCAACTTGAAGCAAAAACATGGCGTCCACTCACACACACACACGCACACACATGTACACTGGTGCACAGGTTAACTTACAGGCTTTTGTTTGCGTTTGCGATTGCGATTGCGATTGCTGCGAATAATCTGCTTTAGAGGCCAACAATGAAAATAACAAACGGCATCAAAAAACAATGCGGCCTGCGTTCATTATTATTAATATTTTTGTACATTTATATTTATGATATTAATGGCACACACACACAAATAAACACTAATAGTATGGCTTTAATATTTCTATTTGCTTCACAAATATAATTTAATACTTTTTTACCACTTTGCACTTTTTATTTATTTTCTGCCTGTGAAAACTGTGGAAAGCCGAAAAGCTAACGCACTTTTCCAACTCGATTTTTAATGCTCGACAACAACAACAAGTAGACAAAGTCGAAAAACGTGCAATTATTTGCAAACTGCGACTGCGACTCCGACTGAGACGCGACGCAGCCGCCGCGCTAAAATTCACAGCGCAGACAACAAAACCGGTAATTTGACGGCGTCGCTGCCTTTTTTATGGCCACTGTACAAGAAGTGCTTCTGCTGCTGCTGTTGTTATTACTGTTGTATTTGCTTTTGCGTTTGCTTTTGTTTTTGTTTTTTGCTAAGGGCGCGCGCACGCGTAGCGCAGCTAGTTGGTAACGCGCTCAGACAAAGCGCTCACACGTCCAAACGGCTCGAAGTCACAACGTAAACTAACGTAACGTAGCGTGCAGCAGCAAGCGAGGACCAAACGTTCAACAGCATAACCACCACCAACAAAGTGGTGAGTTTAGCTGTTGGTGAAATTACAAGCAACAAACGTTGGTGTAGCGAAGCATAAATGTTCTCGGCTCCACTTAGCAACATCTCATAGTTCAAAAAGTAAAGTAAATGAATTATATTATTAACTAAACATATTTGTAATCAAGGAATGTAAAATATATTTTACCATATTTATGGCTTAAAACTAATAGCACACAATGTTTACAAGTGTTAGTGTTGCTGACTCAAAACAAAATGTTGACAAGTTTGCCGCTGCTTTGTTAAAACCTTTTTCCAAACTTTCCTTATTAGGAACATGTCGTATTCGATGTAAACTATATGAAAAATATATCAATTTAAAACAATGCAACAATATTGTATTAATAATTAATTTAATCATCTTTCCTTTAAGTATTAAAACTTTTGTGCTGAGGCTTAACTTAAGTACTTAATATGCTGAGCAACATTGCTTCTGGCAGCAAAAACTTTTGCATACATGCACACAAGTGCATTTCAACTTTGTTAACGCTTATAAATTAAGAAGTTTTCAACGAAATTCGTAGGCAATAGTATATAGTATAAGTTACTTAAATGAGATAATTTACAGTCAGCTTGATTTAAGCGCGGCTTCCGCAACATCAACTTGTATAGATGCCAATGTTGCTAAGCAATGCTGCTGGCATATAAATAAATTAAGACTAATAGAAGGCACACAATTGAATTGCAAGGGTATGCCACATATATTAACAAAGAACATTGTATATTAAGTTATAAGTGTAATGAGCAAATGAATGTTTTAGTTTAATAATGTATTATATCCAATTCATTTAACAAATTACTCATTACTCTATTTAAATAAACACTTCTTCGGTTCACATTTGAACTCATTCATTAGATACACACGTGATTCAGTGTTAGATTGCAATTTCAACTTCTTAAATGATTTAAATAAGCTGCTCCTAGTGCCGCCCACCGCAAAGACTCACACATACACACACACACACACACACACGCAGGCACGAACATTATTTGGCAACTGGACAGACATCTGTTAACCAGAACTGCAACATTTTGGCAGCAAACAAGGCCAACAAATTGCATGTGTTACTGTAAACACGTAACTATGGCCTAAGGATCACACACACACACACACACACATACATATAAATACACACACACGTTGTGCTCCCACGTGTGTAAAATTTATAGATGGCCAAAAGCAGATACATTATTGTTGTTGTTGTTGCCATTGTGAGAGGCCAAGAAAATGTTGACCGAGGGGCCACAGGATAAAGGATAAAGCATAAAGGTGGACATAGGTGCCTGCTTGCCTGCCTGTTGATGTCTTTGCGGTTTGTTTGCGTGTGAGTGTTGTGTGTGCGAGTGTAAATGTGAGAGTGAGCTGTATATGTGATGCATGCAATTGACATTGGTTCTCGTTTGATTAATTGCATTCAATTTGGCTTTCAATTCATTGATTTGGAATAATTAACAACTACTTGTGTGTGCTTTGTTTATAGGCCAGCCCACCCGCCCTTCCCCTCTCGGCCTCCTCCTTTGCCTTTTTGTGGTAAATAATTTCAGTTTTGTCAGTTTGACCTCCTCTTACTTTACCCCCATCAAGGATAGTTGCCACATGTTGCAAGGTGAGAAAATGCTTCGTAACGCACACTTTCAGTGCAAACATTTTAAACAAATCTGTATTGCATACTGGGTAAACGTATTTTAAATAATCAGATAATTAATATAAGCAGATTAACTAAGGCTAAAAGTTAATAATGCTAACAACTTGTTTAAGTAAATCTTAATTAATTATTTTAAAATTTGAAAGGTTATACAAAATTTAACTTAATTATTATTTAATTATTTTTGTTGAAGTCCGCATGAAGTAGGAATATTAAGCTATATTTAAAATAAATTTCAAGCTTATGATTAAATTCTGCACCATGCATTAAATAGAACCAATATTACTCTGAGATTAGAACTGATAAATCCCGCATTGAATATTTAGAACACCCTTTAATTAATCTCTTGCTGTTGCACAGTCTAAGCTGAAAGTTTAGGCCACACCTTGAGCTGTATCCAATCAAAAGCTTTTAGTCCTTAATCCTGTAAATAAAGCAATAGTTAAGCTAAGCTAAAAACCCAATTTAAACTGTATACTAAGCTCTTAGCTGAAAGCTGCAGCCACACTTCTAGCTGTATCTGCGAAGCACTCAGGCTGACTAACTCGATTTCAAAATGGCTGCTTTGGCTGCTTTGGCTGCTTTGGTTGCAGCCAGTGTCATTTTGGCTTAAACATCAATACTGCCAGAGAGTCAAGTAAATTTGGTTGACATTGCGTTTGGCTTATGCAACTGCTGGCGCCTGCAGGCCAAATAAATTCAATGGCTTTAACTCCGTGCTAGAGGGGCTTGGAAAGGGGAGAGTGGGAAAGTGGAAGCTTTGACTAAACTTGCGAGCCGCTCGACTACATCTGAATAGCCAAGAAACATAACTCAACACCGGCAGCAAAAAGCGCAGGCAAAGGACCAACAGACCAAAGGCCCTGCTTTCCATGCAAAAAAGAAAAGCAGTGAAAATTGTTAAACGTCCTCCACGCTCGAGTACGTGGCCCTATGCATAGTTGATGGCAAAGAGCACGCATTTACTCAGCACATAAATACGATTGCGAATGGGAACAGAAATATATATCTACTTGAGTTCAGCAAAATTTCACAAGTTGCAGTCAGATAAATTTAATGCAGAGCGAAAAAATATACAAACGAAATTACTTTAGACTCTTTCTCCACTTTTCCTTTTCTCTTTCTCCTATTTTTATACATATTTTTTTTTTATTTTTTGATTGCCACGAGGGTAATTTAAAAATCCATTTGTGTTTTGAGATTTTGCCAGCGAGCGTTTTTTGGCCAACAATTGCGGTGACATAAAAATAAAATAAAAAATGAAGAAAATATATGACTAAGAAGAAGAAAGCACTGGACCTGGAACTGGTACTGGAACATGAACTGGAACTAGCTGACACAGCTGCCCCAATGACTGCCCCAACGGCTCGGCCCCTGCCCCTTGGCTGACTGCGTGACACAATTTCAATTTGCATTGACAGCATGAATTATAGCAAATAATCCCGCAGCCAAATGCGATTTTAGTGAGGCTGTCGACATCGGCTGTCACCCTCACTGCCACAACCTCATCCACTGCTACAGTTCCAGCTACTCCTGCTGCTAACGAATGAACTTGCGCCGCTGATCCCAGAATTCGGCGCCGCGTCCGATTTGGGTTCGGACTACCCGCTGTTAAAGCATCAGTAAAATGCGAAAACAATAAAAGGCACCACAAATATAGCATATAAAACTTTATTTTAGCGTTAAGTCAACTAATTTATGTGCCAAAAACAAAGCGAAAGAAAATGGTAAACAATCTAAATAGAATGCTGAAAAGTATGCTACGAAAACTGGTAAACAGAGTAAACAATTTTGTACAAATTTATGTAATAGGCAAAAATATCATGAAAGAAACTATATAATATTATTATTTTAGGACTAGGAATACGTCATTAATCGGGTGCAAAAGTTAGATATTTAAATTCTGGCTTATGATTTTTCTTAGTTTTAGATTCTAAGTTAGATACCTACATATATTAATAAATATCTTAAGTTCCTACGATTTAGTTCTTCTTTCTATTATTCAATTTTCTAACATTTCCCACTTTCGATTCTATTTTCAATTTCACCTTTAAGTAACCGATTGAACCTTTAATTGATTTATTAACGGCTTCTACATCTAAGACTCCCTTTGATTATCTTTCCCTTTGCAATATAAAAGAATAAATAATTTTGCATATCAAATTTAGACTTCAAATTTGCTCATTCGGCGGTAAAGAGAAACGGCTTGCAATTGTGCATTAATTAATTATAATTAATTATTTTCCAGCTCATTATGCAATGCCGCAGTGAAGATATGTATACGTATATGATATGCACCACTCAACGATGCGTGTGTGTGTGTGTATTAGTAACCACTCAGTGGGATACCTTCTGCGAATGCCTTTTGTGTCCACTTAAAGTGCGGCAAGGTGGCAAGTGCCGCGGCTTGATAAAAAATGCATGAGAGAGTGCATTACGTGCAACTTCCGTTGCGAGGAAACAACAACAACAACAACAACAACAACAGCTACAAAAGGCAACTGCAACTGCAACTGCAACTACAATTCAGCTCATTAGCCCAACGCGTGGCCCTTCGAACTGTGCTGGGGCGTGCCTAAGTGGGCGTGGTCGCAGCTGAAACACCGCCGCGGAAAACTATGTCAAAAACTTTAAAAATATTTTCTCCGGCTCGTGGACTGCTTGACTGCCTGCAATGGAGGTGTGCGCTGTAGAGGTGTGAGTGCGCGAGCGGCTGGCCAGCAGGTGTGAAAGATGCTTTAAAAGTTTGCCCGCTCCGATTGTAAATAATATGCAAATTACGTTGAAAACGACAAATATACGGGAATCCGTGCGGTAAATCAGGCAAAAAACAAAGTTGCTGACGGCAGCATCAGCAAGTTGCAAGCAGCAAGGTATCTGCGGCAGGGGCAACTACGGCACTTGAGCAACGTGCGAAACGTGCTCAAGACGCCTGGCTGCGATGCAGACGCGTTCCGTCATTCCTGTGGCAACTCCGCGTGTGTATATTGATATTTGTGGCACGTTGAACGTTAAACGCTGCAGTCACGCCTGCCTCGCTTGCCCTTGCTGAATGCCTGACTGCCTCCTGGCTGGCATATCGCGGCAGCATCATCGCCTAAAAGCATGCAACATCAAACATTCGTTGAACACGGCGAGTGAGAGCGAAGTACACGAGGAGAAAGAAAGAGAGAGAGAGAGAGAGAGAGAGACAGAGAGAGATGCATAAATACATCACGTCATCACGCTGTCAATGAGCTGCACTTGTATTGTGTATATATATATAAATATATATATATATATATGTGTGTGTGTGCATGTGTGAATATGTTCGTTTGTCGCCTTTACTCCAAGTGTATTTTATAAGTCATTTTTGTGAATTCTTATGCCCTACAAGATAAATTGAAGGGGTATACAAGACGTGTGGGTAAAAATATATATAGGCCTCTCTCCAATGTGATTTTCTTTCTTTCCATTATTTAGTAGAAGTCTAACCATTAAATATAGATGGATTATGGAAAATCGGCTAGACATCGAATTTATTTGTTCAATACTCGCCATATTTGTTTTGCTCTATATCTAAATTTAAAAAATTGCATAATATTTTCTATATACAAGACTTATTCTTACAGGGTATGTGCAAGTCGTTATTTTACACATGTTTGTCACTTTCACACTCAGAATTCCGGTTTTTCTCAGTTTTTTTCCTGTTTATAAGTGAAGTGCAGTTACCCAGTGCTTCGTCCACCTCCTCCCCCATCCACAACCTTCTGATGCATTGTGATTTCTTTTCCATTTTTAAACTCTGTTTCCCAAAGGGAATAGAGAGTCCATTGGTTTTGGAAACTGTAACTTTCACAATTTTAAAGTAAAATGAAATTCTCCATATGTATAGAAAAATGCTTGTGCTTGGCTCTAATTTCTGTATATTTGTGCTCATATGTATTCAAGAGGTTGTTTTATATACCTTTATTTTTACTTTATGAATTTTGAGGATCTATTCAGCACTAAACTTTTATTGATTATTCTTAAATTGTAAAAAGCATAAACATTTTGGTAAACATATGGACATATGCCCATATGGTATATGCCCAAATTAAGCTAGAACAGAGTCTCAGGAAGTCGGTTGCGGTCGACTGGAGGCATATTCTTACTTGTTTTTCCTTGCCTGGCTGCCACGCGCGAGCGTCGATGGTAACAATAGCACTCACGGATGCTGCAAGGAGGCAGCCAGTGACAGGCTCGTTGCATGCTGCCTGCTGCCTGCTGCCAGCTGGATGGCTGCTTGTATATGGCTGCCTATATCCTGACTGTCGGGTTGTTGTGCCCGGCACACACACACAAACACACACTATACACAAATACACCAACACATACACACAGATTGACAGTCTTTTAATTAAGAAGCCGTCAAAGATGGCGTCGACATGCTCCACGCCAGCACCAAACCAAGTGCAAGTGCGGCCATGTCACTGGCAATTATGCAGCACCAAGAGGCGCACCAGGCGCATCATGATGAAGGGAGGAGGCGTGGCAGAACGCCGGCTGCAACTGGAGCTATACACAAAAGCTAACGTCAACGGCAACGGCAACGGCAACGCAATTCAATTTGCGTTTATTCACAAATTAATTGAATTTTTGGTCTGCATTGTGCCGCACGCAAATGTTGCATGTTGAACGTCACACGCTTCAGCGTGCAACACAGGACATAAATGGCAGAATAGTAGTGCACATGGTGGCCACGGCCAGGCTGTGCCACCTGCCAGCTGTGGCAGCTGGCGGAGGCAGCAATGGTGCAACTAATTAACCACAAGATGTGACAGTTTGTCGTCAATTATGCCAACAGCATCGTGAGATTCTCATCAGAATCGATCACGACATACGTCAGGAGATGTCAGCTGCTGCCTGAGTCTGTCACCAAACGTCCAGGTGAAAGACGCACAGGTAAACGCACATGTACAAGCAATCCATTTGCCATCCATTCTCATACGCAGATATTTTGGGTTTGCTGCTTCCCTCCTATTGCGATTTTCTTCACTGCAGCGGAATGCACACACACGTACACACGCATACACACACATTTGCATGTTGACTCGACTGTGGCTTGTGAACTTTTACCTCAACAGCTGTGTACATATAAAACTTTTTTTTTTATCAGGTGCTAAGGAGAACTGAGCTGGAAATTTCTGCACTTAAATTGATATGTTGACATAAAAGCAGGAAATGAGGCAAATGGAAATGCAGCCGTGCAACTGGAATTTACACCAATGGAAATATCCCGACATAATTTACACATGCCACATGCCACACCGTGCGGCATATGCAATGAGTCAAGGTGGAAGAGTTATTATGGCAACTAAATAATGAGCTGTCGGAATAATTTATAGGTTAAAATTTGACACAGTTAGCAGATAATTCACAATAAAAGTATTCCAATTGTTATTTTTAGCAGCACAATTAATATTATAAATATATGCTTCTCTTTATATAAATATTACAATTGGTTGATTAATTTGTTATTATTAGCAGCAATATTTTTATTATTAATTATTGCTTTTCTTAACATAGATATTAAAATTTTCATAAGTATCATTTCCATTGAAATGAACAATTTACATTTATTTAATAATTTATGTGCGGGAATTATATTTATTTTTATTTATATATCTTGTTATATGCAAAAATAATCTTATAATATTTTTAGATTTCAAAGTTTGACGAACCGTAAATTGTCATGAGGTTTTCAGCATTTAGCAAAGTCTTTGCTGTTTCGGCACACACGGCGTATGTGTAATTTGAGAAGTTTGTGTAGACACTCTTGGAGCGAAGTGCACTGCAATAAATGTCAAAGATTTTAAATGTTTGAAGCATTTTATAGCAGTGTACAGCACTGCTCTCAAGCTTCACGACTTCTGATGTTCAGCTGAAGGACACACCTCGACAATTTGTGTCCTTAGCGTGTTTAACTTGCTGCAAAAGTTTGCTGGCCTTCCAAAAAAAAAAATAATAGAAAAAAAGCAACGGCAAAACAAAAAACTGTCAAAAAATTACAAAAAAGTACTTCTTTAAACAGAAGCAAACTTTTGCTCTTGAGCCAACTTAAAACAGAGTCCTAGGGCCCAACCAATCGTAAGCATAGGAAACAGGTAGAAAAGGTAGCAGAAGGTAACGATTCTCTCTGCATGTCAATTAAAGCAGTAAGCAAACACTTGAAGAGCCACTTGCAGCAACGAAAGCATACCTATTAGATACGTGTATAATATTCAAGTGCAATTGTTTAGAACATGCCTCAAGGTGTGACTTATGCAGAACGTTGTAGACATACACACAAAGATGTACAGTGGAGGAAATCATAATGTAGGAAAGTAAATTTTGCAGGCAGCTTTAAATAAATAAAAACAATATATTTTATATAATTTCCTACACAGTACAGAGATAGCAAGTAAGCGGTAGCTATAATAAAACACGTTACAGATCTGGCATTTAGGCAGGTTTAACCAATAGGCAGAAGCTGTTAAGTTAACAGATTTTAAGTAGTTCTCAATGCTTGTGTACTGATTAGCTGTTAAATATATCCAATGTGAAACTAGAATTTTATGTAAAATAGAAACTCTCGCTGCTAAACTAACTGTAAAGCCAACAACTTTTAGATATTAAACATTAGTCACATTTATATAATATTTTATCAAGAGTTAAGAGCTCTTAAAACGATCAACTGCAAACTTTAGATATTATATTCCCGGACAAGTTTCTTATCTGTGTCTGCAATGCAGCACACATACATATATAAAGCAAAGTATAAACACAGAGTCTGTTTGTCATCAACATTGTTAGCCAAAGTGTTAAATGTTGTCATATAAAGTGTTTAAACAAAAAGTATATTTTTACCTTTGCAAATTCGCAAGATAAGGAAAAATAGTTTCCATTGTACAATCAATAGACAAAGTAGACACTTACTACTACTTAGCATATGTTGCTTTCTTTCTAAGGGCAGCTTAAAACCCACACACACACGCATGCACGCAAGCACTCACACATACACATACACACACACAAACATCTACTTGGTAAACATTTATCATGCATTTACTTGGCAGTTGCACATTGAAACTTGGTCCAGCAAATGGCCAATAGTACTTAGTTGCCACCTTATGCGTACTTACTTATGCCACAGTCAGTGGCACGTTCAGTGCTGCCATATGCTGTGCAACAATGTGCATAAATTTCAAACATGCCACATACATATTACAAACTTAAAATGCGAGTAGAAAAACATATGTATATGAAGTACACTCCACACATTGTGGCACAGTAAAAGTTGCATGCCGCATGCCGCAGCCGAAAGTTGAGTTCAGCATATTACACAGTTTTGCTCGACACTGCTGAAGTAGCAGCATACCAAGCCCGATAATTGATGTTTATTTTTGCACTTTAATTGGTTATTAACAGCAATAACTTTTAATGGCTTCGACAACTCCGTATTTCTGTGTAAAATCCAATTCTCGACATTTGTTAAGTACAACTACTTAGAAAAAGCTGCTTTACGCATTACAAAATGTTTATTACCATGGTAGCCCCAATCTCACTCCTTATAGAGCATCTAATTGAATAATTGATATTGTGTGTGCCACATGAGGCAACATCCGAGTCGAATATTGTTCCCTTTGATTTGTTCAACAGCTGCCTAATTAGCTCGATTAAATAATGCTGAAATTTAATGAGCCATCAGAACTGAGCATTCATTATGTCACTCAACTTGTTGTTGTAATCCAATCTGACAAATATACATGCATATGTCAAAAGTTGATTGTGGCTGGGAGCACAGTTCGTAATGCCAATTAGAATAAATTGACGAAAAATCAAATTAAAATGTTGCAATTTCCAATTTCCAATTTCGAACTAAATGGGTGAGCATTAAATTAAATTCTGTCTTGAGATCAAATCAAAAATGGAAAAACCGGCCACAAAAAATAAAACTGTTAAGACATATTAAAGTGTTTGTAGAGTGTTTTTTTATATACTTTTTTGGCAATAGACAGAAATGAAAACGGTTTGGTATCGCCTTTTGAACTTCCTTGGCGATTGCCCGGTTGAAACACTAAAAATGTTTTCACATATAATTATAATAAATATACATGGATATACACATATATGATCTGCGACAAGCCTTCCCATGCTTTAGGCTAAGTTGCTTCTATGTTCTAGTTGCAGCGTTTTCTCCCATTTCACATTATGATTCGCGGGAAGTTACGAAAGCGATAACATAGCGATATGGTCAGACAATGGGCGATCCATACTATGTACATATTAATGAATCATTATTAAATCATATTTAATATATAGATGTGACTTACATGAATTCGACCTTGGCATCAAAAACCCCCCGAAATCTTCTGCTTCTTGAAATTTAAATCTCTGATTTACTGTCCAATAATTTTTGTCTTATAACTGCATTCTGCATTTAAGCCTAAATCACGAGCTCCTGTTGTTAAGTGCATAAATACGTCTGGATCTTGAATAAAATTCGCTCTCCATGCTGGAGACACAGGTTAATCGATTAGAACATGTGTTAAATATAAAATCAGTAAGTCAGTAAATCAGTAAATCAGTTGCACTCACTCCCTCTCAATATCTATAGTTATTAAGTCCGCATTCCGTCTGTAGATAACGCCCGGACGCACACCTGGCTGAGCTGGAACGGAGCGGCGGGTACGCAGGGCTCGAGCTATAGAGAATATAATGCGATTAAGGGTCCTTCTGTTGGGCTGCTGCTCATGCATGGGCTGATATATCCAGATGCGATACTGATTGCCAATAGGTGGCGCCACCACACGCTGCCGGAACCGTCGCCGCTGTCCATTGTTGCCCACCCGCGGATGGAAGCGGCGCCTCCCTGCCCTCTCCGTATCAGCGGACGGATCCAGTGCTGAATTGTGAACCGGACTATGCGTATCCGAAATATTTGTATTATTTTCGTTGAATTCGTTGGGATCAATATTGGATGAGCCAGAGGACATGCTGTATGTGGTTGTGGTTGATTACTGTTACAAGTGGGGTTAAAGGTTATATCTTCGACAGCAGCTTGTCCTTTGATTGAACTTACAAATTTCCTTTTTAGTTGTGTTGGTTCATTGAATATATATTGTGATTATGTTAACTGTTTTGACAGTCAAAGTTTCCTGTGTCATATAACATGTGTCACAGACAAATTGTTAGATAATTTCATCGTTGGTCAAAAACATGATAAGTGATATATGTGTATCTGTAGAGCTAGAATTACTTGTGCCGGTAGATTTAGCTACTTAGAAAGGGGGAAGGATCACAGATTTACAAAAGATCGAAAGATATGGCATGATTGGTAGGTGCCTCCCTCTATGCGTCATTCAATGCCTGACAAAATGAACAACTGAATTTATTCTGAATGAATTCTAAATTAATGGGACATTGACACAAGAATCAGCTTCAAAGAACAGCCTCGTAAATCAAGTGATATTCAAGCAAACTACTTTGACAAATTACTGCTGTTGCATGTAACCAAGGCAAATATATGGTGCTGCTTTCAACACTGCGCACTTATAAGCGTATTAATTAAATGAAGTGCACTTCCGCTATCATTAACACCCACACCCACACCCACACACACAGTCGCGCACCTTTGCAGAGATAAAGGACAGGTGCACTGACAATGGCAATGGTTGAACTAAAGCGCTTCCCGGCAACATTTGACAGTTGGAACAAACAACGGTGAACAGTCAACAATCAGCAGTCAGCAGTAAACAGGCAACAGTCGAGAGTCGAGAGTCGAGAGTCGACAGTTGAGAGTCGAGAGTCTCCCCAAACAGTTGTTGCATCCACTGCTGACTGATTGTGGCGCTCAAAGCTAGTTTATGGCTAAACGAATGCAACTGACGGTCAAAGAGAAAGAGAGAGACAATGGGACGGCTCACGCACCCAACCCTGACATAGACACATCATCAAGTGCCACACGCCACACCAGGGGCATTTATCTGCGACACATAGCAGCGTGGACAAAGAGCAGCAGCATCAAACTGAGTGCTGCAAAAACCCGTTACTTTTGCACCTATAAAAAGAAGATGTAGTACCTCCTAAGCGATGCAGTGAAGCCTCCGTAATCCCCACATTTAAAATTCATGAAATTTCATTTTATTTTCATTTATTTATTTTTTGAAAAGTCAAATATCTTATTTCAAATTTATTTAATACTTATTTAATATTATTTTAAATTAAGTCTTAAGCAAGCCTTACTGTACTACATCGCACTGACGTTTTGCAATAACATCAGCGGGTGCTGATTTATCACCTTACTATTCGCCGAAAAATCACATGTCAAACAGTTCCCTTCTCCTAACCTTCTATCATCCGGTTTATTAAATTCCTCTGTTGCAGGCAATATTTTTGTTTACAACAGGGGCATCATGCAGCGCGCACACTCCCACATGCACACACACACACACACACAAACAGACACACACACACACACACACAAACAGACACACACACACAAACAGACACACACACACATACTGCTGCAGACAATGCACTTGAGTTGTCTGTCGCTGAGTGTATTTGCGCTTTGTTTTCGAGTGTCGCTTTGTGTGCGCCACGACATTTGATGAACTCATCATTTGAACTTTGACATCATGCAACATTGCAACATAACGCTGCATGCGGACATGCATGCATGCATATTGCATTCGCTGCCACTCAAATATTGCCTCCATACCAAAATTGAAAAATCTATTCAAAAATTATCAGTCACAATTGATTAAAATACGACAACATATTTGAATAATTTATAGACCTTAGCAATAATTAATGCATGGAGAATCAAAAATTATAATACCGCTTTCCCCAAGGATATTTCAATTTAGCACATTTTGATAATTTTGATTTTGTACACAAATTGTGTTTAATTGCAACCGTGATCAACAAATAAACGGAATTGTTGTAATGCCGCAGACAGTTAAAGGCCAAACAAATGTACTTAATGCCAACTAATTGCGTTTATTATGTGCACTCGTGCGCACACACAGGATAACAATTTGCAGGAGGATTGCGATTGATGGATATGTTTGGCCAATGCATAAATTACGGCGTCTGTCGCTTCACAAATTACATGGCAAGCATAATATGACAGTCGAGGCGTCGATTACAACAGCCATCGCTCACAAAGCAGGTGCTACCTTCCTGCCTCCTGACGCCTGCCTTCCTGCCTCACGCCTTCCTGCCTCCTATCTTCCTGCCTTTGCCATCTGCGTACCTCCTTCATTCTATTTTGCCTGCCACATAATTTGAGTCAAGACCCAAAGGAAATGACGCCGCGCAAACTTCAGACTTCGTGTGGCTTTAAAGTTTTTCTAGCCGCAGAGTAAAATATAGATAGACAGACAAACACACACACACACACATTCACGTCTTGCCTAGTTGTTGGGCATAAGAATTTATCATTTTCCCCAACCGCAGCGTCGGCTTTAGCGCATTAAAAATTCACGAAATGGACTTAAAGATATTTGAAGTTTCTGCTTCATACTTGTCCCCTTCTATTTATAAGATAGCCCGCCAATTTAGCCTCAAATTTCATCAAGCCATAAGTTGATTTAAATGTCGGCTGATAACATTACGTATACGCCGTGCTCGCCGCGCGCTGCAGCTGACAGCATGAACTGCTTTGTTGTTGGACAACAGGAACTACAAAGTTCAACAGGCTAACCACATCAAGGACATTCACAACAGGACTCTCAGCTCTAATCGGGATGTCGTTCATCAAATGAACTGCTTGCTAAATGCTTGAATATTTTATTCAAGTGTTTATCATTTAATTAAAAAGCTCCATGAATTCAATAAGTTATCAATTTATTTTATCAATATTAATATATATATATATATATATATAAATCAATAATATAAAATATTAAATACATTTATTTTCCACAGCTATTTATTTAAATCCCACAATTAAATTGGAACTGCAAAAGCTGCATAACAGATTATTAATTTAAGCTGAGATGTGAACTGAGCTTCAAATCCGAGAGATTTTAATTAAATCAATTGACAGTTACATAACAGTTAAATGATATCTGATTGATTTGAGTATATTAAGTGTTTCAATACTTTATTTACTGTTAAGCAGCGCAAGTTAAGATTCTGCAAATGAAAATGAAGTGCAAAAATACCATTTAAGCAATTTAAAATGTATCTAGAATGAATTTTAAAATATTGAAATATCTTATTTAAAGAAAAGCACTTACATAAAAATAATATAATACTGTGAACATCAAGATTATATTTTTATAAATTCAATCTGTTTGATATATTGTACATATACATCATATCTTTAAGATTATATGGCTTAGAGTCTGACAGTTGGAATTCAAAGTGGGTTAGGCCCATCTTCGAACTACTCAGAAAATTTAATTTGTTATGTTTATATATCATCATTTAAAATAAATGTGAAAATGGAAGAAACAAAAGCAATTAATTAAAATTATGAACAATATTTTCCTTTTATTGTGTTGACTGAAAGGGCAAGCGAATTCCATTGTCCTGCACTGATTGTAAATCAAAACTTATTTCTAAAGGAAACTGCAAAAAAATATATATAAAAATAAATAAATTGTTAGCAACGACAGCAAAATTGTTCTCGGCATTGCAACTGCAATTCAAACATAGCTTTCTTATTTAAATTGAAAAATTGAAAACCATTCTTGTTGCAATATCAAGCAATTGTTGAATGAATATTAAAGAATATAAATATTTAAGCAACGTAAGTTAAAGTGTTATAAAAATGTCATGAAAATGGATTACAAAAAATAACCAATTGGACAATGGAAAATAAAGAAATGAATGAGGGAAATCGTAAATGTTGAAAAATGCTTGTGGCCATTAAGTGTGGTGACCAACCACCCACTCAGCCAACCACCCAACCACCCACTTCTGTTGCTGATGACGAAAATGTTGACAATACGCGATTTACGCCGTTTGCAATCGCGGTTTTCCTCCTTTTTCAACATTTTCATTTACAGTCGCAGTCCATAAAGGAAAAAATGATATAAAAACAAACAAATAAATTAACAGAAATTGTGAAACGTTTCACGCTTTAAACAAACAAATCGCGTGCAACAGTAAAAATAACAAGAACAAATAAATAGTATTGATGATGGCGATATTTACAATGCAATTGAAAAGCATCACTTAAAATACTTTAATATATTGCAATATATGTAGTACACCGATGACACTTACTGATTGCGACTGTTGAAAGCTTTTTAAAACTTTGAGTAAGAAGAAATAAGCTTTTTATTTCACTAAAATATCTTAAAGAATTAAAAGTGAGCTTTAATTTGAGATTTAACTGTGGTTACAACTTAATATTGGTCGGCTTTTGAAACAAGCTTTGAGCTTAAAAAGCTGATAAAAGCTCTTAGTTGCTTATTTATTCACAACGAAAGCTGTATGCAAATACTTTAGGACAAAGGGAAAACTTTTAATTCAAGAGTGTATTCATTGACATTGGACTTTTAAAGTCCACTATTATATAACCGACTTTGATAGCCGCACTCTTTGTACACTTTCATCCAGTGTCATTCAGACTTTAACAATTTCGATTCATTGTCAAGTGCATGGCCAAAAGCGTGTTGTTCTGCGTGACTAAGCCCAACAACATCAACAACAACAACAACAGCACGCCACGCCCACGACACTCCCCCCGTTTGTTTGTTTAATTAACGTGGCTCAGTTCTCGCCGCTGGCATTTGGCCAACAATTGAAGCCGCTCTTGCAGTTATACCAACAACATTTTTTACCAATTTTTTTACAGACTCTTTGTTGACTTTGCACACAGACAGATAAAACAACAGCAGTACAAAATAAAAAAAAATACATTCGTTTTACGTGTTAGATTTCGAGTTTTTTCCAACTGCAATTCGCAACAGCTTTTTGCTCGTGCTTGCTGCACGCGTAATTAAAAATTCATCATACGCCACGTTGGCGTTGGCGTTGACTCTGGCGTTGGTGCAACAAAAAACCGCACAACTTAATGAACTTTAAAGTTTTTGCAGCACGCTAATTGGAAAACAATTAAGACACGCCAGTTAGCCGCGCAAATTAAGCTATAAAGTCAAAGGATTTTAAGGATATATTGCTGCGGCAGACGTGCTTTGGTCAGCAGCAAAAATCTGGAAACAGCAGAAAACTTTTTCGAAACTCGGACGGAATTTTGAAATTTATGGCTACAAGCGTTGTATAATGTTTGCGAACATTTTATTAGTTAAAGTCACGAAAATCACAAAGAAAGGCTTTATTGGAAATGAAGTTTGCCATCAAATTTATATTTTAGCCCGAGTTTGAAATTATCCAAGCAATGCGACGGAAACTGCAAGTAAACAAATTAATATTGATCTAAAGGAAAAGGCAAGAAGGGGTAAATCAATAGGAAAACCATAAATGTGCAGATTTGGAAGAAAGATTTTCAAAGAATATCTTCTTATGCATTACATATAACTATAAATCTTAGAGTCAAGAAAATCGCACTCAACTTCATTAGATATTTTCATAGAAATTGTTAAGTAAATATTAATATTTTGCCTTCTTCGTTAGGGAATTGCTTAATCTAAAAGTTATGGACTTTATTTAGTTTTCGTCTAAGGCTTAATAGAATTTTAAGCAAAAATGTAACCTGTAATAGAAAAAGGCCACGAGAAGCATTTGATAAACTCTTCTTGCTTTATTATAATATGCATCATCATCAAAATCCACAACATTTGCATGCGCATACTTATAACTTTGAAGGGAGTAGAAAACTTTCCACTTTCCACTTTCTACTTGCCACTTGCCACTTGCCAGTTTTTACTTTCGCTGTCTTGTTACATTTTCTGCTGCTAAGCCGAGCAAAAAGCCGCTGTTTGGCTTTTCGGTGTTTGTTGCTTTTGTTGCTTGTCAGCCATGTTGTCGGCCTTGTTTTATCAGAACAAACAAAAAGTGCAGCGAAATTTTGAAAAACGCTCGACCAGCGCTTTGGTCAGAGAATACAATCGGATGTTGCCCAGCGGTCAGGTAATTGAAAAACTTTTTACGCTTTGATTTTTAACTACGCAGACTTTCGGTAAATATATTGATGGTAACCCTTTTTTTTTTTTTTTGTTAAAATATCCTTTTACAATAAAGCAACAAAAAATTATGCATTGTTAACTTAATCAATTGCCGCTTTAAGGCAGCCCAAACTAGGCCAACACCAAGAGAATTTGTCGCCATTATCGCCGTGGCAGAGCAAGTTGCACCAATGCGCTGGGTCGCGTTGCAACCACATCCGGCACGGCAGCCACTCACGCACGTTCGCACGCTCGCACGTTCCGCTATGGCAAAAAAGCGGAAATGCACAAATCACGGACGGGCAACGCGGAATGCGTTCTTTGTTGCACGCAGATCGTAACGGAAATATGCGTGCAACATATGCGAGCGAACGAGCCAGCGAACTAACAGCAAACAAAAATTCCTCAAAAAAAGCAAAACATCAATATGAATTATGCACTTCCGTAAGAGCCGACTTTTGAATGCCCTCTTGCAAGTGATTGCATGAGAATTTAAATTTGAGTCACAAATGCAAATTGAATATTTTAACTACCCCTCATACTTACCCCAATTTTCACTGTTGATATTTATTTTATTTTCTGTTCTATCTCTATTCTTTGTATGAATTCCCTTTTTTTCCCACTGTGGCAAAATTTCTGCAAAAAATTTAAGACTTTACATCGACAACTCATTTTGTTACAATAAATTTGTATTTTCTCTACCAGCAGTTTAAAATATTTTTTATTCACGAACGATAAGCTGAGCCTTGAGAAAAATTCTTTAAAAATGTGAATTTTAAAATAATTAAACAAATGAAAGATTAAAATAAATACATGCTTGCAATGTGCTTGCCGATAATGCAGGGTACAAAATGAAAGCCCATTCATTGGAATTCAAACAAAACGTACGGAAAGCGGAGGAAAAGCGCAACCGAAGCAAAGTCGACTACTGACACACATATGAATTCTGTCGGATGCTCGAGAGGCGTTCCTTTCCATTTTACAATTCTTTGTATACCCTGAACCCATTGAAAACGGATAAACAGGTTATAATGTTTTTGTGAAAATGTATGTTACAGACAAAAGGAGTAAATATATTCGAGATCCTGATACACAGTCGATTGTGACCTGTTTGTCTGTTCGGATGTATGAATGCATCGATCTCCGAGGTAAGCATAGCTAGAAACTTGAAATCGTACACGCAGCTTCTCCTATAGCATACGCAGATCAAGTTTGATTCAAAAACTCGATAACTCTTTTCGCTTACTTGTTATCGATAACACGTTTCAGTATTTCAAGCATTTCTTTTGCAGTTTAAGAACTAGAATAAAAAAAACTAGTATATAGTTAGTATATCTCGCATATTATCATACCTCTATGCCTCTATCATTTCTACAAAGTGAAAGAAACAAGCGCATTTTTTTTGCTGAAAACTCGCGTTTTCATGTCCCAAAAGTTTCATTAGGTTGAACACGTCCACCAATTAAGGCATACATGTGCATGCTTACTTCTCCACGGCGCTCAGGATATCTCCTAGTCGAGCATATTCGACTAGAGTTTTCTGACTTGTCTGGTTTGGCCTGTTTACAAATGTTATGGCCAACAGCTCCATGTGGCGGCTGCTGCTCCTGTCAGCAACTTGTGCGCAATTGAAACTTATGAAATGCAAAAATTTCGCAACCAAAAAAGAACAACTGCAAAGGGATCAAAGGGGAAGACAGGAAAAACAAGAGGACTGGCAGCAAAAACAAATGTGGAATCAAGACGAAAAAGAAAAACCAAAAAAAAAATAACTACAATGCAAGTTAAACCAAAGTTTTATGCAACTTTTGGCGGAAACGGAAACGCATGTTGCGCCATTTCAATGGCTGCTCGGGGCCATTGTTTGGCAGCAGCCTGGAAAAAAAAAGAAAGTAAATAAAATCATGAGGGCAAAAAATGGAAACGAATACAAATATTGTATTGTGCAGACAAGTGGCCTAAATTAAATTCAATAGCTTAACTTTTTAGATTGGTCAACAACAATGTAAGGACTTTACGAGCTTATCAAACGGAATGGGAAACGGGTGCAACGACTGAGCTCGGCTCCAATTGCAGTTGTTAAAGCGCCAACCGAAAGATTTGCCATTAGCTAAAGCCCATTAAGCGCGTCGCAAACCGTAGAACAAAAGGCTGAATTAGTTGGGGCAGCAAGGCGGCTGCCACCAAACGGCGGGGCAATCATAAAGTCACTTGCTGCACGGAAATTGCAAGTTGCGGTCGTCCATTGGCACGTGGCTAAGCGTAAGTATACAGGGTTTTTACACTTTTCACAGCTTTTCACTAAATTTTCCCAGCTGAACGGAAATTGCAAACTGCGGCTGAGACGCCGTTTGAACCGCACCAAATTTCTTTTTTACTTTAGAGAAAATTGCGCTTTGATAGTTTAATATATATAATATGGTATATTGCACATATACTTATATATATATATCTATAGGGGGTGGATATAGTCGATAGTCGATCCAACTTAAAGTGCCAACTGCACATGCTGCGAGGCGCTGACCTCCGGTTCCGGCTTCACAAGCTCAAGCTCAATGTGCGGGGATCCCTGCTTAACCGGCTTGATCTCGAGCTCAACATGGTTTGGCTTCTGCTCCAACTGTGCTGGCTTGATCTCCACCTCAACGAGATGGGGCTGCATTGGCTGTGGCTTGATCTCCACCTCGACATGGTGTGGCTTCTGCTCCACCTGCTGCTGTTTGATCTCCACCTCGACATGGTGTGGCTTCTGCTCGGCCTGCTGGTTCTTGATCTCCACCTCGACATGGTGTGGCTTCTGCTCCACCTGCTGCTGTTTGATCTCCACCTCGACATGGTGTGGCTTCTGCTCGGCCTGCTGATTCTTGATCTCAACCTCGATATGATTCGGCTTCTGCTCCACCTGCTGCTGTTTGATCTCCACCTCGATATGATTTGGCTTCTGCTCGGCCTGCTGCTTAATGTCAAGTTCAACATGCTGAGGCTTTTGGGCCGGCTGTTGTGGCTTGACTTCGATCTCAACATGCTGTGACTTCTGCTGATCTTCGGGATGATGGGGCACAATGTCCACGACAAACTGCTGTTGTGGTTTCACGCCCACCGGACGGACTTCCGCCACGATGTGATCGTATTTCTGGGCATCGAATTTGGGTGGCGTTGGCTTGTTGTCGACCTTGGCCGGCGGACCGGCACGTGCCAGCGTGATGGCAACGCTGCTGCCCACCAGAGCGACCAATGCAACGAAAATAGCGGCTTTCATTTCGACCTGATGACTTGCACAAGACTGTAATATGAATGTTGCGGCAATGCCACTTAAATAGTGAAAAGGGAGTGCAGGAAATAGAGTTCAATATGCCATGTTATCAGCACGCGAAATACAAAAACGGCAGACAGCATCGAACCGGGCCAACAAGGCGGAACATGGGCAATTACAAGTGATTAGATAAGATATAGATGGGGAAGAAATTGACTGATATTAAACAAAATTCTAATTAAACACCAACAAAAATTAAAAAGAGAAATCTGACAGTCTTCATTGTTGATTGTTTACTGATTGAAGCCAAATTGTATTTTATGTTAACGAAATATCGTAGATGCGCACCAAATGATCCTCGCCACAGCTTGCCAGCTGCAGATGTTGACCAGGTCGAAACTGCAATCGCTTGACAGTCAAGTGATGTGCCCGACTGCAAATTATATATATGTATATGTAGTTAATTGGTAATTGATATGATGATATTAACAATCGCCACTCACCTCTTATCCAGATCGCAGCGCAGCTGCCAGTCTCCATTGTGGAACTGGTAGATCTTTATGCTGCCGCGCTCCGTTCCCACAGCCACCACATAGACTCCAGCCTTGCCATCCAAGAAGCTGTGCGCAAAACAAACAGCCGTTATAGATTCCTGCTTCAGCTCCAGCATGCCAGCCGCTTGCCAGCCATTCAGAGAACTTGGCGCTGAGTCCGCGTTAGAAGACTCCGCTTTACTCCAAGCAACAACCTTGCCATCACGTGAGCTGGTCACAAAGTATTTGCCATCGTGCGACCAATCACAGGCCCAAATGATTCGAGTATGCATCCCGTTAGTACCGTTCGTGTTGGCCACGAGTGTATAACTGCCCAGAGGCTCCTCATTCTGCTGTCGCTCGTAGAGGCACCAGCGACGATCACGAGAGACGGAGAGCAAATAACGCGCATCTGGCGAGAAACGCAGCTGGGTGACCGTCAACTGATGACCCGCCAGCTTCTGCAGCTGCTTCCAGTTGGCTGTATTCCTGCAAGGGTGCACAAATAAGGGATAGAATATCAAATCAAGTGGCAGTTTTCATCCACTCACCAAAGTATAATCTGCGCATGCTCAGCATTGCTGGCCCGGCATGTGGATGCCAGTATCTGCCCATCGGCCGTGGCTGCCAGCGCATAGATCTCATAGCCATGTCCATACAACTTTTGCAACTCCGGCCACAATGTGTTCTGCATAAGTGTCTCCTCTTGCGGCGGAGTTTGCAGCGTAATAGGCACAAAATAGTTATCCGGATACTCATCCTTAGCAACCGTCGTCTTCTCATCAGCTGTTTCCACTTTATACACCGCCTTGTTAGAGAGTCCCAGCGATGGTACCGAAGCGCCTTTTGGCAGAGCTAATGGTGGAGAGCATAAAAGGTTGTAGTTCCACAGATGCAGGTTTTCCCAAACCTCAGGGTTTCAATTGTAACTAAACTCTTTTCAACTACTTACAGTCGAGCAGAGAATCGCCTGCTGCATCATTTTGCAGTCCAGTGATGTGCCGAAAGTTCTCTATAAAATTCGCTGGTGCTTGGAATGTGCGAACTATTTTCTCCTCAGCCCCGCTGGCAAATTTATAGCGTGAGAGCAACGCAAGTGATTGCATATCATAGCCATGCACCTGAGGACGAGCTAATTCATGCCAGGTGGTGGACTTATCCGCCTGCAGCCATGGCGCATGTAGACGCGTCGTTTGATCAGTGGAGACAGTCATTAAATAGGCGCCATCGTGCTCCCAGGCTAAATCACGAACTTGGCCATAGTGGCCGCCCACAATAACATTCGATGTCCACATCTGCGACTGTTCTTGATTTCGATTCCATATATGAAAGCCGCCCTGGTAGCTATGCGCCATAATGGAGTTGCCGTCATGTGCGAATTTACCCCCATAGAATCCCATAGAGTTGCCGCCAACTTCTCCGACGCGCACCTGTTCCAGCCAAACACCTTCTTCCGTCGGCGCCCAGACAATAAGAGTTTTGTCTATGGAGGCGGAGAGCAGACGCAATTCTGAAAGACTCTTGGTTTAAAATATTGTTTTGCCACATAAATATATCTTCTTACCCTGCTCTTTAGTCTTGTGCCAGTGCACGCCATAGACCCAACCTTCGTGGCCATATAGCACTGATTCTAGACTAACTGCGTAACAAGTTGAGCCAAGCTGCACAATCTTCTCCTCAACACGGAGCTCGTCATTATCTCCAACAGAGTTTTCCTGCTTAGAGTTGTCACTGCGAGGTGCTATACGCCAGAGGCGTATAAAATTATCCTGTGACCCGCTGGCCAGCAGTAAGTCATCACCATCGCAAACAAAGTCCAGTCCTCGCACCCAATCCTCATGGCCGCTTAACTTGTGGACACATCTAAACTGCCTTTCGCTATTTATGCCACTTCCTGCCGACTGTTCCGCCCAGAGAGCGACAGTTTCATCGTCAGAGCTAAACGCCAGCAGAACTTGGTCACTTTTAGGCAATTGAGTAAGACGCAACGTCAAACAGAAGCCGCCATCTAGTTGAACAGTTTGAAAGCAACTGGCTTCACCATTACTTTCTACCAGCCACAACTTAAGACTGTTGTCGGCGGCAGCAGTAGCCAACAGCCAAGCGCCACTTTCTAGAAGCACACCATCCACTGCATTCACTCCACTTTCGTGCCCTTTGAGCAAAATACGATTTTTGGCGCCATCCTTATCCAGTTGCCATAAAACTGCATTAGAATCATCTGCGCCAGATATCAAATTATGCTCATCCAGCCATTTCACAATATTCACTCGCTTTGTGTGTTCCACCAAGGTAAACAATATCTTTGCCGAGTTTCCATTGTACTAAAATAGATATTAAATAATTATTTAATAGTAAAAGACCTTTCATTTACACTAGACATACCCGCGGATCCAACACCGCAACTGCATTGCAGGCACCATAGGCAATTAAGCCACTTGGTCCCCAATCAGCGCATTCGGTGGTGCGATTACAGGCCACCGAAGTATATAAATTCGTAGCTTGCATGCCAATTGTATTGTACACTTAAAATCCAATTTTTATTTTGAATGTTTATGCACGTGCATATAAAGCGTGTGTAATGCCCATCAAACTGTTGCCGCTCACAGCTGTTGCTGTTCAACAGCTGTTTCGAAGTGCAACCGAGACAGCAGTATACTCATTGTTTGGCGCTGCCAGACTGTTGATATTCAACAGCTGTTTCAGTGTGCGACTGAGACAACAGTATACTTATTGTGTGGTGCTACCAGACTAAAAGACTACTAAATTATTACGGCCCGTTTAAATTAAAATAAATAAGAACGGAAAACACCTTAAATAGGTGAGCAATATTATTTATACAATAATCTTTTTTTGTTTACTATTACTATAAATTACAATAAGCTTACATTGAAAATATATAACTCAAGCTTAACAAATGTGAGAAGGCAACTCTATGCTGTTTATAAATAAATATTGTTTGTATGTACACTTGTGTTGGCTAGCCGTGCAGTGGAAAAAATTAGCGTTCCATTGTAAAATATAAAAGGCTGCATCTATAACTGGGCGGCTACGTTTAATTAAAAGTAATTTACATAATTGATTCGATTGTAGCCTAGCGCAGTTAACGAGCTTAGTTCGCCACAAGCCAGCGCACAGACAGTGCAATCATTTTTTTTTCACTCTGAGTCATTCGCGTTTATCTCCAAAATAATTTGATTTTTTTTTCTGGTTTTTTAGGTGAAAAATGCATGAATGTGTTTCGCCAGCAGCATAATCGAAGCGCATAAGAAGTTATTTATAGCGCCAGAGGGAGATTTCAGAGAGAACGTGAAGCCCACGTCTGCAATTACAAGCAGCAGCCGACGAAAAATGTCACGCAGCAAATCCCGACTGCAAACTGAGGTCTGTGGCGATTGTGGCGCGACGGGTATGTTTATTGGAATAGCCTCAATGTCATGCTATTAGCAATTCATTTCTAATCCACAGACCCATCGTGGGCATCCATTAATCGGGGGATTCTGCTCTGCGCCGACTGCTGTTCGGTGCATCGTAGCTTGGGTCGTCACATTTCCATTGTGAAATCGCTGCGACAGGGAAACTGGGAGCCGTCGGTGTTGAATTTTGTCAATTCGCTGAATGCCCACGGTGCCAACAGCGTGTGGGAGCATCATTTGTTGGATGGCAGCACGAATTCATCAGGCGGCAAGCATGTGCCGCGGTGGCGCAAGCCCACGGCCAAGGATGCACTGCATCCGACTAAGTCTGACTTCATTAAGGCCAAACATGTCAATCTGAACTTTGTTCTGAAGCCCAGCTTGCAGGATGACGACGACTCTAACGGCGGAAACAGCAATCTCGAACAGGAGCTGAGCAGGCAGCTCCATGCCAGCGTGCGCACAAGCAATCTGGAGACTTCTTTGCGATTCCTGGTTCAAGGTGCTGATCCGAATTATTACCACGAGGAGAAGTGCTCGACCCCACTACACATGGCGGCCAAATTTGGACAGGCTTCACAAATCGAAATGTTGCTCATCTATGGAGCCGATGTGAATGCATTGGATGGCAATGGGATGACTCCTCTAGAGATAGCCAAGGCCAACAATCACAGCACCATTGCTCAACGTTTACTGGACGCCATGTACGATGTTACTGACAGACTTATCATGTTTATTGGCGGCAAGAAGCCCGATCATGCCGTAAGACTTGTTAATAGCCAATGTTAATTGTCGTTAACACTTTTGTAATCCCTCAGAGCGGCCGCCACTTGATCATACCTGATACAAATACCGCAGATATTAGCGAACAATTGAAAATAGCTCGCGGCAAGCTACAGCTGGTGCCAAACAAAATGTTCGAAGAGCTGGTCATGGATCTGTACGACGAGGTCGATCGACGCGAATGCGAAGCCAGTGAGGAACACTGAAATATAAATATTTAATAGTAGCTCGTTAATTTTTTTAAATATTCTTACAATCTTCCAGTTTGTTCCACAAGCACGCTCAATGCGGAACATGCAACTGCACCATTTTTGCCAGCTAATCCATTTTTGAGCGCCACGCGCAATCAGGTTTGAACTGATGATTAGCCGTTATCCAAACCTAGCTCAATAATTTGTCCTTGCCACAACAGGGTCGCCAGAAGCTGGCACGTTTCAATCGAGCCGAATTCGCTGGACTGCTTACTGATGTCCTGATCGATGCGCTGCGGCGACAGAACATGGCCAATCTTCGTCCTTTGGACGCTCCATTGCCAACACAGTCGCTCCAATTGTTACCATACGGCAACAACTCAACTATGTACAGCAGCTCCTTTGAGCAAAGCATTCATGATCCGAACCTGTCGGATGACGAGCCCATTTACGACCCGGTGGCCAGTGATGATGACTATGCACCGGTGCCGCCCATGGCCCAGCAGGTAAACTTAATGCGCCAAAAGATACTCAAGCTGAATAATAGCTTCGGCTAGACTGATACTAGACACTAGTTTATATTACCTCTTTAAAGGATCATCTAGTCACTAGTTGTAAGATTTTCTAGTCAAAGGTCTATGATCGAATAAAATTAGCTGCTTATGTAAAAAGTGTAGTTTAACTATATACTCATATATATCCATTGTCAAAAGATAGTTTCTTGTTTATTTAGTATTTCTTTTTTTTAAGTTATGTTTTATTTATAATTTTTGTAATTTCGTTATATTTAGGCCATAGTACACACACCGCCCCGCAATGCGAACTCACAAAACGAAATGGAAACTCTGCGCAAGCAGATCAACGAGTATAAAACCGAAATCAATCAGTTGAAGAATGTGGTACAGCAGCTATCTAGCGAGAATACGCAGCTGAAATTTAAATTCAACAGCACCTCCAACAACAGCGTCTACGATGAGCCACTGTGAGCTTACATTTATTACTTGTATTTATTCGTTTTGTTTTTTAATTTGTTTATTTTGTATTTACTTTTTATGTTAGTCGCATTGATTTGAGTCTGAACAGTCCCGAGTCAGAGCATGAGCCACTGTCGCTCCCGGAGGGCTCCTCGTCTACAGCAGTAGCTACTGCCGCTGTGGACAGCGCCTCATCCAACACCTCGTCGAATCAGTCGACAATCAAACGACCCGCGAGCATGTATGAGCGTCGTCTGGCCAACAATTTGGCCAAGGGCAACAACGATGTGCGCAACACAACGAGCATGTACCAAATGGCAGGGGATTGCAAGCCTTTCGGTGAGGAGGTGAAATTGCGCTCTGATTTGGTTACACGCTGCCTCAAGGAACTGATCAATGCTATGCATCCGGCTACTGATGCCGATAGGCAATCCATAGCACCGCTTGGTGAACGCATACGCAGTGCCGTAACTGATCTAATTGCGCTATATGCCAATCTGGTGAGCTGCCCAATAAGAATCCAATTCGAATATTTATAACAAACTCCTTGTCGATCATTCCGTACAGCCACCGAATGCTAGCGAAACGACACGCGAGACTCTAAAGCAGCTGACACGCAAGAACATACTCATCGAGCACGAGTGCGAGAATCTCCAGAAATCCATTGAGGCCGAGGATCAGCAGGCCATACTTAAAAACACTCTGGAGGTGCGTGATTGCGCCTTTCATATAGCCAGCGCGATCAAAACACTCGTTCTGCAGTTCTATTGAATGACAATGCAAACATTTCTGATAAGCAGCTTATTAGTGTTTCAAAAGCATTAACTATAGTATTAATACCCACTCTTTGCGCCTATTAATCATCCCTTTCACGACCCATGACCCATGACCCATTGACTAACCAAGTGCTTCCTTAACGAAATGAAATTTGTTTGCCAAATGAAGCAAAATATTTTTTATTTGTATTAATAATTAATAAATGTTTTACATAAAGCGATTTTCCAATATGTTTGCATATTGAAAGGAATAGGTAATTGTTTTAATACCAAAGGTAGAATAGTTGAGCTTGAGAAAAACCAAAAGGATTAAACGAACAATGAGAAAAAGGTATAAAAAGAGTAGTGAAGACCTTTAAGGTGAATTTAGATTAAATTAAAAAAAATATACTTTTTAGTAATTGTGTACTGCTGCTGTTGTCTTTATATAAATGTATATTCTATATTGTACGATTTAGTTAACTTTGTATTTAAAGCATGGACATTTATTTATTCTGCGCTATTTCGGTTGTCCCTTTCTATTGTTTAACTTTATATTATTGAGTTTGTTTGGTCTTTTACTTTCGATATACACACATACTCATAATCACACATATACACATACACACATCTACATTTGTATATACTCATTCTATTTGTTGACAATTGAATTGCATTCAAGGTTATTTAAATATCGTGCTAATGCTTTGCCATATTTTATTTATAATTTCTTGTAAGGGAAGCTACTTTGTTGCCTAAGTACCGAAACGATTTTGCGTCTGTGTTTAAAAATCTTGTAGATCAAGTACTATTTTACCAGAATTGTGTTCGTATTGTGTATATTATATAGTTGATTGCATAGTTTTTAAAATAGCTGCTGCGCTCCAAAAGTTGCCATAAAAATATAATGTTCTTATATGATCATACAGTACCCTATACAAATACATGGTTCACCAAAATATTGCTTGCTTTCCTCAAATATCATTACCCGGACCTAACTGATGCACACCTAGCTAAGTTTTGACATTTCAAAATTTGATACAATTAAGATAGTGCTACAACCTCTGCTGATCAAGTGGATTGGGAAGAAGTGTGTTTGGAATGTCGTTGAAAATAATCACAAAGTTATCTTGTGAACAATTCAAATATGTATAAATAATAGGTATAGGTATATTAAAAACATTCTTCGTTTGATCAACTTAATTTATCAATTTGTCTAAACTTATGTTTAACTTTAGGTACACACAATATAAATATCGATATAAAGAGTTTTAGCTTTCTTTTATGTTTAAACTTAGTAAAATTAATTATTATAAAACAACAGCAATAAATAACAGATCGTAACGACTATAATATGTCTAGACGATTTCCATCGATGCATAACTACGCTTGCTTTTCTAACTGTATTTCCTTAAATCATATATGTCTTTCCGAATCGGCAATTGCCCTACAACTCGTATCAAGTTGCCTACATTTGTAACTACAAAAGAACAAACGAAAGAAGAAGAAAATAAAAAGTATAGAAATTAAAAGTAAATGCAGAACAAGAAAGTAATACAAAAAACTTTACTCGTCCTCCGCCTCGGTTATAGTTGAGTTCATAATGTGCGTCTCCTTCTTAAAGACCAGCTGACGATGATGCTACCGTATGACGAGAAAAACAACACGATACATTGGTATATATATACACACACATGTACGAAATATGTGACCTACCTCCTCGTTTTGGATCATTATTATGCGATGCTCCAGCTGGGGTGCCAGATCGCAAGTGGACTGCTCTAAATCATCCAGCGAAGCGCGACGAAGCATCTGCCAAAGATCACAAACTCATTAGATTTAAACTATATAACATTGTTTTATATATAGATATAAACCTTCTGTGAATTGCCATGCGCCAGATCCAATGACTTATTATGGTGACCCACCGAAAGCTTGCGTATGGGCGATGGACCATCCAAATCCAGACTGTCCAGACATTGCACCAGGCTGTGCCGACGCGAGAGCGTTACGAGCGACTGTCGATGCTTTGTGTTTTTGCCGCATTTACGCGAATTGATGGCCTTGAAGTGATTCTGGAGCGTTATGCCCAGCTCTGGACAGGCATCATCATCCATCTGTTCAATCACAATTAAATTCTATTTAGTAAATGTGTTAAGTTTAGAGTATTATTCAACTGCTCACCAGGACTTTGGCTTCCTTGAACATGGTATAGCCATCGCAGCCCATAAATATGTAGCTTTTCACGCAGAGCTTGTAGGTCTGATCCAGATTGAGATACTCATCGCCCACTTGTATCAATTGCGGATCAATGCGTTTGCCGGGCGGCGCTTGCGGGTCGAAGGCAAAGCTAATGCCAGCCACCTGTGGGAAACGACCCTCCAGTTTGGGATAGGCGGAAACACCGTTCTCCAGCGCTTGCCAGATCACACGTCCCTTCACCTCCAGCAATATCAATGGATCTCGCATGGGTATGACATTAACCAGATCTCCCATTGTAAACGGGCCCACTGGATGTACGCGATCCGAGCGGAAGGTGCCACCATTCAATATGACCACATCGGCGCCAACAGCCGCCAGTACCACATCGCACACCCAATTGCCCAGATTTGTTTCCTGTGTACGGACCCGCGAGAAGCGACCATCGAGCTCTACGCTAAATATGCCCATGACATCTGATAATTTGCTCTCAATGAACTCTACAGAAGAGACGAAAGAGGAAATTTAAATGTAATTTAAAGGTGAAGAATACTATTGATATTATTATCTTTCCCACTTACTGGCATATTTGGATAGTTCCTGCTTAAGCACCGGATCCTCTGGTATTTTGGCCGTCACATCCATGCACATCACATCCGTTGTGAACTGTGTGCGATCGTTGGCCTGCCGTTCGATGGTTATAACTGAGAATTGTTGAAAATCTGTGCCCGATTTCACAATCATTTTGCCATTGATTTCGGTCACTTCCCGAACATGATCGTGTCCTCCAAGAATTATATCAATGCCATCGCATTTCTCGGCGAGATTAATGTCGTTGGGTGTGCGCATGTGTGTGAGGGCGATGATCAGATCGCAGCCCTCGTTGCGCAGTTCACGGGCAAGACGATTGCCAGCCTCCACATAGTCGATGTATGTGACTTCGGTCGGATCGATGGTGGGCAGCGTTTCGAGCCATTCACGCTCCACAAGACCAATTAGCCCGATCGAGATTTGATTGTGTAGAATAAAATGGGAGATTTTTCCGCCGCCCAGTGGACGGCCAGTTTCGTTGTCCACCACATTCGACATGAGCCAGGGAAAATCCGTTTGTTTGATCAGTTTGACGAGCACATCCAGACCGTGATCTGTCACAAGATTGAATAGTATGATGATTATATAATATATAGTATTATGATGAATTAATATAATAATAATACAATCTTTAATATTTGTTCTGTTGCTCTGTTTTTAGCATTGATCTATTTTAATAGAAGCTCTTGAAGCTACTATCTATTTTTTTCTGGGGCAGACTGCAACAAAGTATCTCACATTTATTGTATATTTTCCTCTGGCTTACATTCTTATTGCTTTCAAGCTTTAATAACTCACCGAAATCGTGATTGCCGAAGACAGCGCAATGCGTGCCCACTTGATTTAGCACAGGTATCATTTGCTCGCCCTGAGTAAAGGTGCTTACTGTCAATGGATTGTGGGGAGGGAAAAACGGGTATAACAGACTATTAATAGCTGATATTTAATTATAGATAAGGGCAACACTTACGCATGCTGGGTGAAAACGCGTCACCGCTGAACAGTACGAGTGGATTCAGATGGGCATAGCTCTTGATGGCTGTGGCAAAGCGTGCGGCGCCACCGATTGGCTCCGTTTCGGCCATGGATTCAATATTGTAAACATCGTTGTAGTGCAAAATGGTCAACGGTTTGTCCTCGCCCTCGGTCATCTTTAGCAGCTTCTTGGTCTTCTCCAGCTGGGATGATATCGATGTGGAACGACCGTTCAGACCGCTGTGTATGGTGCCACGGACGCGATGACGCGGACTCTGCGGCTGGCTAACGGACGCGTATGCACGTGTCCTTGTCAGCAATTTGGTATCGCAGGTGTCCTCTGTATCCTGCAAAATGCCAGGTAAGATCGTGGAACCACTCAATGAACCCTCCGCACTAGTCGTGGTCGGCACGAAGCCCGAAGAGGCGGATACCGACACCGCCGGAGTCAGCGACAAGTCCAGGGAGCGAAAATTCGGATTGGTGCTCTGCAGCATGGACAGAGTGCGGGTGCCAGCGTCTCGCACCTCAATGGAAGCCTGCAATATTATAGGGTAACATGTGCATGAGCAACAGTTAAGCATTCAAAATGCACAAACATGAGTAAGACGACAACAAACATCGACTGACAACTACATCAAGGATAGAGAGAGCTCAGTTTTGGAGTCTGAACTACGGGGTTAAAGTTAATACATACATAGGCGGCTTTTATAAGGATTAGGTGGCGCGTAAATAGGGTTGACATAAAATAAGCTCCAAGGTCAAATAGTCCCAAATAATAAAACTTAGAATGCTCCTAAGAAAAAATAATGGAAAACAAAATGTAACTGAATGTATACAAAGAAAATAAAGCCCCCACAAAATTATAAAACAAAATAAACCTAACATTATTTTACAAAAAAGTTTCGATAATTGAAAATTCGAAAATATAATCTAATTACTTAAATATGTAAAAGGGTTATATAATATTATTTTAATTTATACGATTTAAGTGAAATCGGATAAAATTAACCAAATCATAAACTAGCCAAAGAATAAAATTATGTGTATGTGTTTATCAAATAAATCTTATTATTTTTTTAATAGGGGTTATTTATTATACAGTTGATTTAAATAACAAACTAAGTAAAAGCGAAAGTGTCTCAGGGGGGGACGTGGATGTCAGGGGGAAGTACAAGTAGGGGTGCGCTTGCATTCCGGATAAGCTTGTGCAGGATAACGTTTCAAGTACAACAAACAATGCAGAGGTGTAAGCGTGTTTGCTGTTTTGTGCGTGTCAGTGTGTGTGTGTCTGGGTGTGTGTGTGTGTGCATGGGAATGTGGGTGTAGAATTTATTGTCGCAATTAGAGTTGAGCGGCTCCTGTGCTAAGCTCAGGTCTAATAGCAGTGCAGCAACAACACACACATAGCATTTACATACAGAACTACTTATACCAGTACAATAGATATAGTACATATATATATATATATATATAGATTGGCCAACTTTGAAAATAAGAGTTGGATTCAACAAAAACCTGCTTCAGCCAGCCAACAACATTCCCCATGGCTGCTCCGCGATTGCCGCCCGTCAAATGGACCAATCGGCGACTTGAACTTGTATTGGCGCCACATTCAGCAGTCGCAAATGCAGCAGCAGTTCCACTAGTAGCTGTTGCTGTTGCAGTTGCAGCTGTTGCAGTGGCACCAATATTGCTTCCTCCACCTCCACCTCCACCTCCGCCTCCGCCTCCGTCATTGTTGCTGTTGCTGTTGCTGTTGCTATTACTGTTGTTGCTCATCCTGCGGACGCTGCACAGAGAAAGAATTCGTTGCAAGGCTTGAATCGCATATTTCTAGTCGACAACAACTTACAACACAGTTGTGGCATATCTAACACTACGTATACACATTTTGCAACATATCAAAACAAAATAACAAACTCAAATTAAAAATATAAATAAAAACAAAAAAAAAAATAAAAATATCGCGCGCGCAACTTTCTATAGTTGTATATGAAAACAAAATTAAAATTTTATACATTCGTTTTCATTTATATATATTTATTTTCGCTATAGAATTGAATTATGTTAACAATACGACGAGAACATCGCGACACGAGAGACGACAATGGAATGCAAATTGTTGTTAAATTCACAAAATTTCACTCAAATTGAATGCAACAAAGGGAGAATACGAGATAAGACTAAGGAGAATGAGTGGACGACTGGAAGAGAGACTCTCAAAACGAAAACGACAACACAAAAGTGTTCGAGCGAGGACGACTGCTTAATACTCTTTTTTAATAATCAGACAAATTAATTACAATTTAAGCTATCTTATTCAATAATATTTTTTTCTTTAATCTTAAAAAAAATTCTTTTAAATTTCTATATTTTAACTATTAATGAAGAAAAACAACTAATCGTTAATCAATATACCCGGTACACTTTCTAATCGAGCATAATGACAACGAAACCGAACATCAAGATCACCCACACACTCCCACTCACACATACACGCATACTACAAGTAGGCAAACAATTTGCATGAGAATTTGTCTCTCTCGTGCACAGAAAATTGCATTTAGTTCGACTTATTAATCGTATCAACAAATACAAAAGTAGAAGCGACAACAAGCAGAAATATAAAAACAAAAACTAAGGTGAATAGAGAGCGAGCTTTCAAACGACAGCACCGATCAGCAAATGCTCTATAAATGGCACGGATGTGGGAGTACGATAAATTTATAAAACTAACTACTTTATAACACTGTTATCTAAAGCTCTTAAATAATCGCAATTTACATAGCTTTCTCTATATATATTTTTATAAACACAATTAAAATACAATCGAAAATCTATCAGAACTTTATTTTCTATCTCACTTCTAATACAAATATGCCCCATTAATCAATTTTTATGGTTGCACATGCTTAAACGGCTGCCAAACCTCAAAGTATCTTACAGATACACATTAAACTACGTCCACAGTGATAAATGGCAGCGCACAGATACATACACAAAGACGATGCGCGACAGATTTTGCAGTTATACGAGTACACAGACCCTCAAGCAGAGCAATAAATGACAGTCAGCATTCAGCATTGGCATTGATAATGAACGCAAAGCGAGTGGATAAATTTACAAGCAAATATTACGTATACGCCACGTTTGGGCCAACAGAAGGTCGGATTTTGATGGGGATAAAAGAATTTGCCTGTGACTGCCCAAGAATGCGAGAGACACACACACAATGCATACCAATCGCCGACGACATTTACATATATATGTATGTATATATCAATAATTATATATTTGTATATATATATATAAATATATCACGCATATATGTACGTGTAAACCATCCACCCTCGTCATGGCAACTGAGCCACAAAATAACTGACAGGAATTAAGCTGCAATCGAAATGTTAAGAGAAAAGTTCATTCCAACAGATTTCTGATATAAACTGATGAATTTTCTGGTTATATACTATTTGGGTTTAATTGTAGTTCAGGAACTTCTCCTAACTGGTAGAGAATCGTTCAGCGGTCTGGCAATTAAAGTCAATTTAGCAAATCAATTAAATGCTTGCCTCAGCTGTTCACACTGCGTATACGTAATTAAGAGCAAGTGTTTCTAGATTAGTTTTGGCACGAAAACTTTTCCCGGAGCCAATTACGCCAAAATTATCAAATACTGTTTTTTAACTGTATATTGAATACAAAATATTCCATATGTGGATGAAAATGTCCTTTTTGATCTAAATGTGTGAAATTCCTTTTTTTAAGTCTTAGTTGGGGTATAATGATACTAACAGATGGCTCTTGACTTAGAACTATTTTTATATATTTAAAAGTATTATAATCACAAGAATATTTTATTAAATATGGTAAATAAATATTGTTCCATATGTTGAACTTCCCCTAAAGAATAAAATTGTAATTTCGACATGAATTATTCAGAATCGGCGCTTCAGTTGTAATTAAGTAAAGCAAAAGGAAATGCGTTAAATTTCATTACCAAATGACAGGCAGGGACTCCGACATAATCAATTTGTAGCACGTACTTAAAGTCGCAACGTGTGTTGCACATTTGACAGTGGCTGTGGTAGTGCCAGCCGCATCCGTTACCTTGTTCAGTTAAAGGTAAGAGCCAAGGATATGCCTGTATATGCAAGGTTAACGAGTGCAGCTAACAGACCAAACGATTGCATGCAATTATTCGAGGACCCCAAACCACAAGCCAGTTAGAAAAGTGAAAGCAATAAGTCCAAACAAGAACCTCGTTCCGAGCAGACACCTTTGAAGAAAGTCAAGGGTCAATTGACGAATGCTTTAACCTCATTGTGCAAAAAAATAAAAAAAAAACAAAAAGAAAGAAAAGAGAAATAGAAATAGAAAGAAAGAGGATGTGTGCAAAGCCAACATGTTCGAGTCCTTTTATGGCAGACAGCGTTGAGGTCGAGAAGCCAAAAATTGTTCGCAGTCCCAAGGGAAATAAACGAATGAACAAAAACGCTTAACGGAAATGGGAAAAAAGTGGAACGAAGCTGATTTTTAAGTGGGCAACTAATGATTAGTCTGAATTGTCGATTGGAGCAATTAAAATTAAATAAGAATTTAAAAATAATCCGAAATATCCTCTATAAATTTCAATTTCCAATTTTGTATTTTCGTTTAGTACAAATAAATGTATTCTATATAGTTAAATTTTTTTCATTTACTTAACTAAAATTATTGTTTGCTTTATATCTAGTTTAATTCTCTTTTAATGATAAAGTAAAAGTTTTATACAATATTTGCTCCACTGTGTGCTGGTTAACAAAAATGTGAAAGAACATACAAAAGTGAAGAAATTGTAGACATGTAGCAAAAGTTAGCAGCAATTATGATAAACATACACACGTACAAAGAATATTGCTGCGAAAATTTGATTAGCATATTAAGTATACCCAACGGACAGTGAAATTCAGTTTTGTACATGTTCCTTTTTTTCTCCACACACACATATATGAGCGCGAAACGTTGTAAAACAAAAGGAATACCAGGAATAAAAATTGCGTAGGAGGCAGAAAACAAATCAGTGTTAAAATATTTACAACTCTTATTCAAAATAATTTGGACCCTTTTTTGAATGTTCAGTGTATCGTATATTAACTGTATTCAAGCATACATAAGTAGATTAGGCAAAATTACTTTTTTATCAAGTATTTTAAAGTGTATTAGATGATCTTTGTAATATGTAAGGTATAAAACACTAAACAGGAGTACATTATTAAACTTATAAAATATGCTTATAGATTTGTGTATTAAATAACATATATATATAACTTATGTTGCACGATATGACTAATAGATATAATTTATATGGATATGCCTTAAATATATAGTATGATATCGAAACAACCTTATCAAAAGTTTAGTATAACATTCCTAAATGAAACTAAATTACAACTGAATTGCAATGATTAGTCAACTATAGAAATCCCCTGTAATGCTTCTGCTTTATCTTTTAACAATAATTCCCTCTAATCCTCAGATAAATGATCATAAATTACAATCATAATTATTAGTTACATAAGATACATAACAAATTTTTGTATTCCATTCTTTTTATTAAATGAAATACGAGCTTAAGCAATTCTATACCAAAATATAAGCGAAAGTCTTACTCATATAGAAATCAAAAGGTGGCCAAAGGCTTTATTAGGTAGTGTATATACATAATATTATACACACTCAGATATATGTTTATAGAGACAACTTACGTGGGTCCAACGATTAGTTTTAAAAATGGTTTTGATGTTATTATTCTATGCAAAGAACAACAATAACGTTGAATCACTGTTATGAACGCTCTGATGGACTCAAATGGGCTGCAAGCAGAAAAATGCAAATGCATGAACTTAATATTAATCGGAATTTATAACAGCTTTTTAATTATGTTTATCTGATCCACAATCATACAACTATTGCATATGCTGACTTCTGTCAAAGGGAGTAAAAGAGAAATCAACACTTAAAAACCTGAAATGTCAATCATATGTCTGAAGACATGTCAAATACAATGAATATCGCTTTTGGCAACATTCACAAGTATTTAATTATAGCTGTCCGAATTATAAAAAAATGAAAAATATTTATTAAGTTTGTTATTGACGGTTGAAGTGAACACGTTATAAGCAAAGAAATTTATATATAATGGAAATCCTCACATAAAATACTTTACGCTAGAGAAATTTGTAGTTGAACAGCATAACCCTTTTAACAGCAACAGTTAACATTAATTCATTTTACATTTCAAGCTAAACATCAGTGTTTAATAAGTTTAGTCTCTGTTACATAGAGACTACATATATTAATTATTATTCAGTTTTTGTTTTTCCTGTATGTCATTATTGTGCAGCAGTGCGCACTGAAATACAGCACATTAACATAGTCTGCCCACGCAAGCTTTTATGTTTTTTACAATGTGTAGATAGATATAAGTAATATTTAAATTTTTTTTATTTTTGGCAACTCGACAGCAGGCAAAAACAAACTGAAATATGTGTGTCAATGTGGGCCCACAAGCTACCTAGACCTTGCGGAATACTGCATGTTTTTGTAGAGGCCAACGTAGATCCGAATTAAAGTTTAATTAACTCTCAAACACGCACAGCAAGCGGCACTCTGTTGTTGTTTTTCACTCTCATTGTTGCTGTTGTTAATTAGGGCAGAGCTGCGTAGACAGCAGGATAACAGCAGAAAATAAAACGCACAAACAAACACATACATTTTTTACAGCTTCTTAGGCAGGTCCACAATCAGCTGTCCAAAAAAGCTTGCTCAGAGGCTATCGCATCCACTCTTGGTGTTCACATTTTCGCTCGCTCGCTCGCTCTCTCTTTCTCTCTCTCTCTCCGTCTATATATATATATATATATATGTATACATATATTTGCAAACATGAAGCAAGCACGTTGTGTGCTGCGCTCTCTAGTGTCTGTTGCTATTGATATTGAAATTGTTGTTGGCCTTTGGTGGTTATTGTTATGTATTTCATATTGTTGTCTTTTATATATTAACCGTTTATCTCATATTTTTTGCACTTTTGCTTTTTGCGTTACAGTGTGTGGGCTGTAATGTGATTTTGTTAGGGTAACAAGAACTGGAACGAACTTGCAGCTCGGCTTTTCTATATAATAAAAAACTGTTTATGTTGTTAAAATTGTGGCGGGTCGTTGCTTTTCTTAGCTAACGGCGAGTGCTTTTTCCCCTGACAATTTTTTTGCTGTAAGCATTTGCCCCGTATGACCTAATAAAAAAATAGAGGATTGAGAGCAGGAAAGAATCATTTTTTGCACAGACAACTTTTTAATATACACCTATGTACGTAATTTATCGTATACATTTTATTAATAAAATAAATCTCTGTTAATATTGCTATAAATTGGCACATCCGCTGTCACTTCTCAGAAATAAATTGAAATTCTCGCACAATTGTTGCGCCCCATTTCAATTACTTTCACTTGCATTCACTTTATATTGTAATGTAATTATTGTTCACTTAATCATTTTATTAATTGCAAACTGATAAGATTTCTTCCCTCAGTTAGTTTAACCGCACACACAAACACAACAACACTTGCTCACACATTTTATGCAAATTTCGAATATTGTAACATTGACATTGTGCCTGTATTTTGACCTAAAATACTTATTTACGTACCTTGTTCTATCTAAGGAAGCAAAGAAGAAATCCTGTGGTACGCACCTCTTTTTCTTGTACACCAAATATGCTGTGTTCTGAATTTTTTAATATTTTGCGTATAAAAAGTTTAGCACAAATGCACGCAAACGCAAACCAAAGCAAACCGTCACCGTGGATAGCAGAACTCCAACTAAGATGTGTGCAATTTGAAATAGCTCTGTTATGTTAAACGTACTAAAAGCTTAAGAGAACGAATGAGAACGAACAGTTGCGAGAGTGTGAAAAGTACGACTCAAACAAACGGTATAGAATGAAAATGAGAAAACATGACTATTAAACCATGTACATATCGGTAACAGCCACGAAAGCACTTATCAATTAATTTTTTTAATTTTGATAAGGTCTGTACAATGTGGTATTCAACTGTTAACTTTAAGGTTGTTAAAGCTCACACTGTTTGAGAGCAATTGTTATATGATTAACAGTTCGCATTAAGCTATTTAACGATGATTTTTATTACAAAAAAAAAAAGAAGCAAATTATCAAATTACTTTATTACAAGTATTATTGAAGTGGCATTGAAACATGATGATAGTTAATAAAAAATAAATCCAGTTTCAAACACTAATCTTTATGGAACAGTAAATATCCTGCACTGTGATTTTGTAATATTCTGTATTTACAAAAATACACACACATAGGGCGTACCTACAAGCGTACCTTTACAGTGCAAGGCAAATCTTCTGCTAAAGAATGTCAAAGAGGCAACTACATTTATTACTGTTGTTATTACTGTTGGCAATAAACCATACACAAACACACAAACAATTAAATATTTCCCAGTTTTTGTTTACATTAATTGCTTGTCAGTGCATCTTTGTTTTCAAAAGCAATTCTTGATACACACCTTACTCTTCAGAAGATTGAGAAAAATAAACATGAATTCTTGTTTTAAGCGCCGCTTTTTCCTGTATACTAAAATATCACACACAAACGCAAACAATTTCGCGGGAGTATAAAGGAGCGAACCGCCACCGTGGAAGGCAGAACTCCAGCTAAGGTATGGAATTTTAAATGCCACTGTTAACGCTAACAGTGCAGATTGTTTTAACATTCGAACGAATGGGAATGAACATTGCAGAGAGACCAAAAAGTACGAATCAAACAATCGGTGGGAGAGACTGCAAGGGAAGGCACGTTTGCTTAATCCAAATATGTTCGCATCGCTAACAGCCGAAAGCTCTGAATTACTTAAAAGAAAATGTTAAGTATGGTGAGAAACTGTTAAATTAAAGTGTTCTTAAGCTTTAAACAGTTTGAGAACAATTGTTACATGTGACACTTAGATGCAGCTGTTAAATTTGAACGAAATTGTTGAGAAAGAAATCAAATTTTAAGGAATAAGGATCATACCGAAACGCAATTAAATTATATTATTTAATAATTTTTATTACCTCACTTTAAAAATTACTTTATACCAATATTACATTAAATGTTTGTTGTTTAAACTGCCTTCCTATTTGCCATATAGTACATACATCGAACTACACGTAGTCGCATGTCTAAGGACATTTGTATAATTATGAATAGTATTATTATAATTATTATTTAGGTCTGTATGGTTCCGTCTGGGCTAACATTTAAATTAATAATCGATATCTTCCGTATGTATACTTAATAATCCAAAATGTGCTATAATATTGTGTCGCTAATGATTACACTTACATTTTTAATAAGCTTATACAATATATATTTATATATATATATATATATATATATATATATATATATATATATATAGTATATGTATATTATATATGTGTAATTTTATAATGTTTTCTATAGATTTCATATATATATATATATATGTTCTACAATTCTCAATTAAATTTAACTTTACTTTTCTCTATTACGTTTTATTTTTTAATTGTTCTTGCGACAATTTTAACAATGTTATTATGATATCTGCTTGTATGTCTATACATATGCATATATGTATATATATTACTTGGTAGGTTCTCTTTTCTTTCTCTTATAGAATTTACTTCATATCCTTTTCGCTTGATCTTTCAGTTGTTAATTATTAATTATTATTATTTTACATGATATACAGTTTTGCCTAATTTGTAGATACAAACAAATCATTATATATACATATACATAAATATGTATATACATATGATTTATACTTGAAAAATAGCAACTAAAAATAATAGGAATTAAATTATATTGAGTTAAGGTAAGCATATTGCATTTCAGTTCTACGGTTTGTAAACACACTATATGGATTTAAATTATGTATTCAATAAATTAAAAACAATTCGAATTTATATATTTTGTGTTTTCTTTTTTACTGCCTAAAAACTATATCGGTAATATGTACAAAGTTTTTCAAAAAAGTTTCCTGTTTTCCTTGGGTTCTTTTCTCACCTTGAAACCAAAACTTGAAGTAGCTTCAAAAATATGTATGTTTGTGTGTATGTGTATGTGTGTGTGTGTTATGTTTGTGATCGGTGTATACAGCACTCGGATGTTTTATATACTAATGGAAGCTATAATATATCATTTTTTTGTCAATTTTAAATTTCAAATTTTGAATTAAATCTTAACGATTTTTTTACATTTTAAAAAAATTTGAGTTTTAATTTTCTTTTTGAATTTCATTTGATTTTTTTTACATGTTTTTGATAGCTCGTCTAAACACTAACTGAGATAATTCTGAATGTGTGTGTGTCGACATCTAGCAATGCGAAGCGTGGAAAAAAAAATAAAACTATTTCATGGTTAAATATATTTGTTGGGTTTAAGAGAAGATTGGTTGGGCTTTATTTGTATGTTGAGACACGATACACTAGCCAACATGTTACATTTCTTTCTAAATATGTAGGTGAGTGTTATAATGTGTGTTTGTTTGTGAATTTCTATTAGATTAGTTATTGTTTACATAGTTTGTTTTGCTTTGACATATTGTTCTCTATCATAACAAAAATGTTGATGTTTTTGCAAGTTTTTCTTTTTGTTTTTTTGTTTTCTTTTTTTTTTTATCAAAAATACATTTTTCATATCATGTGCTTATCTTCAATTGTTACTTCAATTACAAAGTTATGCATTTGCTACATTTGTTTTATTTTTTTTTTTGTTGTTTTTTTTTTTTAGTTTTTTCTTTGTTTTGTCTTAAACATAAAGTATTACATTTTTGTTGCTTCACGCTTTTGCTTTTTAAAATTCAAATCATTCTCTTTTTGTTTTTGTGATTCTCTTAATTTTAATGAGTTTACTTGCTAAGACCTTGATGATTTTGGTTTAATTCTATATGTTTTAAGGTATTTTTTCTGTCTTCTCTAAAACAAAATTATAAAGCATTTTTCATAGTTATATATAGAGTTGTGTATGTGTATGTGTATGTGTATACGTGTGTGTGTGTGTGTTTGTTTGTGTTGCCACTTTGTTGTTGTTGTTGCTATTAGAAATCTTTCTGGGCGCACTTTCAGTCTCACACTAAACTAATTAGAAAACAGAACGAAAAAAGTATAGTATATCAGAATTCTGCTATATAAAAAAGACGGCCATGTACCGTAAAATAACTTAAGTTTATGTAATGTCTCTCGTTCAATGTGTGTTTATATGTATGTCAAATAAAACACACGTCCAAATTGGTTGACTCATTTTCCTCTACAACTAACAAAGTGCTCTTTCAATTTCGAGTCGTGTTTTTGAAAACTGAAAACTGACAACTGAAAACTGAAAACTGAAAACTGTGTCGGGTTGTGTAGTGTAAAGCATAATAGTTCATATACAATTAACATTATTTAATAATTATTTACATTTGATACACATTTCAAATTGTGTAATTAATGCTTCAGATATTTTGTTGTTTTTATATATTTCTTATTCAATTTTGATTGATTTCCGAATTCCTGCCAAAAAGTTACGCTTTTGCCTTAAGTTCTCCTCTCCTCTCGTCTCTCTCTCTCTCTCTTCTCTTTCTTCTCTTTCTCTCTCTCTCTCTCTCTCTCTTTCTTATATGTTTGCTTTTTTCGCTTGGCTCCTTCTCTGTCGCTTCGTTCAACTCGGTTTCGACAATAACAAATGAAACTGTTTTAACTTGCGCTTCCAATGCTTTGAATTAAAGCGAAATTTAATGGCGGCAGCGGCGGCGGCGGCGTCGACGGCGGTGGGTGTGGCGGAATTGTCAACAACAACAACAACTTTATCAACTCTCTTGCAGTGAGCAGCGACGGCGTCAACGACGTTATCCGCGACGTCGGCAGCGGCGCGTTCTCAACGCTTTTGCTTGGTCGCTTTCTTACGCTTGCTGCTGGTGCCAGTGGCTGCGCTCGCAGGTGTTGCAGCCGGAGCGCTGCCCAGAACTGAAATGCTGGCAAAAGGTGTTGCTGATGTTGTTGTTGCAGCCGTTGCAGTTGCTGTTGGAGTGCCGCTGATGTTGCCGCCGCCGCCGCCTAACATAGCCGCAGCGTGCAGTGATTCTCAACTACGCTCCGGCGTTCCGTGATGCTGATAGATCTGCTGAAGCTGCTGCTGCTGCTGCTGCTGCTGTTGCTGGCTATGCACCACCTGGCTGCTCGATGTTACCACGTCCTGTTGCATGTGTTGTTGATGGTGTGCCTGGTGCGGCGACTGCTGCTGTTGCATGTGCACCACATGCTGTTGCATGCCCTGCGGCGTCGGCGGTCCCTGCTGCGAACTGTGATGCGGCGTACTGTGATGGAGCGGCGTGGCATGATGCTGCGGCGTTGCATGATGCTGCGGCGTCTGCGGCGACGGGCTGTACGGGAACTGTTGCTGCAACATATGCAACTTTGCATAAATAAATTTTATATTGGTTAGTCAAAGCTGGCAGTTGTGTGAGCGTGATTGTGCGTGTGTGTGTGAGTGTGTGTGTGAGTGTGTGTTTATTTTTTCAAAAATTATTGCATTAGATAATAGGGAATTTGAAACTATCTATCGAGTGCATATATATGATGATATGGCATAGGAAATGTATATGATTTGAATTATCAAATGGAAATAATGTCCCCTTCGATTTACATTTCAAATAACCTATTTAATTGCCTTTATAATCAATTTTTCCCTCTAGGCCTAGCCAGAAATGTTAATCCCCACTACTAGAACATCTTTTTTAAAGCATTTATTAGTCGACAAAGTTAAAAAATGTGGGAAGCTCACCAGGCTTAAATAGTAAGTGATACTGTAATCATGTAATATAATACCTAAAAACATTTGATATTCCAATGAAGTTAATAGATATACTATAAATAAATCTATATTTTAGTAGGCATGCATTTAGCATTCACACAAGCTAATAAGATGATAGATAAACAATTTATCAATGGTATATCTAGAGTATGTTAACATTGTCACTGAATACGATTCTTAATGGGCCCCTTTAATATACTTCCTATATCTTAATTATACATCATAAGTATTATTATAGGATATTATTATAATTACGAGTCAAGCCAAATTGGATGTCATTAATTGTTATTGTATTAAAGAGTCGATAAATTTTACATCAATTTTATCTTGTACATCAACTTAACAGAGCAACGGATTACGAAATTAGTAAAAGACTTTCGATTCGTATTAATCATTCCGTACAACAGTTTTGTGTGTGTGTGCGTGTGTGTGTGTGTGTGTGTATGCTTGCACGTTAGTTTCGCAAAAACCTACCGAGTTTTCTTGACTATGCTCGATAATCTCAATGCTGCCGGTCGTATTGCCTGACGTGTTGTTTAGCGATATGCCACTTGTATTGGCCACAACATCGTATTTGCCACGCTTAAATCGTCCATAAAGCGAACTGTAGGGCAGGTTGTAGTGTATGGCCGCCTGATTGATGGACATTTGACCGACGCTGCAAATGAAAGGAGAACACATTACATTTTATTTTATTTTATTTTATTTTAGCTTATTTAGTTTAGCTGAGCTTGTATTCAAATTGATTGCCCACTTACCGCACTGAGTTCAATGCCTCGTTCATTGCATCCTCGGACCAAGGTGTTGGATTTGAACGCGACAGTTCGATGCCCTCCCGCTTGCAGCGTCCATAAAGTGTTCCTTTGGCATTAAGAATTGTATATGGATTAGCGCAAATGGGCAGGGAACAATTGCAATGGGGTAGAACGATGAAGACGCCAATAACAACAATTAGAAATGTGGTAAGAAAAAACTGCAAACAGTTTGAATGCGTGCGTCGCAGATATTACGAATTTGCGAATGTGAATACTGAGAGAGTCAACGAATTCGAAGGTTTGTTTGTTAAGTGAAAGTCCGTAACGTGCAACGAGTAACACACAGCATGCAACGGAGAGCCGTTGCAAGTGGATTAAGAGCTTATGGCAAGCAACGTGATTGGGTAAAACCAAAGAGTCTTAAGACGGTGAACAAGACAAGTAGTTAACAATAAGTCTTAAGTAGGTATCAGCAAAAAGATTTAATGATCACTTGTGAATACAATCAATGAGACGAGAGAAACTCGTAAATTTAACAAAAGGGAAATTTGAAACGGATGGCAAAATAGATCCATTAATGATCAGCGACTAACGAGAACTATAAACGAGAAGTCTAACAACAGCGTTCACAAATCGGAGGACGAGGGCCGAACTCACCTGTCGGTATGCCGAATTCGGCACTTGCTTTTTGAACAGACGTACTGCCGGCGCGTATCGCCTCCAATGCACGCTCCAAATCCTCGGGTGTCCACGTGGTTGGTGCGGCATTGAATGGCGCCGCCAGCCGTATACCCTCGCGACGCGCTATCTTATATAGGGTCGATGACGGTATACCAAACGCTTTCGATGCTTTATTTGCCGATATTTGTCCCGAACGCAAGGCCTCCAAGGCATTCTGTAATGCATCCTCATTCCACGATTTGGTGCCCCCCTCCTTCTTAGGCGTTTCGATGCCCAAACGATGAGCACGCTGCCATAAGGTCGTTGATGGTATGCCATAAATGGCAGATGCTTTCGTCAGGCTCATGTTTTGATTCTTTAATGCATCTAAAGCTGAATTCATATCATCTTGTGTCCAAGCTTTGGGACCATTAAACTGACCTTTCTCGCCAGCACTACCACCACCACCAATGCCGCCACCACCACCAACACCACCAGCACCACCTCCGCCAACACCACCGGCGCCGGGGCCGCAAACGCTGCCACCCAGGCCGCCGTGCTGCTGATCCAAATTCGTATAATGCGGCTCATTCTGATCGTGCGGCGAACCGTTGGCGATCATCATTGAGTCCTCGCTCGTATCCGAGTTGTACATGTCTGCAGGAATTCAATCGAAAAAAGAAGAAGAAGAAGAATCGAAATGAGTGGCATGTTCAAGATGTGTGGCAAGCTCCATTTCTGTGCTACTTACCCATATGCCCGGTAGACATCATATTGACAATCTCTGGAGTTATAATCATGCCCGGCTCATGCTTGATCTGACTCGGATCAATCTCCATGACAGTGGCGCCACCGATGTCAGCATGCGTGGCATGCCCAGCATGTGCGGCATGTGCTGCATGCTGCTGCTGCTGTTGCTGCTGCTGATGATGTTGCTGCTGCTGCTGTTGTTGCTGCTGCTGCTGCTGCTGTTGCTGTTGCTGACTTTGCGCCAACAGTTGCTGAGCGTGCAAGTGCTGATGATGATGTGCATGATGCTGTTGTTGTTGTTGCTGCTGCTGCTGCTGCTGCTGTTGTTGCTGCTGCTGCTGCTGTTGCTGCGCCTGCACATGCGCCAAGTGCTTGGCTTCAATTACCTCGCTTTTGATATGCTGCACCAGATTCGAGTTGCTCTCGTCTCCTGTTGCATGATGGTGAGATATTGAGTGCATGGGAGATTGATCGAGCCGATGGATTTGCTGAGCCAAATGATTGTCTATGTCGAGCGCTTCGGTGGGATCTACAAATAACGGTTAAGAATTTTTAATTTATTGAACTGTTAAATAAAAATCTTTTTGTGTATTTAAATCTACTTTAAACTATTCAAAATAATTTATTTATTCTGTTTATTAAAGCTTTGCACGATTAAACAATTAAAATTTAGTAAATTTTAATTTCTCTTTTAAAAAATCATCATTATCATTATCTTATATAAATATGCCTTACAATAATTAGCGAACTAGTTAAGATATTATTTATTCACTAAATATTACAAATCTTATATTATTTTTTATATGATAATCTATTATTGATGTTATATTAAAATAGATGAAATACTGAACTCTAACACTACCAGAAACTCACTTGATAGATCGCGTGTATCGGTGCTGGGGTTGCACGATAGATCGACGTGTTCCGTAACGGTGACTGGTGTGGCCGATGGTGCTGGTGGTTCCGGTGTGAAGTCCAGAAAACCCATGGGCACGCCCAACAGACCGCCGTTCTGCAGATGGAGTTGGATGTGAATTGCAGGAGGTTGGGGAGGAGGAAGAAATGTATCATATGTTAAACAATAGTTCGAATACTGAACGCAAACTGAGAATGAGACAAAGAGCACAACAGATGGCTCAGGGGAGAGTGGTTGACTGACTGATTGATTGACTAATTAAGAGAGAGAGAGAGAGAGAGAGAAAGAGACGCCAGCTTGGGATTCGCTGCGGCGACACTTACCATGCCCATGCCTAAACTAGTCATATTTTTATCTTTTCCGTCGCGCGCTACTACAATTTGTGTCACAATCGCCTGGCCGCTCACGCTTGCCGCATTATTCGATGTAGACGAGTTGGATGTTGGCGATGCCACCGATTGCTCTGTTTTGCAGATCTTTTGCGGCTTATTATCGCTGTCGGAATCGTCGCCAGTTGTTGTTGCAACTGGTATATAATTGCCGTCGGCTGTTTGCTGCAGACTAACGATTGATGTTTGATTCTGTCCCTGAATGAGTATCGTTTGCGGATGATGATGGTGTTGTTGTTGTTGCTGCTGTTGTTGCTGCTGCTGTTGTTGTTGTTGCTGCTGTTGCTGCTGTTGCTGCTGATGTTGCGACTGTGTTTGCTGCAAATCTGGCGACTTGGAACGTTTACGCAGTCGTGATTTCCGCGGCGTTGGCTGCAATTGTTGTTGCTGCTGCTGCTGCTGCTGTTGTTGCTGGTGCTGCAACTGTTGCAAGCTGCTGCTGCTGCTTGTGCCACTTGTGTTGCTCAGCAGCTGTTGCCCTGCCGCATTGGCCAATTGTATGCCACTGTTTGTGGCAATCGTATGCTGTGCAAGCAACGCACTATTCACCAGCTGCTGCTGCTGTTGCACCTGCTGCTGATGTTCCTGCTGCTGCTGCTGCTGCTGTTGCTGCTGCTGTTGCTGATGATGCTGCTGTTGCTGCTCAATTGTGGGCGAGGTCGCACTGGCCACTAGGCTCGCATTCACAATGTTCCCAACAACCGCCTGCTGTATGTTCTCAGATACGGTTATTATCGCCGATCCCGCATCGTTTAAATCATCTGCATTCTCAGCCGGCTCGCAGAGTCCTTTGATTTTCAACTGCTCCGCGGTGCGCAATAAGCCCTGCAACAAACATTAAAAACAGATGTTAAATTAGTATATTGTCTCATAATTGTTTATTTTCACAATTATTCATTTTAATTTGGAGAGTGTGCAACCAGCTAATACAATAGATAATTATTTAATCGTTGCAACCATTACACAATTTTATATTCATATACTTTCTTGCTCTACCTCTATATTTTTATATTCACTTTATATCTTTCTCTTATTGTCCTTGCATATTTATATTATTCGTTAAGATATTCTTTTCTGCACTGTCAATCCTGATCTCTTTTTTATAATATCTCCATCTCGCTTTATATGTGTATCGCTTTCTCTCAATCGAATGTGCGACACTCTTAAACGTTACACTGGCTGCAGTTCATTATTTGCAGTCATTTGTAGAAATATTTAGTGAAACATAGGCGCAACTATTTGACCCAAAGGGTCACCCTAAACGTTAGCCACGCCCATTTCAACTGGCACCTACACTGTGCAACATGACTGGGCAACAGACCGACAAGTAAATACACTGGCTAGGACAGTCATTAAGGCTGTCGCTTGTCTTTGGTTTGGGTTTGGGGTCTGGGTTTTGGGTTTTGGGTTTGAGTTCGGTTGGGTTCAGAACTGGGTTCCATTTGGCATGGTCACTAACAGAGTCCAGTTGCCTTGTTTACCCACGCCCATTTGGTTGCCATTTTTGCACCCACCCATCCCCCACCAGTCCCCTCTCCTGACGGCCGGTGCAGTTGGCAGCCCGTCGCAGCAATTGGACAGACAAATATTTACTTGAGAAGTTTTTCTTTTAAGCAGTGCGACGGAGATGCTTTTCTTTTCTTTTCGTTTCTTTTCGTTTCGTTTCTTTTCGTTTCGCTGGCTTTCTTTTTATATATATTATATATTTTTTATATATGTTTTTTATTTTCATTTTACTTTTTTTATGCTCTTCTTTATTTTTTACCAGCCTCAGAGCCGCACTCAACCCCAAGCGCATTTGATATTTTCTTCTTCATTTTTTCTTTTTATTTTTTTATGCTTCGCATTTTAAATTAAAAATACGGAAAAAACACTCCGGCGCACACGCACAGAAGGCGAGGCGGCGAGCAGGATGGAGACGGGGGGGAGGTGGGGTGAGTTGTAGGCAAAAACTTAAGGGTGGAGAAAGGCTGAGAGAGAACTAAAGAAAAAATTCTTATTACCGCCTCTTGGCTGCGGTGTCCCTTGGCAGTCGAAGAAACAAAAAAGAAATTAAGGCGAAAAATTGAGTAGGTTGAAAAAATTTGTGTACCCGTTACAGAGACCCCCACCCCCTGTCCAACTCAGCCTCCTTTGACCCAACCAACCCCAGCAGAAGGAATTGCAAGTCCAGTTGCCAGTTAAAAAAAAAAACAGCAGAAATCTCTTCTTCTTCGACACGACATAAATATATGTATGTACATTTGTATATATGTATATCCATATATATATAAATGGGTGGCGGGTGTCACAGAACCTTCGAATAAATGAAAGAAATGTTTTTTTTCTCTGCTGCTGTAGATGCAAATGGCTGGCGCCGGAAACGGAACTACGGGCCAGCCATGGTGAGGAGAGGGGAAGGATGATGGGGTTGGGGTTGGGGTTGGGGTTGGGGTTGGCATGTAAAGGATGCATGATTGCTTGGAAGGGTTGCGGGTTGTTTGATATGGAGGCTGCTGCTGCTGCTGCTGCTGCCGTTGCTTGATTTTGTGGTCGTGGCCACCTTCCACCGCCCCCAACGCCCCCAACGCCTTATTTATTTATTAAAGTTAACAAAACAAGCAACAAAAGAATAAGTGAAAAAGAAGGGGTAAACAATACAACAACAAATTTAAAAATAAAATACATAACAAATTTACGCAATTTTCTTTGCAGCTTTTTTCCCACTTTTTTTGTGCCTCTCTTTTTTGCACGTTTCTCGGTACTTTATTAAAATAACAAGAAAATGCACGTTAAAAGAGGTGAACAAAATGTACTTTTGAACAAGCCGAATATTTAATATCTTAACAGACAGCTTAATACACATCAAAGATTGATCTCTTTTTTATTATTAATTATTATTATATAAGAATCAACAAGGCATATCTAGTCACAAAATCCTAACACGAAATTCTCAAGCAGAGAATTAAAAAAAAAAATAAATAAAACAACTTGCAAAGAGTTCGACGCACAAAATTTAAATAAATTTTAAGGACTTTCGGTACAGAATGCCGAGTGGAAGGACTTGTCCAGTTTCTTGGCATAATTTTTTATTTTAATTTTTTTTTTTGTATTAGTAGTCGTATTTTTTCTTGTTTAGCATTTCTTGTTTTTAATTACGTTGCCTACGTCAACGGCGGCGTCGACGTCGGACCAAAGCTCTAATGGCCAGGTCAAAGGGGAAACTTGGTCTTGGGTTTATGTACACAAAAATAAAAAAAAAATACTAAAAGAAAGAAATGAAAGAAAAAACTGTTACAAATGGGAAATAGCAACCCTGGGTTTTTTTTTTTTTTTGTTATATGAAACAAAATCAAAGCCACGCCCACCGCCTTGCACACAGGCTTCGATTATCAGCAATGGGAATCGAGCTGTGAGCGAGTTCCAATTAAAAAAAAATCTGCATGTGACCATCGTCAAATCAAAGCTCGGGCCAGGACAGCAGAGAGCAGGAGCAGGAGCATGAAGAAGGGAGTGGAAAAAGGGAAGAGTTGGGTGGAGCGGGAAAAGCAACTGGCTAGGATGTTGGGTCTTTGACAAGTGAGAGCACAAATCTCCATTGAAATTCTAACGCAATTAGTGCATGAAAATGAAGCGCGCCAACGCTGCGTATGAGTGATATATAGCTTAAATGGCACAATGCCCAAAGCAGCAGCGAGTCTCAGGCCACAAGGCAGAAGCCTGGCCAGAACGAGAGACAATGCAAACACACACACACAAACACACAAACACACATAATTGAAAACTGAGCTGACAGCAACAACAACAAACTTGAGCCACAGTTGCTGAAAAAAATGACTGCAAACAGGCGGAGGAAGGGATGGAAGTAGGGTTAGGGGTTGCTGCTTGACAGTTGGAGCGGAAGGAAGCGGCAAATTTGCAAAGAATTGACTCAAAGACTAAATCTTTTAAAGTTTTAGCCACAAATGCAGCAACGGGGTTGCCAGAGTTCACAAAATTGATTGTTATCGGGCGTACTTATTGATCAGATCAGACCTAAAGAATTTTATCAACTTTCTATTGTTCTTTTTATCGATAATCTCGACTAAATATATGTATTTGTTGTTTAATGCACGATATTAAATAAAGTTATCTATTAAGCGATTTCACATATTTAAAAAGTATTCAACTTCCAATTGGAGATTCGACTTATGAATTTGATTTCTATTATATATAATGTAAAATAGGGAAAAAACATAACTTAAAAATGATCAATGAAATGCAATTAACAACAAAGACAAAATAGTAAGCAACTGAACGGAAGAAAAACAAAAACTATTACAAAAAGAAACTGGCCCAAAAAAAAATTAGAAAATATATATGTTCATATATATGGTTATTTACAGACTAGTTGGCAAATGGGCAATGGCCAAAGCAAAGCAGGGGATGGCAGGAAAGGGGCGCAGCAGGCTCCCAGAAAGCGCCCTGCACAAACCTATCAAAGACAATGGCCACATTCAAGGGTTTAAAATTTCAGGATTTGCATTCGAATAGAGAGCGACAGAGAGAGAAAGATAGAGATAGAGATAGGGAGAGGGAGAGGGATAGAGAGAAAGGAAAAAAGGCAGGTGAAGGGACATGAAGCATACCGTAATTTCATTTCATTTCATTTCATTTAGCATTTTTTTCATGTACTTCTTATTCACGGTTCCTCCAGAGTTCTACAGTTGCGTACATTTGTCATTTATGTGCTTGAATTTTGTTCCAAACAATTTTTGTTATACATGTACATATGTACATATATATTTTTGTTGTTGCTTTGTGCTGATGAAATGCCCGTTGATAATGATTTTTGTAGCAAATTACAGGGCATCAATATTGAAATTCGAGTACATGTCCCATTTTTTTTAACTTTTAGCTACGTTTTGGGGGAGGAATGCATAGCTTTTGTCATAACGGAAGATAATTGCATGCAAATGAGCTGCTTTACATTTTTAACACTAAATTTATTGGCATTTGGTCTAATACAGTAGCCTACTATGGTATCATACTAAAAATATTTGATATCTGGCAAATATGCATGGATATTGAGAGAAAGTTTCAGTAGAATGAAAAAATCGAAAATAATTACTAAATATACAATTAATTGTTATCAATAAACAACCATTTAGACAACTCATCTACCGAGAATTTAATCATATTTTTGAACATGCAATACGAAACATGTTTATCCGACTTTCAACTCAATTATTTTATTCTGATTGAAATACACAGCACGGCAACAACAATATGAAATAATTTACGGTAAATAAAAATACACTTTTTTCCTAAAAACCCTACATAAAATATATACTCTCAATATTTCAATTATACAATTGTTCGTTGTGTTGCAGTCATAGTTGTTATTGTCGACATATTTACCTGTAACGAGAAAAGAGAAAATTTGCAAATTAGTTAAAAATGTATAAATTAATTAATAAAAGACAAGAAAACGAGGCTTCAGGCATGTGTGTTTTTAATATGTGAATATGTGTGTGTATGTGTGTATGTATTTAAAGAATTCCAGACGTGCCGCTGTAAGCTTTTGGTGGATTTTTCGAAAGCGGAACCAAACCAGTTGCTCAAACGATGCTGAGCTTGTAAATGGCGCATCATCAACACGCGACAGACAAAGATCAATAGCGTGTACCGAATAAGAGCAAGAGAAATAGATATAGAGTGCAGGAGCGAAGCAAACTATTTGAACGGTAATTACCAAAGCAAGACAAGAAATCAATCCTAATGACAAATCGAAAATTGTAGCAATTTGAAAGCTCTCAAGTGTGCCGGTATGTATGTGTGTGTGTATGTGTGCTGCCTGGGAAAATACGATGGTCAGCGTTAATTTAATTAAACAACAGCTTAGAACAGCACACAACAATTTAGATAAAGAGCGTTCATTCCCTGTAGAGAAAATGTATGCTGAAAACAATATCCGAATAAAATACACCAACAGCCATCCGCATGGCAATTGGTGCGCAAGTAAATTACGGAATTGCTTAAGTGCTGATTGAGACTTACACGCGAGGCAAATTTTACGAATGGTAAATGAACGACTCAAGAGCGAAGAGAGAGTGGAGAGTAGCTTTAAGTGTAGCTTTGCTGCGGGTGTTTATAAGCGACAAAGAGCGCGAGAGAGTTAAAATCAACTAATGTCCGAGCAAAATTAAAGAAGAAGAAGCATCAGTGGACGATGGCGTCGTACGCCAGCAGCAAAAAAAAAAAAAAAAAAAGAAAAGTTTATTGAACTTTTTTCGACGTTTCGTTTGATTTTATAGCTTCATTATGTGCTTTTGTTGTTGCGACTGGAAAGGTGTACAAAACTACAAAAGCATATTAATGAGCTTTGTATTTGTTTGTATTCGTATATGTATGTATATGCATGAGTATTTTCGTAATAAATTAACAAAGTCGGATATTGTGGCGTGCCAGTAAAGAAATTGTATTGATACCAAATACGAAACTATACAAAATGCAAGCTTTCAATGCTGCACGATTATACACAAATAATTAAGAAGTACACACAGTTAAACGAACATACACGGCTAGCAAATTTCAATTCGAGCTTCAATTCATGTCAAACTGTAACAGGCTATGTTTCGTGCATAACTAGCAATGTAAACAACAAATTATATGTGAAGTAAATGCAAAAGCAGGGCAACGACAACAAACGACCTTCAATCATAAAAAATGAGAAGCAATAAAAACATCAACACACAAAAGCAGCACCAGCAACAGTGGCAGCGCAGTCATAAAGAAAGTCAAACGAACGAAAGCGTTGGCAAAACATACAAACATATAATAAAAAGGGAAAAACGCAATTTTAGATTGAAAGCGGCGGCGGCGGGCGAATGCTTCACACAATCATGCACACGCACACACATCTGCGCCCGAAGTGAAAATGTATGAATGAATAAAGTGTTGGGCAGTATGTGTGTTACGTCGTAACGCTACGTAAAGCGTAAACGTAAAACACGACTTTTGATATTGAGAAAAATGTTGAAAAGAAATAATAAAAAATAAAACACAATTGATAGACAGCGAGACGACTGACAAAGAGGGCAAAGGAGAATACATGCCGGTACGGAAATGAGGCACAAAGCGCAGCGCGCGTTAAACGCGAAGATCAAAACAAAAAACGCTATGAAAAATATATAAAAAGCAACAACAAAATAATCATAAAAAATGCTCAAAGTCAACACACACACACACTCACACGTACGCACACAAGCCGGTAGAAGGCAAATACATAAAGAAAACAAAAAGTAAAAGTTGAATTTTTCCAAAGAAACTGCCGAGCAAAACACAGAATTACGCGAAAAAATAATAATAATAAAATACAACCAGAAAAAGCAAAGCGACAGCGGCAGCGGCGCCGACAAAACAAATAACGTGTGGGAAGCGGTTCGAGAAGATGAGATAAAGACAAGAACAGAGATGTGGGGGAGGGGGCGGCAATGTGAAAGGAAAGAGAGGCAGGCAGCAAAAGCAACCATAACAACTACGCGCCAGACAGCCAGACGCAGTAGCAGCGACAGCGGCAGCGGCAGCGGCAGCGCAGAAAGCATGGCGTAAAAAGCTTTAAGAACTAAGCAATTTTTATAGCCTTGTCTACGAGTAAAAGAAAATATAGAAAACGCCACATAAGACGTTGCCGTCTCAGACAGGAAGACGCAAGCAGAAGCAAAACGGACAATGAATATTGGAGCAGGGGACAAAAGCGCAAAAGGGAACAAACAACATGTGGAGTTTAAGTAGCCACCAGCTGAGAAGTTGCACAAGTGCCGATTTAATTCACACACACACACATACACAGAAGTAAAAGTGTACATAGAAAATATATATGTATGTGTGTATATGTTAAGCAGCTCTTAAATGGATAGCACGAGTAGCAGCTGCGCTACGACGTAGGATAACGGTACACCAGCCACTTACGACCAAAAATAAGCATTTTACCGTTTAAGTATGTGTGCTTAAGGAACAAGAGGGAACTGTAAGAGTTGAGAGAAGAGTTTCACTTGTTGATGCTGGTACAGGAAACAAGCATCATACAAGTTGATTTGCTTTAAATCGAACGACTGCTTTTTTAGAAACCAAAATGAAGCACAACAATTGAATACAAAAATATATAATATTTAAGGAATGGAAATAAAGCTCCATTCAGCGATCTCAAACAAGGCTCCCTTTAAATTGATTGCAATAAACGTTTAGAAGTGCCAGTGGTTAGCAAATAAGAGTGCTGGCCGTGTTAGACCCATCCATTGCCATAAACGCTTTCAACGATTTCAAATCAAAGCTTCAATTATGCAAAGCTTAATATATGCAAGCTCCCTGTTACGAGAAGGAGAACAACAACAATAATAACAGCACACCTCTGCCATAAATGTGAGAGAGGCATCGCTTTTACGCCCACAGGAAGTGCTGGTCATTCATTCAGTCAGTTAGTCATTGAGTCACTTAGTCATTCCGTCATTGAGACAGGACAGAGCAGCGGACAACGGATAGAATGACAGACAAATTGGCAAGTTTATTGAAAACAAGGGGACGCAAGACCAACCACAACGACAAGCTTAAATTGAAAACTTATAAACAGAATAAACTCAAATAGACACACTGTAAGGCGCACTGAACTGAACTGAAATTGAACTCTTACATATCCCCACACACACATGCAAATGTATACATGACGCGAGAGAGGGAAAGAGCGATGGCCACAGCGTGTGACAGGCAAGAAGGAGATTTGGCGAATGCAGCACAGGCTGACTCACACAGACAGACAGTATAAAAGAGAGAGGGAGAAAGAGGGAGAGTAAGAGACGGTGGTACGGCGAGGCAAATATAAATCGTGAGGCTTAATATGCATGGCTGGATAAATTGCTAGGCTGCGCCAGCCAACAGGCCGAGGCCATTGCTGTTATTGTACATGCCATACGTACGGCGAGGGGGACGAAGCGACGACGGCGACGACGACGACGTCAGCGTCAGTCACTCGACGACGTCGCTGCTTGATTGGACTGCGACGAACCTCAAAACGTGCCATTTTCAAGCTGTCTCAACTTGATATACGTATGTGTGTGTTTGTTGTAGTTGTATAGTTTGTGGCTTCACTGGCAAAAGGTTTTCAAAGCATACACACACACACACACACACACACATACACAGGCACACGGTTAATTTGCCATTTTTATGGTTTCGTGCCTTTGGATAGCCGCTGTTAGCCTAAATAGAATCCAACAGCTTAAAATGTAAAAAAAAAACAAAAGCCTCGCGAAAATTCCATAAAGCAAATTAAAATCGCAATACAAAATAACAAAAAAAAAAAAACTATTCCAAGCTGAAACGCGACTGGAAATTGGACAAACCATGCTTAGGCAAAATTAACACTGATTACGTATGACTGACTGCGATATACTCTAAGCTTAATAAGCTGTACTAAGTATCTAAGAAGTATGCTACATAAATGAACTGCATAAATAATAAATATCTAAATAATAAATACTTATTTATTTAAGCTAACCACTGCTAATTAATCCACCTCATCGGTAACCACATTATAGGGTAAACAAAACTAAGAAACAAAACAAAAACATAAATGACCAAAAATTTCGATTCGAAAGCCAAAGCAAAACAAACTCTCCCTCGGGGCTGTCATGGAGGACCTCACAGCAACATTCGCGATATCTGGAGACATGCGTATGCAAATTATATACATACATGTATGTATATATACATACCTACATTTTACATTCATAAAAAGTTGGATAAAAAACCAAATCAAATGACGAAAGACAAAATAAAAAATAAAACAAACAAGTAAACTAAAAATAAAATCATCATTATTTATGCAGATTTCAAGCCAAAGATATGGAAACGACAACTTATAGGGTATTCGTACTAAGATGTACATAAGAGTGGATATACATACATATATAGAAGCCAAAACTTAGATATGCATAAATTTACATATGTAAAACAACAGACTGAAAACTGAACCCAAAAACAAAACAATATGAAGAAGAAGAAAAAACAAGAGCGTCCCTTTTTTATGTACTTACATATATGTTTATGTGTATATGTATGTATATATAAATATTTTTCTTATTTTATTTATCCTTTGTTAGCATTGCAAATTGTAGTTTTGCATTGCAATAGAATTTTTGGGCAGTCAATATATCTACAAATATACACACGCACACAGATCCACATATATACTTAATGTACATATGTGTACACATATGAAACTTTCTTTCTTTTGAAAGTAAACACACGCAACCCAATCGACAATATACATACATAAATACTTACACATACATGCCTACATATGTATGTGTATATAAAAAAATAAAAGTGATTGGAACTTTTTCTTGCTGATTTTTGTATGCGATATCTCCCCACATATCGACACACTGCGTCACAGTCCCCAATAAAATATTTATAAAACAAAAAAGAAAATAAAATATAAAGAAATTTTTCGTACACTATAGAATTTAGATATAGAAACTGAGCAATAAATTATATTGTTCTGGATTACATAAGTTAAGTAATATTTAATTATAACTTTTTATGCCAGCAAGAATATCAGTTAAAAATATTCAAAGTACTTTATACTTCATCTAGTATTTATATAAATCTGTTTAGGGTAGAGTATATGGAGTATTTGAGTTACTTTTCTCAGAGATTATATCACAGAAAAAGAATAAAACTGTTTGTTATAATCTCTAACAAAAACCTTAATACAATGTTTACATATGTCAGGTACACATATACACACACTGTTATACATATATGCAGGGATAAAATAAAATGTTCTTATAAGTTTTTTGTTATATGTATGTATATTATTTTTTTGAAAGTTGTACATTTGCTGATTATAATGCAAACTTCCTGTGGGAGCAGATAAGGGCACAACTTTACAGCTGCTTATCGCCTATACTGAGTTTATTTCTTTCGACTTGTAATTCAGAGCCAGAGTTATTGCGAATTCGCTTGCGCCAGTTTCTAGAACCAAAACAAGAAACCAAAACTTTTGGGTTGCCAAATCGATTTACAAACTAAAACTACAAGAAGAAGAAGAAGAAGAACAACAGCTGTCAGCTTTAACGAGTTGAAAAACACCTACAAATGGCCGCTGTTCAACACCTCCGCATTACCAACTGACCCTTGCTTGATCCCCCCCCCCCCCCCTCCGCCTTTACCCGTTGGGCAACAAACAAAGACCAAATAAATTTGCTGATGCCAAATTACCAAAACTTTCAAAACTAAAGACGAGGCTGTCGTGATAGCTTCATCTTCTTCTTACCCTCCACGTGTCTCAATGAGTGTGTGTGTGTGTGTGTGCTTGTGAGTGTCGTTGTATTCGCAAGTAAATTATGTTAATTGTATTCTTTGTCAATCGAACACACAAAAATCTTGTATCGAAGCCTAAATACTCTTTATTTTAATTCTATTAAGAATTTCTTGTTATTATATATGGGAAATCCATTTATCGATTTAAGAAATATTATTAAATTTCGCACTTGTCAGCATTAGGTTTTACTATAATTCATTAATTAAACACATGATTATTGCATATTAGTAAAAAAAATTGATATATCCTATCTTTAAGCTTGTTCAATGCTTATAGACGAACTGCCCAAAGCGTTTAATTTGAACCTATGTATGTATAATACATGCAGATAAAATGGTATATACACATACATATGTAAGTCTAATATTCAGTTGATATATTGCTATATATGTATTTGTACAGGTATGTTAATCGGAGAGTCGAAAGAAAAATTAAAATTCATTTTGAGTGCCAGCAGAACCAGAAACAAGAACATTACGATTTCTTAACATGAAGAAGGGAAAACGTCTGGCCAGGGTAATACAATAAATTTTTGGAAGATATATACATATATACACATTCAGTAAAGATATATACCCGAACCCGATATATATATATGTGTATAACAGAGTGAATATTGAGAAAGGAAACTTCCGTCGAAGTAAATATTTAATAGACTTATTTTCAATACAATTTGAACAAGCGGAAACATTCGCCAGATCCAGAAATTAGTCAAACTCTAAAAAGAAATACAAAATCAGGAAAAAACAAAATGCGGTAAAAAACGTGCGAACTAAACTTAAAAACAAGAAAAAAATATATATAAAAATATATATAAAAAAAAAAACGCCGGCCACAAGACAAGCGCTTGAGAAACTTTATTTTATTTGACTGAATTTTTTGGCCTCAAGAAACTGGTTTTTAGAAGCCGGCTGGTAGACCAAGTGTGTGTGTGTGTATGTGTGAGTATGTGAGCCTGTGGCTAAAACGCATGACTTCAACTAACCGCAGAGTCGACTCGACTCGACTCGATTTCCCAGCTGTTTGTTGACCTCAAAGTCAGAGCCAAGTCGACTGGCAGCCAAGCAAAAGTCACGGTTATGGCCAGCCAGTAAAAAAAATAAAATAAAAGAAGCCAAGCCAAGCCAAGCCAAGTAGCCAAGTTAATAATAGGCAGCTATGTAGCAGAGCCCAACGCAATGGCCAAGCGCTGAACGAGAACTTTACTGGTTTTTAACCACCTTTTTTCCCTCTCGCTCTCTCTCTCTCTCTATCGCACTCTCTTACTATCTGACTTAAGTGTTGGCTTACACATTATGGCCAACAAAAACAACAACAACAACAATGACAACAACCGGCAAAAGTGTTATTTATAGCATTTGTTGTTAATACTTTAAAGCCCCAATTGAGTAATCAGGCCCATAGAGTGAGTGAACTCTAGAGTGTTTGGCAGAGCCCCGAGAGAAGTTCTATTGAACATTAAATTAAGTTAAGTATTTCAAATTTTTAATTTCATATTCATGTTCCCCTATATTAAGCATATTTGGCTATTGCTAGAAAGAGATTTCAGTTTAAATTAAAGAAAATTATATTTTGATAAATTAAAATTGTTTATCAAAATTATTTTCTTTCGGTTATTTAAGATGCAAATTGCAATAATTTAAGCACAATTTAAAAGCCAGAGTGTTGCACAATTTTAAATAAATATCTTGAGGTTAATTAACAAAAGTATTCAAAACAAATAACTTCAACTACTCAACTATGCACTGCAAAAATTTGAAATATGCAGGAAATACGATGAAGGGTCAACAAAAGGAGCAACAATAACAACAACAACAAGAGCAGTAGCAGTAGCAGTAGCAGTAGCAGTAACTTGCAACATGCGCTAAAAATGTTAACTGGAATTTCAGCTATGAAAAATGCTGAACAAGAGGGTGAGCAAGAGGGACAGTTTGATAGATATGTGGGGCATGCAACGCGACGACCCACTTAAAGAACCAGCTAAAGCAAGACGGCAGAAGGAGAAGAGGCAGCAGCATCAGCAGAAGAAGCAAACGGAACAACAAACAGAAGAGAAACCACAACAACAAAAACCTATAAACAAAATATAAAATCTTCAAGGACGTGTTCAAGGTAAACATAAGCGAGTGGCACACACACACACACACACACACACACACACAAACACAGGCAAATGCAAAAGCACAACAAAAAAGAGAGTAAAGGAAAGACGAACGGTGGGAAAGGAGGAGGGACCAAGCAAAAGCCAAGTCAAAGAGCAGTAAATAAGTAAAAGTAGTAGAAGAAAAACGACAACAAACGACGGCGATGACGACGTTGTTAAAGAAAACGAAAACAACAACAACAACAACAACAAACACACACACATACAAAAAGGAGATGTGAAAAACAAGTGCAGGAAAAACTCGTTTCAACAGGAATACGTTTCACACACACTCACACACTAACACAGACAGTGCCACGCCCACGCCACTTAAATGTAGGTAAGTGTGCCCATAAAATGTAATCAAAAAGCAAAACGTTTTAAATTGCGCCAAACGTCAAGGAGAGCGAAAAGAAGAAGCAGAGAATCGAAAGAGAGCCGAAATCAAATAAGAAAGAAGCACGCGAATAGAAGTAGTGAAAGAAGCCGTGAACAAAAAAGAAAAAGAACAGTAAATGTTGTAAAAGGGGTTTGAGCAAAAGACGTGAGCATATTGTGCGCAGCCAGTTTGATAACAGGGCCTAGACACACACACACACACACACACACACTCGAGCACATATGTCTGGATGTGTGTGTGTGGGTAACCTAGATTGCCAGACATAAATTATGCAAGCAGCAACAACCAGACCAGTTGCAGGAGCTGGCTAAATCAGCTGTAGGTGTAGACATAAAAGTAGGCGAACAAAAATGAAGGTGAAGCGTATATAGGATCGAATAAGTAGTAGAAGTAAACCTAACAAGACAAGGTCAAGGTCTATGCCCGTAAATTGAGCGTCTGCGTAGATATAAAAATAACCTTGAAAATTCAGACAGCCTGCCAAGCAGCTAGCAGGAGGCCTCGCCCATATCTAAGACTCAAAACAAGGACTGAGCTAAAGAAAAAAAAAAAAAAGAAGTTGTTTGGGTCCGGCTGTGAAAACTGGTTCTTCAGCTAATGGTCAATATTGCAACGGATCGCATCGTCTGTGTCTGCCTCATGGTGACTTCTAATTTCCAGTCTGAGGCACACACTGTGCAACATGGTGATTATTTTGAGCCAAGTCAAACGGCTGCACATGCTTAAAAATGCAAAAATAAAGTTGAGAAATAAAGTGAATAAAATAATTGTAGTAGTAGAAATAGTAGTCAATACGCCTTGATACCAATAGAATAAAAATAGCAGTAGCTATAGAGTAAATGAGTAGTAGCTAATGCAGTAGAAAGTTGCTGGGGTACTAGAAATCAATAATAAACTAAAGAAATTTAGCAGTCTGCAGAAGTTTAGTAGTAAAAACTATTCATAGTACGGAATTATTAATTTAATACATTTGAAAATTATGTTTTATTGCCCATGGTATAAGATTCATTGAATTTGAAGCGCAGTGTAATTGTATTGTATAAAAGAAATTGTAAAAAGAAGAGTAGTTTGGCTACCTGCCTCAGGTTGAGGCAGCAACCTGTTGCAATCACAAGCCAAAAACAGAAGTAAGGGAAATTGAAAGTAATATTTTTGTTCTCTTTTCTCTTTTTTTTGGAAAAGCGATCACAATCAGCAGACAAAAGACACGCGGAAGGTTTTTTTTTATAAGTTTTTGTTTAGCACCTGAGGTGCTTAAAAAGTCAATGTGCCTGCCCATTAACACACATACATATATACATATATATAAATATATATATATATATATATATATATATATAAATACTTATATAGAGCCTACCACCTAAACTACTTTAATTGTCGTGGGAGCCGCGTTTTATTCTATTTTTATTTATATTTCTGTAAACTTTACTTTTTTTTTGGTAATTAATTCTACATACTTGCACAACGAATGTGGCATTAATTTTCGGCCTAAGCCACAAATATACGACTTCAAGGTCTAATGAGTTTGTTGCCGTCGAGTAAAATATAAAAAAGAAGAAGAAGAATATAATGAGCCTATACAAAAATTATAAACATCATTGTAATAAATGAAGAACTGAATTAAATACTTAATGATCGAGCTCCAAAACTTGTCTTGGATTCGGGAGAAGTTCAAGGCCTCAACTATATATAAGTTAATATAAGATTTTCCATATATTTATACTTTTTATATACCATATATATCATACATCAATACGATATGCTGCAAATTGATTTATTTGCCATTTCACAAATAAAAAATATTTAAATAAAAACTTCGTGTAATTAATTAGTATTAATTTTCTGTCCCCTATGTATATTCGAACCAATCAAATTTCTGCACCAACAAAATATTTCGTAAAAATTATATAATCTATTCAAAACAACAACAGATAAATACTACAAACTGTAAAACACGATTACATAAGCTTATGAATTTATTTCGCATTTGTGTTCACAAATTTGCTAATGAAAGGAATAAGGGGAGGGCAGATATTCGGTAGGGGGTGACGAAGTTTGGAATGAGCTCATTTTGGTTTCGGGGCATATACAAAAAACGATTATTAAACTACTAAAAAAAGTATATATACTAGTTTAAGCCATGCACATGGCTTCAAAACTAAGCGATGAGAGTTAATGAAATGATCGATAGTAGTAAGCGAAAAGATCGGTACGAAATGCATGTAGAAGTAGGAAATAATTTTAAAGTGAAATTTCGATATGTACACATAATATCAATATGTCCATCTTTAGATCTTTGATTATGCGATAAGAACATTTTTTTTGCTGCAAAAGTCTATCGGTGAAAGTATTCAGAGTCTATATGTATATGTATAGATATATTGAAACACAATAAAATGGTATTAAAGTTTTGACTTGGCAAACAGAAATGTTAACTTTATAACCATTAGCTTCACGCAATTGAAGAAAATTGTATTTAATTCAAAGGCTAATTATTTGCAAAAAAATAACTAATTGCAAAAAATTATGGGGAATTGATTCAAAGATCTTAAGTTAGTGTGTAAGAGGAGAGAAGGAAAGAGGAGCAGACCTCAATAAGAAATAGAATGTGAACAGAAGACAAACACAGATACAAAATGAAACAAAACACTAGAGATTTTTAATTGAATTTCGGATACAAGGGGAGGCAACACGCATTGCGGCTTGTTGCAGTGGCAGCGGCGTTAATAAGTTGATTATAAAATAAAAATAATAATTAGAGAAAAAGCAAAGCAACCAGCAATAACAACAATAACAACAACAACAACAACAATAATAGAAACAAAATTAACGAGAAAGTCGTTGCACGCTGATTAGCTTTGTGGTAACTGTTGCTGACACTGGAAATTGGAAGCTGAAAGCTGGAAGCTGAAAGCTTGGCCCAGCTGCTGCTGCTGTTGCTATTGCTGATTATGCTGCAGCCGCCTGTGGCACGTACGCAAAAGTGTTAATTGCAAATGACCAGAAGAGTGCGAGAAGAAGAAGAGCATGTGCAACCCCGTTACGGCTGCTGTTTATTGAAAATGGGGCTTTGGTGGCCATCAGCGCAGGCGCCATCACGCAGCACGCTGTGAGGAATAGAGAAGGGAGAAGCGACTAATCGATGATCAGAGCCAAATGAGCAGCAATTGGATTATAGTTAGACGGCACCTAAGCAAGCTGTTGAGGTGGTGGGAGAGGGGAGGAAGGGGAGTGACTAAACTAGAGAAAAGAGAGAGTGCGCCACACGCAGACCACAGGCAGCAGCAAGAAAGCAGAAGCAGCGACGTCGACGTTGACGTCGACATCAAAGCGAGGCGTCAATGAACCGGTTTGCAAAGGGTCGAATGGTCGAACGGACGAGGCATACGCGTCAGCAATAATTAATCAATCAATAATTGAGGCAAGCACACACACAGACATACAAAGTGACAGACGGGGAGAGCGAGACAGCGCCATGCAGCTAATGAGCAGCAAAAACAAAATGGCCGGCACATTAGCCGGACACATCCGGTGATCGGTTGGGTCACACAAGTGCTGAGAGAGCGCGCGCCCTCTGCACTCAATCAAAAGTTCCCTCTCTTCAGCTGACTCGCTCTCTCCTCTCTCTCTCGCTCATTCTCTCTCTTTTATCAGACCGTAAATATGTATGATTGCATGCTGCAGTATAAATAAGAATTGCCAAAATAAACGTTACGAGAATATTGTGCAAAAAAATACAACAAAAAAAACTAAGCGAACAACTTACTTTCTTTGACTTTCTTTTGATCGCACTTTTAGCTGTTGTTGTTTATTTTTGCTTGCGCTATTTCTTATGCTGCACTTGTTGAGTTATATTTCGCTTTTGCTTGCACTTTTTGTTTTTTTTTCTTTTTTTTTTTTTTTTGTTTAAGGTGTTTTTCGTGTATTCGGGCGACGACGACGTATTCGAAAAGACGCAGCGCGAAGGAAAGCAAGAGGAAGAGAAAGAAAACGAAGCGTCAGACACAAGACAGGTACACACGTACGTTGCGACTGTGCATTAAAATCGAACTGAACTGAAAACCAAAGAAGAGCAAGAGCAAAAAAATTCCAAAACCCAACTTTTTTCCGTTTCGTTTCTGTTCGGCGGCGTCTGACGACGACGACGACGGCGACGAAGACTTTCAACGACGACACGTCCACGTTTGCGTCGACGGCGACGGCAGCGTCGTTGGTTAACGCCGCCGGCGGAGCGGCAACAGCAGCTTAGCGTGGCCCGTTCGTTCAGCTTGGCTTGACTTTCGCAGCGCTCGATGTTGAGTGAGCAAGCGGGAATGAGAGAGCAAGTGTCTTCCAGTCGGTGGATCTCAGTCGCACTCGCACTCGCACTCACTCTCGCACTAGTCTACATGTGTAAATGTGTCAGTGTATGAGTGTGTATGGGTGTGTGCATGCTCAGGTAGGGTGTAAATGTGTGAGTCCCTTAGGTAAGCGACGATGTTGAAGAAAGAAAATGTGTCCAACTTTGCGAACGAACAGGTAGACCGATGACGGCGTCATCATTGCCGGTGCCGTGTTGCCGTTGCCGAAGCCGGTGGCAGCGACTGAGACGGCGGCGTCGTCGCAAACGCTGACTTCGTTTTTGCGGCTTAAATACGCTCACACGGAGGGAGAGAGAGAGAGAGAAAGAGACGATATCAGCATTAGGGTTATTCAATAAATGAAAACAATATTTGCTTTCTTCTAAACGTGCTAAAGATTAAACGACTTAGGTTTAAATTTATTGGTGTGGGAGAAAGTTTATTGATGTTGAATATTGATCGGTTAAATTTGTGAATCTGAGGATTATATCAAATTAGTTATTGAGCTCCCCTATTGCAATGTGCTTTTGATAATGTGATCAAAGTGTCTCACCCTAATGCAGACACACAGGTAAAATAAAGATTTAATGTATATTGGGGGGGCATTGCACAAATACACAAGCCAACAAATACACACATACACACATACTCATGCATATATACAAATGTATGTAAGTATATGCAGACATATAGCACTGGGCAACAAGAAAGCATACGTCATATACATATAGTGAAATTATATGTGGACGGGGAAAAAAAAGCATGCCAACAACACATTTTGCGCGTGAGTAATTTGTTGGCAATGCAACAACAACATTACACTGTTTGTTTTGTTGTTGTTGCTGTTGTTGTTGTTATTGTTGTCTCTTATGAGGCTTCCACTGCAGGTAGAGCTCTCACACACACAGATTACGTTCTGTCTCTGTGTGTATGTGTGTGTGTCTGCTGGAGCGGCTTTGGTAATTATCGGTTTTCGATGCCATATGCGGAATTGAGCACAAAGCATGCAACTGCAACAGCAACAGAAACAGCAACAGCAACAATAACTGCTACAACAACAACTATCGAACCGCTTATCGTTTTGGCGTGCAGCAGCCCTAAGCCCATTTACACAGAACAAAATAACAAATGCAACATTTTAAATGCCAAAATATATTTCATTTTTACACAGAAAAAAACACATTCAACACTTCCAATGCTAAAATATATTTCAAACGATTTTTGGTGCAACATTTCAACTATATTTCATTTTGTTAATAACAATAAATTTAAAATTTGCTTTTAATAATTTTAAATTTAATTTTTATTAAATATACAGAAAAAAGTTTTTAAATTCAATTTCGTGCACTAATTACTTTTCCTTATAGTTAGGGACTTTTTCTCTCAGTGTAGTTGGAGGCCACAGTGTGGAGTCTTTTGGGGGTGTAATTTTCCATAAAGCTAAGCAGACACAATATGTTGCCGCCTCTCTGGCCACTTACATATATCTTTCGACATTTTTCGACACTCACGAGTCATGAGTTTTTTTTTTTTTTTTGTTATTTAATTTTTTTTTTCCGTCTACTTTGCTGCATGTGAGAGTACTAACTCAATTAGCACATCGTGTGTAAGTGTGTGTGTGTAGTCGTTGTTATTGTCGTGCTGTTCTCTGATAATGTCATATGCTAGCGATGAGCGCGTGACACGAGTTTCATATGTTTCTTATGTTGAGTTTCTTGTGTTGTGCAGTGTTGCATTCGCAGTTATCATAACAGTTGTCTGAAATGTTTGGATTCAAATACTTCATCCAGTGTTGTAAAAGTAAAGTACACGTTATTACTTGATCGATAAGCAGTTCAGTGTTGTTAAACTATCATGGACAATCAATTTTTTTGTTATGCTTATGATGTAAATATTATAAAATGATTTATTATCTATTCGATTACGTTCGAAATATTATAAACAATTCTTCAAAGTTGGATAAGGAAAAATAAAAAATGAATTAATAATTCATTTTAAGGTGGCGTTTTCATATATGTTTTACAAGCTCTTTTGCAAATATGTCAAAGCATTATTTTAGTAAGAATACTGAAGAAAAGAAACCCAGAAATTTTAGATATTTACTCCTTTATACACACTATCAAGATTGAATGTATTTTATGATTGTTGCTATGTACCAAGCAAGAGAATTCTCCTCTCTATCAAAAATATATGTACAACAGTTGGTTTAAATCGGTTTCTGTTCTTCTTTACTTTTGGTAAACACACACACACACACACACACACAAGAACAAGAAGTACATGTGTACAGGAGCGCAAACAACAACAACTACAACAAATCGATTGGCTCTGGCGATTCCTGGAAAGTGGCCGAGACAGCGATCCATTCGACAATCGTGCCAGCCAAAAAACGAAATAAAATGTCAGATGGAACAATGAGCGAGAGAGAGCGAGAGAGAGCGAGAGGGAGCGAGAAAGACAAGTGCGGCAAGTGGCCAAAAGGGGGGCACGTAAACCAAAGCAGGGCAACAGGGACACGCCCATCTTCCAACAGACAATGCAAATGGCACAAGTAAGCTTTACATACATATATACATACAAAACAAATATATATAATATATATAAGTATATATATATACATATATATAGCTCTCAAAACTGTGATCGCCGGCGTCACTCAGACAACTGTTTTATTTTCTTCGTTCGTGATCTGCAACTGCACATTATAGGGTATTATGGAGTATATACAACAAATGCTCTTAAATGTCCCTCTTTTAGTGTATTATTGTAATTTTAACTCTAGAATTCATTAATTCATTTTAACTTTAGGGCATTTAATTATAGTGTCAAGTATTTTAAATAGATTTTTAAAATTTTAAAGCAAAAACTTCATATTTGTCTGGCTTATATTGCATAGACTATCAATATTATTATAATTTATTTCAAATTTTCTTTAGCGAGCCTATTAGTAGTATTTATCGAACATTTGTAAATTCCTGTAATAAAATTAAATTAAAATATTTAACAGCTGTGGGGTATCTCACAGTCGACTACAAATTCTGGCCTTCATATTTGTTATATTTCATTATTGACACAAAATTCAAGTCCGTTCGACATTTTTGCATTGTGATTCAGTTTGCATATTTTAGTAGGTATTTCTTAAAATTGGAATTCACACACACGCACACCCATACTAATATACATACGCTGTTAAATGGGGTATATACGACTATATGTAGTGGTAGTTACTTTTATATATGTATATTGGTTGCAATCTTTGCACATATATCGCAGTGAAACTTACAGTTTTTACTTTCATGTATTGCTGCAGTTTTTTTTCGTACTTTGTGGAAGGTTTTTTATTTTGGGCGTTTTACATTGTCACGACTTTTGCTTACCTGTCAAAGAGAAAGATGGAAAGACAGCAGAATGAATTGGGGTCATTAGTAAAAGGTACAACAGTGGAAAATCACTTAAGATAGCATATATACACATATATACTTATTTTATATTGCTAATAGAACTAATCTTGCTTAAATCTGAACTTAATTATATAATTAGTGATAATTCTTATACGGCTTATGAACATTGGGGTTTACTTATACAAATATCTATATAGAAAACATATAAATATCGATGACTTACACTCGAAGAAGAAATTGTATTTCGGTTTAAGGTTTAAATCATTAAGTTTTAGTTCGTAAACCCTGTTTAAAAGAATACAAATTGTTTCTTATATGTAACCATATCATTTTTAATAGTTTTTAAAGATTTGGTCATTACTTTCTTTTGAACGTTTGTTTGAAATTCTTTTAAATATCATATTAAAATTTTTTTTAGTATACTAAAAAGTCAGTAAGAGGAAAATCTTGATTTTTGTTGTATTTTGTTTTTATGTAATTACGAACTAAATTTGAGTATCACTTACTTTATTAAAGATGTTTACTAACTACGTTAACTGTTATAGTTCCCAATTTCATCTTTAAATTCATTTTTCTTTTCCTCTTTCCCTCTCTCTTCCATTACAAAATTCCATTTGAATGCCCAAACCCAGTTTTAATTAAACAATAAAACTCTGAAACTTTACTAAGCCGTGGTCAAAGGGAAAATCATTTATGGTAAATAATTTCAAGTCAATTCGAAATCAATAAAGAAAAAAAAGTGAAGCTTCAACAGAACAGGATCAAAGGGAAGAATATGCTTCATTAGGACGAAGCTTGTTTTTGATTTAACAGAGCGGAGCAGAAGATGGAAACTAATTTTGACTAAGAAACGCAGCAGAAACCTCGCCTCAAAAGCAATTTTTAATTACAACTCAACTGAAATTTATGTCGAAAAAAGAACCCGAGAGAAAGGCAGTGGGAAAGAACACAAAAAAAGAAAAATGCTTGAGAGAGTAAGAGAAGAATCTGTGCAAAGGAAATCGACATGCAGATTAAAAGGAAGTTGCATGCAACACAGGACGTGGACGTGGTGTGCAAGGCAAAAAAATTCGATTATCTGCAAGAGGAAAACTGTAATTAAATCTATGGGGTTTTCCTACACACACACACGCATACAGAAGATACATACAAGGAAAATGTGAAAATGCGGGGCAAAAAAATGCGGAAAAAAAAACAAATTGTAGCAAAAAAAGAAGAAAAACGAATGCTACGAAATCACGTAAAGCAAACTAATACCGCAACAAGGCGTGCAGATTGCATGCCCACACACACACACATAGACACAGACAGGACGCACAGGATGGGAGTCCTGTGCATTTCTCAGCAGCGAGACTGCGCAGCAAAGTGGGCGGCGTTACGCCCACTCGTTCTTGGTCTTTAGTGGCAGGGATTAACAGCGAGCCAAATGGCAAAAGCTTAGGCCAGACCCGTACTCGTCGCCGTACCGTTAGCCGTTGCCGTTGCCGTTGCCGTGCCGCAGCCCGTACTCGGAACCATTCAAAAGCCAGCGCCAAAGAAGAGGCTTCATTAGCATATACAGCAAACGGTGTGTGCAAGTGTGTGTGTGTGTGTGTGTGTGTTTCTATGTGTGTGAGTTGCTAAAAACAAAAGAGGCAAACGTTTCTGTCGGTTGCGGGCGGTATATGTATGTGCCACGCCTGCTGCGCCCATGCCACTTGCCACGGATACAGTTGCGGGCAAATGAACAAACGCCAAGAATGTGGCAGCAAAAAAAAAAAATTTTTTTTTTTTAATAGTTAGGTTATGAGAAGACAGCGCAATGAAGAGTGGGGATTCGCGGCACAACTGGTTGCAAGATGCCAACTTACTCAAACTCCAAGCAGCCGGAGAGATGCACCTGAGCAGCAACAGCAGCGGCAGCAGCAGCCCAGAGGACCGAACAGGACGCAGCTTTGAATGCCGGAAATGAACATTGAAGTTGGACCTCCCATTCGAAACCCTTGCTTCCGTTCCTCCCCCACTTCCACCCTTCTCGCACTCAAGCATGGCCAACTAAATAACGTCGTAACTGCCCAGCCCTCTCCTCTCCTCCACTCTCCCCTCCTCTCTCCACTCACCACTCTCTCCACCTCCGCCTTCGTCAAACACAAAAGAAATTAATTTCATTTTTTTTTCGACCCGCACATTTCTTCTCCTCTATTTTTTGTTCAAACTTTTTTCTACACCCACTCGATGTTTTGTTTTGCAGCGAGTTTTTTGCCAAGCCGAAAGAGAACATTTTTCGCAGCTAAACCAAACATTGATTGTCAGCTGGGCGGCAGCTGTGGCAGCAACATACAAAACACAGATCCTTGCAACCCAGCCAAAGATGAACAACAGGGACACACACACACACACACACACACACAAGTGGCAGCCAACTTGATAATCATGATCATGATGATGATGGCATTCCGGCCCGCTTCACAATAGCTGGCAGTTTGGCTAAGCAAAATGTCAAAGATATATTTTTTATTTTTCTCCACATCTAGTAAACTTTAAAATGCGCTTTTCGATTCTGCTAATGAACCTTTTTTCAAAAAAATATATTGTAAAATTCATAAAGTTCATAATAGTCAAGAAAAATTTAAATCAAGTTGAAAAGTTTTTTTTAAATATTGTCTTAAGTCATTCAAGATACATATTTCCTATATCCTATCCAATACATATTCATATTTTTTATTCTATATTTCCTTTACATCAATACTACAAGTCCTCTTAATAATCACAACTCTTATTACCAAAACGTTTTTCTGTTCCTTTTCTTAAAGCCCGAAAAAGTTTTAGGTAAAAAAAATCATTTTGTATACAAAATAAACCATATACAAGATATATCTGCTACTACTATAGCTACTATAAAATTCCTACTACACTAAAAATACACTACACTAGTTTACAAATCTTCGCACATGTTGTTAGGGTATCTATGCAAAGCAATGTTGCCATGTTTTACGAGGCGTATGCGCAACCAAGAAAAAAAATAAAAAGAAAGAAAAGAATAGAAAAAATTGCCTGGGCGCGGAAGTGAATGAAGATTCTCCGGCTATAAAGTGTCTCCACTGTGCAACAAGAGCGTCAGCTGCAACAACAACAACAACAACAACAGCAGCAACTGAGCAGCATTTGAGTTACGGAAATGAAACGTCAGGCCAGCTCCGAGCATCGAGCATCGAGCGCCGGAACGCCACAGAGCTGTGTGTGTGCGTGTGTGTGTGTGTGTGTAAGCTCAAGAGTAGCAGAGCAAGAACTACAACTACAACTATAGCTTCAGTTACAGTTACAGTTACAGTTACAATACACAGACGTTGCCTCTGTTGCAGCCATTTGAGCAATTGGGCGTTGCTGCCCGCCTGCATAGTCAAAGAGGAAAGAGATCGAAGCAGCAGCAGCAGTAGAAGCAGCAGTAGGAGCAGTAGGAGCAGTAGAAGCAGATGCAGAAGAAGAAGCAGCAACATGCTTGGCAGACGTTCCCTGTACGTGAATGATGTTTAGATTAAATGGGCATAGCCGTAGAGCACGCATAAAGCACTCATTCAGGTCGCGTTGTCCGCCATGTTGTTTGCTACGCAGGTGGCCCGCTCACACTCGTACAATTGTCATGCCAACTTCCACTCTTCGAGAAAAAAAAAAAACAAAAATAGAAAAAATACAGCCCACACTCGGTGGACTTTGGCTTTTGGGTTTAAAGCTTCCTGCTACGTGACCATCAGGCTGACCAATGTCTCTGTATAACCGTTCCTCTTTATTTTCTTTTTTTGTTTTTTTTTTTTTTTGCATATGATGCAGGTGTCTGGCTCTTCTGTGCCTTTGCGTGTGTGTGTGTGTATGTGTGTGTTTGCAATTTACTAACTGCTTTTACGCGCGCTCGCGTTCAGCTTTGCGAAAAACCGCAACATTTGTCGCCGCAACTTTTACGCTACTTCTTCTATGTTTTTTCTTCCTATGTTTACACAATTACAAAGCAAAACCTAACAACATAAGGACGATGTTGACGTCGCTGCTAACGCGCTACCAACGGTATAGCTGCTTGCATTTTAATTAAAAATTCTTCAAAATTTTGCTTTGTGTTTGTGCTTTTTCTCTACCAATAATATCCTTGAAGTTGTTGTTTCTCTTGATGCTTACCACCTAAAAGTAGACCACATATTTTTAATTTAACTGCAACGGCAACATGGTGAGCGTTATTATGTATACAATACCAAAAATAAAAAAAAATTCTGTAAGTTCAAAGGATTTAAACTAAAAGTTAATTCAAATCTCTTTTAGTTTTCTTTTTCTAAACAATGCGTAAACTTTTCTTTGACAAAGCATTTAATTAACTATAAAATATAAAGTTAATCAAAAGAGCTTATCAGCATCTGCTATCTTGGTTGTCTCTCACAATTTCTGGCTAATCTTTACTCTACAATGAATTAGCATACATCTTTGCCTCCTGTATAGTTGCATTTTCTGAGCTAATAAAACCTTAAGCAGGCGAACTCCCGTTACGCGTGCACACAGAGAAGAAACAAAAATAAACGTCATATTTGAACTTGAAGACATCGGTCGAATAAAAGTGCGCACGCAATGAACGAAGAAAGAAAGAAGCAGCACCAAAAACAGTAAATGCTGCACACAAAGCGACGACACGTAGGTGAAGCAAAGCAGAAAATAAAAGTAGTCGTCGCGTCGCAGCTGCTGCACATTGAGGAAGTTTGAATTATCAAAATACTCAGCAGACACAGCACATACACGCACACACATACAAACCAGACAGCGATAAAAAACATATGAGCTAAGGGAACAGAGCCAGACAACAACAGCAGCAGCACCAGCGGCAGCAGCTGACTGACGAAAATAGTACGCGGCGATAGGATAACCAAAGCAAAAATGGCAAAATTTTCGTCAAAGTGTGTGTCTGTGTGTGTGCGCCTGAAAATCTGCCGCTAAAGCGGCCGGCATTTTTATTATTATTATTATTATATGTTATGTTATGTGTATTTTCGCTTTGCGCTCTTTCGCTTTTTGAACTCTGCTTTACACGCTTTATACTTTTATTTACATTGCGCGACGGCTCTGCCTCTGCCTCTGCCTCTGCCACTGCTGCCGTCGTTGTCGCTTTTTGCTATTTTATTACTCGGTCGCTCGGTCACATGAGCGAGTTTTCGTTTCATTCACTTTGCCACTTACTTTACATTACGTTACTTTACTTTAGCTTCTGCTTCTGGTTCTGCTTCTGCACTAGCTACAGCTTCTGATGCTTCTTCTTACTTACGGTTTCTATATTTGCTCTGACGCCGTTTACGTGTCGTATTTGTTTGCGCTTGTTGTATTTGATTTTTGTTTTCGATCTTTTATTTTGATTTCGACAAACTGTAGATTTTGTTTTCTTCATAATTTTGTTATTGCTGTAGGTCGTAATACTGTTGCGTTTCCGCTTTATTAATTGCCTATTTACAGGAGCACATAGTCAAAATATTAAATTAATTTACCAATTTCGACTTAAATTAATACAAACATAGTTGTTTTATACATTTAAAAAGAAGGTATTACATGTAAAAAAAAAAAACGTCCTAACCAATCAAAAAAAATGATGCAACTTGTGCAAACGTTGTTACACAAGCCTAAAAAAGGGACGACACAACATCTTGTTTCAAAAGTCCCAAATAAATTCCCTAGGCCCAAAAAGTAATTTAACGGTTGTATTCATTATTGACGATTACCCTTCAGCAAGCAATTAAACGGTTTTCTTCCCCTGGAACACAATTTGAAGATATTGGAAGAGTTGTTGGCTAATATTGACTTAAATATCCTTAAAGTTTGTTGATTATATAGATGTTTGTTTTATTAATTAATCCGGCAGATAGATAATATATTAACAATCATTTATAATCGTTCTCTTCCAATTTTCCATCGATTTTATTTTTACTGTTTTTATGAAACATTATTAAACGTTTTTAATAGAAGCCTAGTTGTGCACTCCCTTTGCCAGTGTCTCAATTCCCCATTCGATATACGGCCAACGATTGCATTTGTCAGGTCCTGTATTGATGAGGTCTGTGCACAATCCTTTTCCCAACACCCCCCTGAAGTTAAGCCCCACCTTAGCCAAATAGACAAGCGAACAATGCTATATATAATTACATAAAGTCAGGAGCTGGTACAAAAACAGAAAAAAAAAGAGTAAACCCCAACCAGGCAAATGCTAAGCGCCAAATGGAAAAATCCCTCGTTTTAATTTCTCTTTAGCGCACCCAAAAAAATAAAAAATACAGAAAGGAAAACAACAATAACAAGAAGAACAACTAAAACAGAGCGAGAAAAATGCGCCCAACCACCCAACCACCCACCCACTCACAACTACTAAATAACCGATTTTTTTTTTTGGATTTCCTTCTTTTTTTTGAGGTACGTTTCAACTCATCAGCAGTTTTTTTTTTTTTTTGCTGTTGCTTGGGGCTTGGTGCTATGGTGGATTTTTATTTCTCAACTAATCCCATGCCATGCCACACCCTCCGATTTCGTAACGCCTCCACCCCCCAGAGCCGCGCCCACTTTACCAACGTCGACAATTTTTCGTTTTCCACATTTTGTTGCTGTTGTTGTTTTTGTTGTTGGCAAAAAGATATAGATTACATTTGTGTGTTGTTTTCAGCTGCAAAATGTATATCTACGATATAATATATATATGTATATACTATATATATAGATGTATATATGTATTATGTATGTAACGAAAAAAGGTTTGCGTTTCGGTTTCTTGTCTTTTTTTCTTATTTTGTCGCCCCATTTTCGCCTTGCTTCATTTAGCGCAGCTGCCTCCTCGAACCCTTCTTCTTCACCATCCTCTCCCACCCGTACCCTTCCCCTTGTTTTCTTGTGCAATGACCAAGCAACTAAAACCGAATCAAAACCCAAGCAGACGAGAGAACCAACCATCAAACAGAACCCAATAGACCAACTAAAAATTGTCAACTTCAAACTATAGAAAGATACAACTGCAAAACATTGAACGGTCAGTTTGTTAGTGTGTACGTACATATGTATGTGTGAACATTTTCCTGAAAATTTGAAACTTTGCTGAACATTGTTTTAAATAAGCTTTGACTGCATTTGCGCTGACTTTGCTACCTCGCTTTCAACAAAATTGGGTATATCCATTAAAAAGTTAAAGAGATAATGTAAGAGTTCTCGGTGTTTCATCATGTGTGATTTTTGTATATAACTTTGAATATACATATGTTATATGAATAATAATAATAATAAATATCAGGGTATTGTTCAATTCAGATTTCAATTAATTATTTAAAATTCTCATAAGCAAATTTTTCTCTCAATACCAGCTCGACTGAGTTGTGATATTTAAATAGGTTCTTGGTAATATTACCTAATTTTCAGTCAAGCTTTATCTTACTAAGTAGTTCTTCTTTCCTTATTATTTTCTAAACTGTCTTTGCCTATATGTCTAACACATATCATAATGAATTATATCTAAAATATATGTATATATATAATCTAAAAGTAAAAAATATATATATATATATATACGTATATCTACGCACCTTTCTAAGTAATGCTCATAAGGCAAACAAATACTTTTATATCGAAAATTTATATCGTTGTTCAATTATTAGAAAAAGAAGGTAAATGTCCTTTAAATCTTGTAACTTGTAACATTTTAGCTTATATTTAAAGTCCATATTTCGTGAACTAAGGAATCAACGAATTGAAAAACTTTCTCAAATCCGATTCAATAAATAAACTCAAATTTTAAAGATGCTCAAGTGATAAACACGACTTCTATTCAATAATATTAATTATTACTTAAGGAATTTTCCCAACTCGGTGTGTATCAGTTAGTTTGTGCATGTGTGTGTGTGTGTGAGCCACCTTACTGCCACTGCGGAACTGTGATTGATGTTCTTGGAAGCGTGCCCGCAATCCTCACCCCCACCCCCCACCCCCCACCCCACATCCTCTTTCTCCCGACCAAGTCGATCGATTAAAGGCCAAAGTAAAACCTTAACAGAAAACTTAGAGGAGCCACCCTTAACAACAAAAAAAAATAAAATAGAAAAGGTGGGGGGGTTGGTAAATCTCAGGCATACAAAGGAAAAAAATAAAAAATAAGCAAATGAAAAAGAGAGGAAACGTTGTCCAGTTGTTTTTACATTTCTTCTGATTTTCTTAAATAAATTTGCCTGCGCTCTCTCACTGTCCAAGGGGGGTTGGGAAAGCGGCGAGGGGAGGGGAGGGTATGGTGAAGGTGAAGGGGAGAAGGGAGGCCGCAACCCCCAGCGAACAACTCATTTAAGCACTAAAAAGAAATTAAGAAGTAGCCGCCGTTTGCAGCGCAAATGAATGCAAAAGGAAAATAAATACAAGAATAAGAAAACGAAAAAAAAGGCAAAACAAACCAACTTCGCAGAAGAGAACAAAAAAGAAAAAACAAATTGAAAAATATAAAAATCACAGCCTCGGAAATACCCTGATTACGCTATCTGTGTAAGCCGTGCGTATATATGTGTATGTGTGTGGGTGTGTGTGTGTGCTCAAGTGTAAGCCGCCCCACTCAACTATAACTGCACACACACACACTTACACACACACACACACCAGTGGAGAGGCCGCCCACAATTTCAGTTCCATTTCCATTCGCACAGCTCAATAGGCCTTGAGATAAGCGCTTTTCATACACCCCCCGGCCCACCCTCTACCCTACACAATATGGCAAAGCCGCGGGGGGGTTTGTTCGCCTGGGCACAATGCACCCGCACTGGCCAAACGGCCAGATTCGCTGTTTGGGTCTTGATAACCCGCTATTGTACACACAAAAGCTGTGGAGCAACCGGCGCATAATCGTTGTGCACACCCCTTCATGACCCCTCCACCCCCTACCAACCCACTTTCATACCCTACAATTCCCCATGCGTCTCTAACAATTTGATTTCTCTGGCTCAACTTAAGCGTTTGCTGCTGTTGTTGTTGTTGTTGCTGTTGCATAGTTTGCCCGTGGCCAGCTGTAGCCACACATTTGCAGCGCTCGTACCTCCCCCAACCCCCGTCGATCAAACCACAAAAAAAGAGGTGGGGGAGAACCCATTCAACTAGCAGGCCCGTTCATGTCAATTCATGTCAACTGAGGCAAACCGATTTGGGCTTTAACTTTGAACCGTTCTTCTAGTTCTTATTGGCGATCATTTGATTTTGACTTCCGAGCTATATACCCTGTAAACGAGACACTTTGTACCCACTGAAAATGGCTAAAGTGGGTAAATGTTTCTGTGAAAATGTGTGTAACAGAGAAAAGAAGGCGTGGCAAACAACATATATGTATATATGTATTCTTGATCATTGCCTGTCCGACCGTATGTATGAACTAATGGATCTCAGCAACCAAGAGAGCTAGAGACTAGAACTTATATATACAGGTTCTCCTATATCACGCCCCCATCCGATTTGTTTTCGATAATCGATAACTCTTCCGGTTTGCTGGTTATCGATAATATGTTTTAGTTTTTCGAGCATATCCTAAACAGCAGCATTCAAACCTCACTCAATAATAAGCTACATACCCTTTAAATTTGCTAAATAGAAATAAAATCAAATGCCTTGTAAATCCTGTACATAAGTAAAAACAAACACCATTCGAACATAATAGACTATATTAGGGAACGCAACATTTAAATCTAGAAATCAAATCTGCTGCTTATTTCCTGAATATTTTCAATGTGACCTCAATTTTCTAGAATAAGTATGAAATTAGCTTAAGAACCCCTAATTATTAATAATGTGATCAAGCTGTCAATAATGAATGCAATAAACGAATTAAACAAAGACTACAACAAATATGCTCGACTAGAAAATACTCAGCATATTATTGACATTTCACAATCGCTTGCAGAGTATCTTTATAGTCTGTCTTAGATTCTTATTTTTTATAATGTTGCTTTTTGGTTAGTTGAAGTTTTCTCGCTGCAGCTGTTGCCGCCACTTTGCTGGGAAGCACTTGGTAAACTTTGACGCTTCTAGATGGGTGAACTTTATTTATTTATTTTTCTATTTTTACCTTTTGCAACTACACTTTGCAAAAATATCGATTAGCGCATTCACTTTGCAATTGGCTTTCGATAAATGTTTGAAGTTCCAATCAAGTGGAAATGCTTCAACTGCAGAAAAAGCATCTCTTAAAAAACAAAATCAGAAATTAAACAACTAAATTATATAAAAGAATGTAGTCTCTTTTATAATAACCGCATCCCAATAGAAATATTAACTAGTTTTTGCACAACAAATTTAAAAACTTAAAAATGTTATATTTTTCATATTATATATTATAATATTACTAGGTTTAGACCGTCTGAACATTAATCTTAGAATTTTAACTAAATAATGAATAAAAATAAATCAATTTAACGCGATTTTTCTGGCTCTTGCGAAAGTTCTCAAAGGCAAACAAACATTTAGCATTTGGCATGGCTAAAAGTATTTCATTGTGTGATTTTTGGCATTATGCTAGTGGTTTAGTGGTCATAACTTTCACATTATGGGCCCAAAAAGTTCGGACTCAATTGGTGGCTATTGGAAAAACGTTAAGAAAAAGCAGAAATAAAAAACAACAAGAGCAAAACAAATACAAACAGGCAATGGACTATGTAACTTTTGGGCGCAGCCCAGCAGGAAAAATGAAGGGAGAAACCAAAAAAAAAAATCGCTCAGTTTCATTGGCTTTCACGTTTTTTAAGCTTTTATATATATTGTTTTTTTTTTTTTGTGCTTGTTACTATGTCTCAGTTTCTGATGCCCGCTAATTGCGAGTGAGCGAGCCAAAGGCCCTATTAAGGGTGTGGTGTGTGCGTGTTGGAGTGGAAGTGTGTGTGTGTGTGTGTGTGCCTAATTAATGGCATTATTTGATGGAACACGATGGCAAGGCGAGCCAATCCCTTGGAAAGGTGCGTTAAACTAAATTTGGAACACAATAGCAGAAAGTCAAAAGAGTGAAAACTTGAACTTGAAAAGCGCCTGTGGATAGGCAACGTTTAAATTACTTTTTGTTGGTTAATCAACCTAAAACATAATTCTTCTCAAAATGACCCTTTTAAGAAAGAAAAAAAAGTCCGTATATGCAAAGATATATTTTTTACAGTTAACGCACATACCTTATGCAATACAGTTTGTACTCCTCGTGCCTTTTAAGATCGCAGCTGTTCTCTCGTTTTCTCTTTTAGTTAAAATCGGAGTATTATTTTGTAGTAGAGTACGTTGGACAAATTGTAGTAGACGACGTGACGGAATTTATTTCATACAATATATAAATTTCTTTTTTGTATGTTTAAGGATTGTGAGATACCCAAACAAAAGAGAAAATATATGCACACCAAAAACTTTGCTACTTCTCTATATATATTATATATATATGAACTTATATATACATATATGTATTTTGTAAATAATAAACAATAATATTTGTAATTATAAAAACACACGCACAAACTATTTGTTTAATATAATATATAGATAGATAGCAAAATGGACGCAATCGTTGCGATTAGTTATGAATGCATTAAAGTATATAAGAACGATAGTATGAGTCAGATGAAAGCATTAGATATATGTATATATATGTGTGTATATTATTTATATTTTGGAAATTTGTTTTTTGTTTTTGATAAATGTTTATCAACACGTGATTTCAATTTGCACAAGATTTTTTGATTTAATGTTATTTTATTGTTTGCTATGCTGGCCAAGAGAATGAAAATTGTATTAATGACAAATGCTGAAAAGGCAAAATATTAATTGTACAAAGTAAGAGAGACAGAGAGAGAGAGAGAGAAAATGCATTTAAGCTGCGACACCATCTGGCTGGCAAATCAAAATCAAAAACAAAAAATTGAGCGCGCCTAGTTCAATAAACCGTAATACGCGGAAAGCCAAAACACACGCGAATAACGTTGCAAAAGGCAAATGCACATAAAATAAATACGATATATTTATTTTAAAAAAAGAAAACAATCATAAAAAGTGAATCGCGCAGTCAGCAGTTGGCGGCAATTGTCACTCATACACTCACATTCACACTCACTCACACTCACAAACTCACACTCACACAGCCACATTACAAAAACTTGCAAGGCTCAGCGACAGCGAGGCAACATCAACGTCATACGAAAAGGAATGTTGCGGCAGCGACACATGTGTTTGATGTGTGCAGCCAGCGAGGCCGGCAATATGTTTGCATGTATATAAATATGTGTGTGTATGTGTGTGCGTGTATGGGAATGCCTCTACGTTTACTACGTAATCCCGAAAAAAAACGTAAGCCCAAGTCGTGTAAGTTGTGCCCTGCTTGAATTTTTATACGTTTCGCGGCATTTCTTTTAGTCTGGCGGTTTGTTCTTATTGGACTTCTGCTGCTGGTGCTGGTGCTGCTTGTTTGTTCTTATTAGGGGAAGCCAGACAGCGGCCTGTCTGCGCCGATTTTGCACTTGCAATAGTGTGAGTGTTTATGAATGTGTGTGTAAATATTTATACGCGCGCGAACTTGAATTTATGCAAAACAAAAACAACCAAAAGAGTCTACATACGAGGGGCAGACCGCGACACACTAACGGTGCATGAACTGGGGACCGAGTTTTATTTTTAAGCACTTTTTTCGGCCAGTTTAAATTTGATTTGGTCGCAGAACTCGCACATCTCGCAGAATTTGCACGACTGACAGCCGCGATTCGGGTAATTAAAGGAACTGACTATAGAGGGGACTACGCAGCGGTCCAATTGCCGATATATACATATGTCCAATTGGAAATGACGGCCGCGAGCAGACGCTAGGGGGCGAGTGTGCGGGCGGTTGCAAGTACGCGATAATTACAGCAACGTGGCGGCAACCGAATGTCCGATCGAAGCAAGACCCACCGAGTACAAATGTTGTCTGATGGCTGGCAACGGCAAAGTTGGCAGCATTGACCGTCGTCGCTGCCGCTGCGGCGCAAAGAAAGAAAGAAAAAAACACAAGAAAAGGCAACAGCAACGGCAACGACAACGGCAGCAGCGGCAACGGCAGCGTGTGAGCGAGTGCACACACACACACACATACACACATACACACCGATACGCCGTACACACACATACAGTTACATACATACATATGCGACAGACCGATGAACGATGATGATGAACCGAATTACAAATAAAAGATGATGCCAAAAGACGACGACGTCTACGTTGACTGCGACGACAACGATTAGCAAACAGTCAGGCGCAAGGAGCAAAGCATACACATGCAAGAACATACACCCACACACACAAGAACACAACACACACACACACATATACAGGCAAAGTAGCAGCGGCAGCGAAAAAAATCGGTCGCAATCGGAAAAAATTGCAGAGCGTAGCCGCTCTCTGCACATAAAAAGAGAAAAAAACATAAGCAAGCCGCAACTCACACTAACGCACACACACAGTCGGCAGAGACGTAGTCAAGCATACAACAACAACGTAAGCAGCAAGCACTACAAAAAAAAATCCAAGCAGCGAAAAAATGAGAAGAAACACTGAGAGCAGCAGCGCCGGCAACAACAACAACAAACACAATGAGCTCAGCAAGAAAGCTTGAAAAAATTGCGGCACAACACGCGCACTGTGGGTCGCGTTAGCTCAAAACGTGAACGAAACTTTTGCAGACAACAACAATTTGCATTATTGATGACCAGCGAGAGGCGTAGGCGCCACCCAATACCCCACACACTCATTTCTTAACAAACTTGCGGCAAACTTACAAGTGAGCATGTGTGTGTGAGCGAGTGAGTGAGACAGTGTCGTTGAACGAGTGGCGCATACATAAGGGGACCTCAAACCAAGAGCGAGCGAGTGAGTGGGTGGCGGGGCCAAGTATATAACACCCTTAGAAAATGACCAACACTGACCAAGCCACCAAATCCGACGATGTACGCCCATTAACTGGAGATGAATTCGCTTGCCCATGATTTGTGTTGGGTGTCACCCAGCGGTGGGGTGGAGGAGGCAGCGGCATGTGCCGGGTATGAATCGGTAAACTAAATCGCTGAAAGCGGGACCAGTAAAAACAATGGAGCATTTTAGCGACAGAAGAAAAAATAGAATTTAGCAATTGATGGCCATCTTTTTTTCTTCCTTGGTAGTTTTGCTACAAGCGAGAACAAGAAACATGAATGTCCAAATAGGTGTGGACATGGTCCGCGAAACTAGAAAGAATGGACAAATTTAAGGAATATTTGCTTTGGGCTTAATATTCTATATGCTAGTTTAAACTAACTTTTACACAGGGTCGTAGGAGCCCAATAAATAAATGAAAATATAGTTTGAAATTATTCGGTAACTTGTAAAATCCACTTTTATTTCTTACGACATCCTGCACCACTGTGCGACAAAAACAATGCGCCGTAAAGAAAAAATTGCTCTCTCGAGCAGCAACAACAACAACGGGACTGGCCAGCATTGAATTTGAAGACAAGAAAGAGGACGAAAAATACACACAAAAAAAATGCATGACTGGACAGACGCAGCCTCGGCCGTGGAAGCACGAGAAGGGAAGCTACTTGGACCAGTGGAGACTGAGAATGAAAGTGTACTATGAGTCCAAGCTTACACTCACACACTCAGGCACACACACAAACTCGCGACTGCAAATGTATGAGTAGAGCAGCTGGCCCATTGTTGGCGGACACACTTATGTGTGTGTGTTCGTGTGAAGCATTTTTCTTTGCGCTTCACTCAATTTGAAATTTTTTCTTTTATTTTGCCTCCTTTTCGCTCAGCAGCGGTTGTGCTGTGGTGCTGTTTCCTTCAAAAAGTTCAAAGTGGCAAGCCAAAGCGCGCTCTCACTCGCAGAAGCGGAGCGCGCTCACACACACACACACACTTACACTGAGACACTTTGGCGACGTGCTGCGGGGCAAAAAAAAAAAATACTCAGAGAGCCAGAAGAGCGAAAAAGAAAAAAAAACAAACGAAATCTGCACAGAAAATAAAAATTGTTTGCAAGAAAGAATGAAAGAAAAAATCGGAAAAAATGCAAGCCAAGTGGTTGCTGGGCGCCGGCAAAGGGGGACTAGGTGAAGGTGGAAGCATGCTGACTGTTGGGTGTGCCCGCTATGTCTGCAACACCACCCCCCTATTAACTGGGTTGCTGCCACCAACGCCGCTGCTTTGGCTGCTGCTGCTGCTATAGCTGCTATTGCTGCTATTGCTGCTACAGCCGATGTCCAATGTCGCCGCTGTCGACGTCTGCTCTGCTGCGCTCGTGTGTGTCAGTTTCAGCTGCTCACATAGTTGGCCAAAGATAAAGGTGACGTTGATGGCACGGGGGAAGCAATGCAATGGGGCCAACTAGGGGCAGGGTAGGTTAGGATAGCTTGCTAGCGATGGGAAGACCCTCAAGTGTTGGCATGAAACAAAAAAAAAATACAATAAATACAAGCAAGCACATGGCGTTGCTGTTGTCGCGGCATATGCATGTGTGACATGCATACATTCATACATATGTATATGTACAGATACTCATACATACAATTCATATGCTCAAGCATATGTAATCTGTGTAAATGTATATGTAATAGCTTTATGTATGTGTGAATGTATGTTTATCTCGCAGTTAATCATGTACGTGCGTGCATACCAGAGTAAGCGACGGCTAGAAAGAGCGAGCGAGCGAGCTTGACCACATTTCCTAAAAGCATTCCACGACGAAGTGTCCAGAATAATTAACGCTTAGCAAAAATCGAATTTAACAGCAACGCTGTACAATAAAAAAATAAAAACGAAACTAAGTGGCAACACTGCCAACGTAGTGTTTGAAAGAGCTAGCAATAACAATAGGAAACATATACACACACGCACACACACACACACAAAGTCCAGTTTGAGGTCCAGTCGCAGTCAGCAGCCATACAACATTTTTCAAGGCGATGCAGACGCGCCAAAAAAAAGGGGGCCACCATACAAAATTACAAAAACAACAACAGCACCGTCAAAATACGACGAACGACGCACCAGGCGCTAGGCAAGACGAAGCGACGTCAACGTTGACGTCCGCAAAGCTTCTCATACAAAGCGACGCCATTGAAGTTGCGGTCGACGACGACGACAACGACGAAGTCGCAGCGCACTACGGCAAAAACATTCAAAAGTACAAGGGCAACTCCAACAACAACAACAACGACAGCGAGACAGAAAATAAAAATGGGCAAAAAAAGTTTTATACATAAATGTGGTGGCAAAGCGAGACGAGAGCAGGAACCAACACCAAACTCCAAGAACATGTGCAGAAACAACGGCGACGACGCTGACGACGAAAGAGATACAAACAAACACAAGCTGTGTAGCTGTGTGGCTGTGTAGTTGCCACCTTTTCCCCGTTCATTGGCAACTCCTGCTAAGTGGCGGGTCGAGGGCGGCAAAAAGGAGCGAGGCTCCCACAGATGGCCGGCAAACTTTTGCAGCAAAAATAAAAATGGAGCGCACGTTAGCAACAAAAACAAAATGCAAAAGCAAAACTTGCAGCATGAATGGGAAGTTGTTGCCAACGTCCGCTGCCCGTCGTCTGAAGGCAGCGCGCGCCCTGAGGACGGTGTGTATGAGGGTGGCACGCCGTTTGAGTGTTGCGTCAGCTTGAGTTTGAGTGTTTTTTATTCTTAGTGTCTCCGTTGCTGCTGGCCAACAACTCAAGCCGGGCATCGCGTGTGCATTGAGTGAGCGTTAATATGCTGAGCACGGCAGGAGCACGACGCGTACATTAATGCCAGCCACCAGTGTAAGTAAGTGGTTGGTGTCTTGGATAAATAAAAATGGTTGCTGTGCAAATAAGTTAATGCGTTAAATGGTAGATAAATCGTTAAGTAAATTTCGTTAACAGAATGTCTGCTTATGTTCTTAAATGATTGAAATTCGATTAAATTTTATTGCATATCAATCTTACTATTATTTTTGATCATTGTTACAGCCACAATCCCAAAAGCAGCAAAAATATTTACAATTCTTGTAGTTAACAATAATGTGCAATAATAATCAATGTTAATTAAAAGCTGCGCACAATATGTTTATCAAAATCAACAATAACGGGAACAACAACAGCAATCAACGGTTAATGAAGCGGGCAAAATACAATTACAGTGGCGTTTGTCAAATGCAAAGCAGCGCAACATCAATGAATGCAATAACACGAACGCGAGGGAGAATTGGAAAGAGAAAGAGAGCAGCAAAGCGAGTGGGGAAGGGGAAGGCGCAACAGGAGAGCTCACAAACTTGCATAGATAACGGATAACGGCGCGACAAACAACTGTGGGTGTATTTTATATGTGCATGTGTGTGTATTTGTTTGTTTCTGGCGTTCAATTTTAAAAAGATAAACATGCACACATACACACACACAGACACACAGCTGCTACCTGTTTGATAGGAAATAGGTCGGAATGTCCATGTTCGAGACTAATATAAATAGTTAGCATTTATATTTACACATACATACATATATATTATTATATTATATTATATTATATAATATTATATTATTAAGAGAGCGGCAATAATTGCGTTTCATAGGTGCGACTGCTCTTCCACATGTTTTTTACACAGAGAGAAACTGCGTACTTACTTCAATGAGATAAAAGCAAATATCTGTATGTATTTAATATGCGAGAGCAACAAATACACTGGAAAAAGTCCCTAAAGATAACTAGGAATACAGTTAGATAAAGTCCGTACATAAATATGTATGTATTTAGTAGACGATAACAACAAATGTAATAAAAGATAAAAACCTAAAGATAACTAATAATATTATCTATTATAAATAGGAATAAACCATTAATAAAAATTTGCACTAAGTTCACATAATACATTTGCTATAAAAGCAAAATCAATAAATAGATTGAAATATTGTGGACGTTACCTTCCTTAAGAGTTCCCTTAACAAACTTGTATAAAAATTCTATTTAACAACAATAAGTATATCTTGTAACAAGTCATTTAAAAATCCTTAATTAATACTTAAGGTATTATAAATATTAGATCATTGCCTCCTTAACAACTCTTTGTTATTTGTATTACGAATGTTCCCATTTAAAAATGGATATGTAATTGTTGTTGGGGAAATTACAGCCATTTAGTCAGAGCTTAAGGCAATTACTTATTAAATTATTCAAGGCGTTGCCGGATAGTCACACTCACCTGTAGGTCCGATTCGGTGACATCGATTTCGCCGCGATAAACAAAATCGATAATTGTTTTTAGATCTGTGAATATGATGTCGGCGGGTAAAATAATCGTTGGATGCTTGCATGGATTTTCGAGCAGCAGCTTTTGGAAATACGTTGAGCAGGCAGATAAAACAACCTACCAAGGCAAAAATAAAATTCAATTAAAGTATGCCACAGTAAGTGTAAACTGATTGAAAATTGCAAATTTGTCTACATATATGTATGTATGTATGTATATAAACAGCACTCGTTACGAACCTTGTGGGCCTTGAGCGAGCCGTGCTCACAGGACAAGGTTACATCGACAAAGGAAAGATCCTCACGTAGCTGCTGAAACACTGACGTCATTGTGTTCTGATAGTTATTCCAGCGTAGACTAAAATATTGATGTCCCCGCACGGCTGCCATTTTGTCTGTGAGAGTCTTACTCTAAGCTTTTAGTTGCTGTTATTTTTAATTCTCTTTCTCTCTCTCTCGCTGTCTATCAATTTTCCATACGTTCACTTTCGCAACGATGCTCAACGCGCAGAGTGCCAAAAGCTCAGTGCTACGACGACTTTGAGGTCGTTAGCGCTGACGTTGGCGTTGTCGTCCTGCTTTCGACAGCGCTGCAAAGACAATACAAACACAAATTCCGTTAGTTGACCATTAAAAGTAACATTTAGGCTTGAAATAGATTTGCGCCTGCGTACACACCATATTGCAATTATTGTATTTCTTTTTCGCATAATAAATACCCAATTGTTAATTATTTACTCAACAGCAACAACAACGGCAACTGTTGCAACCCGCTGCAAGCATTTCTGTTTGCCTCTAAACCAAACGCGACGCCAATTGTGACTGAGCCAGCTTTTTGAGACATAGTCACGGATGCAAAAGGCCGCCTGCTGGGGCAAGAGATGTAAAAGGAGTCCATTGTGCGACGCATTACAACGTAAAGAGCACAGAGGAGCACAAACTCTGCCTGTCTCCCAAAACAAAGTAAAGGAGAAAAAACAGGTAGTCAATGGACTTTAAGATCGATTTCTGATTACCCTGTAATTCTATTTAAAACATCAATAAAAACCAATAAATCTAATCGAATGCGTTATCAGAATTGAGAAATGTTGACAAAAATAAAAAAAATAATAATGATTACGTCTAAATAAATATCAAATTCATTAAGGTCTTTAATAAAGATATACTTGAAACTCTTAAATATATTTTTATCATATTATTATAGGTAAATTTCCCAAAATCATAAAATGATTATCTATGTATATTAATATTAATGCTATTTTATTTATACACAAGGCACGTCATTCAAATTATATTGCATGATTTACCCTTTATAACATTTCAAGCTTTTCAATTTTTGCTATATAATTTTGTGCATGTGGCCCATTGTCCTTGTTGGCTGCGTTCGTGGCTTCAATTCAGAAAAGTTTTTAGTTTTGTGCATGAAAATTTAAAATGCTGCCTTCTGCCCAGGCCAAAGAAAGAAAACCGAAACCAGTTTTACTTCGAGTCGAAGTTTACGCTCTTAACATTTATTTTTACTTTTTAAGTTCTTTTTACGGATTTCAATAGCACGTAAAACCTCTTGTTGTTGCTAAGCTAGCTGGTTCGTTGTTATTGTCAAAAAAAAATAAATAAAATAAAATAAAAAAGTGAAATAGTAATGCTGAAAAGGATGCTGCTGGATGGTCGTAAGCAGCGATGAAGACTGCGGTAAGCAATTCAGTTAAAGAAAAAAAGGGATGTGCTATGCATAGGCATAGACACAGAAACAACAATAACAAACACATTTTTAAAAAAACGATCGAACGACCGCAGCATAAGCTGAATTTCAATTGAAGGATAGTATGCTGTTGCAACAAACCCAAGCAAATCAAACAAATAAGAGACAAAAAGATAACAAGCAACAAAAATTGCTTTAGTAATATTTTACCTGCTTACAGTTTTAAATGATCGGCGGGTTGACAGCGTAAAATCATCGTTTTTGTTGTTTTCCTCCCAACCAGAATTCAGTTTACAAAGCTAAGCAATGAAGATGACGTAAAAAAACTCAAAATCAAAACAATAAAGCGCACACCAAAATAAAAAATCAAAAAATTAAAAGAAAAGCTAAAAAGCAAATGCATACAGAAAAAGAAATTCCACCCACTTGCGAACTCCACAAAACGTGTTGGATTTAGTGAGCGAAAAGGCGAGAAAGAGAGGCAACGAGCTTTTAATCAGTCATGCATTTTGTGCGGCCTGTTTGTTTTGATGCCGCTTCTGCTTCTTCTCCATTTACGCGACCAATCTACATTTTTTTTCTTTTTGCTATTGTTTGTTGGTCCCCTGTTGCTCGTTGTGTTCGTCTCACACGAGCACACACACACACACACATATAGAAGAAGCCAAGTTGCCGCCTTTTGAAGACTTCGCTTCGTCGTTTTCCGTTGCTTGTTTGTTTGCCAAATAGATTCTTCTATGTGTCCATATTCTTTGCTGTTGTTTGCTCTTGAATATTTGTTGCCAGTAATGCGCATCACAATTTTCAGTAAGGTACATATGTATATGTATCTATTGCCTGTTTCGTAATATTATGTTCAATAAATTGCGGAAATTCCCTTTATCTGAGACGAATGTTTTTTTTTGTTAGTTACATTACTTTTTAGTTTAACAATATCAAACTGTTAATTGTTCTTTCAAAATTGTATTTTTATGAATTTGTAATTTAAACAGTAATGCCGTTTTTAACCCACTGTAAATTCAAACTGGGCACCCGCTTCATTGCGCTTTGATTATGCATGAGTAAGCGAGACAGCTGTTTTGCACGTTTTGCTTGCATAAGTATTGGTGTGTATCAAGTAGATAAAGAAGAAGCACAAGACAAATGACAGACTAAAACAGCGCTGATGCGGTGGGTGAAGAAGCAAAGAAAATGGATTTTAAACATTTTTGTTTTGATTATTATTGTTCTTGTCGCACAGCAACAAGGGGGCAAAACTTATAAAGTAAACTAGAGAGAGAGCAAATGCGAGCGGCTGTGTGTGAATTTGAGGCCGAAGTGCAGGTGGCATGGAAATTTGCACGGCGTATCTCCCCATTTCTACCCATGTAAATAAATGTAATTCTTAACATTGTCGCAATTGACATCAATTGATGTTTTTTTTTTTTTTATTCTGTACTGTCGTTTATATTTTTAGTTGTTGAGTTGTGTTGGTTTACCTTTTGTGTTGTTGCTATTTGTATTTAAATTTAGCGCTCTGTAATTTGTTGTTGCAAGTGTACATCAGCGCTGACGTTGCCACAGTCGTTCAATTTGTTGCTCTTTTGCATAATTGGTTGCACACATGGCACACGCATTACGTAGTCTTATTGTAAAATTATGCACTTTATATTTTTGCCGCCTTTGCTGCTTACGTTAACACGTTAACGTTACGCGTTACTGTGTTTTGCAGTGCACGCATAGAGATCACAATTACAGTAAGCGGTGCGTTAGTTTTTTGTTTTTGTTGTTGCGCAGTTTATTGGTTATTTTTATGCACATTTCAGGCATACACAATTACAACCACACGCACACAGAGATCGAGAGAGTCACTCTCATACATCTATAGTTTACCGCCAAGTATTATTTCACACTTGTCTTCTCTTTTATATTTTTGCACTGTTAATTTTTCGTTTTATTTTTATTTCCTTACGTTTATTTGCTGTTGTTCGTCCCGCTACCTTTCTGGTTTACGATGTTCTTGCCCGCTCACTCACACACTCACGTACGCACACGATTGTAGCCACACATTCGACTCAATTGGTTTTTCAGCTGCTTTTCGTAATTTGCAAATAGTTAATTTATACTACTTAGGTGGCTATATCACTGCACAACGAATTGCACTTTAGTTGTTTCATACTTTTAATTAGCATTGCATTTTGTTTTGCGCACTTTTTATGATAGCTCACTCGCGTTGGAATTTCGCAGGCAAAACGGAATTTAAAATAATAATTATTTTTTCCACTCGTCGTTCATCGGAGGTTTGCTCGTGTTCGCCATTTTCGTATTCAATTGGCCTTGCCAGACTGTTACGCTATGTTTAGGATGCCAGAGAAAATCAATTGTACGCAATGCAACTAAAACTTAATATAAATGTGAAGACGGCACATGAAATATATTTATAAAGTGTTTACTAAGCTAAATTAAAAATATATTTAATGTAGTTTATGAATCTTAATAGCTGGCAATATTTTTTGTTATGATAATCCATCTGTCTCTTTTGCGCGCATTGTTTCGTTTTCATTAGTTTTGGAAACAGATGGAATGAAATACGCGCGCAAAATTTGAATATCAACATGTCAGTTACTATACCAATTTTATTTATATCGCAATTGTATGGACAATAAAAATGAAGGAGATGACCTTTATTATTATATCATTCATTAAAATCAAACCGAAAATGGTGCTGACTTTAACAGAACCATGGAGTGTACACACTGTCCAAGATAGTTGCCAGATGGATAAATAACAATGCGCTGCAGTACCGAAGCTAAATGATATAAATCTTTCGATATACGTATATTAGGATATCGATATGTTGGCGGCACCTAAATTCAAATTTCTAAACGGAAAAACGAAACTGTAAAAGGATGAAGACTCTTCATTAATCATTTTAATTTTTTTATTACAACTAAATTTGCATCTGTGTTGACTTTCGATCAAATTATATTCCATTTGAAGTCATTCCACTATGCAATCATTGAAAGTTACACTGTCAATCGTAGCTAGACTTGAATAATTTTTATGTATTTATAATAAGCAAATAAATATTCGTAACCAAAACTCGACATTTGCATAATGAAGGCAAAACAATTCAAATGAGTTGCAATTTTCTGTTGCTGAATGCGAAAGTGACTTTCATATGTATAGGTGTGTACTTATTATATGTATAGGCAAGTGCTTGTGGGTGCGGAAGTGGGTGGCAATACCATAAAAACTGTGCTCAACTAACGCTGTTTCAAGCTTTCGATGGATGGGCTGTTGGCGCATACAAAGCGACTCATTTGGAGAGAGAGTGCGAGCGAGTAGGACATACCTACAGAGAGCCGGTAAAAGCGTAGCACATGTGAGCGCAATTTGGAGTATGGGTGCTCACTCTCTCATATGCATTAAGCTAATTGACATTCATGAACATCAAGGCTGAATACATTAAAATAATTGCATATTCTCACTACTCACTCTAGCTCTAAACAACGACAGCTTCGCTTGGCTTGCATAATTGCTACATTGATCGTCGCAGTAGATTAATTTCAACTATTAGTTAACATTAATTGACATTGTTTTAAGCTTTTCACATGTTGTTGGAAAAATCGATCGAAATCGAAACTCACATTTTAACCGAATGCGCAGGCTCGCGTCAGGTGGAGCTGCAGACAGAGACGTAGGGGGGTAGCCGACCTCGTGAGTTTTCTGTACCTATGCATTTATGTATAGCATATATGAGACGCATACAAACAAACACATACGCCTCATACGCCCACATTTGGAGAAGCGAAAATAAAACACAACAAAACAAATGATCCCTCACACCGTAATAGCAACAGCCCTGACAGCTAGCAGCGACGGTGGCAGCGCAGCTTTTGCTATCCATGTGTACTTACATACGTATATGTGTGTTTGGGATCAAAACTAAAGCGCCCAATGCTCTGTGCTCTGTGCTCTGTGCTCCGTGCTCCGTGCTCCATGCTCCATAAAACAAAAGCTGTGCATATTTAATGCGCGTGAGCGTGACCGAAGAAGAGAGCAAAAACTGGAGCGCATTAGAACAGTCGTATTCAGACTCACACATTTACGTAAAAGCTTCCCCTAATTTGCAGCTGCTTGAAACAATTAATGCATATTAAGGTCAACAACAGCAGCGTTAGCGACTGCTGCACTGGCAGCCCTTTATGTCAAAGTCAGTCGCTAGATGGCGCCACCAGTGCCAGAACGGGCAGATTTATAGAGATGTTGATGGACATACACACATACTTATGTATATACATACAAGAACTCGTACTTGCACATTAGTGGAGCGTACTGTACTATGATGTGCAATAATGACACACTCACTTGCTCACAATCTTAAAGAAAATGTACAAAAAAAAGTTAACAAAAGTAGGCACTTTATTGGGCAGCAATTGACGTCATTGAAACGCTTTTCTATGGAATTGCCTGCTCACACTCATGCTAAACATGCGATATGCACTTGCAATTTGAAGTGTGAGTGTGTGTTTGTGTGTGCAAGTGGGCAGCATACGTTGATGTATTGGTGCGCGTGTTGTGGGACATGTGTGCATTGCATTATTCTTGTTTAGGCTTTCCATGCGCACTCTTACTCACTCACTCTTACTCCACCTTATGGCTTGACGAAAAGAGTGTGCCACAAGCTTTTTGTGCATGCGTGCGTGCTTGTGCTTGCTTGTATTTGTGTGTTCTGTTAGTACATAAGAATTTAATGTCGTAAATGCATAAAATTGCAACCATGAAATATTTACAAGTACATACATACATACATACATACATACCTACAAATTCTCAAATTCACATGATAGGATTTATCTATTGTACATTTGTACATACACACGTATGTACGCACACATGTGTGCAAAATTCATTCACTCTCTCGCAGCGCTCGTGACTACTTGCCCTAGAACTGTTTTTTTTTTCTATAACGACGCTTCGAAACCTTAATATGCAAAAGTTATAAGCTTTGGCAAGTGTTGGCTTTCAAGAAACTGGCACGCCCCCGCCCTTTTTTAACTAGCTCTGGAATGTGCTAACAACAACACAACAACACAGCAACAACAGCAATAACCGCCTACTTAAAAAGCTTTTTTGCTAATACGTGATGCGATCTGTCTTTGTGTTGTTGTTACTGTTCCTATTTGATCTTTAGTTTATCGACTCGAAGCTTTTGATGCTGTTTGGTACTAATGAAACCCAAACCCTAACGGGATGAAAGCGCTTATGGATATGTGTGAGTATATTAGTGTTCTTACATTTTTGTAATGGAAGGTGAAATAGGGACAAAAGCTATTATTAATTTCTTTTTGTGTAATATAAATTTTATAGTTAGCTGATAGCAACATGTAGTATACATAGGTATATGCGTAATATAGTATATGCATGTATGTTTGTATATATGTACGTATATGTAAGTATATGATTTTTTAACAGTGCGAAATTTTAATGAATCATATATACATATAAATACTTACAGTAAAACAATTAGAACTTTGCTTGCAGTTAATTATTATTAGCAATTTGCATTACAACTTGTGGGCTTTAAAGCAGAGTTCGTACATTTACATATGTATGCATCATTATGGAAGTACATTTATGTACATACATATGCATTATTAGAAACTATGATCAGCTTCCAACTGTTTATCCATCGTAACGGTCATTTAAGCTTTGCCAAACATTTGCAATTATCGTGAGCTGCATACATTCTTACAAAAATAAAAAGGAACTTCCGAACGGGAATTCGAAAAGCTTAGATTGCATAGCTGCTGAGAAGGACAATGGTAATTTAAAAATTTGAATTTCATTGTTTGAGTTTTTGAATTATTACGCAATTTTCGTTGCGTAATATTCAATTCAAACATGCACAATCAAGCAGAAAGCGTCATATTGTAACAAGTGTGATTCAGCTTAACACAGGCTCAGCTTTTATCTAACGCTGACAGCTGAAGCCGTCGAGTTAACCACTAACTGTTGTTGTTGTTGTTGTTGTTGCAGATGTGTCACTCATCATGTTAACCGCATCGTGTAATCGGACTTACATAGGTTTAACCGCTGTTCGCCTTGCACATGCATTATGCATGCATGTATTTGGAGTTGAAGTCCATTTAGATTTATGCAGTTTATTTTGTGCTCTCATTCTAATTAAGTGTAATTCGACTTGTTCTAAATAAAGTAGCACATGCTAATTACAGCCTGGCAAGCAAGTAATACCCTGGTCCCTTTTTCTGTTACACACAGACATACACGTAGTGTATAGCTCACGTAGCAACAGTATAAAGAAAAAAAAAACGCACACATACTTAGTGGCGCGCTCACAGCTTGCGCTCTTTCTCTGCCTCTCTCTCTCTCTCTCTCTCTCTCTCTCTCTCTTTCTGTCTCTCTCTTTGCCGACACTCTCATCTATGCCAATGTGGATCTTATGTGCGACCCACGGCATCCCACCCGACACAATGTGTGTGTACATTGCACATATGTAAATGCTGCCAGCGTCGACGTTGTAGCCAACGTTACCCTAAGCCTAAGCCTCAGCCCTCCGCTCGATCCGCTGCGGCGGCTACGCTTTTAGGGTAGTTTTTCGCGTTTAGTTGTGAATTGTTGCTGTGTGTTGTACTTTGGCCCTGAAGCTTTATTTGCTTCAATCGATGCCGCCCCGCTAACAGCAACCCCACAATTTAGGGTGAAAATTGTGTCGGATCATCACATGAGCCAAGCCGAACGTTGCGTTTAGGGTTTCACAATTGTTGTTGCGACTATTACGGCTTTATTGTTGTTATTGTTGTTGTTGTTGTTGCTATTGTTATTGTTACTGTGGGCTGACATGACAACCTGAAATTCACTTTATTGTCTGTCCGCGTATTTCATGTCAAACATTATTTGATGCGCCCTCGGGGCGCGCCCACACCATACACTCCCATTACCATGGGATCGTCAAAGCTCTCTCAACATGAAAATAATTTTTTGTAAAGCACATTTTGTATTTGTTGTTGTTGGCTCTTTTTTTTTTTTTTTTTTGCATGCAACTTTCTATGTGGGTATAAATCTTTTTTATATGTAATTAACTTTTTTCTGGCTGTTTGCAAAACTTGATTTTTGTTGTTTAAAAATAAACGCTTACGATTGCCTGTTTCACAAAACGGCAACAGCGACAACAACAACAGCAAATTGGCAACCATAATTGAGCTTCTAAAAGTTGTGCACAATGCTAGCAAATGCGTCGCGGCTTCGAAAGCTGCACTGCACGAAATTAACAGCAATCAATTTTTGGAAATTTCTCGCAATGACGAAGAAAATATTCCCAAAACCTCTTGCTTTTGGGTTTTGCATTTTTTATTTTTTGGCAACATTATTTTTTTTGTTTCAAAGCAGGCAAAGTGAAAATGTGAGCCGCACCCGCTTAGCAAGACGGGCATCAGCAGAAACAACAACATCGTTGAGTATTGAGCGAGTCGCACTCTGTACGTGATTTCGTAGCAACAGCTACACAAATTCCATTCCATTTCAAAGCCGCCAACAACTAATACAACAACAATAACAACAACTGCTAGATTCAACATGTAATTGAGTTTTATTTTATGTTTTCGTTTTTCAACGATTTTCGTCGGACGTTGCCAACTTCGAAAGCTTTTATGCGTGAGTGTTTCGAATTTCATAGCCCAAGCCCCGAAAATATTTTGTTGTTTTCTACACACTTCTTTTTAGTATGGTTGTTTACCAGTGTGTGTGTGTGTGTATTCATACGCTTTGATTTCCATTATGATTGCGCCTTTTTTTCACAAACGCTGAGCTTCGTTTTCATTCGAACTCGAAAACATATTAGCATGGCGACCGTTCTATCTGCGTATGTTTATGTATGCATTTACACACTCATGTGTGTGTGAGTGATTGATGGCTCTCGGATTTTTCAAAAAAATGCTCCCAATCGTCTGCGAGCTCCCGCTCTCCCTCTCTCTCTTTCGCTCTTTTCCTCACACTCGCTTCGCGCCCTCATCTGCCCCAACAACAACAACAACAAAGACGAGGCTGCTGCCCAAAATGAGGCTGCCAAAAATATTTTCGTTAATGGAACTTTCTGGTTTTCTTTGGCTTTTGAGCTTGCAAATTGATGTACATACATAGATACATACATATGTACATATACATACATACAACTAAGTATGTATATACATATGTATGTGCGTGTGTATTACTTTGTATACATATTTATGCATTTATATATATTTATTTTAAGGTCAATATTATAAATTGTTAAAAAAAATCTACGTGGAAAGTTTTTGTTAATCAGTAAAAGGAAGAAGAAGAATGTATCGATAGCATGTGCATAAGTAACGTTAATTGTCAATTGTCAATTGTCAATTGTCAATTGTTTATATATGTATTAATACATATGTTAATATGTATCTATGTATGTCTGAAAATATATCGATAAGCGTCAAATTAAATGAAAAGTAGAGCATTTACATATATTTCTCTACCTACTACATATATATGTAATTTATAAAACATCACAGAATGTATATTGATTAAGAGAACACTGACTATATCGATTAATATCGATATATATAGGAGAGATTAACTTTCGCTGGAATGGGATGCAGTATTGGCAAAAAGTAATTATATATGTATGTATGTATAAGTGCGTTACCAACTGCGCACATTTCTATTTCCGATCCGCCCCAGTTTATTGATTACTCCCAGCCCTAAAAAGGAAAGAAAAACGAGGCGAAATTTCATAATGCGCACACCAAACAAAGCCAACTATCTGAAAGGGATGACTGGGAGGGTTGGCGAGGGAACTGGCGAACGTGCCAGCGTGCAAGGGGGTGGTCGGGAGTCGGAGGTCGGGGGTCGGGCGTCGGTCGTCGGTCGTCTGTCGTCTGGCGGCGACGGCAGCCAAGCATGATCCCCTCTGCGGCTGCAACCGCATTTCAACCCTCTGTTATAATGGGGGGTTGCTAAAGCAACGGAAACCCACGGGCCAGAGAGCTTTTGCGTTTGACAAGGACACGCACTTAACGAACAACCCTAACGTGGAGCAATAGCAACAACAACAACAGTAACAGCAGCCGCCACAGCCTCAGATCACAAGCAGACGCTGGCGGGTGGTCCTTCGGTAGGGCTGTAATGTTGATTAGGGTGCGAGGGTGGCCCCGGCCAGTTATACTACGCATTATTCATTTGGGGTGGAAAGCTGCCACAAGGAGATCCGCAATTGCCAACGGGGGTTGTTTTCAAAAGGCTCCACAAAAAGCAAATGGGAAAACGCCAGCTGCCGTTGATCACGAAAGGACTTTGTACTAGAAAGAAGAAGAAATACAAAACAAGAACAACCCCTCAAACTGCAAGCGTTGGAGAACTGGCAAAAAGTTCTCCAAAACGTTGAAGAATAGTTCATATCATAAAGCACCAAAATATTAAATATATATATATATTAACAAAAATAAGGAATAAACAATAATAAGAGCTTTACTACCAATTTATGATCAATTTACCGTTAGGAAAGTTTCCATTCAGAGCACTTTTTACTGTTTGTAGTTCAATGAAAGCTTTCATGCATACCTTTTCGAATTTCGAATTCAATATACATACATACATACATACATACATATGTATTTATGTATGTATGTATGTATATTAACGTAATACTATTTAAAGATCCTTTATTGGATACCCTCCATATATGCCAGTGTGTGTGTGTGTATAACAGGAGTCCCCGGTGGTAGTTGGGCCTTAGCTGCATTTTGGGTTTTTCCTACCCCCAGAGGGCAAAGATACAGAAAAACAAGCGGAGAACAGCTGCCGTGCAGCGACAACAGATGCTCCCGCCGTTTCGGTGAGTGGCCAACGAACAACCCCTAAGGCCCTGCTTGCATGCTTCTCTGATCAAGTTGATCGATCAGTTTTACCCTTGGCGCAGACGCCCATTTGCAGACCCAACCGCCGCACAACTCCATTAAATTCAATTGACAAAAGGAAATGAACATGAAATGCAAAAAAAAAGACAGTGAGAGAGAATAAAAACCCAACGCACACACACACACACGCAAATGCACACGAAAAACAGATTAATGTGAAACAGGAAGAGCAGCAGAAAGAAAAAAAAAAAATAATAAAACAACAGCAAGACTAGGCAACGTGTGCGTAAAGGAAGCTTAAAAAGGAAAATGCTGAGAGGGGGAGCCCAATGCTTCACATCTGCTCTTCTGAGCATATGCATAAAAACTGAACCTTGTTGTTGGCGTCGTTCTTAGACTTCTGCATTTTGAAATTTACATTTGCATGCATGTGCTAAAATAGTAAAGGCAAAGGCAAAGGCAAATGCAAAAGCAAAAGCAATGCCAGTGGTAGCGGCAGCGAACGCGCGAATAGAGAACAAACAGAGAAAAGATGACTTCAAGGTTAAGCATAGCCGAGAGTAGAGTGGACGTTCCCCTCCCACGCATGCCGTTGGTGTGTGCTCTCCCATCGTGTATTTCTCTCATTCGCTCTTAAAGTTTGACTGTTTCCTTTTGCTTCTGCTGTTCATGTGCTGATGATGATGTTGTCGTTGTTGTTGTTGTTGTTGTTTTTGGTTTGTGCATGTGTGCATGTAAATGAGTTTGCACAATAATAAAAATAAACTTTGTTCTTTTCCCTCTTGTGCAATTTCTGTTGCTAAAATTAAACGTTAAGGAATTTTTATGGAACAGCTGTGTGCGCTAAAAGAAGCAAGCACCAAACAACGGCGTAAAAACCCAGCGAAGTTTAAAGAATAAAGCAACAGGCAAAATCACACACATACAAAACATAAATATGTACATACACATGTATGTGTGTATGTATATGCATGTGTATAACACACACTTATAGAAGTAAGGTGTATGTTTAAACAGGCATCCCGCTCCCACGCATGCACCATTGACACAGCAGGTGATTCATTTCGGAGTAGATAATATTGAAAATCATTGAAACTTCGATCAAGCTAAATATTAGTTAGCCGTTAGTTTGCTAAAAAAAAAAAAAATAAAAGATTGACTACTGCTGCTGCTTTCGGCGACTGGGCGCGGCATACAATTTTCACTTTGGCTGAATGGGCAATCAAAAGAGTGTTGCCGAAAATAATAATAAAAAGCAAAGCCAACAACAACAACAACAGTACGTTAAGCCAAAGGCAAAACAAGTTTCGTCGACTGTCTTCGCCTTCAGACCGCAAAACTTGAGCTTAACGATTATTTTCTTTGTCATGGCAAACAATTTTCAACTTTATTGTTGTTAATTTCTTGCAGCGCAGCTTTTTAAGCAGCGCCAAATCTAAAAAAAATGGAATAAAATAAAGACGCTCAACGCGGGCGGCGTTCTGCGGACGTCGGCAGAGGCATCGACAGCAGCGCAGTTGCTAATAATGTGTACAACTTTTAGAAGCTCAACGCAATTATGGTTAACATTTTGTTTTTGTTGCCGTTGGTGTTTTGTTTTTTTTTCTTCTCACTCTTAAACAAGTAATCATTTATTTTTAAGAAGCAACCAAATCAAGTTTTAGCAATTGTTAATGCAAAAAAAAAAAAATCCAAAAATGTCAGAAAAAGTGGAAAGATTTATACATTACATTTATACATACATACATACATACATACATACATATGTATGTTTGTACATTATCCGCTCCATTAGAAAGTCGCAAGTGTAGAAACAAACAGATTCATATGATAAGTAGTTACATACTTACATACATACATACATACATACATACGTACGTACATATGTATATTTTAAAATGTATGCGTGAATGTAGATAAGTGTACAGGAGCGGCTTTTACCAAGATCGGATAACTTGTGGGGCAACAGTACATACATATGTACATATATACACATGTAGGGGCATTAATCACAAATTTTTCTTAAATTGTAAACGATATACATACATATAGAAAATACACAGTTGTATATTATGTAGGTATGTATGTATGTATGCATGTAATTTTGAGCTGAATACTACATCTTGCAGTTCGTCCCTGGAAATTACAAAATTGTATTTTTTGCTTTGAATTCTCCATTGCTTGACACCTTCCCCACAGCGGCATTTTTATTGTTCCCTCTATGTTTATTATTTGACTAGTGAACATAACATTTCCATAAAACGTGGTCTTAAATTCACGTACAATATTTGTCTGTATGTATAGATCTATAAATGTATACACATATGTATGTATGTATGTATGTGTGTACATTCACAAAATTCACTTCCAAATTATAGTAAGTGTGTAAAACAATGTGTACAAAATTATTTCATATTCTCCTACTACATGTACGTTAATGCATTTGAACACATATACATACATGCATAAAGATATATAGAAACACACAAGTATGTGGTCACTCTCGCACACACATCTACCAAAATTTTTCTTTACTTTATCATTTAGCAGCACTTCCCACATTCCTTTTTTTTAAGCAAGCAAATATCGCTACTTCTCTCGCACTCACATACACATGCACATGCAAGCACATCCACCAAAATATGCAAAGGTACACAAGGCAGACTCAGCGCCACATAGCACGAGCAATCTTCGTTTTTTGCATGCAGTGAAAACAACAAAAACATTAAGCTTCGTGAATGCACACATACGCTGTGCTTTTTCTGTTTGGATTTGGCAGCTTTCGACTCTTATTCTTTTTGGTTGGCATTGGCTTCGTACTCGCGATCGCAGTAATTCTGCTTTTCTTTTTGCAGTAGAAAATATTAGTCTCAGGAATAACGCGTTTCTCAGTTTGCGCAGTTGTTTTAGGCACATAACGTAATGCAAATAGTTTTCCCACTTGCAACGAGGGTAAAAAAAATCAAAAATAATAAAATACTTTGTTACTCGCTTACATAAAAACAACAAAAATAAAAACAGCAATAAAGTAAGCTTGAAGAATAATGCAAAAGCAACAAACACTAAAGTCGTTCGATTTGGTTTATGGCCCTCAGGCCGCAGTTGAAATATAATTTATTATAATTAAAAAGCAGCAGCGAGCAAATAACATAAATATACATATGAATGTGTATGTATGTTTGTTCGTATGTAGATAATTGTCAGTGTTTGATTTTCACTTGTTTGTTTGTGTGCGTGTGTGTATGTTTGTTTCTCGTGCAATCGCGCGCCTTTGTTTTCGGTTGTGTGTGTATGTGTGACGCAGCTGCCATTGCGGCAGGCGGCCTGGGTGACAGTGCAGCTGAAGTCGACTACAACGCCGTGCCGCTTGTCAAATGTAACAAAAGACACAAATGTAAAACGTAAGGAAAAAGCTTTTACGTGACCGATTTGAAGTTTTTGTTTATTAAACATGGGAAGTGGTGGACACAGAGAAAGAGAGAGAGCTTTTCATGGATGCAGGTGAGTTCATTATTATGCGAAACGTGATGCTATTTAGGTTTTACATACATGCATACATGTACAAATATTTATGTATATGTGTATCTGAAATATATGAATGTTGTATGTATTGTAAATATACCCATCTTCTTTCTTCGTCCTTTCAACGACTGATCGCTAATTTTTTCTAAGATAAGCCAAAAATAAAATTCGCACCTTAAACTGTCTCCATTTCGTCAATTAGAATCGCTTACAGATTTTCTATCAGGCGTGTAGAATTTCTCATAAAAGCGTTAATTAGAAATACATAAGGAATAAACGCAACACCTATAAAAATTAAAGTACATAATTGCACACACTTAAGCACATGTTTTTAAAAGGTATAACGGGGGCAAGGGTGCACGAAAATGTTTTCGATGAAGTCATGCTGGAACCTAAAATAAATCGTCAATGTGTGTGTATTGTGTGTGCATGAACGATCATTAAATAAAGTCAAACACACTCACAAAATAATTTGCACTTTTTAAGTACAAACTGCAATGCATACATTTTACATTCAGTATCTCCCCCTTACCCATCCTAATCGCATACACATTCAACATCCATAGAAAAGGAGACACAGAGAGAGTAAAAGACAGCGAACGAGAGAGTGAGCGAGTAAGAGCAACGGCAGTATTTGTTCTTGTGAACATTATGGCTTCGCCTTGGCAAAAACTCACACAAAATCTCGCCCCCTACATGAGCGAACAACGCTGATAGCCAGAGCAACAACAACAATACCGAACGACCCGCAACGAGCGATATTTTTGAACTCCACACATAGACAGAGTTGCCAGCTTGCATGTACATAAGCATATCTATGTGTTTTTGTAGTTTTATTTATATCAAAAGGCGCTAGCTGTTCGACTTGCTTCAATTAAGCAAACTCTGCTAATTAATATTGCCAAGCCTGCCTTTTTATCAGGCACAACAAAAAAACAAGATTTTTTGATTTGCATGCGCCACTGAGTTTTCGTATCGGTGCTGGCAACTCTGCGTGCGCGCCAATCATACAAAGCACATACTCACACGAACACACTTGAACGCCAAAGTTACCTAGTTGGACGGATGATAAAAATTAATGATTATATTTAAGAAAATAGTTACGTATGCAGCAAAGTTACATAAAAAACAATAGCAACTTGAAAATATAGTCAAAATTATGTTATAAGAATATATAGGATCCAATGCCGTGTGACAAAAGGTGGCAGCGAGCAGTACTGTTTGCATGCAGCCAGCCCCAACTGGGTGTTTTTTTTTAACTCACACTCATTCGCTCGCTCGCTCTCGTTGGGAACTTCGTTGGTTGCTCGGTGGCGGCTAGACCAGAAAACTTTTCGTGCGCGCTCGTCAGTCGTCAGTTTTTCTTCAGTGGCTCCGCGCGTTTCGCATTTTGTTGTGCGGGCTGCTACTCCGCAGCAGCAGAAAAACTACACATACATACACACAACTGAAAAACTTGGCTTTTTAATAAAAATAAATTCAATTTTATTGCTTTTTCTCCCGCGCGCTTTTACACATATACAAACCGTGCGTATGCCTATATATGTGTGTGTATTAACATAATTTGATGTGCAAAGCTCTTTAAAAAATCTAATCAAAACGACACGACGACTATGTGCTGCCTGTGATTCTATTTCGGTGTGTATACCTTAAAAACAAGAAACTAAAATGCATTAGATCTATATGTATATATTTTTAAATAGACTTAGAACTGTACTTTCTAATTTGTGCGATTGATGTATTCCGTTTCTCTCTTTTTCTCTCCTGGTGTGTGTTTTTGCATATAAAATCAATATTTCCAACGGTTATTGCATGCGTGTGTGGTAGTGAGCGTCTCACTTTCATATCGATTTTTCATGCGGTTTTGTGAAAGCTTTTCTTTACTGTAAAGCTTTTCTGCAGCACCAGTGTTGCAATTGCAACTAACACATGCATATCTAAACATACATGCTTGTGTGTGTGCAATTTGAAGTTCCGAACAATTTTCATTAATTTAATGAACACATACATACACTTACACGCATGCAAATGAGGTCAAGTGTCGCTGTAAAAAAGTGTACGTTCTCTCCATTTGAATGCAATCAGCTTAACGTTTGTGCGAAAGAGTAAGTGCGACAACGACGACGACGACGACGACGACGATGGCCGTTCGTTACATAAGCTTTTTCTAATTGGCGCAGCAGCATAAACTTCTAAAACGCGCTTTTCAATGCAACCCGTACAACTTGTATGTATATACATACGTATGTATTCTACAATTTACATTTTGGTTAATTTGTTAAAAAGCACGTTGTCAAAAATAAATACATTCTACAAAAAATGTGTCGCTGTTTTGAGCTCTATGTAGCCGCCATCTTGGTTTTCCCCCCTATGGGCAACCCAGTCGAAACAACCGTGGCAGCACCATACAACAACAACAAAAACACAAAATACTTTTCAATGCTACTGGCGGGCTGGCAACGCTCTCTTTTTTACTCCCTCTCACTTTGGCTCTATTCGGCTGCTGACTTCGTTTGCTTTTCGTTTTATGTTTGCACAAGACGACAAAAAAGCGTGAAATTTTCTCTCTGTGTTTTTCACACACATACACAGGAACAACATTCAGCAACAGTGTTCAGAGGGGCTTCGTGTGTGCTCTCTTTGTAGCTTTTCGTTGCTGGCGACGGACCGAGCGCCCGCCACATATTTTTGTTTCTACTTTGTGCTACACTTCTACTTCGCTGCGGCTGTCTGTTGTTGGTGTAGCTGTTGTTTGCACATATGTATATGTATATGTGCTCTACAGACACGTTTACATTTTCATTTTTCATATTTTCGGCCTGTTTATGACTCTCAAACCCACACATAAACACATGCTTTGTCGCTTTTATAATCTTTCACTTTATGTGCACTCGTCATATTAAATATAATATGTATTTATATACATACATATATATGGAAGTGATGCAACGTTGCCAAAATTCACGCGCGCAGTGAACTTTTTGCTATGCAGCTTAAAAGTTTCATTGTTTACATTCTACGCACATGTGCAGAATAACAAAAGTATAATAATAATGAGAGGCCAGCACGCACAAAAACAGCGAAGGGAAAAATAAAAGCTTTTGCGCAACAAGTGCAGAAATAAAAGAATATAAAGAATATACAAACGAAGCAAACTACAAAAAATGCTCAAGTATCTTTTCTTACTATATTAGTGATTTGTTTATTATTTCTTTAATATTTTTTTAGGCTAATTTGCTTTAACATCTTGTTTATTATTTTTTTTTTTAGTTTACCTTACATTCTTTGTACGCATTTGGCCGTCATCAAATTTAGCCACCCACGTCTTTATAACAACGACCTTGCATTTTCATTATTTTATGCTCTTCAAGTTATATACTGACCTACACGTTTAGTCTTTGTCGCGTGCCATAAATTCTTTGCCCCAGAGACTTTATTTTATAACAATTATTTTAGTTTTAAAGTAAGCAGAAATATAAAAAAGTAAAAAAAAAAATATTAATTTTGTAGGCCGTTATCGTTGGCTGCTTTTTGCTTTTATTTGGTTTTGTTTATTTTTATTTTTGCTACTATTGTTATTAATTTTACTAGTGCCAATGGCCAAGTGGTTCATTGAACCTTTTTTTTTTTTTTGGGTTTGTGATTATTTTGTGTCTTCTTTTAGTCGGTTCGCAATTTCACTTTCACGAGGCCTACTGACTTTTGCAATACACAAAGAAGTAATTAAATCTATTTTTGACTAAACAGTTGGAGACGATATAGAAAAAATAAAATTATTTTATAATTTACTCTCAGCAATGAAATAGGTATTTATGATTTTATCAAGCTGTATTTAATATTACACATCACCTGTCATAAAAAGAAGAGAAGAAAAAAGGCGCAAGACACACCTATTTAAAACCGCGCCATGACCACATTTTCAAATTACAATATGCCCAAAAAAGAAAAAACCGCCAACACACCAGACAAGAAGAGACAAAGGGTGTTTGACAAAGGCAGAGAATGTGCACAGTCAGAGATCATCATTCGCAACGAACAAGTCTAGTCAATGCCGCAGGCCAAATTCACTAACAGACAGATAGACCGACGGTCAGATACTCTGTAAGCTAAAAACCCATTGCTGATTCGTTTCCCCCTTTACCGTATTTTGGTCTTTGGTCGTTGGCAGTTGCCATTTGCCAGCTTGATTTTCAGCCAACTCATTCCGAGAGCGGCAGAAAACGCCCTTTACTCGAACTCTTATGCGTGTGTGTGGGTATGTGTGCATGTGTGCATGTGTGAATGTGTGCATGTGTTCAAAGCCACAAAACACAAGCCCTTAACATTCACTTTAAATAGCTCGTCGAGATGAGAAAACAAAACAACAACAAGAAATAAAACAAAAACAAGTTTTCGTTTTTCTCTGCTGGCCGCTTTTAATGGCAAAAACGACATTTTCTGCCTTTGCGAGTTAAGCAGAAAACAGAATCGTAGTGAAAACTGAACGACTCGACTTTGGGATTTACCTGTAAACGGAAAACTATATACATATATATGTATATGTATATTATAATTGTATGTTAATGATGTGCGCATTTTGCTCGATAATTTATCGAAGGGTTCCTCATTAAATTTGATCCCATACAAGTGGTGTGATTTTTAAATTTTTATATAAGGAATAAGTTAGCAGATTATTCTAGTTAATGCAAATAGAGTTATTTACTGATAAATATTTTGAAATGCTTATACATATATGAAACAAGTATAAAAATATCAATTTAGTTGAAGCTCTTGTGTTAGAAATTTAACAACTCCATGATACTCTGTTCTCATCATAAAGTAATATTGGAGAAGAATCTGAATGAAAAGTAAATAAGTAGTTTAAGATTTAAACTGAGAATGAGGAGCTTAAACTGTAAGATAGATATATAAACATGGCGCTCAAGTTGTTGGTATATGAATCCCTGATGAGTTCTGTGCCTTTACAACTGAATCAATTAAAGTGCCTAGATTAATATCATTTGATATGAGAGTTTTTCGCTAACATTGCGTGGAATTTTGATAACGCTATAGTTTGATAGTAGATCTCTCAACAAATATAATAGAGAATTAGAAATCAAAGTACTTATATTGCTCTTGTGTGATGTGGTATTATTATATATATATATATATATATGTATATATATATGTATATATATATATATATATATATATTGGTATAGAACTACATTCAAAAAAAGTTGTAAAAAACATCCGCAGCATATCATTAAAATGCAACCGACGACGACACCACCTACGATCTTGAAGCGCATTGTTGTTGTTTTTTTAGACTTTTGCGAATGGTTCAAGTTCTCTATAGCTACCCTAGCTCTTACTTCTCTTCTTTATCCTCTTCCTCCTACTTCCCTGGTGTTGATTTTGCGATGCCAGAAATTAAATTATTGAAAGTCAGCGGCGTCTGCGGCGTTTATTTTTACGTCGTAAATATACAAATTTTATGTCAGTATTTGTATTTGTAGCTCATGTGTATGTGTGTTTGTTGCTCAGCTTGGCAAGCGACAAGATAAATTCCACTTTATGCAAATTTTGTGGGGGAACTTTTTTTTTGTGTTTTTTTTTTTTAGCAAGAACTCTTTCTTTAATTTGTTTTTACTTTATTTTGTATTTTTCAAGTTATTTCCATTTTAAATTTGTTTTTCAGTCGCTCTTGTCGATTATTCTGCAAGTGTGTGTGTTTTATTTTTCTTTAAACTGGTTTTACTGCCAACTCGCAACTGCCGCCCGTTTTTCGAAATGGCACAGTTCTTGTATATTTTGCGAAACCGGTTTTTCTTTTGACTTTTTAGAACATAACCAACCTGAAGAGCGAGGCTAACAGAAAATAAAAGAAAAGAAGCATCTGCAGGCGGCAGAAACACGTATTGAAAGTTCTTATTTTGTTGTTTTCCATTCCATTTCTTGTGAGCCCCATAACAATTTTCTTTACTCATGCGTTAAGTATTGGTTTTTTCTGTTTTCCTATCCATTTCTTTTTTGGCGCCCAATCCAAAGCCAAAATTTCAAAGACTCCCCTGTTAAATATTGCGAAGAGTGTGTGAAAGGGAAGACGAAAGAGAAAACAGTTGTTTTTGAGCTCTGCTGATCCATTTTTGCCAGAGAGGGTGGGGGATCATAGGCCTTACATTTAGGGGTTGCAACCCCCAAAATAAAATACCGCTCTCACTGATGCTGTCTACTGTCGGACCGGCTTAACCAGTTTTCGGGGTTGTTCGGGGATCCTGGGACCGGGAACTTGGATTTGCCGTCTGGCCTGGCACGTGCTCCTTTTTTTTATACATACATATGTACATGCATACTTATTTTTAATATCCGATTTGCATCATTCATGGCACTCAAGTTGTTGGCATTTGAATCCTTGATTTAATGAGTTCTGTGCCTTCACATCAGAATTCAATGATGTGCCTAGATTAATATCGTTTGATATGAGAGTTTTTCGCTAACATTGCGTGACATTTTGATAGCGCTATAGTTTGATAGTAGGTCTCTCAACAAATATAATAGAGGATAAGGAATAAAATATACTTATGTAGGTACTTTATATTTATAATTTGCAATTACCTCTAAACTAGGTGTTGAGGGATATTTAATCCATATCTTAACATTCTGATAACGGTAATTGCTATATTAAAATCTCAAGTTGGGTTTTTCGCTAACAACGTACCGTATATGATCAATTTGGACGTAGTTTGATAGTAGATCCCAACACATTATTAATAATAAGTACGGACCGTCATTAATAAGTATTTAAATAAATATTAGTTGAATTTTTCTGTTAGAAATTTATTTCTGTTTGACCGTTGGTTGATAGTAGGCCCTAGTACAAACAAACATAACTGTGTACTATACATGTATGTATGTTTATTTTTTTTTTAAACATTCATACTCATTCGTAATCGGTACAATTTTCGACAAATATTTGCTGTATGTTTGCGACAACATCCGCTGAGAGCGCTTTTCAGCTAAACTCCAGAGCAAAAAAAAAAAGGAAAAAATGCTCGTCAACATTTTCTGTGGGGTCCAACTGTACTTTTTCCATGCAAAACAACAATTCACTCAGCGCAACAGCAACAACAACAACAACTCAATGTTTTGCTCGTTGCTTTTGCCTGCGTTGGAAAAAAAGGATCCCAATTTTCGTTATAATCCTCCACCATCTGCGCAAAAATAAAACCTTGCATGTGCAAAGAGCGTGCGTTACGAAAGGTCCGATGAACGACGAGAAACGGAGGGAGAGCGAGAGAGATCCTTTTTCATGCTGTTACTGCTGACTGCGGCTGCAGTCGCTGCATACGTTGGCAGAGGGCCGCCTTCCGCCCGTTTTTACCTACTACTCCGCGGCGACCGTTTGCCTGGCTTTATATATACATATAGATATGTCTGTATGCTTGTAAATGTGCGTCGACTGCTGTTGTTGTTGAACAACTATTATAAATCCCTTTTTCTGGGTAATTGTGTATGTGTGGGTAGGAAAAACCTTTAGCTTGAGGCGGATGGCGGCCGACATTGTCTAGCCAATGCATCATCAACGTCGCTGCCGCTGTCGACGCCTGCGTCTGCGTCTGCGTCAGCGTCGCTGCCATTTGGGGTAAGAGCTGCTCTGGCTAGGAACATATGGCGCCTCTGCGCATGACTCGCCCTTATGTGCAAAGGCCATGCAAGTTCACACAAACTCATGTATATAAATATGTGCATACATACATACATATAAGCAAACGCATGTAAATAAAAATACTGATCCCTCACCCAAAGTAACCGACCGTCTAACGGTGACCTACGCTTGAGTTTCTTCTTCTTCTTCGCCTACTTGGCCGTCAGCTACCCAACAACAGCAAGAAGCACAGCATGTGTTTTTCGCCATTATATTTTATATTGATCGGCTGCTTCCTTTTCACTTGAAACTTGTGAAAAGGGAGCCCGAACCGAAAATCCGAACGCCAGCCAACATCGTTGCCGTCGACTTCTGCTGTGCGTCACGTAGCGCAAATGTTTCTGTTTCTGTCTCTGTTGCGCGTATTGTGGACTGAGAATTGTGCATGGGCACAGTTAGGTTTTCTATAGAACTTCTCTATGTCGCTCTGTTCGTTGCCTTTCGACGGGGACCATAAAAACGAGCAAGCCAACGAGCGTGCTGCAGCTGTCGTTGCCGCTATTGGTTTTCACCTCTTTCTGTATGCTGATGATTAAATTACGGCAGGAAACGGACAGACAACGACCAACAACAAAAAGAATTCATACAGAAGCAACTGGGCGAGCTCCCCTTTTTATTAAAATTTCCATGTAAATTCGCCGCAACGGCATCAGTCTTCTTAATTTGCTTTTTTTGTATAATTTTCGCATCCATTTTGAAAAATGAAAATGTAGTCAAACGACGGCATCATCACTCGACTCCAGAAACTCTGCCACGTTTTCTCTCTTTCACTCGTTTTGTGCGTCTCTCGCGGCGAATTAAACTGCTCGTATTATGTTTGGCTGTTTACCTGCCTGCGTTTGTATGTGTATGGGATGTTTTCCCGTTATATACTCTTCTCTTTGGCACGCTCACTGCATTGTATTTAAAATACTCCTTTTGCGTACCTGCTCGTCTGCTTGCTTGGCAATTTCATAACGTGCCCCCAAAATATGAGGCTCACTCTCACTCACAGCCATACCGCTCGCTCTCAGCAACTTCGCACTGGTCGGCCATTTTGGTGTGTGCGAGTGAGTGAGCGAGCATGCCAAACTGAACGCGTCGAGAATGAGAGCAGTGAGTGAGCGTCGACGAAGCGTCGCGGCGAAATGAAAAAGGGTCTCTCAGTTGCTAGCACATTTACGTCGTTTCAGTTGCTTTCGTGCGCTTGGAGCTTTTGTTTGGTTTTAGTTTGTGCGCGGCAGATCGCGACGCGTGTGGTGTGCTGGCCAACAAAAATTACATACAACACATATACATATTAAACAGCAGCAACAACAAACGCTAAAACTACATCGAAGAAATAAATTTGTATTTCCTTGTGCATTTATAAATTAATAAAGTAAGTTTGTGAAGTGAATGAAATAAATTTTGGACATACAATACACAATAACAATTGTGAAATCATTTTGATGTGCAGTTCCCCCCATTATTTTTAAGTACGTGTTTCCTTGTGTGCGTGTTCCTTCAAATGAAAAATGTTCTATTTTTAAATGCATAATAAAGACAACATACACACAAATATGTGACTAGCAACGATTGCTTCATACTTCAACTTTAAAATTATCTTAAAATCATAAACGTTTCAATGTATGTGTGATTACTTGTGAAATTTTCCACAACGAAAATCCCACTAAGAAAAAAAACCACATTGAACACACATACATTCTTCTCGTTCACAAATAGGTATAGTGTACGTGTGTGTGTGCATGCAGTGGTGACGACGCGAACGTTGACTGCGGCTGCGAAACTTCCCCTCTTTATGTTTCATGCTGCTTGCTGCTTGCTGCCTTGTTAGCTGACAGCGACGCGACGACGTCGCAAAGTCTCGTCGTCGTTTATCGTTTCCATCGATCTCCAACACTAGCAACTGTAACCGCCACAAAATCCGTTAGCCGAGTATTTGTACTTGCGCTCTCGTTGCTATCGGTTGCTCTCATTAGTTGAGTGAGAGTGGTGTGGTGGCGAGTGCCGTTGGAGAGACCAATGTTGAGAAATGAACAGAAAAAAGGAAGCAAAGCAAAGATAGAAGAAGTATTTGAAAGCAAACGAGTGAACAAGATTAAAAATTGCATTTGCAATTGTGTGTTTGAGCGTCATAGAGGGCGCTTTGATGTGTTGAAAAAGTATGTTTCATTCGTGTTGGTGTATTTATTTGTGTTGAAGCAATTGCGGACCTGTGTAATTTGCATATGTAGATAAAATATGTGTACACATGTGCATATAGTATGTGTGAAGAATATAAATAATAATAAAATCTCACTGCTTCTCAAGCTCTGTTGAGCGTGAATGCATTTGTGTGTGTTAGAGATACTGGGCGGTCTTTTTGTTGTTGCTGTAGCTGAAATAAAACATGAACTTGACCTTGAAGAGCTTGCTAGAGGCAAAACATAAAAGCGAGTAATTAATTGCTATTGTTGTTTGGTCTCTTTTTGTTTAAAATTGTGTGAGTGTGAGTTTGTGTGAGCGTATTAGCATGTATATGTGTGTTTTGCTGGAATTGTCATTATTTAAGCGACATTACTAACTTGCTTTTATTATTTTTCCATTGCACTTGCAGTTTAACTGACATAACTACAAACATTTGACAAACAAAGAAGAAGATAACAGCAAAAGAAAGAAACAGAGGAAAAACCAAATTCACGTTTGCAATATAATACAAATATTTCATACCCGATGCACTGAACTTTCCCGAAAGCAGTTTAAACAAAAGCGCGCCAGGCAGAGAGCACAACCCCAAACGGGAACGCCACGTCGAACGACGACAGGACGGTCGGCAAGAGCTTTTCCCCCCTTCCTTCCTTTAAACTGTTTCAAAAACTTGGGTGGCAAACATGGATGACGATCAACAGTTTTGTTTGCGCTGGAACAACCATCAGAGCACGTTAATCAGCGTCTTTGATACGTTGCTCGAAAATGAGACACTAGTCGATTGTACGCTCGCCGCCGAGGGCAAATTTCTCAAGGCCCATAAGGTGGTACTATCAGCATGCAGTCCCTACTTTGCTGTAAGTATACAAACATAATCATAATCATAATTGAACTGTTTATATTTATTATTTTTACAATTTAAATAAATTTTTGTAGACATTGCTGCAAGAACAGTACGACAAGCATCCAATTTTCATACTCAAGGATGTCAAATACCAAGAGTTGCGGGCCATGATGGACTATATGTACCGCGGCGAAGTGAATATCTCGCAGGATCAATTGACCGCACTGCTCAAGGCCGCCGAATCGTTGCAGATCAAAGGTTTATCCGATAACCGCACTGGAACCGGCCCAGCAGCAGCTGCAGCAGCCCAACAACAACAAGCACCCAAACCAGATACACACCATCGCGTCAAGCTGAGCGCCCCATATACGCTAGAGCAGACAAAGCGTGCGCGCATCACAACTGGCGGTTCAGCCGGTGGTGCTGGCATTGTGGATGCTGGTGATGTGTCCGGTTCGCGTGAAGGCTCGTCCAGTCCATCACGTCGTCGTCGAAAAGTGCGACGCCGCAGCATGGAAAATGGTGAGTTGAAAAAATAAATTTCAATCAAGTTAATTGTTAAACTAATGTAATTTCATTTATTATTTAATCTCTAGCAGATCTACACGACAACTCCAACTCGTCAGTGCTAGCCGCAACATCCAATCAGTCAATCCTCCAACAAACAAGCGCTGGCCTTGCCGCCTCCGCATTGGTCAGCACTCAATTGGCCAGCGGTAGTGGTGCAGGTGCAAGTGCAACAGCTGCAAGCGCAACTGCTTGCGGCAGCGCCAACAGCAGCACCGGAAACCAACTACCCAACCAGCCATTGACAAGCAGCAGCAGCAGTAACGTTACCAAAAAGACTGAAAGCGCTAAACTAACATCGACAGCCGCTGCACAGGGCGCCCAACAACAACAGCAGCAACAACAACAAACAACAAGCGATGCCATCAACACCGATAATGTACAACAAAATGAAGGCGCCCAAGGCGATTCCGAAGATATGGATGTGGCAAGTGGCGGATCTGGTGGTGCAAGTGCCGCTGTTGCCGTTCACACTGCTGTCGTTAAGCAATTAACAACGCTTGATAAGTCGAATCATAAACAACAAAAGATCAAAGATAACAGCATAACGTCAACTGAAATGGTAATTGAGCCCAAGGCCGAATACGACGATGATGCGCACGATGAGAATGTTGAGGATCTGACTTTGGATGATGAAGATATGACAATGGACGAGCTGGACCAAGCGGCCGGCACCAGTCAGGGTGGGGAAGGATCTAGTCAAGGTTTGTTTTTTACCCCATACAAAACATATAATATATTTTTGGTATTAACTGAAAATTCTCTTCGATTTATAGCATATGCAACATGGCAACACGACAGATCTCAGGATGAACTAGGAATAATGACCGCACAGGATGCACAGCAACGGGATCCACAAGGTGAGTTTTTCTTTGCATTCTCTATACTCGGAAAGATAGTTAAAAAACTATACATATATATTTATATGTATATATGTGTATACATGCATATATATTTATATTTATTATGAAAATATAATACAAATGAAAAAGCAAAAACAGTTTAGAAATATGGTTAGAACAGCCGAGCACGACGACCAGCTTAAAAATTTCAAATGCAAATTAGTAAATGAAGAAAAGCCTTTTTATAAGCGACAAGAATTTTCACACAACTCTCAATTCACAATGTTTGTTATTCTTTCGTTCGTTACATTCTTAAACAAAAAAAAAAAAAAGTAAAATTAATTTAATATTTGTTTACATAATACAAAAGGTCGTGCTCCGAAAAAAGCTCTTAAACGTTTCAGAAAGAATTTTTTGATAGGCAGAAAGTATAGAAGGAAAGTAAAGAAAAAAACAAGCAACAAGAACAATGCAAAAATACTAAATAACAAAAAGAAAAAAAAAGAAGAAAAAACAAGAATTTAAGTTCGAAGCGGCGGCACAGCAAATGAAAAAAATAAAACCAGAAACCATATGACAAATGTTTCAAGTACCATAAAAACTATATTTATGGCTTTTAGTTTTTTCAATTTTGTTTTACTTTTTTGTTTGATTTGCTTTGCTCCGCTCTCGATGCTACAGCCAAAGAATAAAAAACTAAAAACGATAATAATTTGTGCAAGTTGAAAGTACTACTATTTATTTATTTTGAGTTATTTTTATAACTAACTTCAATTATTATTTTTTTTTGATTTGATCACACATAATTCGTATAACTCAAGTTTTTTTCTGTATATATTTATTGTATTTATTATATTATACTACTTTAAATTTATTTTTAACACACAATCTATCACAAAAAAAAACACAACCAACACCCAACAAAAACATTTGCTACTACTTCCCCAAACCCTGATATCTATCCTCCACTAACTATAACTATTAAAATGACTCACCCAACTACCATCAATTTCATTTGCGCTTTATGAAATGTGTTCTATGTATGATTTGTATTAATATATATATACATTATTTATTTATATATATTTCTATTTATTCTATTTGGTAATTATTTGGTTTTCTCATGTATTTGGTGTTATTTGTGCCGCATTTGGTTTTTAACATACTTTAAATGTATTTATATTTAATATTTAACACATCTACACATTTTTTGTTTCTATGCTCTTTAAACATAACATAAGCCGCAAGCTGCTGCTCCATAAGTCTGTCGCTCTCTCTCGTTTACTCATTAGTTGCTAGAGAGAGAGTTTTAGAAAACGAAGACACATCAATTGCGCTCTTTTTATCGCACATGTATACAACACCCACACATATTCATATAACACTGCAGCTTCAAATTTGATTGTGTTGTATTAAGTTAGTTTTTAAATATATTTTATGTTTGCGTGAGTGTGTTTGAGAGAGTTGAAAATAAGAGTTGCTCTCATCAGCTATTCCATACGACACTTTAGTTAGTTATTGATGTGCCTGAATGTGTGTGAGTAAGTGTTCACAGCGTTGCTCTCTCCCTGCATATGAGTGTGTGTGTGTGTGTGCGAGTGTGTATGTGTGTGGTGTGTGTTTAGTGTACGTGTCTGCCAAAGGTTGCTTTCTCTGTCACTCACTCTCTAACAGAAAGCTCTAGTGTTTGTTTCAATTACTGCTGCAGTCCTGTCAAAAGTTTTGTTCTTATTGTTGGTAAACCACGTTTTAGCAATTTTAACAAGCAACATTAAAATAACATGTTGAACATTATACAACACACCCACACATACTATACACATTTCACACATACAACCCTACATTTCGGCACTGTTTGTCATCATTTTGTTTCATTTGCTTTTCGCCATATTCATAATTGTCAACGTTTTATCTGTTGATTCGTCTTCGTTTAGAACTTTCCACTATATCCCATTCTCCAGAGCGAGCTAATGTTTAATTACACGATTTTAGTTGATTCTTTTTAGTTTTTTTTTATATGTATATAAATATATGTATACATATTATTTATATACTTTATATATATATTTATATTAAAAAAATACGCATGCAGTTATAAAATTGTAATTTTAGTAATATGTATATTTATCCATATATTATACATACATATCAATGTATTTATATAATTTTGCTTTATTTTGGTTGACGGGACTTTTTGTTTTAATTTATTGACTTTGATTTGTGTTATCCATTTTGTTTTATGTTAGTTCATAAGCAATTTTCGTTCTGAGTTTGTCAAAGCTTTTGCTTTGTGCAAACGAAGCCGCGCGCGAAGCTTTTCGTTCGTTTACCGTTATATGCACGCATTACGCTCTCTCTATCTCTTGAAATGAGAGAGCATTGCGCATGCGTCGCCGGGTTACCTTTAAATACTTAAATGAGTCAAGTGAACAAGTGAATAAAGAGAAGAAGAAGAAGCAGCAGAAGATGAAGCAGCAAAACGGATCACGAAGGGTTCTCCAAAGGTTCGCCGTTTGTCAGGTCAAGTTAATGCCGCGTATGCAAAGCACGTAGCCATCCAGCGGGTGGTGAGGTAAATTTTTTGCTTTTGCTAAGCGCTGGTACTTGATCCTGGCGCCATCTCCAGTTGGTCTTCGGCTGTCTCCTTTTGCGCTTATCTCCAGGTAAGTATACTTCGTTCGACGGTATCGGTTGAGCGAAGTGCGAAGAAAATGAAATAAATTTTGCAATTTTGAGTTCGTTTTTTGTTTGTGCCCAAAAAATCCATCCCAATATCCAACAAATTCCCATAAACCTTTCCTAACTCCAGTTCATCTTAAAAAAAAAACCATCATAAATTTTATTCGCTCGTACAAAAATCATAATTTTCCAGCGTTTTCAGGTAATGTAGCAAACAAAGAGCCACTCTTTTTGTAGCAATTGTTTTCTTTTAAATTTAATTTAATTTTTTTTTAATATTTGCTACAATAAAAGTGACGGCCAGGGTAAGCTATAACTATAAACTATATACAAAAAATTATAATATATCATTTATCTACTTTACACCGCATTATTATTAAGTGTATACATATTAAATTATATATATTATATATAATTTGTATATATATGATTTGATAATATATGTATAAATTATATATATATATATGTATGTCTTATTATTATAATTTATTTGAACTTACCTTGCATTACGCTCCGGCCAATCGAGTCTCTGTTTATGTTTTAATATTTTCATAAAATCTTAAACAGAAATTGCTTGAAGCGGTGCCCACAATCCCCAAACATATTTATATTGATATTTGATTCATACCATATATAACAATGAATCGCTGCCATAAAAAAAAACCCCACAAAATTTCCTTGACAGACATCCAAAAACAACACAAACAAAACAAATGTTTTCTTTGTTCTTAAATATTTTTGTTGAAAGTTTCATTTCGTAATTTGTTTCACACTTCAACTTTTTTGATATATGTTGATTATGTTTTCTTTCATAACGTTGCTTCAACGATGACGTTTTTTATGTCAGATTGCAACTTTGGAATTGAGTATTTATTAAGTTCGAAACTCAATGTTAATTAAGTATGGAATTCGATATTACTTTTCATCTGGAATATTGGTTATTCGTCTGGCCAAACCACTTACTTTCTGCTTCTGTGGCTAAGCTACTACCCCTTGTTACCTTCCGCTCGTTAAAAGCTTGTTTTCTCATAATTTAAAAGCGCGCCCCTTCAAGCCAGTCTTAATTCTCGTTCTCTCTCTCTCTTCCTTTCGCTCATTGTTGCTGTTAATTGTTGATCAACGTCGTTCAAGTTCAAGGTCGGCCAGAGATTTTTCTACGCTTTATGTGAGAGGTATTTTATATATGTTATTTATATTTTTTAATTCGCTGTTTTATGGTTCAGATTTTTGTCTGTTCTTTCTTTGTTTCTCAGCGTAGGAAAATGTTTATAATTGTGTCTAGAATTTGTTATATAAAATTCTTATTTTAATGATCAATTTGTAGACGAGTGTGTTAGGCTTGCACTAGCAAACGAGTTTATTTTCGAGTGGGGTATTTCCAGATTCATTACCTTATTGTCTAAATATGTCGGTTGACTAAGAAACACAAATTAATTCCCTCTTACTATAGAAAAGAATTCGTTGAATATTTTTGAATGATAAAGTGCTATTTGTGTATATTATAATTAAATTAAAAATGTTATGAATTAGAGACGGGATTCGAATGTTTGAAAGTTTTTCTCTTCTCAATTGCGTTCGTATTTTTGCATTTCTTTTTAACTATGCGGTTAATTGCATTTTGGTCGCTCAAAAGCTCTTTACATGGCCTTGACCCACTTCGAGCCAAGTATTTGGGTGGCCTATAAAAGCACAAGAATCAAATGCTTTTAGGTTGTTGCTGCTGCAACGTAAGTAAAGCTTTTTGTAATAACTGTACACGCACACACAGTTCTTTACATTTATATGCATATTGGTGTGTGTATTAGTCTGTGTGTGTGTTTATATGTACGGCTGTGCGAGTGGTAATGTAGTTGGAAAATAAGTAATAAGAGAAAACAAACAAACTTAATCTAGACAAGAATGCAAGTGTGTACAAATTTTATTGTTCTAATAATCCGAATTTAATTAAGCTCTCATATGTATATGTATGTTGTAGTTCACTTTTCTCCATTTCTATTTACTTTGTAGTTTGGTAATAGTTTTTAACTGGGCTTTTCTTTGCTTTCAACTTGTACAATTGCAATTAATTAAAAGAAACATCACGATTAAAACTTTCAGAAACGAGCTTTTTTCAAGAGGTCAACTTTAGCGTAGGATATAAATCAGGCTAATTAGGAAGTTAAATATTTTTTTTTTTGTTTTTTTTTTTTTTTTTTGCTTAAGTCAACTTTGTGTGTCATACTCTTCCTCTCTTCCTCTCTATCTCTCTATTTGCACTGCTGATGTGTAGGCATGTTTATGCAACAGAGCTTAAAGCTTAATGCGAATACTCGAAGAAAGTCCAGCCGATCGTCGGTGATGCAACAGCAAAAGCGCCGCCAACAATCAGCTAGTAAACCGATGTCCACGTCTTCTTCGTACTCATCTGCGTCACCGTTGCACGTGTGTCCGACTTGTGGTCGCATTTATCAAACGCTTTCAACATTGACGCGCCACATGCGCAAAGAGTGCAATCAGCCCAAACGGTTTATATGCCATCTGTGTGGTCAGAGCTTTCACTATAATTTCAAGCTGCAGCACCATTACAATCACACACACCGGCTCAGTGCCTGAACCTCTTAAAAAGCAACAAACATTACTTTTTTTTCTTATGTACACACTTGCATATTTTTGTTATAATAAAAAATAAGAAAAGAAAAGAAAAACAAATGATAAACAGAAATAAAATATTCAAATAAAAATGATGGTAAATTTAATTCGTTTACGTTTAGAAGTTGTTTACGGTTATTTGTTTTTGGCAATGGTTGAGAAGAGGGAGAGTGAGAGCAAGAGCGAAAGCGAGTGCGAGTGCGTTTTAAGAGCTTTTTTCACATTTAGCGAGTTTTGTATTTGTATTTGTAGGGTATTTTAGTAGTTCTTGATTTGTTCTTGTTCTTGTTGTTCATTGTTGTTGCCTAAGCCTGAGCTTTGTTCTCTTCTATCTCTTCCTCTCTTTCTATACATTACATTGTGTGTTGTGTGCAGCCGAAGTCACCGCCGCCGTGTCTGGCATATTGTTGCCCCAAATAGTGGCAGTCCGTGGCCGCTCAAGTCGCAGTGCTCGAAGAAAGTCTAATGCCAATGCCACTGCGACCACCAACACTCTCTCACCCTCTCAGTCGATGGTCACAGGTGCCGTTATACGCAACAAGTCGAGGCGCAAACGTAAATTGGGCAGCAGCAGCAGTAAACTGATTACCACGCGCAGGTAAATGTCAGCATTTACTCTTTTTCTCTCTCTCTCTCTCTTTCTCTGTAACACACATGCACAAACAATCTATTTTCCCCCCGAAATTGTTGTGCTTGGCTCTCATGCAAATCAGCCTTGGTCAAATTTTGTTGTTGTTGTCGTTTCTCTTTAGAAATACATCGGCCATCAGCAGCGAATCAGCAACAGCATCGACATCCACGTCGTCATCGACAATGACGATCGCAGCGGCGGGGGCGTCGACGTCGGCGTCGGCGCCTTACGTCTGCCAGACTTGCGGTCGCAGGTATCAGGTGTTGGGCACACTAACGCGTCACATGCGCAAAGAGTGCAATCAGCCGAAGAAGTATGTGTGTCGCATGTGCGGACGCGGTTTTCACTATAATTTCAAGCTGCAAGATCACTACTATTACGTCCACAAGGGCATGTCAAAGAGAGACTTTAAGAACGACGATCAGAGCTTAGGCTAAGAGTGAACACATTTTATTTGTTGTTTTTTGTAAATCATGAATCATGTGCTAATAAAGCAACTAGTGAGTGTTTTGTTCAATTACATAAATAGAACGATAAATGCAGGCAGGGAGGTTGCTCTTTTTATATAGAAATATGAGGAGAAGAGAGACTTTGTTTTGGTTCACCTGTGTTTGTGTTTGTAGAGTGCAGGAATAGAAAGCTTAATGCGCATTCGCAGCGGGTTTTGAATTTGAAATTTTGTATGCAAAGTTGTCGTCGTGCATGCGCACTCAAATACGTAGTAAAAACAAGCTTTCTCCCTCTCTCTCTCTCTCAATCTCTCCTGCCTTTGCTCTTGCCAAACATCTCATTGCAGGTCTGCTTGAATTGAGCATAAATCAATGCTCTTCGTTTTACTACGAGCCCGATATACCGCTAATGCTAGAGCCGCCTCCGCCGCTGTTGCTGTCGCCGTCGCCGCCGGCACCGCTGCCTGCACGAAGGCGAACGCTGCGACGCGGCCAAAGATCACGTATAAGGAAAAATAAAAATGCAGTTGTTGCCGGGTCTGCGGCTGCGGCTAAGAAATCGATGATGCCACCGCAAATACCGCAGCCGCCGCTATTGGAGCGGAGCAGCTCAGCAGCCACGCTGGCGCGCAGTGCCGATCTACGGGAGGATGGCAAACTGCAGTGTCCCCAATGCCCGAACGCATATACCCGACTATCGGCGCTCAAGCGTCATATAGAGTTCGAGTGCGGCCAATTGGAAAATTTTCGTTGTGTGGTTTGTGATGCGGGCTTCAAGCGTAAAGATTCGTTGAATCGGCATTGCAAAGTTAAGAAGCATATTACCAAATATTTGTATTAGGATCTCACTCCCTCTTCCTCTCTCTTTCTCTCTCTCACTGAGAAAGAATGTTTAAAATTAGAGTATTATTAATTATATTTTAAAGCGCGTGATTGCCAAAATTTAGTTGAGTGTTTGTTTCAAATACATCAAGAACCATCCACATACAACATACTTTTGCATCGAATACACCTATACACCTATACAGACAGACAGTCAGACAGAGACAGAAGACAGACGTACCGTTCTAAAAAGTCCCAATCAACCAATAAGAAATGAAAGCTAAATTTTTAATATGTATTATGCTCGTGCCTGCCTGCGTGTATGTTGTGTCTGTGTGTGTTTCCTTCTATTTGCTGCTACTTACTGTTGTGCCTCCCCTCCCCAAAAGCTAGTCTCTCACTCACACCCTCACACAACATATACATGCTCTACATAAATAAAAAAAAAACTTCATTATAAATAATCTCTCTTGCATAATTGAACTTACGCTCCTTAACAACTTGATGAAGAGAGCTTTAATCGAATCGAATCTCTTTATCTGCCTACTGAACTCTACTTCTGTACTCCTCCACTCTTATCTTCGACTGTTCCTTTTTTTTTTTCGTTTTTAAATACTTTTATTAACATGTGTACGCTGCAGTGCATTTTACAATTAATTTTGCCTGTTTGAAATTTGTTTTTGTTTGAACAAAACGCGTAAACCGAAACCCAACAAACATTAATTATTATTAATTAATTTAATCGATAAAAAAATCAATTAAAACATGCATCGAAAAAAAAAAATACTTTTAACAAAACTTTAAAATATTGCTTACCATGAAAGAAAATGGAATTTTAATAACAACTAATCATTGCTTGTTTTGTGCCTTGAAACTGAGGAACGTTTACACTAAAAAAATACCAAAAATATTAAAAGTAAAGCATGCCCAACCCAAAAATTATTAACGTACTCTCGAGCAAAATAAAATGAAAGAAAATAATAAATTGTTTTCGAATTATAAGAAATACCAACCAAAACAAACAAAACAAAAACAAATTTCAGGCTATCAACAACACCAACAACAACACCACCAACAAGACAGCAGCAATAGCAGCTACAAACAGGACGACAGCTGCGATATGCATTTACCTTACCAGGGACCAGCAGCAGCAGCAGCAGCAACAACATCAGGAACAACGGCAGCAGCTTTGCATCATTTTCAAGCGCCGCAATTTGATGATTTTCAATCAATGCTCAGTTCTGGGGTTGCAACTGGTGCCACTGCTTTAGCAAATGCCAATGAGGAGAGTTTCACATGCCCGCAATGCTATCGCACCTATCGACGTCACGGCACGCTGCGGCGCCACCTGCGGCAGGAGTGTGGCAAGGGCAAGTCTATGGTCTGTTCCGTTTGCGGTCATCGCACCAAGCGTGCGGATCACTTGCGGCAACACGTCCGCAAAAAGCATCCGGAAATTGCGATGCGTTCCCTTTTTAAGCGCCAGCAACGAGCTGCAGCGGCTAAAGCAGCGCAGCCGTCGTCAACGCAGCAGGAGGATATTGTTGACTTGGATATGTTGGATGACGGCCTAGATGAGCTGGTCGAGGAGTCGCAACAGCAGCAGCAACATCAACAACTTCGTCAGCCGCAAACGGTTATTGTGGATGACGATGATGATGAGGAAATTGATCAGGAGGGCGGGTTGACAGATGAGCAGCAGCAGCCAGAAATTGAGAGTTTCTATCAGCAACAGTTGCATCAGCAGGCGTTGCAACAACTGCAAAAGCAATTGCAACAGCAGCAACATTTGCATGTACTAGCAGCCGCAGCCGCCGTTGCCAATGCCAACAAATCGGGCACCGATGCGGCAACGCTTAATTGTTGAGGCAGGAGTTTTAGCAAGTGTGGGGAAGGGATGGGGCAGGGTGTTGGGGTATGGCCAAGGGTAGGGGTGTTGCAAACGTTACGATAAAGACGCCACTCTTGAACTTTACTAATCAAATTAACCAAAGAAATGTACGTGGAGCGGAATTTAAGCCGTTGAACTTTGACCTATGCGAGAAAAATTTTAATAGTTTTTTCGTTATGCATTTTCTACCAGAAACCTATTTCGAAAAGCATTTGCTTTAATTTTCTATTGAAATTGTTTTCTTTCGAAAAACTTATTTCCAGCAACGAAAATCAAAATTCAAGTTGAACTAAAAAATTATTTTTTAATTAAAATAATGTAGAATATAGATGAAAAAAAATCAACAAATAAGTGACTAAAAAACTAAAAAAAAAAACAAAAATACAATAATAAATGCAATTTTTATATACAGAAGCCACAAAAATGTGTTTTTCAATTTTCAACTGCATGTCTCACACAAACACACACTCACACACTTACATTGACACAGAAATCAACAAATTAATTTGTTTTCCAACATATTATTTGACTTCAAAACTCTGGTAAATAACATTTAATTTAAAAATCCTACAAATTTATGTAAAATTTTGGTGCAAAAGTTTGTGTATTTAAATTAAGTTATTTGTTTCTTACATTAATTTTTATGTGTGAACAGCAAAACCAAAATGGAAAAGCAAAAAGAAAAAATCCCCCCCCAAAAAAAAGAATTTTGTGTAATTCTTTTTTTTTTTAATTTTTTTTTTATAAGTGGCGGTCGTGGCGCGGTGTGCATTTTGTTTAAGTATAATTTAAATTTAATTTCTGCTCTTAATTAACTCTTATTTTAATGTGTGAGAGTTGCGCCTAATCATTAGACATTTAAGTAGCTGTAAATTATATGAACACACATACATACATACATACATATACACACACTCACGAATTATGAAACAAAAACAAAAAAAGAAAAAAAAAACCAAATGAAAACTCAGCGCAGACGAAACTATTTTTGAGCCCAAAAAACCACCCAATCCAAAACTTTTTACAGATTTAAGGACGCTGTACTGTAATTTTGCCACGGCTGTTGTAGCGGCTGCCACGAGCAAGACAACAACAGCAGCAGCAACAGTAAAGACGCCAGCAGCAGCAATTGTCGACAGCAGCAGCAACAGCAACAACAACAACAACAATTGTCAAGCAGCAACAAGTGTGACTGAAGTGCGCGAACTATTTGAGCCGGAGGTAACAATACGCAGAATGTACAAGTGTGGCAACAACAATAACAACTGCAGCAGTGAACCCAACACATTGGCAACAATTGCCCACAACAATAACAGCAATAACCACAGCAGCAGCGAGAACAACAACAAGTTGCACTGCAAGGCCAGCAATTGCAGCGGATGCCAAATGTCTGCAGCTGCTGCTTCATTTCAATTGGCAAACTTGTTAAACTCGAGCATGTTGCTGCCAACAACAGCGGCGGCGGCAGCAGCAGCAGCTGCAGTGGCAGGCTCAGCAACGACAAAGCCCATGCGCAGCAACAACAACAATCATAACCAGCTAAGAGGAATTGTTGCTGCCAGCAGCAGCAGCAGCAGCAGCTCGAAAAAGTCCTCGAGTGTGCAATTTCATTGTGAATTTTGTAATTTTAGCTGCAGCTGGCGGTACGATCTAAAGTTGCATTTGCGTCAGAAACACGGAATACATCAGCTAAAGAAATCGTAGAATTGTTGACTATTGTGTGTTAAGAAAGAAATCAATCCCTAACAACAAACACAACAACAACAACAACAACATCATCATCTGAACTCTCTTCCAGTCAAATTGTATATAAAACAAAACCATTTCCATTCAATGTTGTTAAACTGCGTCTAGCTAAGCTAATAATGAAAAAAGTTAAATATATGTGTACAACTATTTATTGAAAAGAAACTTGGATTTTTCGTTAATTTTAATATATATATATTTATTGTTAAACCAAATAACAACTTTAGAACTTGCAGCGCGCGTTTTTGCAGCTCTTTGCGGATAAACAAAAGATGACACAAAAAACAAAATGATTAATTTATATATTAATATTTATTCTTGAATAACACAAATTATAATATTGATTAGAACGTTTTGTTAGTATTTTTTAGTTAAACATATGAAATCTAAATTTCAAGTAATTTGTTAAATTTATATTTTTTGTTGAAATTTGCCAAGTAATTTATTTATGTAAAACATAAACTTTTGTATTTACTTAAATTTTTGTAGCCAAACTCGAAAAGTAGTTAACAAATTTGTTGTATTAGTTCAATTAGAAAATTTGCCTTTTGTCACTATTGTATTTCCTAGTTTTAGTTTTTAGTTCACTTCAACTTATAAACAAGAAGAAAAGCAGCAAAAAAAAGTTTAAGTTTAATTTAAGTTTAGTACAATAATAATACTCTATGGACAACAAACACAACAAAGAGAAACTATCGCTTAAGGGAGTTGCGTTTTATGATTTTTCACACAATATTTTTTATTTTTCTTTTCATTTTCATTTCATAAAACACAATCAAAAAAAAAAATCAAACACAATTCCAAAACCAAATCAAACCCAATTCACAAATGCATCACATAATAACCTACATACAAAATAATAATAAACACCACAAAAACTAAAAAAAAAAACACGCACCACAAACAACAACAACAACAACACAGACAACAATCAAACAATGAACCAACACAACGCTGACATGAAGTATGAATTTAACCACAGCGTCTTTGGCGGCGATTCGGACATCGATCGCAGCTCTGGCGGCGATCCTCACGAGCGTTTCCCCTGCGCCGTCTGCGGCAAAAGCTATTTGCGCAAACGTCATCTGCAGCGGCACATGCGGGACGAATGCATCGGCATACCGCCACGTTTCAACTGTGAATTCTGCAGCTCACGTTTCCGTCGCAAATACCACATGGTCCGTCATTTGGTGTCCAAGCATGGCATACCGCCAGCCATTGCGCAGCAGACGACGGGCAGCGGTTCAAGGACGAGCAGTCCGCGCAGCAGCAATCTGGACATGAAGCTCAGCGCCGCTGCGATGGCTGGTGTTGCAGCCCTTGGCGCCGCCCAAAATGCCGCCAACGGAATCATACACAGCGACAGCGCCAGTGTTGGCAGCGCTGGCTCCCATAACGGCTGCGAGAGTCCCATACCCGAGAATCTGTCGTTGCGCAAGGAGCACTACGAGCGTGATGAGAACTTGAATGGCGGTGGTTGTGGTTCCCGTGGCACCAGCCCCTTGCCACCCCACATGATGCCCATTCCCACATACGGGCTAACGGGCGCCATTACGGCTATTTCGGCAGCCGCCGCAGTCGTGGAGGAGCAGGCAGCTGCAGCAGCAGCAGCAGCCGCCGCCGCAGCAGCAGCAGCGGCAGCAGCAGCAGCAAGCAACAACAATGGCAGCGATGATGCAACAGCAACAGGAGGTGCAGCTGGTGATTTGGATGCTGCCGGTGAAATAACCATCAAACCGGAGCCGCTGACGCCGACCAAGGCGCAGCAGGCGCATCCTCTGCTCGACGAGGAGTGGAACATGAAGCTGGGCCTGCAGATCATATCGAATTCATTGCTCAAGGAGCGGTTGATGAATACAATGCCATTCGCGTACAACAATAACTAGAGATGTTTTATTTTTGAAACCTTAAGTAAACCAAAGTATATTTGAACTAAAGATTAACAACGACAAAGTAAATAAGTTAATTCTATTTATATTTATTACACTAAAACAAAAAAAAAAAAAACAAAAAAAAAATATTATTTAAATATTCTACCTTAGTTTGATGATTATTTTAATTTGTCTCTGTAATGTTTAAGAAATAATTATTCCATTTGTGAATCGAATCTCAGAACTAGACATTCCAGCACTTAACTTTTAATTTTATGTAACTTATTTTTTATATATGTTTTTAATTTTTTTTGCGTGCTTAGTCAGCAAAACGTGTCTTAAAAAAAAAAGAACAAACTGTATTACAATGTTACTTTGCGGTACTATTTATCCTAAACATAATGAACAAAATGTAAACTCAAACCGTCACGAATTTTTATTGCTTAAGTCATTCCAACAAAAACCAAACTCTAATTTTTGTTAGCAATTTAAGATATTTGTATAAGTTATGCCATTGTAATCAAATCTCTTTACCATACGCTGAGTAAATGGATTTTGATGTGCTACAGAAAACCAATAAAATACTCGAAGGACAAGAGAAAATACTCACCTATTCCAAAAAGCGAAAACTCCAAAAAACTATAAAAGATGTTGAGCAGCTTATGTAAGCACTTATTCCAAATAATATGCCACCAAATTGTATACCTAAATGTTTAAGTATATTTTATACGTATATGTGAAATATTTAAATTAGTATAATAACTACGAACTATTTATCGGACTAAACATAAAAAGAGAAGAAAAACTCAAAACCAAAAAAAATTTATATTATTAATTGAATAAAACTAAAACAAAAAACCAAAAAAAAAAAAACAACGAACCAATTTGTTGCTGCATACGTTTTAATAATCCTTTTATCATGTTTTTAGCTGGCTTTACTTGTTCTCCACACCCCCAAATTTTTATCCACATCTCCCAATTTTGTTTCCTTTATGATTTTTCGTTTGCTTATTTTTTTTTGTTGTTGCGTGTTTTGTTTGCAAGTAAAGTGCAATCGAAAGCAATTGTTGTACAGAGAATTTCACTAACCTATTTTTATTACTAAATTTCTTTTAGATAAACTCTTCTACTCTACCTACTACTACCTACTACTACTCGATACTGGCTGCAGGTCTAGGAATCTATCTATAACCAGTACCTCCCAACAATCAGTATCAATCAGTAACTGTATGCGTAACCAGTACAACACCACAAAATCAAAAGTCTGTCACTTAAATACTATTATACATATATACGTTTATATATACATATATATACCTATATATGTATATATATATATATATATATATTTATAGAGATAATCTATTCTGTCTGCGTCTATTTCTTAAAACACTATAAACTTTTATATATACATGGGTTCTATTTATTCTAGCTGCACATATTAAACAATTACACACATACACACACACACCACAGCATCTGACTTTTATATATATTATATATAGCATGCATATAGCGCCTGATTGTATGCTACATTACTTGCCAAACCAGTTGTAATTCTCAACTGGTTTCGTGTTTGTGTGTGTGTGTGTATGTGTGTGTGTGTTACGTCTTGTGCTTTTGTGTCTTGTCTTTGCGCTACTCACACAGAAAAAAACTTACTCTAAATATATTTAAGTTTATTGATATTCCTATATCTATATCTATATGTATATGTATATATTATATATATATGTGTATACATATATATGTTTATATATGTATATTTACATGTATTGTATTTGTGTCTTTCAAAAATAATAAATTTTTTAACATTCGATGTTTTTCTTACACAGCCTCTCTTTAAAGCCAGTCCCAATGTTCTGTTTAGAACTTGGGGCTCGTTTTTTTCGCTCTATATGTGGGTTATGTTTTTAGTTATATTTTAATATATATTTGTGGGCGTGCCTGATGTTTTTTTTTATCTTCATTTGTATAATGTATGATGTAATTTTTTTGAAAATATACTTTGTTAATTATTGATTTTTTACCCGTCAAATACTCTTAAGCTTTATGTGTCTTAATATTTTTTTTACTTGGAATGCAAATATTTATAAATAATTATATATCATTTATGTTTTAAGCCTTATGTTTATTTCAATGTAGTTTGACTTGCTCAAAAAAAAAAAAAAAAAATGCAGATAATCAATTTAAGATCTCGATCATCAGCTAAAAAAGAACTTAAAAATATGCCAAAAATTAAATCATATCATATAAATAGATATAAATATTTATCACACAACAAAAATATCAACAAATTCAATTTCAAATTCATCAACAACATTTACACACACACACACACAAACACACACTCGTGCGCACCGCTTCATTCACTCTTTTGTGTTGTTGTGTGCTGTTCTCTCTCTCTCTCTCCCTCTCTCTCTCTCTCTTGTGTGCATTGGGCCAAATCGGATTTCTTACAGATTTTGTTCTCACCTGGTATCAACACGCGTGCGATCAGTGCGGCAAATCCTACAAGACACGCAAAAGCTTGAGTCGCCACCGACGCTTCGAGTGTCGCTTTACCACAGAGCGTCCGATCTTTCAGTGCCCCAGTTGCAACTATGCGGCCAAGCGAAGCGACAATCTAACCAAACACATTAAAACCCATTTTGCCAAAATGAAAAAGGAATTCCTGCCGTTGGCATTTCAAATGCAGGCAGCCAGCATACAAACCAAATGGGAAACTGCATAAAAACTATACCAATACATAACTAGGAGGAGAAGGAGAAACAAAAAACTTCGGCTTGCCGAGATTAAAATACTCTTGCAGCGTCTTAAATTATACAAATTAATTCTACTTAACTTGGTTTATCTCGTCTTTTGCCATGATTTGATATATGTATATCTGACTGATGTGTTTGTTCTAACTCTCAGCTCAATCTTAATATATATATATGTATGTGCCATAACAAAAAAAAATAGTTAGTTATATATTCGGTATAAATACTTTAAGATAAATCTGTCCGCGCTTCAATCAAAATTTATTGATAATCTGTCAGCTATATTTTACAGTTTTCCGATTGCCTTTGATGAGCTACGAAATGATAGCTTAGATATAAACACCTTAATTGGTTTTTACCTCTGCAAGGGTATTTCCTGAAACACAACTGATTTTGATCTCTATAAGTTGTCTACTATAATCGTTTAAGTACCGGGCAGAGCAACGCACAAAATGTTTCTATCTTTAAAAAAAAAAAAAAGACATATGGGTAACGCTTGATAACATTTTCAACGTTTTATTTTTGCTTACACTATTTTTGCATATTTAAGCTTTCACTTTTTATGGTGTCACATTTGCATGCAACATTTTTTGTTTTGTTTTTGCATAAATTTGTATAATTTATGTAAATTTTTTTATCGGCAAAACGAAAAGTTTAAAAAAAAAAAATACGACTCTTGGCCCTAATTTGAATTACTTTGTGCAACTAAGTTTTGTGCGTTGCAATCCCAAAAGCCAAAAATTAAAACTTTAAATTTACTCATTCGCTAGTCTTAAGTTTACCACGAAAACAAACCAAAAAATATTTATACCCTAAGTTTAATTCTAGACTAAGTATATTTTTTAGCACTTTAAGCCAAAAGTCCAAAGATAAATGTAACCGAAACTAAGTCAAAAGCGTTTAAAGCACCAACTAAACCAAAAAAAAGAGAGTTCTAAATATTTTACTAGACTACTGAGAGTAGTAAAAAGTTTTACCGGAAGGGGTTGCTCCTGAGAGGCAATTTCGTAACGTCGCATTCCTAAGCAAAGAGAAAATATGAAAAAAGTTTGATATATATATGTAGTTTAGTTAAGATACGGCAACGCCAAAATTCAAAAGAAAAACAAAATATTCTACTATAAAAAAAAAGAAGAAAAAAAATTGTATGTAGCTTAGTTGGAGGGCTGTAAAATGTAAGTTCCTTGCTAGCATAGAAATACTTTTATGAAGATAAACATGAATATATTTTTATTAAACATATGTGACATATTTACAACTAACGTAACAAAAAAAAAATCGATCTCAACAAATACAAATGAATGCAACCAACAGTACAAGTTATTAATCAACATCAAATACAGCAAATAGTTCAAATATATATTTATAAAATCAGCCAAAACTAAAGAAAATGGAACACAAAGCCTACCACAAAAAGCTGGCCAAGTTAAGCAGGCAACAATCTATGATATATGGTTTTAGAACTCTGTCTAAAATCTGTGTGATAAATCTTTTGCTCAGCTATAAACGCGACCGGTTGTGTAATTGGCTGAAAAACAGTTATTAACCAATGATTAGTTGAAGTTTTAAATGTATACAATTATACAGCACTTAAGAAGAGGTCTTTAATACACCCAGCATATGATTTTAGAACTTTGTACGTGGGAAATGAAAAGTTGGAGCTAAGCAAGTCAAATATCTGAATATGAATTTTAACTATCAAGATATAAACGTTTTTATCTTACTAATCATTTAAATACTTCGTATGATTCAAACTATTCAAATGACTTTTAAAGAAGTGAATATTTTGAATGTCCTTTTGTCATACATTCCATTTCATATATTCATATCACACAATAAGGAAAGTGGTCACAAAATTCAAATGTTAAAGAAAATCGACACACACACACACATACAACTTAATACGTATTTTCATAAAAATTTTATGCTATAAAAAAAACCTATTTTTATACACATTGTCAAAGATCATAATTAAGTATTTTTTATAAATATTTATATAACCCTATATACATGTGAGCTCACAAACAGATATATATATATATATAAATACCGCTATTTTTGTATGTAACTGAATAAAATTGTAACAAAATGAAATTGTTAATTACTATTTACTGTATTTATATTTAAATTTTTATTTATATTTAGTTTAATTCTCGGGTTGCATTTGCATCTTTTTAAATATTTTTTTTTATTTTTTTGCCAATTACTAAACCTGTTTCATTACAGCAGCCATTAAAAAAAAAAAACAAAATCAAAAAAATATTTAAAAAATATGCATCATCATTCACACAGCGCCTCATTTCAAGTATCGCAAGTATATCGCCTCTTCTTTGTATATGCGAATATATATATATTTATATATATATTATGTATATATGTAATCAAGCTGCCTATATCATCATCCAATGCAACTGCTCTTTGCATCAGCTTCATCAACAAACAATACACCAACAATCAATCAATCAATCAATCAATCAGCCAACCAACCAACCAACAAGCAAAATGAACACAAAAACTGTTGCATACCACACACTAACTGTAAATATCACATTTTTATTATTCTTATAATTATTAATATATATACAAAAATAAATTGTTTTAATTTTTATGCCTACACTTTTAACTGCAAAAAAAAAAAAGCAAAATTCAACTAAAATTTTAACTACTCAAAACATAAAAAAATCTTGTTACTTTTTTTTCAATATAAAAAAAAAATAAGAGAGCTCTTAAATCGATCTAATATACTTATATCGAATTAAAAGTTCTGTTATTTTTTTATATATATTTTTTGTCTAGTTGTTTAAGCTTAAGAAACACAAGAATCTCTCGTAAATGAATCCAGTTTTACTTTTCTTACATATTTTTTTTTTTTTGTTGGCAACGTTTTTCTGTGAATTTGTTGAATATGTATTTTATAATATTATATATTTTGTTGTTATTGTAGCGCCCAGCAGCTACGCCTCCAACTCCAGCCAAACGCCTCCGCCAACTAGTTCGGCAGCCCATTCATTGATTCGGGACTATTGGTACGAGCTTAAGTTCTCTGATCTATTCAAATTCATAAATCCAGATGGACGCTATCAGTGCCCCAGATTTAATTGCCTGAAGAGCTACAAGGATGCCAGCTCACTGCAACGACATATCAGGTGAGACTTCTTTTCTCTCTCTTTTTCTATATATATATATATATATATATGAAGATATATATATTTATATACACGGATCCATTCTTGCTGTCTGTCGTGTCTGTCTGTGTTCAATTGTTAAATCTGATACTTTATCTACATATATATTTATATATATATATGCATAATACATTTATACTATATACAAATATATCTTTCTCTGTAGATATGAATGTGGTGGACAGAAAAAATTTCGCTGTCTGATGTGCGGCAAAGCATTTTCACAAAGCTCCCACCTAAAAAGGCACCTTGAGTCCGGTGTCTGTGTCAAATATTACTTATGAGATAATGTTTTCTTTAAAATCAAATAGAATAAGCGTTATCCGCATAGGCAAAGTGCAACATTTTGTTGAGCAAAACCAAAAAAAGAAACAAAACAAATGGAAAATTAAAAAAATACTTACATATATACATACATATATATAAAAAGCAAAGAAATTGTAACTACCAAAAAAAGAATAACAAAACACCAACAACAATAACAACAATAACACATACACACACACACACACACACACTCACTCAAGAACAACAAAGAAAACAAACATAAACAGTTAGTTGACAAAAGCAATTATATATATATATATACAGATATATATATATATATATATAAATATATGTATATAAAAGTACATATACCATATATAGGGAGAACAAGTAGCTAAACAAAGAACAATTACAAATAACAACAACAAAACGAATTTATTGGATGCCACATCATTTATAAAGAAAAACAAAAAACAAAAAACAAAAAAAAACTTAATACAAAAAAGAAAAAGGAAGTTAAGCCCATATACATGCATATATACATACGATATATATATCTAGTATATACAAAAACATATGAAAATATGAACAAAAACAAGTTGAGAATCATTGTTGAAAACTGAGCATTAAATACCAGAATTAGTTAAAATTAACAAAATGATGAAGAAATAGTAAATGAAACAGCGTAGCTATTATAAAATATTTAACAAGCTAGACATTTATATATACATATATACATAGGTATAGCAGCAGTGAGTGCAACATTTTATAGAATTTTAGAAAAATAAAGAAGAAGAAGAGCTAGTTAATATTTGTATTGAGAGGCCGTAACAAAGCACACACACAATACATTGAACAAGAAGGAGAAGAACAAGAAAAAGAAGAGAAGCTAAGAGCAACAACATTTTAGTCAAACTAACCAAAACTACGTAATTTTAGTCGAAAGTGCAAAAACAAAAAGTAACAATAAAAATATTAAAAAAAAACAAAAAAATAAATAAAAAAGCGATCAACTTAGTGAAATTAACAAAAGTAAATAAAAAGAATAACAATAAATTTAGTAATATATAGAGAAAAACAATTGCATTGTATATATATATATATACAATATATATATTTTGCCGTGCAGGCAAAAATACATATAACAAAACGTACTGTGTTTATTTGTTGCCAAATATATATCTATATATATTTCTAATATGTTATTGAAAAGATAAAAGAAGCAGATCAAAGAAAGTTATATAACAAATTTATTATAATTAATGATATTTCAAAGAAGCTAAAAGCCAATACAACAACATCAACAACAACAACAACTAAGCCGAGAACTAAATCAATTACAGAATACAAAGCATATATGTATGTTATGTTATATACATAATCGTTATAAATTGTTATATATAAATATGTTATATGTATACATATATCTATATAATATATATATGCACCCACACATGCGTATTGTATATGTTGAAATGTGAATGTTTGTTATAAAACAAAGTAAAAACCAAACTTAAAACAAGTGAAATTGAAGACGAACTTTCTGCAAGCCGAAGTTCGAATACCCTTGCAGATCGTGTACAATTTAAAAACTATGGCAGCTCTATCACTATAGTGATCCGATTCGCTTCGATTTAACTTTCAATTTATATCTTAATCAAGTTCTAACAAAAGCCAAAAGACTAGTTGTACAGTAGAACATGACTATGTGCACATCTGAATATGTCTTAAATGAGTCATAATACTCCCTCCCTCCCTTCCCGCTCTGCAAGGGTATTACAGTTGTTGTGTTAAGTACACGAAATGCAGCCAGAATTGCAGCTGGTTAATGAAAAGTGTGACATTTTGTTAGTTAGTTTATATAGAACTAAATTGCAAAGAGGCCAAACGATTTGTTGGTTCACAGAACAATAGTTTATATACACACATACACACTACATACACATATATTTTAAATAATGCTGTATTGGCAAATTTGTTATGTTGCAAATGCAAAAAAAAAAAAATGTTGTTATTACAAAAATTATTTTTGTCTGCCTGTGTGTGTGTGCGGCAGCATTGGGTTTGTGTGCAGAAAATGTGTGCCATAGTTGCATAACTGGAAAACAGGAAAACTGAAAATTATATAGTGAAAATCTATATATGTATATATATATTTATATATATTTCTTCAAATATATATATAAAGAAATTTCACTCAGCTGTAACCAAATGAAATTACAATTCAATGCTGCCCAGAGATGTAAAAAGCGTGAGAGATCGTGCATAAACAAACATACTTATATATATATATATACATATACTCATGAGAAGATTATATATGTGTAAGTGCATACTTACGTATGTAATTGTGTTATACAACAGACACCTCCCACCCCTGAAGAATTCTTTAGTTTTATTGGTTTTGTGTTGAACTTTTAGTGCAATCTATTAACAAAGAAAAAAATTAATTAGTTGTTAGCTCTACAATTGCAAACTAAATTGTATTTAACAAGTACAATAAAAAGCACAGTAACAAACAAACAAACAAAAACATATACTGAACATGGGAAAACAAAAATACAGTCTATAAAAATAAATATAGAAAAAATAACAAGAAAACGCTAAGAGTGCCATTAAAACAATTTAAATGTAATAAATTATTGAAATTATACATATTAATATACATATATATATGTATATATAAACTAAGGCAGGCAGTTAAAGTGCAACTAAAAACACTTATATATACATATATATTTATATTATATATTATATATATATATATAATGTATACATGTGTTAGTTAGGTCCAATCATGAACACATAAATGATTAGTTTTCATTATTGTTATTTCTTTTATTTCTAACTCAATTTGCTTCTTGCGTGTTAGTATTTTATGTTAATCTTGTGTAGCAAATATTACAAAAATACGACGGAACATAAAATAGTAAAATATATTCAAGGCTGATCTTTAAAATAGCCAAGAGAAGCGGAGAGAGAAGCGAACACAATTCGTGCCATAAGCAAAGTTGTTTAAAACGATTGTCAATGGCAATTTTACTGTTTTAAATCGCAGCCATGGGTCAGATGACCAAAAAAGATTAAAACAATGACAGACAAGTGCCACAATGCAAAAAAAAAAGAAGTTCCACGAACGCTTCTCGCGGCTAGATTAACTTCAGCCTGAGGCAATAGCAATACAAAATAAAATTTAAAGCTCGAATTGCAACTAGACAAGATATACTTAGTTAAATAATATACTAAAAATACTAAATATAAATACTAAACGAAATACAATAGCAATGCAAATTTTCATAACTGTTTAATAATTGGTTTCTGATCAATTTGGTTGTTAATTTGTTTATTCAAAATTAGCCCAAAGAATTAAAATTTCAATTTACAATTTGTCTTGTGTGCCATGATTCGTGTCAATTGCAAAGTACCAAAAAAAAAAAAAGAAAAGAATAAAAAATAATATTTAAAAAAGTGTAATCAAAATAAAAATAAATTAGCGCATAAGACAAATTGTCGAAATTGTTTGGCTATAAATAAAAAAAACTGATATTTTGTATAAAAATATTTATGTAGCTTATACTAAATTTATTTGTTAAACTAATTAACTAAGGTTTTTGTTGCACGTTCATTGAATTAGCTAAATTATTATTATTATTTTTTTGTTTGTTGCGCTGTTAAAGCTTAGACTAATTTTTTTTAAAACAAGCTATAAAAGAAAACATAAAATGTTTTTTGTTTTAATTTTTTTTAATCATATTTTTGTTGCATCGTTTTTAATATATATATGAAACACACCCACACACATTTATGAAAAATAATTGTCTTTGATTTTTGTTCATTTATTTAACAACTAAGTTTTAACTTGTTATTGTTAATTAATATTTATAAAATAATTTAAAAGATAAAAAATATGAAAAAGAAATAAAAAATGTTAGCCTAAAGCATAAGTTACAAAATAATGAACAAAATATACTCCAAAGAAACCAACCAAAAAATATATATACAACAACACATACATATATACATACATATATACAAGGACATATACATAAAAAAAATAAAATAAAAGTAAAGTTAAAATTAATGAAAAGAAAAATGAACAAACCCAGAACAAGTTTTAGTAAAATGTATTTGGAACAAAATTGCCATATAAAGAATATTATATATATATATATATTATTATATATATATAAATATATAGTCAAACCAAAAGAACAGACATATAAAACAATAATCAACAGAACAAAAACAAGATGAAAAGGAATATATAAATGTAACAAAACGAATGTTGTTTATTTTTTGTAGCGTAATATTAAACAGAAAAATATAAAGAAATTAAAAGTGTTTATATATTATATATCCATATATATATGTTATATAAACATATATATATGTTATATATACATATATTTATTGTTAACGAAAACCACGGAAAAGGCGAAACAGAAATTATGAAACAAATTTATATAAAATGCAAAACTTACATTGACGAAGCTGATATTGTTAGTACCTTAATAAATAAATAAAAAAAAAAAGAACAACAACAAGAACAACAGAAACAACAATTAATATTATTAATAATTGTAATAATATAACAAAGTAGCATTAAAATAATAATAATTATTATAATTGTTATGTTGTCACGAGAGAGCATATAGAAAAAGAAACATATATGTAAACAACATTTGAGATTCTGTTTTTTAGACAATTTGAACAAAAAGAAAATACAACCATTAAATGAAAACCAAGCGTAAAAATTGTTATTTTTGCAAAAACTTAAGAACAAAGAAAAGGCATTATATGCATTGTTTATATACACATGTTTGAATTTGATGCATGAAGGTAACAAAAACAAAAAAGCAAAAAAAAAACGTAATAAAGATTGATATTGAAATGTTGAAACCCCAAAAAAAAAAAAGAAAACAAAAACGAAATGTTGATTTATTTTGTATTGGTCTTGGATTGAAGTGGGGACTTAATGAAGGTTTTTTACAAACTGTTACTAATTATTGAAACAATTTTTTCTATTTTCACAGGTGTAAACATGCTGTTAAACTGCTGTTAATGTGTGTGATTATGTGTGTGCATTTTAAAGATATTTATAATTTTTTTTATAGTTATTTTGTTTCAAAAGTCAGGTCAATTGTTTTCTTAAACAATTGCTACCGTTATGTGCATAGTAGACGGTACTACCTGCGTCTATACTAAGATTGAATTCATTTTTATATAATTGCTGGGTATATACAACTGAGTTGTAAATCAAACAACCCAATTGTTTTAAGTGTAATTTTAAGGTGAGATTTGCAAGGCGGGTAAGAATGTTATCATTTTTTTAAATATCTAAAGCTTTAAAGCGATTTAGTTTGATTGTTAGTTTTAATTTTGTTAGCTCTATTTAAAAATATGTTAAGCTAGTTAAAGATTAATTTTAGTTATAAATTTATATTTGTGTGACTTTCGTAAGCTTTTCAGTAATGGCCTGCCACCAAAAATTGCTCTTCTCTATCGCCTCTGCCAAATGGTTATCCGGTAGTTAAATACGCTATATACATATATAAATATAGATATATTCCATAAATATTTTTTTATCCTATCGCTTCACTTTAGCAAAACTCTCATGTCATCATTTTCATGCCTATCAAACGTTTTGATTTTAGTTATTGACTTGTGTTTGATTAGTGTTAAAGCTGTTGGTACACTTTTTAACCTATTATCTTTCTCCGTTATCCTGTTGTAGAGAACACCTGGACGCTGTCTGTGAAATCGGTTACATCGCTGAACAACATTGCCACAACGATGCATCATGCCGCAGAGGCACACATTTGTCCGCGCTGCGAGAAGGGTTACACGTACAAGAAGAATCTGTGGCGTCATCTTCGCTTCGAGTGCGGCAGATCGCCAACTGAGAAGTGCCAGCACTGCCATTATGTGGCACGCTACAAGCACAGCCTCAACATGCATATGAAGACGCAGCATCCGGATCAAATGGTGTCCGGCGTGGCACGTGAACTCTTCGTGGCCAGCAACAAGCCGCGTGGCAAGCTGGTATAAACAACGGACAAGCTTATTGTGATTCGATCTCAGTTATATATTTGAATATACATATATAAAATAGTTACATATATGTATAGTTATATAATATCTGTGTGTTAGCCGCAGGTAAGTTAAAGTCTAAGTTAAATAAGTGAGCAAATTCCAATCAAATTAAACAAAAAATATTTTTTAAAAAATTGTTAATAAAAACATACATTTGTAACAAAATTGAAATGTGTCATTATTGAATTTCTTTAGAGTCTAAGAAGCATTTTATAACGTTTAATTAGGGGCACGGTTCTTAACTATTTAAATAATAATGTCAAGTTTTTGTTCTTTTGGTACGTTTTGTTTTGTTATTATTTTTATGGCTTTGGTGTTTTATATTTTTTATATACATACAGCAACAGACAAAGTTGATATATAAATCTATAAATATGTATAATAATATTAAATATAAGCGGCGATCATTTGTTTGCTTGTTTTTATCATTTGTCAAAATACTTAAACATATACTTAACCCAGACAGGACACGTTTATGAGCTGAGCAAAAAGAAACAGAGTAAAGAGAGAGAGTGTGTGTGTGCGTGTGTGTGTGTCTGTGTATGTATGTGTATGGTAAAAAAAAGAAAAATATCTTGTGCTCAACACAGCAAATTACTAATAATGCAAATCTTTTGCCGCCACGCCCCCTTCCACCCTTTGTTCCATTTTCAAAATGCTTGTTTTAGAAGCCAAACAGGACAAAGGCGAACAAACGGAAGGGCCGCCGGATGAATTCGAGCTGGACGATTGCCTGCTGGAGAGCAACGATATTGTCATCACCCAGAACAAGGATGGCTTTGTGCTGCATGTTAAGAAACTGGGCAACATCACAGCCTCCAAGATGGGCAGCACAATTGAGGAGCAGGCAGCTGCAGTTACCGTCACAGGACCCGCCGGACACCCATCCCAAACGATTACCGAACTGCTAAGCGCGACCACCCACACCATGGATGTGAAGCCCACACTGACCACATTGACGAACGCACCCATCAAGTTGCCGTCATCCGAATGCGGTGAGTTTTTTACCAATTATATAGAAGAGAAAATGTTATACAGAAGCTAAGATTTTATTAAGTGGATATTATTTGGAAAGTTAGGATTAAATGTAAAGTGAAAGATCTTCAATTCAAGCATCATTTAAAACACAGTTTCTATACCTGATTTAATCATATGATCAATATTTAGTAATGCTTTGAATTAAAACTAATGAACATTATTCCAATTACAGAGCTGATCAACATTAAGAAAATCATACCAAGCTCAACGACACTTGCAACACACCCCAGCAGCAGCGGTGCCACCACCACCACCATAATACATCCGCAACACATCATACAGCATGTGACACAGGAGACACAGCAGCAGCAACAGCAGCAACACCAGCCGCAGCAACATCATCACCATCACCAGCAGCAGCAGCAGCAACAGCAACAGTTGCACATTGAGGAGGTGCCGCAAAGCTCCCATCATCATCATCATCAACAGCAGCAACAGCAGCAGCAGCAGCAGCCGCAGCAGCAGCAGCAGCAGCAGCACCATCACCAGCAGCTCCATCAAGGCGCTCAGCAAGTCCAAAGCATAATTACAGCTCATTCGGGCCAGACAATTAATTTGGTAGGTCTGCGTAATGTTCAAATAGCCGAACAGAAGCCAAACATTGCGTCACGCATACGTTATTCGCGTGGCAAGATAATTGCGCCGAGCGTTAGCAATTTGCAAATTGTGGAGACACACGAGGCCATACCGCATCAGCATCATGAGCTGGCCGATGGCACCAAGTATGAGATTAGCGAAATCGATCTGAACAATCCAAACGCATCCGCTGCAATCATAAGCGATCTGGTCAAATATGCGGAAATTGATGATATCGAGCTGCCGGATGGCACAAAGATTGGCATCGGATTTGCTCCCTCCGAAATCACCGAGCATATGCAGACAACAGCTGGTGAAACGCACATAACCACCATCGAGCATGAGCCACAGGAGCTGCAGGTACATCAGCACGAATCGCAGTCGCAGACACATCACATACACGCCTCCCAGCTGCAAACTCATCACATTCATCAGGCGACAGTGGTGCAAGAGCAGGATCAGGAACATCATCAGCAGCAGCAGGAGCATCAGCATCATCACATCCAGCTGCAGACGGACGATGGCGATGATGAAGGTGTCGAAACCATAATACCCGAAGAGCTGGGCGTACATGATACAAGCAAGAGCTACACCATTTTGACAACACGACCGATGAAGGAGGAGTCCGATACCGGCGGGGATCCAAGTGGCATGACCTATGAACTATCGCTGAGCGATTCCTCTTTAGGTCCCTGCGATGATCCCGAATCGCGTTACGTTTGTCGGCATTGTGGGAAAAAGTATCGCTGGAAATCGACTTTACGGCGTCATGAGAATGTCGAGTGCGGTGGCAAGGAGCCATGTCATCCCTGTCCCTATTGCACCTACAAGGCCAAGCAGCGTGGAAATTTAGGCGTCCATGTGCGCAAGCATCATCCCGAGAAACCGCAATTGGAGAGCAAGAGAGGACGCAAGATGTAAGCAGAATGAGTAGAAGGAGGAGTAGGAGGAGTGAGTACCACACAAAGAATAGCAACAACAAAAACCAGTTTCCATTACTCTCCCATATCTGAATTATTATATATATATATAAATATATATAATATACATTTATATACAAATAATGTATCTATTTTTGATTTTTCTCGAGCCTCAATTTTGATAATTGATACAATTTACTTAGTTGTTGATTATTTGCTTAAGTTCAAATTTAATTTTAAAAATATTTTAAAAATAACAAAAATTCATTTCACTATTTTCTATATTACTAAAACTTTTTAATTCTTTGGCTTTAATTGATGTCTTCGCGTATAATTTTCATTATGATTGCCGTAATTTTTAAAATTAAAAATGAAAAGTACGAAAAAACTCTACCAGAAATCATGTGCAAGTATTTTCATGGAAATAACACAAAGAACTATTGTTTAATTAAATGAAAACTTATTAAAAACAAATATATATATATACATATAGCTTAGAATTGAATAGGTTAAATTTTAAATACATTTCAAATATACATTTAACACATAACATCTAAATGTCTTCGCAGAAAGTACAGTACCTAGCAAATCTATAAATAACTGTAAAAAATGCAATACCCTGATCTCTCATTGTCAATGTGTTCAGGGTATAACAAAATGGAAACCTTTTTGCAATGGAAATTTCCAAGTATTTAAGATAAATGCAAAAAAACAATGTTAAAGTGCACAGTGTGTTTTTTTACGTATATATATTTAAAACAATTTCACAAAAAAAAAACAACAAATATTTTAGTTTCAAGACACAAAAAACTATTAAAAACCTGTCTGAATTGGAGGCTTACTACGTTCATTAAATTGTCACATGTTGTTTTTACAATTCACAAAAAAAAAAAAAAATAAATAAATACAAATAATAATAATTATAACAAAAACATTGGTAGTGCAAAATATTTTACAAAAAATTGACACAAAAAATTAATGAAAAAAAAAAAAAAAATAATATCTTTACAGTTATTGTGTGTAATATTGTTGTTGCAATTAAAGCATCAAATTGAATGAACTTGAATTACAAAAAAATAAACGTACATATAAAAATAAAATTGCAAAGTTAGTAAAATTTAGTGTTTATGACACACTTAAGCTACAAACTTTTTATGCATATATTTTCGAAAAAACAAAAAAAAAAAAAACAAAAGATAAATTCAATTTAATTCAAGAATTAAACATAATTCACAAGAAAAATAAAATTGTATGTACAACATTTTAATTCATTGCTAAACATTTCTAATGTATACATATAATATATATATATATATAGAAATTATATATTTTGAAATTAGTTGTATAAATAAACGTAAAATAAAAATTAATAAAAAAAAGTTTGTTGCTTTATTTAATCGAAATGTATTTAATTAGAACACTACTAATATATTTCTCTTTTTTGCAGATAGACGTTGCCAGCTGCAAGCAGTATTATATTTTATTTACAATATCTTTCAAGTTATAAAACCCAATTAATATATTTCTCTTTTTCTAGATGACCGTGGAAATACTGTGGAAAACGCTATTGGATGCAACTAATTGTAATGCTATTTTCAAATTATCCAAACAAATATGATGAACTTATACCAAAGCAAGCTCTATATAAGTACATAAATCTTAAGTAATTGTTTTCTGTACATGCCACTAAAAAAAAACACAATAATAATAATAACCAGCAATTGCCAAACCTTTTCCCCCGCCCGTGTGTGTGTGTGTGTGTATGTGTGTATGTTGTGTGTGTGTGCTGTGTTCCAGCATATCACCAAAAAAGAAAAAATCCAAATCAAGAATGACCAACGTTTTATTTAATTTTGAGAACCTTTGCAGATGTTCTTTTATTAAGTAGAGGACTTTGCTAAAATACATAGAGAATTTAAAATATAAATACATACAGCATAACTGATAAGGTTGAAAATGTTAAGTCCGTCTTTACACACAAACCAATTAGAATATTATTTGAAATCGGTATAAAAAGATACACACAATAATAATAATAATACTCATATTGCAAATAAAAATAATAGAAATGAATCCCTGTTTAAAGGCAAATTACATTTTTATAAGTTATTTCTGTCTTTACTAATTTTTTAAATCATATTCTCAGTCAGATATCATAAAATATTTTCAGTTATTTTCGAGTGAATTCTCTCTTCATTTTTCATTAAAAGAATAAAGTTAAATCAATATTTTCTTTTATTATTCGTAAGATTAAATTGGAATATCTCTGCAAAGGTTTTATGTTTTTGCGGCCAGTCGCACTTTGTTTTTAATTATTATTATTTTTTTTAATTTTTCAAATTTTTATTTTAATAAACATTTTTATATACCCTGCACTAATTGGATCTCAATGAAAGCGTTTTTTTGTTCACCTCGCGTTGATTTACATATATGTATGTATATGTATATGTTCGCATAAGCTTTAAAATGCATATATATATCGCGCAGTTTTTTTTTTTTTTTTGTATATACATATATTTTAATATATATTGTTATGTGTATTCATGACCTAGTTTTTAAAGCTTTGTAAACACATATTCTATAGGCTTTGCTGCTTCACTAACTTACAATATTTCTTTTATTCTTAATGCTTTAATGTCTGTTGTGCTCATCAATCGGTATTTATTTTTTATCACTAATTTATCATTCATCGACATTTTGTTATTTTCATAATTAGTTTTTCTTAAACTTTTTCTTTTTTTTTTTTTTGTCGGAGTTGGTTTAACCGAACCTTCTTCCTTCCTTTTCCTCCCCTTTATATACATCCGTTACCCGTTTATCGTTAATGTTAAGTTTTGTTACGAATTTTTCTATATATATTATTTTTTTTGTAACCTGTTCGGTTTATTTAACTTTTGCGTTGCATTGTGTCCAGTCTCAAAAGTAATGCTATTGATTTTCGTTCTTCTTTTCTTTTGTTTTTTTCTCTTTCTTTTCTTGTTTTATTTTCATATGTTGTATGGCTGACAAAATCTCTTCACACAAAAAATCCAACAACAACAACAACAACAACAACAACTGCAACATATGCGCACCTACAACAAATACCACAAATAAAATTAAACATAACAATAAATTCAAATGTATAAATAATAAATAAATTAGATTTGAGTATTACGCGCATTGCCGGACTCACCTGGAACGAGTGGAACGCCCGCCTGGCCATGCCGCTGGTAACGCTGCGGGAGGGCGTTCAGCCTTTGGTCTTTCCCACCGATCTGTCGGTGGACAAGCAGCTAAATATGGCTGGGATCAAGGCCGCCGCGGCGGATGCAATTGATCGCAAAACTCCCACGGATTGCATACGCCTTAAGATTGAGCCGGGCACAACGTCAACGCCATGCAATACGAGCGAAAAACAGTACAAGATCTACCCCAAGCTGAAGCATTTGTCAGAGGAGGAGGCCACGGCGCTAATGCTCAAGGCCGTTGCTGAGAAGCAGGCAGCAGCAGCGGCTGCGGCGGCCGCCAATAGCAGCGCGGATCTGAGCTACGGCGATGACAATCTAAGCACTGGCGGAGGAGGCGCTGGCAATAGCAGCAACAGCGATTATCCGATTACACTCACCGGTGCCGTATCTCTGGCCGATGTCGGTCAGGCCGAACTATGCCATATCAATATATTGAATAGCATTAGCGCTATGAACAATCTCATCAGCGGCAACACTGTAGCAGCTGGCAGCGCTGGCGGCGGCAGCGGCGGTGGCGGTGGCGGTGGCGGCACGGGAGGTGGCGGCGCCACCATGAACGTTCCATCTGGCGGCGGCAGCAACAGTAGCAGCAATAGCACCTTGGTTGGCGCTGACAACGGTGCTGGACACCCGTGTCCCGTTTGCGGACGCGTCTATAAGCTGAAATCGTCGCTGCGCAATCATCAGAAATGGGAATGCGGCAAGGAGCCACAATTCCAGTGCCCGTTCTGCGTATATCGGGCCAAGCAAAAGATGCACATCGGCCGCCATATGGAGCGCATGCACAAGGAGAAATTTAAACTGGAGGATGACAAGAGTTTTATTAGCGGCATCATCGGTGCCGGCGCCAGTGGTGCTAGCGGTGCCGCAGCCCTGGACGCGGACAGCGCTGTAAGTAGTGCTGCGGCGGCGGTGGCAGCAGCTGCTGCGGCAGCGGCATTGGCTAATGCGCCCGAGTTGCATTACACATGAGCTGCAAATGGAAAATGGAAAATGGAAAAACTGAAAAATGGATTTGTGTATAAAGCGTTATTAAATGAAAACAAAACAAAAAAACAAAAACTAAATATCAGGGATTACGAAAAGTTAAACAAGCAAGGAACATTGAAATTAAACTAAAAACAAAACAAAACAACAAAAAGAAAAAAAACAATAACTGCAACACACACCTAGCTCTCGGGGTTTCCTATACGGAATACGGAATCAGTGTGCCAAATTAATATTTAAACGAAAAAAAAAAAAAACGTAAAAAGAAAATCTAACCAAGCAAAATAATAATTGATAAGAACGCCTGGAAAATTGTTAAAATTTTCAAAAAGAAAAAAAAAAGACAAACAAACAATTTGTTGCAAAGCACAAACAAAACACATTTAGCCATTTTTTTGCATAAACATATTTTTTGTTATTGTTATTAATTTTTTAACAAAAAAAAACAAATAAGACAACAAAGTCAAGTGCACAAGCAAAAATTTTTTTGAAAAAAATTTTTTTGTTACATTAAACAGCAAAGTGATCAGTAAAATGATTTTACATTTAAAAACAAAAACACAATTTAAACACAGCATTCCACACGTTACAAAAAACCACAAAAAAAAAACAAAAAACAACAAATAAAAGACACAAATTGTACAATGAAACACTAAGCTTAGAGTTAGTATTAGTTGAGATATATAATATATATGCATATACATATACATATATATATATATATCATAGGGCTTAAACAGAACGCGGTGCGAGCAGTCAACTCAGTGGATAGTCTTCTTAATGTTAAAGCTTTTCGAACTCAGAGCATAATAAGATATTAGTTACAAGAAATGGAAAGGAAAACAACTTTTAAGAGCTACATATATAGCATTAGATATTCACAAAAACATTTCAGTGCCAAAACCAACTAGAAAGAAGATACCTAAATACAAATAGTAAACAAACAATACAGTTACCGTAACCATTCATAAAACATAAACAACAACAACAACAACAACAAGTTACCTCAGCTAAAAGAAATATTGCTTACAACAATAAAGTAGTCTAATGGCCTTTAACTATGCTCAACAATTTTTTAAGGGTTTTTTTTTTGAAATGGTTTAGTCAAAATGAAAGAAAAAAAACTTCAAGACAAGTTTAAAAAGTGCCTTTTGAAATTTAAAAAATAATTTAAAAAAGTTAAAAATTAAAAAAAATATAATATTTCAAATGAAAATAAACACTTAAAAGCCATATCAATTAGTTGTAAGAGAAGTCAGCTAATGAAAGTGTCAAGAATATTATTATTTTTATAATGATTATTATTAAATGGTATATTTTAGTTTTTTTTTGCGAGACAACATGATACACAGTTAAACTCAGGTACTTAGTTTTGTGTTTTACAGTTAGACAGAAAACAAAATGAAAACAGGAGCGCACGTAGCTGAGCTACGTCGGGAATTAAGAAATAATAATATAATAAATTTATATAATACTACAACAACAACAACAAGAAAACTAAAACACCGCCACAATACGTCACATGCACTTATTTATTTTTAATATTTATAAAAAAAATATGTATGTATATTATAATTATATATTATAATGTCAAATATTTCTTATTATTTTTATGTTCTTTTGCTAGTAAAGCGTAATTTATTTTTAGTTTTCAATTAACAACTTCATATGCTATTTTTTTAAAAACGTACTACAAGAAGAGCAAATACATTCCATAGATGATTTTATAAACAATTAAGCATAAAAAACCAAACAACAAATACAAAAAACAACTGCAAACATTCACAGCAACAGCGATAAAAAAACCCACGTTGCCAGTCAAACTGTGCACTTAAAATCTAAATTAAAAACAAAAAATAATTACACTTACAACATTTAAATCTCGAATTGTAATAATATTATTTCCTAATTTTCTGCTAAGAAATTAAAAAAAATTAACAATTGGTTATATTCAAGCGGTGTTGGGGCTAAGTTTAGCACTTCTTTATAAAATGAAGAATAAAAAATTAAGCAATAATTAAAAAAAAAACAAAAAATTTGTTAAGGCAAAGTGAAAATTCAAAATTTTCTAAAAAAAAAAAATTTATAAATTCAGCAATTTACACAATATTGTTGAACAATTTTTGGTTACAAACTGGCACACAAAAAATGTTGATACACATTAAAAAACATACATTAAATAAAATATGTTATTGAAGCAAACACTTAAAAAGAACACAAATACTCATTACAAATAAAAGAAAGTATAGTAACAGTTTTATATAGTAATCACTATATGCATATATATATATAACTGATATATGTATAGTAAATATATATCGATTATACCTTATACCTTATATTTAATTTTTTCTATGCGTCGTTTGTAAACATTTTGTAAATTATATACATAATATATATAATTATGTATATTTAAAATAAAAAAGATCGAAGAATACAATCAATGTGAGAAATATACAAATTCATGTAATAAAACGCAAAAAGACAGAAACTTGTTTGTTATGCTGCGTTCAAATTATGCGGTTATTTATATAATTACTTTTATTATTATCGATACACACATTTTATTTGATTTTCGTATGCAGCCTTTAGTTTATGTAGCGTACTGCTTGTAAGTATATATTTATATCTTTATTTTATGACATTCATTCATTTTTATTTTTTAATAAAAAAAACAACCGAAAATTCATAATTAAGTGCAAGAAACTAAAATAAACTAAATAGGGCACATTTTTTAGGCACACATAAAATGATAACAAAATTTAAACACATTTCTAGGCCACAAGCTAAGTCTCCGATATTACCTAAAATTTTCACTAATATGTGCTTTTTATATATACATTTTTCCAGATGATAATGGACAGCTGGACTCTGGCGAATCACGTATACGTGTGCGTAATTGGTTAATGTTGGCCGATCAGTCGATCATAGACAAGACTGGCGATGATTCTACAGGTATTTAAAACAGTTTTCCTGTTCATAGTATATTTATTATTCAATTTTACATTGTATACTGTTTTTTTTATTATTGTTTTTATGAACATGTCAAAGCCTTGCAGAGTGTATTATTATTTAAATTTATGGAATAACTAGTTTAAATAAGCTCTTAGATATCGGTTTATATAAATGTAACAAAATGATTCTGAAATACTTTTTGAATCTTCTCAACAGTTCAAAATATTAAATATATATATAATTTTTCTCACAAATCTAAACACGTAGAACGTGGGTTTAAATCATTATACATACATACATACACCTCTGCAAGGCTATAAAATTCTTCGGTTAGCCGTTGTCGTTCCCATTTTGTTTTTATTGTGATTTTTAAGTAAACCTTTTTTGTTGAATAATGTTTCGTTTTCTTTTTACAGTCCTAATTTTGCAATACAATTTATATTTTGTTTTGTAACGGCCCTGTACACACACTGCGGCAAATACACATATAATTTTTTCTAATTTTTTGATTATTTTCACGCATACATGCCTTCAAACAAAATAACTAACCTAACATTTTCCTAATACAATTTCTACTTTCATGCGCCAATTTAAAAATATAACATCCAAATTAAAAAATGATAAAAAAAAACAACATTGCTAACACTAACTAACTAACTAAAAAAACCAAAACAAAAACAAAAACAAGATAAACTAACTCCAAGCTTAAGGCCAAACATAAAGAACACTAACAATGCCTGTTCAATGGCCCCAACGACACCTGCAACAATCAACACAACGCCGTCAGCGACGACGAGAACGCTCAACAACATTACCAACAACAGTAGTAGCAGCAACAACAATAATGCTGTCGTCGATAAGACAAGCAGCGGCGGCAGCTGTTTGTCAGTGCTGGATCCAAAAATGCAAACAGTGACCCGCATCGGAAGTATCGGACGGACAACTATTGCATGCATTACGCCGGCTAGTCTGAAGAATAGCTCGAGCAATTGCAATGTGGATGCTGCTTCGGCTGCGGCGCTGGCCGCTGCAGGCGTGGAGCTGGACAGCATTGATGAATCACTGACAGAGGTGATAGTTAAGCTTGAGAATCCGGAGAATGTATCACTCAATGGCAATGAGGCTGTGTGCAATGAGGCTATAGACGATGAGAATACATTTGACTATGATCTGAAGCTGGCTAGTCCGTTGTCGTGGACTTATGATGCGGTCAAGATTGAGAATGACGAGTTTGAGGACAGCTATCTAATGGATAACGATGACGATGATGACGATCTGTTGACCACGGCGGCCGCCTCACAGAAGCATGCCAAGCAATCGAACGATATGCAAAGAAACAGCAACAGTAACAAAATTGTGCTGAGCACACAGCAACAACAGCAACTGTTGCTGGAGCAGCAGCAGCACTTGCAGCATCTGCAACTGCAACCCACCAGTCAATCCCTACAAATCAAGCTGCCCGCTATACCGGCCACAATTACCACCATAGCAGCAGGATCAGCCCCGCAAAAGCAGCCCATTGCCAGCACCAGCAGCAATAGCAACACCAACACCAACAGCAACAGCAACAGCAACAGCAACATAACCAGCGCCAATTCAACGCTGCTCTCCAGCAAATTGGGACTCAATATGGACACACAGAATATGAATTTGCATTGGTCGCACACGGATGACAATCGATATCGGATTCTAGTGCAAAACAAAAGAATGCGCAAGGAGTCGCTGGAGCATTCGGCGGATATGATTTACAATGCGGACATTGAGAAGCCGTGGGTGTGTCGCAACTGCAACCGCACCTACAAATGGAAGAACAGCCTCAAGTGTCATCTGAAAAACGAGTGCGGCTTGCCGCCACGCTATTTCTGCAGCAAGATGTGCGGCTATGCGACGAATGTGCACAGCAATTTGAAGAGGCATTTGAATACCAAGTGTCGTGATCGCGAGAAGGACGAAGAGGAGAAGGAAAAGGAGAAGGAGAAGGATCGGAAGCTGGCGCCAGTCACTGTCAATCTGGGCAACAACAGCAACAGTGCCGGCAGCAACAACAACGCCAGCAACATCAACAACAGCAGCACCTACACACTTGTCTTTCAAAATGAATAAGCTCTCGAGTCGGAAGAGATGTTGTACAAATAAGTTATGGAAATTGGCTGAAATCAGCTGGTAAATGGTAACAGCCTCATGCAACATGTGAACAAGCAAGAAGATGAACTTCACTTAGTACAAATTAAGTTTTTGTTTAATTTTTTTTTTATTTTTTATATTCTGTGTGCAATGTTTGTTTCGAATATTCAAGAAGAGCAAACAGTTAAACATTTGTCGTTAGCATTTTCTTAATACATTCCTTTCGAATTATCATGTTGCATGCCCCACGCTGTGCTATCCAGTTGCAAATGTTACCAAGAGACAAAAAAGACAAAAGTAACATAAAATGACAAAAATTAGTTTTAGTTGGCAATACAAATGGCTACAATTTTGTATTGTTTTAGCGAATTCTCAAAAGAAAAACTAAAAAAAAAAACCAAAAAAAAAAGAAAAAAAAAAACTAACGCAAATAAAACAAATGTGTACATTTTTTTCCGAGAAAAATCTCACACAAAACGAAAGAAATTATATAACTAGTCAGAACAAAAATTGTTTAAGTGTGCTATATTACTTAAAAAAGAAAAAGGCAAACAAAAACCTATACCAAAAAATAATTTTGTATTAATTATTATTTTAAACAGAAACAAAAAAAAAACCAAAAATATGCATGGCATTAACACGCGCCCCTCCCCCTCCCAAAATAAAAAACAACACGAACACTCTCAGTTTTTATCCACACACATACACACACATAGAACATATTTAGTATGTACTTAAAAAAGGAAACCATTAATATGAAAATTTTGGTTTTTAATTAGTTGCAATCGAATTTTTCTCATACATTCATCATTTGGTTAGAAACAATTTTCTTAATTCTGAATACATCAACATTTTTACGCATTACCTATGTTAGAATACCGATATATATGGTATCATATATGGTTTATGATAATGAGAACAAGTTCTAGTCAAAAAAGAAATGATTATCTATATTAAAATAATAATAATGTGTATTAATAATAAATAATATCTATACGAATAATTTGAAAATTAGACAAAAATTATTATGATTAATTCTTAAATAATATTTTAATTTTAAAATTCGAAAATATCAGCAAATGCTTTTTTAAAAAACTGTCGGGAAAAAACAAAATACACAAAAATTGTTAGATTTAAAAACCCCGGCCATAAAAATGTAATACATACACACATACAAACACAAAACAGGCACATACACACAACACAGACACACACTTATTTACACACACACAAACAATAGGTGCACACGAATTTCAAATGTAAAAAGCAAAAGAAATTTAAATTACCTACACAAAATTATAAAAATATTATAAAATAAATCTAAGATCCTACACAATGCGAACAAAAATTCTACAGTTAAATTGTATTCTATATGAAATGAATATATCGTAATTATTGCCGGCTATATGTATTAAATAAAAATTCGAAATACAATTAAAAGCAAATGTCAAAACAAAAAATAACCAAAAACCAATGTTGTATTTATTTAAATTGTACAATATACTTCTCCAATTTTTTTTTCTCTCCCAGTCATTATATTTCATACACCATAAATTCAAACTTTATTGTATACTCTATACAAAACATGCTCCCTAAAACTATATTCCCAAGCTATCCAAAAGATATCCAAAAATTCCCAAAAAAAAAAAATACCTTCTAGATATATTACGAGTTGCTAAGAATCAATACTAATCAGCTCTCTATTTCAGGTGGATGTTGTCCGAATTGATGTTGATTGAGATCGATGAGAGAGATATATCTCTGTGCTGGCACAACAAATCCATACAAGAATGCAGTTTATGGTGTAGCCCTATCTAATTGTTGTTTGCATGCTCTCTTAACCTACTATACTACAACTCTACATAACTAGAACCAGTGTATCTGCTGTTTAGATCCTATATATAAACCTATTAAATTAACTTTTAGATATGTATGTGTATGTACCATGTTTTATAAAGACAAAGTACCACCAATCCAAGTGGGACCTGATATTAATGATGCTGTTACATAACTAGTACATGAACATAAACCATATTATTATTATATATACCTCTATATAACTCTTAACTTTGTATGAATACCTTTTTATTAGAATTTGTAGTTTTGTTTTCCAATTTTTTTCCCTTTGTATTGCTGCAGGTTATTCTTAAATTTTACTTTTGCTCTCATTCTAGTGTCTATCTATATACTATCTCTACAAATATATACATATATTCATTAATATAAATAGCCTTAAATTATTTATACATATATAACTATTATTATACAAAAAGAAAAAAAAATGATAAAAGCAATTTACTTTATAAAAACAAATATGTTTTTATGAATATTGCATTTTCTACCAACATTTTGTTTATTTTAGATTTAAAATTGATCTTTTGTAGCTTCTATTATTTAAAAAGGAACAAATCGTAAACGTGTGCATGCGTATTTTTTTTATACAATTTTTTTCGGATTGTTTCTCAATAAATATATATATATAATATATATATAAATATTGGGACCGGCTCGTATGGAAATCTAAGTTTTCATCTAAGTCTCGAAGCGTTGCGTCCCTTTTAAAGCACACATACATTTTATAAAAATTGTTATCAAATGTGTTTTATATACAATAATATTCATTTCTTCAATTTATATTTGTGACTAACAGAAGATTATTTTAAAAAATAATTATTTAAATTTATTTAAAAATATATATCACCTGTACTTTTTTTTTTTGCTTAGCTTAATTTGTTTTTAATGTAACTGACACTCGATTTAATGTTGTTTTCATACCGAAACATATATAAACGAACATTTAATATTTCTATTCATCGTGCTCATTAAATATTGTCAATTTTATAATTATATTTTAAATACCAAATTTTTAAGCAGCGTCTTACACAATTTATATACATATATATATCGTCGTAAACATTTCAACATTTTACTTTAGATGCAAACAGCGCCTACTCATGCACACACACACACACACAAACACACACCACTACCAAACACCCACTCACCCATACACACTCAACTTTAACATGCACCGACAAAAAAAAAACAAAAGAAAAAAAAAGTAAAAAGTAAAATGTAACGCAACATTTTTAATGACTTCACGGTAAAAAATTTAATTTTAATATACATATATATATAAATATTTTTTTGGTTTAATTATGTTTCAAATTAGACCTTAGGATTTATAATTTTCGTATCTCTTGACAAAAAAATTGAAAACAGTGAAAACTATTGCCCAGTCTCTTTCTAAACTCTGAACTAACATTGAATTTTCATTTTGACTCTTTGTATTCCTCGTCTGCAGAATTTGCGCATTGCGGCCAGGGAGCCAGGGACAGCAGCCCTCATACGCCACCGATGCATCCGTATTATCGGCATATGAAGACCAGTCCCTATACCAGTCCAATTGCCTCGCCCAAACCAATCATCAAATTCGAGCATACCGGCATCATGGATGATAATGAGCACGAGCTGCGTATCGATAGCCGTCCAGCCACGCCACAATATTCACTACACCCACATGGGCACAGACATGGACGTCATGGCAATAATGGCGACAACGACGACAGCAATAACAACAATAACGAGGATGATGATGACAACGATAATGATAGCGGCGATAAACCTTACGATCTGCGCATGGGAATTGCGAAGGTGCTTGAAGCTGCCGGCGTCCTCCCACTGGGTCATCATCATCATCATCATCATCATCATCATCACCAGCAGCAGCAGCAACAGCAGCAGCAGCAGCAGCAGCTGACTCGTCCGCTCGCCCAGATCATACATCATTCGAGTCCCGACGAACCGCTGCGTCGCTACAGCAGCAGCAGCAGCGTCGGTATTGCGCCTCCAGCGATGCCCAGCAACAGCAGTATGGTGGACTCCAAGGCTGTTATGGCGGCTGCTGTGGCTGCTGTAGCAGCCAACAATACAAGTGCCTCGACGAGCGGCGGTGCATCGACATCAGCAGCAGCGGCAGCCGCAGCAGCTGCGCACGCGGCAGCGGCAGCAGGACTCGTCACATCCAATGCGGCCGTCACACTAGGCTCGGCCGGCCCACCGGGTGGCGGAGCATGGAGCGGCGCCGGTGGCAGCGGGGGTGGCGGTGGTGGTGGTGCCTATGCCTGCGATCGCTGCGGCAACACATACGCTCGTCCGCACAGCCTTAATCGGCACGTGCGTTTCGAGTGCGGCGTGGAGCCACAATTCGAATGCCCCATCTGTCACAAAAAGTCCAAGCACAAACACAATCTCGTGCTCCACATGCGAACGCATCAACATCGATGATACCATCAACAACAATTGCAATGACGCCAGCAACTGTTTGCTGTTGCAGGTACTGCTGCTGCTGTTGGCACTAGTTAGTTAGCCATGTTTCTCTGCAATTCAGTCCAGTTCAGTCCAAAAAACAACAGTAAACAAAAAAAGAAACAACAGTTTTTTTTTTCCAAATGATCTTAAAAACATATAGTCGTATATATATATATATATACATACATACATTGCATGCATAAGAGCCGTAATTGTGAAAATATTAACAAATTCTAATCTTTAGTTTCTTATACAAATATCAAATCTTTTATCGTTCTTGATAGTTTTTCCATTTTCGATTTTCAATATAATATTTGATATATATATATTTCTTATATAGAGAGAGAGGGCGGTGCGTGAGAGTGCGAATCGTTGTTATAGTTGGTGTTGTTGTTGTTGTTGTTGATATTGTTAAAAAGTGTGTAACATCCTTAGAAAACTCAATGATCTCAACGAATTTTTCTTTATTGTGGTGTAAAACGGAAAAAAAGAAAAATTAATGCATTTGTGTATAAAACAAGGAACAGAAAGTAATGAAAGTAAAAACGCAGTAAAACGCAAAACATTCACATTAATTTTAGCGTAATTTATTTATTTTAAACAAACAAACAAAAAACTTAACAAAAACAACAAAAACGCAAATATGAGGTACAGAGGTACTTCCCTCTGAGAGATCGCGATATATGGGTCGAGTTGAATCGAGGTATATAGTTAGCTCAAAGAACTGTTAGATTGTGGCACTCTCACGCGCATGCGATTCGCTTTTATTATGTTTTTTTTTTCTTTATATAATTCTTTTTTGGGGCAATAGTTGAACTTAATAAACTTAAAAAAAGAAAAAATGTAAAATGTAAAATGTTTGCATACATGTTTATGTAAATAATGTAAAAACACACGAAACTTCAGCATATACTTGCATGTATGTATTGAAATAGCCACAGTCAATCGCTTAGTCAGTCAATCAAGTTAGCAACTAAGGTAATCTAAGCTTTAATGCAACGATAAAGCGTAACTAAATGTAAATGGACATGTGCAATAAGCTAAACAAACACAGACAACAACAAAACCAACATAAAAAAAAAAAATTAAAAAAAAAAAAAAACCAAAACCTAAAAACTTGTGCAATGAGTTAAATGAAAATCCCAAAATCTAAACCAATGAAAAAGAATAGAAAAATAATCACAGCGCACAATCGAGATGTAAATTTTATTATTTGATTTTCTTTTTTTAAATTTTGCTTAATTTTCAATTAATTTACTTAAGGTTTTTTGTTAGCTGCGCGCCACCAAAGCCACCAAAAAAAAAAAAAAAATCAAACAAACAAAAACAATTATTGTTAGTGCAACGCAACGATCTCTTAAAAACTTTTCAAAAACAAAAAAGAAAAACAACAAATTTATTAATTTATCTTGTGCTCATTCCATGAAAAAAACAAACAAAATTGGTTTATTTTTTATCATTATTATTTATTTTATAACACAAAATGTGATAGGCGGCAATTTTAGTTGGACCAAAAACAATCAACAAAAATGCTAAACAAAATTATTAATTTATAAAACATTTGGCTTGTGGCTTCAAATGGCGCGTGGAAACAAATAAAAAACTTCTTTACAATATTATTATAAAAATGAAAAGAAAAACATTTATGTTTTTCATATATATGGCAAGCAACATGTACAAGTGTGAGCAAATCAATTGGCATTATAAAGTTAAATTTAAAGTTAAAGTTAAAGTTAGGGACAAAACTCGCATCGAGTCACAGTCAGGAGTCGAGGTGGATGTCGGAGTTGGAGTCGGAGAAGGAGAAGGAGGTTGGAATCGAAGTCAAGAGTCAAGTAAATGAGAAATAATTGGTATGTGATATAATGAATATAGTCCTCATTGTAATTAATATAATATTAATAATTTTTCTTGTTGTTAATACACACAAAACACGAACACGAACACACTTAACGTTATTTAATTTATTTTTAATATTTTCAAAATTTATAAAAACCAAGCAGATCACATAATGTTGCAACCCTTGTTGTAAACAATACGTTATAATAATTATGAAAAAATTTAACATAGTTAAAAATATGAAACCTTTATAAATTGTTAAACAACATAAAAAAAATAGAAGTAAAACTAAAGAATGGGTTTTAAATCATGACCTTAACAGAAACTCGTTGCTTAGGTACTTTAAAAAAAAATAATATTGTTATATATTCATATATAAACACACGAAGCCCATACACCCACACACACATAGAGGGGCGCAATATAATTTTCGTTAGCAGTTTGTGCCACAAAATATGTGATAACAATTTAATTTGTACAACAGACAAAACAAAATTGGCACAAATTCAAGCAAACAAATTAAAAAAAAAAATAATTAAAAGCTAAAAAAATTATGTATAATTTATAAACATCACACGAAACATTAAGAAAAAGCGAATATTAAACAGATTTAATGTAAATTGTGCATATGAAAAAGAAAAAAAAAAACAAACAAAATTCTTGTCGGTCAGTATTCGAATTACGTGAGGTAAAAAAAATTACAAAAAAAATTTGTATTTAAATTGTTATTATTTTGTATGTATATGTTTTTCTGTTTACAATCAGGCAACTTTCAATTTGGCATACAAATTTATTCTAAACATATATTCACTATATATATAAAAATATTTGTTAAAAAGAACTTAGCATTGCTTTTGCGCTAGTCAATTACGTGAGTTTGCTTTGCTTTTTTTATTTTTTGTTATAATTAATTGTTTAAATAATTGAAAGTAAGAGAAAATAAGAGGTAGAGCTTCACAATCTACATGATGTGCAACTGTGTGTCCTTTTTTGAAACAATTATAATCTAATGCAATTATTTAACTTTGTCTATTAAGGTTGTGGTTCTTATTTATACGTCTAAATCATTTTTTTTACTACTTTTTTAAGCAAAAAAAAAAAAAAAAAATTAAGCGACATTTTAATTTATCAACAGCGCATGTGATGGACTCAAAGTTAATCAAGTCGGCCAGCATATAGTATATATATCTGATATGTATACGAATGTTGCTATTACAAGACAAGCCAAGCGATAAACTTTGAGTCATATAGTTAAAAAAAAGTTAAAGAAGAAAACAATGGAAATAATGAAGAGCATGTGATAAATTCAATATAATTTTGATTAACAACCAATTTACTAACACACAACACACACACAAATACACACATACACACACACACATACGCATAGTATAGCTATGTATGTTTGTAATTAAACTTAAGTAGCGAGTAGTATGCAACCTAGTACATCTAGTATATAATCAATTAAAAAAGAATGAAAAACGGAAAGGAAAACCATTTTTAGATAAACAACAAAATTTGTATGCACAGTGCTTTGGACTTTTAATACTAAATAGATAAATATATATATGTATATATTTAACTATATATAAATGTGAAATCCAATCCAAGTACCATCACGAACAATAGCAAGAACATATTTTTTGAGAAATTGTACCAACCAGATACAATTCTATTAAGCTAACAAATATTTGTATTTTATTTCTGTTTATTTGTTGGTAAGCCTTACACGAATTGAATGTATCTATATAACTTACACTAAAAACACATACATATGTAACAAAAAGTTTTTACTATGATAGCGCTTACTACTTCTACTAATACTTCTACACATATACACATACACACACCACACACACAAAACGTTGTAAACAAGGAGCTGTGAATGTAAAATTATATATAAATATTTAAAAAATATATATATATAATATAATTATATATGTACATATAGATACATATGCATACATAAAAACAAGCAAAATCTATGTGATCAATTGTGATTGTTAAGAGAAAAAAACAACAGATAGTTATGTGAATTGAATTTGAACGGTATAGGCAAGTGGGGTATAAGGTTTTGGGTAACATTGGAAGGCATTTTCTTTACAAAATATATAAAAAAAAACACAATACATACAAAACACACATACACACACATGCACACCCTTATTAAGTTGTATGTATTCAGCTATCCAATAATTTACTTCTTTCTTGTTTATATTTTCTCTTTTAACTAAAAAATCATATAGTAACATATTTACAAACAAAAAAACACTACAAATGGGGTTTTTATACTTGAAACAATAACAAGAATTTAGCTTTAAGTTACATTCACACACACACATACACACACTTATGTATACACAACTGTAAGTGTATATGGAATTGTAACATTTAAATTGAATAATTGATAATTGCTGTTCACATACGCTAAACACGCAGACAAAAAACTCAAGAGTCATTTGCCTAAAATTTAAACACAAAAATAAAAAAAAAAATATAGGAAATTCTAAACAATAGTTAAAAATAATTGCAAAAATCTTTTTCTATTTAATAATAAAATATCTAGACTTAGTTTACGCCTTTAACAAAATTTACAAAAACTTAAACAAGAAAAACCCCGAAAAAATTGTTAAAATTTGAAAAATTTGGCTTTAAAAATTGCGAATAGTTTAAACAACATTTTTAAAGAAAAAATAAAAAAAAAATTATTGAGTAACAAAATGATGTTCGAAATGTCAGTTGTTAGAATATTTTTGAAAAATTGTGCTTAAATCATAAATATAAAAACAAAATGAACGATTAGTAACAAATAAATAATTATATATATATACATTTATATATATATATATATATGTATAGAGCCGAAAAACGCCTTAAAACATTTTGTGAAACAATTTTATTATTATGTATAATAAAAAAAGGTATATAAAAAATAAAATGAATGTGAAAATGTAAAACGAGTAAACGATTTAATTGTTATAAGTAAAAACAGGAAAAACAACTAAATTTAAATATATATATATATTAAAAACCAAAAAAAAAAGAAAAAACAAAAAATGAGACTTTGCCTTTGCCTTTGCTTATAATCAAAAATGTTTTTTTGCAGCACTTCTTTTCTATGTGAACACATTTCCAATTTAAAATCAAAACTAACTTCAACTTTTTCTTTCCTTAGATGATGTCGCACTGGAGTACAACATCTGGATACAAAATACCCTTATGGCTTTAAAGTGAGAACCCTGCGTTTCAGCAGCGAATTATGATTAAATTCTTGTATTGTATTTTGAGAAAAAAACAAAATGAAAAGAAATGAAGAAAAAAAGAATGAATTATCTTACTAAATATATTGATAAACCTATGTATTTATTGCCGCTGTATTGTTATAGTTTTTGAATGCACCCAACAACACAACAACAAGAACACATGACCCATTGAGTAACTATTAAAAATGTATTTGTTATCGTTTCTGTTTCTAGATATTTTTTGTTTGTTATTTACTGTACATACATAATTATTAATTAATGCAATCTTTTTGTTGGCGCTTTTTAGCTAAGGGGTCTAAGTGTGCATTCATATGCTTATCATTATTAGCAACTTCATCATCCTCATCATCTTCATCATCATCATCAACAACAAGAGTGCTCATCCACGCCTGGGGCCCAGTCATACAAACCAATGCCAAAACCCACATCTCCAACAAAAAACAAAAACAAAAACAAAACAGAAAAAAACAAACAACGCAATACTTGTATGTAGCGCGTAAATTACATAACACTAAGTACCTCTTTACTCTCTTTTTTATCTTGATATACGACTATATGCTATATATATATTATTTTTTATAATTCGTTTAGGTTCACAAATTAGTTATTTTAGTTTATGTTGTATTTTTTGTCTTGCTTGTGTTGCTTTATAATTAATTAATTTGTTTATTGTTATGTTTTGTTCTTGTTTTTCATCGCACACACAACCGACAATGCCTCCAAAGCAGACATATATCCTATACTGGGTAGTCTGCTGGGCGTGGACACCTCGACCAATGCGAATCCCAGCAGCAGCAGTCTAGACACCGCCATTGGCGACTTCTATGGCTACATCAACAACAACAGCAGCAACAACAACAATAACAACAACATCAGCAACACGAATATCGCAGCATCCGCCTCCATCGCGTCCGCTGCCAGCGGCAATATCCTTCGCACAGGGCACGCCAGCAGCTTGTCACGCGATTCGTTTATGCAATGCAAGCATTGCAATCGATACTACAAATCGCATCAGAAACTCCAGGAGCATGTGCGTAAATACTGCCTGAAGCAGAAGAAGTACAAGTGCGTGTCATGTGAGTATCGTTCGCGGCGCAAGGATCACGTGCTGCGGCATGCCAAACGCAAGCACTGCATGCTCTATGAGCGACTGCGCCACGACGAGGAGAGCTTATATCTGATACGCAACGAAGATGATCTGAGCAATGAGGATAACGATAACGATGTGGACAATGATAACGACAATGAGGCCGAGGATGCCGATGGCGGTGGCATAGATAGCGATGTGGCTGCCGCATTGTGCGAAATCAATTTTGATTTCGCTGGACGTGATCTGACCATAACAGCTGTGCCCATGCTCCAGGAGAGCGACGAGGATGATGATGACTATGATGAGGATGGTTAAGAGTGACCCTCCCTCCCACTCACTCTCTTCCTTTCTCAATGTGTGTGCGTGCCTGTTTATGTGTGTTAATCGTGAGGCCTAATTTGTAATGTTTACCAAATGAATACACATTAGTTTGTACCGTACAGGTCGCTCAGCCTGTTTCAGTGTTAGCTACAACTACCTCCACATGTGTGTGACTGCAGCAGCAGTAGCAGCGGCAGCAGCAAATTTATAGCTTTTTTACAGTGTAGCATACCCACTTTTACCCATATAAAACATACATATACACCGTTATAGATATACAAATATTATCTACTACCATAGCCAGTTGTTGTGGCAAACTCAAGCATGTCACATTCCTGCGCACAACGCACAATTTACTTAAAAAATTATACACAAGAAGAAACATAATATACAAATATTGAATTTTAATAGAATTTTAATTGCAACGCTGGGTTTACACGTGACGTTCACAAAATAATTTGCTGATACGAAATACCGATTATTTATTTTATTACACTAACTAAAAAACTTGCAAGACAATTTTGAACTATTCAACAATTTCTCTATAAAGGAAAACATCATATTTTTTAAATAATGTATATTTCATTAAAAGAAATACAAGGTTAAGTTATTGCAAATTATTCGCCATATATTCCTAGAGTTTACTTGTCGTCCGATCGTTTTCAATTCACAATTCGAAATACAATTTCACGATATTAAAGCAAATATCTGATATTTAAAGCTGAATAAAGAAAATGTTAGGGCCATATAATGGCAACCCAGAATAATGTATCAATCAACAATGAAATGAATTTCTGTATTTCTTGCGTATTCAGTTATTAAAAAAATAAAAATTGGTGTATATATGGAATGTTAGAGACCTTGTAAAAATCAGAGCTAAAGCTCAACACAACATGAAGATAACAATGGAGAACACACGCTATTTTATAAGGCCAAGTCATACAGAAAATTCTATTTGATAAACATTATATCAAAATATATATGCCTTAAATATAATTTAATGTATATTTCAAAGACAATTTTTGACAACGGTCCATAATTTTTGTATACATAACTGTCACGTGTGAACTTAAATTTAACTATCTCTGAGCATTCCGGAATTCTTTATTTATTTTAATTTTTGTTTTATTTCTTTCATATTTTTAAGTTTTGTTAAACGTGTGCCTTTCCTGTAGGTTAAGCAGATCGGTCCAAGACCACAATTATTTATACCCAAAAACATAAAAAAAAACATTTCATTTGTTAATGTCTGTGGTGGAATTTCTAGGTGTTCCGAACCTCTTTTAAGCTGTTTCTCACATATAATCTTGCCAGCAACAGTTCCAAAAAAAAATCAAAAGAAAATTAATTAAATTAAATAATATTGTAAAGCAAACAAAGACTTAAAACGCCATTATTTGCCACTACACATATTCCTCAGTTATACACAAATATATAAATTTATATATGCATATATATATATTGCTCATATTTAAATACAGTTCGTATTTTTGGGGTGTTATAAACAAAAAATTGATAATTTGTAAACTTAAAAAAACCGCAAAGCGAAACTTGTGTAATTTTTTTTATAAACATAATGTTTTATAACTATTATATATATTTGTAAATGCAAGGAATTAAGAATAAAGTATATGTACCTATAATAATTATACCCTGTATATTCGGCTCAGTAGACGTGAACTTTCTTACAATTTTATTTTACTTAAATATATTATTTTTATTTTGTAGCTACACCTTAATTAAAAGCAATGTTTTGTTCCATTTAATGTTTTCTGGACCGATATACAATCCCTTATCATACATAAAACATGTATTCGACACACACACACACACACCCAATTAAAAGCACAAAAACAATTGGATGTTAATGCTGCAAGTAATTATAAATGCCCATATTTTGTATGGATGAATAGCCTTCGTTGTTTATCTAATGTGTTGCTCGCAACTCTTGCTCTCTTTACAGATGGCTACTGGACCATATTGGAAACAGTGCCCTATTCGATAGCCGGTTCCACGAGCCAGAATCAAACACTGAGTACAACGCAATCGTCCAGCAATCTGTTGTCGGGCGCAACTGTTGTTGTCGAGTTACCGCCCGATGATCTGGGCAATCCCGTTGGCAACATCCAGTATACGATACCTGGCCTGACGAAAAACGCGACCACAAATACGAATACCACTAGCCTGCATAAACCACAGGCAACCACCATACAAATTGTGAAGCAGCAACAACAGCAGCGGCAACAAGTATCGCTGCAACAATGTCTCGATGTTCGACAACAACAGCAGCAGCAACAGCAACAGCAACAGCAGCAACAGCCGCAAACGCGTCAGGAATACATTAAAATAGACACGTCTCGGCTGGAGGATAAAATGCTGCTGCGCGATGTGATGCAATATGGTGCCACGAGTATCTCAATGGGGCCAAGCACAGCCAGCGAGGTGGCTGCCACACATGAGTCCGAGCTGCTGCTAACCGATGCGGACGAAGCGGAGCGCGAACTTGAACTGGCTGTCATCAAGAGTGACCAGCATGAGGATCTCCTGAACGACGAAGACTATGTAGATAAGCTGCCCTGTGTGGCTGACGCAGCGCAGCAGGCAGATAAACTTTATGTGAATGGGCTGAGCGGAGTCCATACCACGATGTCTCTGCACCAGGTCAGCAACGAGTTGGCCATTGATGAGGCCAAATATTCGTGCAACGTTTGCGGCAAGACCTACAAAATCAAGGGCTCGCTTAAGCGCCACAAGAACTACGAGTGCGGTGTGGAGCCAACTCTCAAGTGTCCGCATTGTCCGCACAAATGCAAATACAAATCCGATCTGCGCAAGCATATGAATCAAAAACACTCCGAGACTGGTGATACGCTGCTCCTGAGCAATTAAAGAGGGAGGGGCGGTTGGGTAGAGGGGATGAGATAGACAGATCTAGAGCTGTTAGTCAAAAAAATAAAATAGAAAAGAAATAATTTCTTGGAAAATTCCAAACTATTTCAACACAGCTTTCCTGACTTAACTATAAATTCCTTTTGAGAAGGAATTTCTTTTGCTTTAAATCAAGATTCTTGACTTCGCAGGTCTGTCTACTTTTAAAGAGTCCATTACTATAGTTGTACTTATATATAATTTGTTGTTGTCTAACTTTTATGTATACACGTTTTTAATCGATCTATTTTAAAATCGTGTGTAGTGATAGCGATTTGTATATAGCCACAGATATGATCTCAAAACAGAAACTTACTTAAATTATAAAATATGAAAACTAGTTTCATAAGTTTTAAACGAATTTCGATAGCCAAAAATAATATCTATTTAGTTCAATTGTTGCTCAACCATATTCGAGTGTAACTACTCACACACACACACACACACACACATACAAATACTCTCAAACACACACTCTTTTATGTAAGCAGTCGTTAAAAAACAATCTATAAGTATGACAGATTAAACTAACATCATACAACTTATATATATTATTAAAATTGTATATTATAATAAATATATAAATAAATGTTTACAATTTATGCGATCGTACAATCTTATTACTATTTATGTATAAATATTGAACTTTCATTTTTATTTGCTTATTATTAATATGAATTTCTTTTTTGTAGGTTTGGATGCTGATACTGTTCATTGTTGCAAAGAACTGGGACCAAATACCAAAAAAAAAGGTCTTTAAAATATACTTTTATTCCAGTAGCTAATCAAAAAACAAAAACAAAAACAAAAAAAAGCAATTAACAAAATATTTTGCTGCATCTAAGTAAACACAATAATAAAAGACTCAAACTGTTGATCCAAACGAATTTGTGTATTCATACAGCAAACTATCATCTCTGGCATATATCATATAAAATGTCTATATATATGCATATGTACGATTCCTGTGCTGTTTGCTTAACACATTTTATTACTGTCATTTGTTGTCATTTTTACCATCTATTGCTGCATAGATTTCATGCGACATGGTCCAAAGAATCAGCTGCTGTGCCAATGTGGACGGTACTACAACACGATGAATCGCCTGATGCTCCATCAGAGCGAGGAGTGCCAGGACTTTAAGCGATTCCAGTGTGACTATTGCCTCAAGTGGTTTAAGCGACGATCCCATCTCAATCGTCACAAGAAGCTGCATCAAGCAGAGCTGGCAGCTGAGCGCAGGCACATTTACAGGCAAAGCCAGAAGCAGAAACAGTCAAAAACAACATCATCAACAACAACAACTGCTGAAGCAACAACAAGAGGAACGAGCAGGACACCCAGTCGCCTTCTGAGCGTTATCGATCCTATGTTTCTGTATACGACTGAAATAAAAGTGGAATATGATGCAGATGATCTGGACCTAAGTTAAGCGGATGTTGTGGGCGGGCCCATGTGGATCTATTGTTTTGTTTAATTGAATTTATTTATAAACCGATGTAATTATTAGCCAAGTTTCTCGTTAATGCCAAGCTCTTAGTTTTTCTATTGTCTGTAAATAAAATGAAGAAAGAAACTTGCATCTGGAACATGCATTTCTTTTTCTTTTTTTGCAATCAACTGTAATTACTTTATGTGTATATATGTGTGTGCCTGTATGTGTGTGTGTTAACTGTTTAATTTATTTATTTATATTAATTACTGTACAAAGTTCTTTTGATTTAGGAAATGCAGTTATTTATTATATTTTTTATTTACATTTTTATTTTGATTAGCCCACAAACATTTTTTCTCTTTGCAGTCAGCCACACGGTCAGGAAATACAATCTGCGTGGTCAAGATAATGCCGCGCCCAGCACATCCAAGCAGCTGGCCAAAGCCAGGGAAAAGCGAAGTGAGAACGAGGAACCTTCGACAGTACAACGCCAATCGCCAAACATCAACAACAACACCAACAACAACACCACCACCAACAAGAAGCCTTTGGTGAACAATACAGATGCCTTGATAGCCCTGCAGCAATTGGCCTCCATTTCCACAGCACGCTCGCTGCAGCATCTGGTGCCGCACTTGCCACAGAACCTGCACATCGACACCAGCAGCCTGGTGCCCGGCCGTAAGCTGCCCCGCCAGAGCTCTAAGCGGACGCCGCAATACGAATCCAATCGGTGTCCACTGTGCTCCTGCGTCTATCGCTCCCAGGCGTTCCTCAACGAGCACATGCGCAACGAGCATTCGGTTTTGATTTAAGCGCACTTGAACGATCTAGAAACAGAGTTGATATATATATAACATTTATAGCAACAAACAATATGCCTTATGGTTGAGTGAATCCTAGAGTTTTTCGAAAGATTTCCATTAAGTTCGTTCGGCTTCTATGTGAAAGTCATTCAAATTTATTCAGATATACAAAAAACAACAAATTTCGATCAATATCAAATAATTATTTATAAATAAGTTTAAAAGTCTTATACATATATTTTAAAGACTAAGTTTTCATTTTCTATATAAAATAAGCATATCTCATAACAATCTTGAAAGAACATCTAATAACAAAAATTTCGGAGTTTTTAAACCATTTTTTATGTTTATTGTTTCTAGTTTTGTAATTCTTTTCGAAACTTTCAGAGAAACAAATAATTAAGTTATTACAAAGTTTTTTCAATTTCTTATATCAATAACTTTTTATCGCATAGTATTAGAAAATTAAAGAGCTTACTTTGTCCAGCTTAAAAGAAAGATTAATTAAATAGGATATTTTTAACGGAACTAAGGCTGAAATTGCGAAATGAAATCTAGATTCCAAGTTTTTATATGGTTCAAATTTAATACAAAAAAAAAACAAAGTTTTACCAAATTGAGACCAAAAATTACATATATTATGCAACAGCTCATAAAGTTGGTACATTACAAATAGTGCTACTATATTTTATATATTTAAATTGCTATTATTGTTACTATGGTAAGGACACAGTCTAAACTCGTCGGTATTTAGAAAAAATTCGTTTTTCAAGCATTTTTTAATTGATTTTTAGGCGAACAAGTTCATTTCTTTGTTACCCAATATAAATGTAAGTCGATATATTTTATTAAGCTAGTCGCTTAATTAGCGAGATTAAAAGAGACCAATTTAAGTTTTTTATACCTGTTGCTAATTAAAATAAAATCAAAGCGCATGCCAAAAAATAAAAAACTAAAACGAAAATTTGAAGTAAATAAATGTTTGTTAAATGCTGCAGAACTTTTACACAACTACAATTTTATAATTTTGTTCTCTTAAGTTTAACAAATTTGATGTTATATTTAATTTGATTTTCATTTAATAGAAAACTTAAAGAATTTCGCATTATATTTATTTTGGTATGTATTTGTGCTCTTTTAATTATTTGTTTAAACTTTACTTATTTTATTATTTTTACAGATCATTATCATTTTTACAAGCTGGAAAATTGCAATAGCAGGTAAATATTGAAACATATGCATATCTTTAAAGAGATCTTTCTCTATAACAATTGGCAAATTTTGTGTGCTCAGGCAAGCAAAAATAATTCCATTTCGTTTCAAATTTCAATAGAAATGGGCTAATCCTTTAACCAGAACAGGTTTCAGGCTCTCTGGCTCTCTGGCTATTGTCACAGTTCAGGGTGGTTTTTGGCCTTGAAAGGAATGCACAATCTATTACAAATTTAGCCAACCACAAAGCGCAACTAACTGGACTGTACTGCCGCAGTTGGTATCTAATTTTAGAGATCTCTTTCTCAAACACCCACATAGAGAACATTTGAAAAACATTTGTGCACAGATAAATCACGTTCCAAACTGGGTTTCTCTCTAAAAATAAGTTTCCCAGTCTCAGCCTATCTCTCCGTTTTTCCCGCTCTCCCTCTCTGTATATCCCTCTCGCTTTGCGCTCTTTGTGTGGCTTGTGTTTTTATTTTTGTGCCGTTTTTCGTTTGCCTGTCGAACAGCGGCTTTTGCTTTGCTTTTGTGCTTCTCACGGCGCATTTCCAAACAATTTTTCATTTGGCAAGGCGCACAGGCGCATTTTCGTGCCTGAAACATATTTTTACACATTTTCATTTTCTTCGTTTTCTTTTGGGCTTTGCCTTCGCAAAGTCCAGTAAACAGGATACACAGCACAAACTACACACACATACACATATACATATACATGTTTATGGAAGTTCCATGGGCCTGCCTGGTCTCTATTGTTTTCAAGCTATTTTTATACATATTTCACTATTCAATTCCAGGAAGCACGAGATAAATATGTTTCGGTTTCTCTTCTACTGCAAGCGTTTATAATTTTATGGATACAATTATATTACGCTTAATGATGAAGTTTTTCTCTCCATAGGACAGCTGATCTTAAAGCTACATAAGTGTATTCTAAAACATAATCCCTTTTATTGTTTTATTGTACAACGATCTTAACTTCTATCGAAAGTATAGCAAGGTATTCATATCTATACACAAGTTGTACTGGAATTGTATCTACAAATTATACCTGTATATATGTACATATACATATCCAAGACTTGAAAAATATACATATACATATGCTTATCAGCTGACTCTCCCTAAATATTTGGTTTAACATTTCTGAAGAGAAGCATGATTCAGCTTTATGTTTAAAATATAATTTGAAGCCAATACTCATATTGTTTGGAAAATCTCAGAGAAAATGCAACAAAATAATTATAGAACTTATTATATTAGAGAGAACTATAGCTATGTACATATATAGAAAGAAATCGTTTCTAAACGATTTTAAAAGTTGATTCCCGAATGTTTCCACACCTCTCAATTTTATTCATTCTTATATTGGAAACTGCGTATAAAAATCAAATACCTTTAATTTTGATCAAGCCCTCCCTTAAGTTTACAGTTAAATAATATACATATATGAACGTATATGTATGCATTCCTAATGCTGACCTTGAAATACAAATATCATAGGTACACACCGACCCATATATATATACTGGCATTTGATTCAGCTGTAGCAGAAGAGAACACCCGAAACACCACCGGAAGCTGCTCTTGCACACACACACACACATACACACACGCACAGATAAATACATGCATATGCATATACCAAATATGCGCCTGCGCAAATGCTTTCTATAGCGCACTCTCAATTTCGCTCGCTTTCTCACTCAGTTTCTCTCTCTCTCTCTCTCTCTCTCCGTCAACCCACACTCGCGCTCGTAAAGAAAGTTTTTTTTTGTGGGAGAGTTTTGCCTGGAAAATGCCCGAAATAGAAGGAATGCGAGTTAGGTAGAAAAACCCTAGAAATTGAGCAAAGAGTAAAAATAAATCAAGGACCCGGATCAAGCAGGCCTTAAGCCTTGGGTACACTTGCTGTGCAAGCAGCAACAGATACACACATAAACACATAAACACACACACACACGCACAGGCAGGCAGGCAGGCAGGCAGGCCAAATAAAATGAGATTTTTCCCGAACATTGTTGTTGTTGTTGTTGCTGCTGCAGTTGCAGTTGCAGTTGTTTGTCTGCGATTGGTCGCAGCTGCTGGCAGCGCAGCCTTTGGGATATGAGGATGCGTCTGCCTGGCCCGGTGCTTGGAAAATTGTTAAGCTGCGCCTTCCACTAGTGCAGTTTAGTGAGTGTTGCCGTGTGGACGCTTTTCCGAGCGCTTGCGCGTGGGTGTGTGTGCGATATTTAAATTTAAAAAAAAAAAAGTGAACGCATAGCAAAGCTTAAATTAAGCAGAAACTAAAAGTGTTTAAAGTGTCAATCCAAAGCCCTGCTTTAAGCTCACGGAAAGCTCCAGCCACACTGCAACACGAAACTAAACTGCAATTAAACACCTGTTAAGCTTCAAGTAATTAATTACAGTTTTTTTGTATTTTTGCAGCTTGCTTAGCGGAGCCAACGGAACCAAAAACGGATTAAAAACGAAGACATAGTTGAACAAATGGCACTAACCTATTTTTTTTATTTTTTAGATATGCGGCAGGTAAAGATAACAAAACAAATTATTATGGTTATGGTACAAACAAATCACAAGAACCACCACGAACACCATCAGCACCATTTCCACAACAACAACAACAACAACAACATCAAATCAAAACAAAACTCACATTTTCATTTTCATTTGCAAATAAAGAAGCCAAAAAAGAAATGAAAATACAAACAAGGCCAGCGGCTTTTCAACATTTTTCATTTTCATTTTCATTTCATGTGTTATATAAAAATGTATAATAAATTTGTAAATTATGTGTACTTTATTTAATTATTTATTTAAAATATGTTTCTCACATTTATTTTATGTTTATTAATATTTAAAATTTGCATGCTTTTACTTAGATTGTACATAGCTAACCCAACCATTATTATTAATTGATTTATTTGTTTTTTATTGTTGCACCTAACCCAAGCAATCCAGGTTCAGTTCAGTCAATAATGAAAACTCATCGTTTGCTTTTTCATTTGTGTTCGTATTTATGTGTTTTATATATATATATATATATGTGTGTGTGTATATACATATGTATATTGAAAGCTGTCAGGAGTCTGTGAAAGATTTGTTAAGTAAATTTGAAACTAATTGAAAATGATTTCGTCTACAGATCTCAGCCGCAAGGAGAACACTGCACCTGCCTTGGCCTCGGCCGAGATTCAACGCGGATTGCAGCGCAGCATACTCAATGTTAAGCGCGATGATCAAAAGAAGCAGCTGCCCGGTTCGCGCCGCAAACGTTTGTCTGTCTCCGAGGTATCCGACATGTTGTTCGAGTTCTACAAGACCAAATCGGCAAAGGCACCGAAGCAACAGCAGCCACAGCAGGTGCAACAGGACCCAGCCGAACTGAGTAAGTACGGCCAGATATCGCCGACATCGGCGGAGACTTTGGAGCCATCCAGCATCGCCGCGATCGCTGTTTATGGAGCTGCCTCTGAAACAGCTTCAAAAAACTTGATGGCTGATGAAATGCAACAACTAAGCGCTGCCGCTGGCGCTGGCCCATTTCATCCACGCCTCAAGTACTCATTGAAGACAGCGGCTGGCACTAGTGCGGTGCCAGTAGAACTCAGCCTACCCGGCGTAACGGCTATACCAACCTCCGTGTTGGTGGCCAACACTGCCGCAGCAGCACCCGTGCACAAGCCGCCAGCTGCGGCCATAGCCGAAGCTCTAATGCGCAACGGGCTGCACAGTTTCCAGCAGCAGTTGCGTGCCCAGGAGATCATGCGCCAGCAGACGCCCCATCATCGTGCACCGGAGGAACCCGACACCAGTGTGGGAGGCAGCGAAGTGGTGACACCCACAAAAATATTGGAGAACCTGTTGCGCAAGCAGCAGCAGCGCGACATGCGAAACTCGGAGTGCGAAAATGATCCGGGCTCCTCCACCGAGGATGAGGACGACGGACGCTATAATGCCTTCGAGGATATACAATTGATGGATCAGTCGGGCGGTGTCGTTGGCAACAAATTTGGCAACTACGCATTGAACATGTTCGCTTCGAATGCCAACAGCTCTTCGAGCTCTATAAAGGAGGCACAAGCGCAGGCCTTCCGCCAGCTGGAGTTCACACTGAGTGATTACGGAGGCAGCAGCAGCAACGGCAGCACCACCAGTCCCAATGGCATTGGCTTGGATGGCGAACCCGTCTACGAGTGTCGTCATTGTGGCAAAAAGTATCGGTGGAAGTCAACACTGCGTCGTCACGAGAATGTCGAGTGCGGTGGAAAGGAGCCGGCACATCAGTGTCCCTATTGTCCCTACAAATCGAAGCAACGCGGCAATCTGGGCGTCCATGTGCGCAAACATCACACGGACCTTCCGCAGCTGCCCAGCAAACGTCGCTCCAAGTATTCAATGAATATGGAGGGAGGAGGCGGGGGTGGCGCGATGAGCCTGAGCGGCTCCATATCAGATGACTCACAGGGCAAGCTTATCATTGACTGCAATAAGTGATTGCGAATTATAAGCTCTTTACATTTGTCACAAACGATTGATACCAAATACAAAAATAGTAATGCATACTCTATGTGGGCGGGGTGAAGAGGGAAAACAATTGTAACTTCCATTTAAATTTATGTTTTTGCACCGTATGCAAAAGGAACTGCATCATTTTTTTAGTTTGTCTATGGAAAAGAAAATTTATGAACATTTTCTTGTCATCTTGTGTGTCATCAACAAACAATTTTATATTATTATTTTATGTTTATTTGTAACATTATTTCTTAAGGAGTGCAAACAAATCTAATCAAGCATATAATCAAAATCAAAAAAAAAAAAAATACCATTTAGTTTTAAGACATCAATATTTTCAAATCCAACGTATTATTTACATCAATTTTATAGATAATTGTATACGTATTTCCAGAAAACTGAGGAGAGAGAAGCACCCAATTTTGATATATTGCAAAATGATATTTTTTATTGTCCTCAGCAATTATTTTTGTATGGAATTTTATAAACTAAGCGATTTGTTGTGCAAAATAATGCAAACTAATGTTTACTCGCAACAATCGATATTGAGATCCATTTAGATTTTATGATAAACGATCAAATTTATGCTAACCTATCCATTACAATAAAATGCCAAAAATTAAGCGTTTTATTTCATTAGTTTAAGCCCACTAAGAAACATATCTTATGAAATCTTGCCCAACTTTGTCCATAATTTATTTAATTTATTTGGGTTCATACCTTATGCCCAATCTTTGACTGCCTAAGCGATCTCCTCGATTTATGCCATATTAGGTATTTATTTTATTTAAAATTCTGACTGATTATTATTTAATCAACCGTACATTATAATTATAAAATCGCAGCCCGATTATTGATTCAACAATTTATTAATATAAAAACCAAATTCCTGCGAATTATATAATCCATTAACTTTTTAAGACTGAAAGCAATTATATTTAGGTTTTTTTATTTTACATTACCAAAAACGTAAAAAAGAAAAAAACGAAAAGCTAAGAGAAAAGAGAAAATTTTTATATGATTCCCAGACCAAAAATGAAATACTTCTTATATCCAAATGTATTTTATTATATTTTTAATATATATTTATATGCGTAGCTCATTAAGTTCTGTTCCGTCATTTTGTTCATCAATAGTATTAATTTATAATAAAGTGCCGAATGGGTTGACATAATCCCCTATAAATGCGTAAATGAAGACCTTAATTTGGGGTTGTCCGGCAGTGCAACTGTGCAAAACATTCAAGAAGAGAAATAATATAATAATAATTAACCATAATCTATATATTCACAATGTTCATACTTTAAGTAAAACACGTTTTATTTAACATTTACAAATAAAAATATTTACTTGATTTTATTACGCTGTTTTGTACTTTTAATCTGCATTAACAATACTTGATGTGTTACTGGGGGAGATTACGTAAGTGGAGAGATGAGGAAATAACAAGACGTAACTTACACCGAAAATTTAAACGAAATGCATCAAAAGTAAACGGAATATAGTTTGCATCTGTAAAGGCTAAGTGAGTGCGTGGCATGGTTCTGATTACAAAATGCGTAAATATTGCAAAATCGCCTCTTTAGTAAGAACAGCCGATGGCCACGCTCAGGAAGTCCTCGAAGGCAATGGTAATGGTTCCATTTTGTTGCGTATCGCGCTGTCTAAAGGCCTCTGTAAAACGTTGCACCTGAACACACAGCACAATGAATTGGTCCACCGACACCTCCTTGTGATTCTGAGGATCACTTTTTTTCACCAGAAAATTTATAAACTCCGGCGTAAATCGAAAGCCCATTTGGGTAAACGCTAACAAATATATTTGGATAATATTAATGGCATATAGAAAGAATATATCTTAAAAGTTCACCTTGAGTCAGCTCGCTCTCTTCGATGTGCCCGGAGCCATCCTGATCGTAGGTTTTGAAAACTTGAAGCCATTGATTGATATAGTTGTAAAGCTTTTCAAACTCGAAGATATCGATGGTGCCACTGGCGTCGTTGTCAAACATGCCTGCGAGGGAAGCATATTAGAAGGGCAATGGCAATGAGTTAAGTCCAATAAACATAATAAACTGATAAGTAAACAAACTAGGAATGTTTATCACAGATATGGTTGATTATAAACAAATATGCACGTGTGAGGGTAATTGCTTGAATACCTGATTATTTAGGTTGTGATGGAATCGATTTTAAAATAGAACTAAAACTATAACTAGATATGCTCAAATTGTTTAGACTTTTAACACATGAATAATACATTAACCAATTTACCCTCCACTGACTCATAAGAAACCCACATCTAGTTTCATTTCATTGCGTGCTAAACTTACTTATCATTAATTTACATGCGTTGTCTGAAAATTGCTGACCACGCCCATTGATCAGGGCGGCCTGCAGTTCCGAGGAGTTGATTTTGCCAGAACGGTCTCTGTCGACCATCGCAAACCATTGCTGAGCTTGTGGTGAAACTTGAGCGTTTTGTGGTGGAAATGCTCCAGGAGGTGCAGCATAGCCGCCGCCAGGCTGTGCATAGGGATTGTAGCCGCCGCCCTATAAGTATATTATACATTTAAATCGTTTCCAATTAGAGTTACCTGCATTGAACAACTTACGTAGGACATCTTTCTTAATGGAATTTGACTTTGACGTTAATTACTGAGACTAGAAGCACAAACACGATTGAGAAAGCACAGCTGTAAATCGATTTGCAATATTCTTATCGATACATCGCGTGCGTTGCTGTGATATTCGATTGATATTCATATCGCACGTTTATATGTATTTGTGTGTTTCGTGAGCCGGGCATAAACAAGCAGAAATTCGCAGCAAAATGTCGCATTTTGTAAATATGGAAGTTTTCTCAAACTATCAAAAGTATATAGATAACGAACAGGAATTGCGTGAGGTGGGTAACAATTCTGCTAATTTGCAATAACACCTTAATAAAATGCATTCCACAGAACATACGCATTGTGGTGCGAGAAATTGAACATCTAGCAAAGGAAGCCACAATACAATTACAAGTCATCCACTGTAATTTGAGCAAAAGTAAGTGAATTGAAACAGCATGAATTGAAATAAATTAAAATTCATAAGAATAAAATTTAAATAAAAACTTATATTTATTTCAGTTGACAATGCCTGCAGTTTGGCGCGTAAGCAAATCGAAGCCTGCTCCGACAAATATCAAAAGCTATCTGCATTGGTGCCGGCGGGACAGTATTACCGGTAAGACATTATTTTTGTAGTGTTGTGAAGGCGTGAGCTCAATTTTTTTTATTACTCTGCCCACAGATATTCCGATCATTGGACATACATTACCCAGCGGTTGATATTTCTGATTGCGCTGGTTATTTACCTGGAGGCGGGCTTTTTGGTGACTCGTGAAACGGCAGCCGAAATGCTTGGCTGTAAGTAATAAATACGCAATTTCTTTCAATATATTCAAATTACTATAATAGAATGATTATTTCCAGTAAAAACTAAACATTCGGATGGTTTCCATTTGGATATTGAAGACTATTTGCTTGGTATATTACTGCTCGCTTCGGAATTATCACGGTTTGCCACAAATTCCGTCACAATGGGAGATTACGAGCGCCCCTTAAATATTTCTCATTTCATTGGTGATATAAACACGGGCTTTCGTTTGCTCAATATGAAAAATGATGGATTGCGCAAACGCTTCGATGCGCTAAAATACGATGTGAAAAAGATCGAAGAGGTTGTCTACGACGTCAGTATACGCGGCCTCTCAAACTCAGCGGAGAGTAAGGAACAACAGAAAGCCGAAGCTGCCGAATAAGCTTCGTAATATTTGCGTAAACTAAGCTTAAAAACACAGGAAAATGGTATTAAGTAAAAGTTTAACTCTAAGTTAATAAGTGCTGTTTCCTTCTTAGTTCATAGACATCATGAAGTCAAATACTGAAATAAAACCATTGCATGGTCACCCTACTCTACCTTACACTCACGATCATATGGTTGTTGTTCAAACATTTTCTCATTGTAGACCTGCCTCTCCGCGCCATTTACAGCTCTCTGGCTCAGTGTCTGGTTCGCAGTCTCTTTTTTGTCGTTGGCACGGTTACAACATTGCGCGCGCGTCTTTACCGCTGCCGACATTTTACTTTTGTGTTTGTTTGCGTCTTATGTGTATTTTATCGTTTCGCTTTGCTTTTGAGCGAATTGGATTAAGCGCGAGCCTTTTGCCAGCAATTAAAACGAGTTCTTTTAATACAAAAATACATATATATATTATATATGTAAGTAAAGTATGTGTATACTATGTATACATCTAATATGAAAATAAAAGTTGGTGTGTCTCACGCAGGCGTCGTGCATTCACCTTTGACTTGGCTAGAATGTAGTGTTTACCTGCTTGCTAAGATGAAAATTACGTTTTGGCCCACCAACCTACTCTATGCTGCGTTGCTTAATGCCAGAAACAATAACAACAACGGCATCAACCTGTTTTTGTTATTTGGGTCACAAGCAAGCCCCTCTTTTTAATTTTCCGCTCGTATATGCAGCCGTTGGAAACTTGTTGTGAAAAACAGAGTCAACAATTATTACAAAACTGTTTACTGCTGCGTGTTGCTGTTGCGTTTTTGTTGTTGCTGTTTTTGTTGTTTATTTCAATTTGTTGTATTCGCATGCTAAACGGGGTTCAAAGTCCAAGAAACCACACTTCGCCGCGCTCTTAGTTGAGTGGGTGAGCGCAAAAGCTCTCCGCCGAGAGTCAAAGTCTCAAGCACAACATCTGTAAAATACATTCACAAGTGCATATATATACATATATGTACACTCAAACACAAGAAGGTGGAGATGTGTGGGTATAAGGCAGAGACTTAGTACGCTAATTAAAATGACAACAACAAATGGCGAGACCTGTTGGCAATATCATGCACAAATAATCAAAACAAGTTGTTATTCTATCAAAGTTTAATTAGTTTTATTTCCATTTTAGTTTTACTATGTATATATACATATATACAAGTAATGCAATTGGTATGTGTTTATTTGACAGTGCGTGAAATATTTGAATTTCAAAGTAAGGTTCGCCCAAGCGCAGATAATTTTGCTTGAGCATTTCAAGTTATCGAAGTTCAAAGTCCACACACTAATGGTTTTACTGTGGTTGCAGCATATTCCCAGCTTAACACATTGAAAGTTGTTGATCTGCCAAGGCTGCTAAAAATCAACAATTTTCAAAAATTTCCATTTATACACTTTCAAATTTGATTATCTATCAAGGCTGCTTAAAATCACAAAATTTCAAAAATTTCCCTTATTCATAAATAACGTAGGGGGAAACAGGGTAATTTATCATAAGCGTAGACAATTAAAAATGTCTGATAAGCCACGGTTGGCCTATTAGTCTGATAACCGACTTTTTTGTCTACGGTGAAGTGCCACCTAGACTGTTTTAATGCGTCACATTTTAAAGGCTATAACGTAGTACAAATTTGGCAATACTTACTAGAATTAGGTGTATCAATCCGCGTGCCACGGCTTATCTTTCCATTATTTGCGTTCTAGTTTATGGAACTTGCGAAATTTGCAACCCACTAACGTTAAAGTGAACTTTAAACTGGCTACTAATGTGATAATATAAAAAAAAGTAATATCTTATCGCGACTTTTTAAAAACTATTTTTAATGGTATAAGATCAGATCGTATAAAAAGGCCTCAAGCAGAGAAATACATTTATGTAAGCAAGCATTTGATAAGGAAACTATTGATAAATAAATAAATATGAAAAAAAAAAAACACTATCAGTGCAAGTTGTTTGAGCTTCGATATTCCAAGGGCGTAGGGTTCATAACTTGTATTGAGGTACTTCTATATGTAAAAGCAAAACTCTTCAAATTAGAAGTTTTTTGTTTTGTTTTTAATGTGTTAATGTTAAATGACATGGATTGAAGAGATTAGATACCCTTCACTTCAAAATATCAAATGATACATATTTATAATACGTTCAATAAATAGAGGAAGATAATAATGAAATGTGGAAAGTATAAAAACTTTTTAATTATTGTTTATGCTAAATTAAAAGTTCTTTACTTTTAGACTTTAAAAACGATTTTGTCACACTTACACTATGGTATAAATAGATACTTGTTCTGCTTGAGATACGTATTTCTGCCTTGAATGCATATACATAGTTATATATGCATATAAAGACGCTTTATCGTAATAGTTTAAGGTACAGGAACGCGCATAATAATCCCAACATGTATTAGTTGTAGCATTTCAATCGGTTTATTGTGATAAATATGTGATATATGTCCCGCAATAATTTCTCGTTTAGCCCGACAGAGCCGACAATTCACATTTCATTTCTCCCGGTCTGCCATAAACCCATGCATTGCCATATATTATATTTATAGTTGAGCAAACACTTATATATGTATTTGTATTTATAGGCTCCCAATCGCAGAAGTGGGCGTGTGTCTGCATGAGATTGAAATGCCTTGGCTCAATTTAATGAAATGCACAGGGCGATACGTGCAGATCTATATAGTTATATATAGTTCTGCGTGTGTATGTATTATGAAAGGTTATTGATAAATTTGTATCGCTTGCCGGTCGGTCAAGAGTCTCTCTCAGTTGCTTTTCAGCGAGCTTCGAGCCCCTCTTATTTTTACTCTGCATTGAAAAGGGGTTAATAGGCTTTTAAGACGCTTCAATCTAGTCATGTTCCACTGAGAATATATTTTTCTATACTTTTAAAATTTTTTATTTCAACTAATTATTAATTTAGTAATTAATACAGTAATGAAATGAAAACAGTGGAGAACTAAGTACTGGATATCAGTTAGCCAAACTTGAGCCGCCAATGCATACACTCTAGTTCTCAAGTGTGACACAGCAGAGAGACACTCCAGCTATGTCATATATGCTTGTCTAGCTGTCTCTGTAATTGCAAATGTATATATGTATCTGTATCTGTATCTGTAGTTGTAGCTGTAGCTGTAGCTGTATCTTTTGCCGGCGATGGTCGTTTGCTTTTCGAGACCCCATGCGATGTGCTCGCCACGCAGTGGAATCAGTCGAAGCTCTGCGTTCAAGCGATCAAGTTGATTCGTCGTTCTTCTCTATTTTCGTATCGCTTGAAAATTCTCTGAATACGAAAAAAAAAAACAACAAAAAACGTTATTCGCGCTTGCTATTTGCATAAGGCATTAAAGAAAAAGTGCAATTAGTTAATTTAATTGAAATTTAAACGCTTACTACTTTATAAACACACACATACACATAAACATACACATACAGGTTTGTTTTTTAACGCGAGTGTTTTTTCTTTTTTTTAACATCCACTAATTGAAGGTCACAAAAGCAAAAGAGAAATCAAACAAAAGCTAAATTTAATTCTGCATTTATATGCATTTTGTTGCAGCTTATATTGTTTTTATTTATTTCCGTATTTTGTTCAATATTTTTTCTCTGTTCCACTTAAAGACACACTATAAATATATAATTTTTATACAGTCTCGTATTTTAGAGTGTGTGACAGCCGCCTGATAAGCTGCACAACATTTCTTATCAGTGTATTTTGAGATTTGTTTTATAGTTTTCTGGTTCGTTTTCTTGGTTATATAAAGGCATTATAGGCACGGTACTTGAAAATGTTTCAAAACAAAAATAAAAAAAAGCAACGAATAACCTGGCAAAGAGCTCAAGTGAAAAAGACAAACAAATTTATAAAATTGGACTTTGTACCTTCGTGACCAGCGCAAAATAAATTAAACAACAAAAAATCAACAACAACAACAACCAGAGGCTTTTTCTTGTTTGTCTGTGTCCCCCAGATATACAAACAAACCGCAATAACAACTAAATAATATTATTTATATGCACAAATGAATATTTAAAAGCCGGTAACGATCGTCTCAGAAAAACAAAATATTACGCATACGACGCGTAGACGCCTAATCAAAAGTGGGTCAAATAAAAATAATACAGTATGTGTTGTTGTTTTATGATTTCTGTTGTTATTGTTGTAAACTATGATGTGAAGTTAAGCGCTGCTGCTTTTGCTGCTGCATTGGCCTTCAGCTGCGACCCGCTCTTTATGTCGAGTTTAAGTCAAGGTTTTGGTTAGACTGAAAACAACTTTTTAAGTGTCAAGTCAAATAAGTTATCGGATAGTTTTCTGCTCTCTTATTTGGACACATACAAATTTAATAAACAATTAGTATGCACACAAACAATGTGAGTTGATATTAAATGCGTTCTCTCAAAACACTTAATAAATCAAGTTACGTGCTCGAGTCCACTTCTAGAATATGTTGTTGCGGCTTTATTACGCTTTTTTTTTTCAATTGAGTGGCAATCGAACTGGTGGCCAGACAAGCAGAAACAATCAATGTCTAATGATTGTGCACGCCCCTTCGATGCTGCACAGACTCTTCAAGCTTGGGGCCATCATTTGCCCATGTTTGGGGTTATCGCGAGTAGATTTTTGTGACGTCAATCAGAAATTGCTGGCACAGTTGTTATAGCATCGCGATTGTGTGCACCGTAATTCTCACCGCTTCTCACACGCTGTAATTAGCAACGTATAAGGCGGAGATTGAACAAAAGTTGCATGAAGCCTCAACAAAACAAATCAAAGTGCAACTATCGAAGACTAACAACTTTAACGAATTTGGGTTATATTTATACACTTGCTTGCTTGCTTGCTCTCAAGCTAAGATTGTAAATATCGTAAATTTACAAATATGGAAACTATTAAAAAATATGGAAATATGGAAAATATGAAAAGGAATTTTAAATGTTTTGCTTAATTACTTAAAAGGTGTAATACTTATACTACTTTTCATTTTACTTATTAGCTATTGAATATTATTTCTATATGCGATTCTCAAGCACTTAAGTAAGATGTTATTGTCGTTCTATAAATACTCTTAATCAGGGTATTTGTCATCGAAATCCGATAAAGTTACTCTCTCAAAAACAATTACTGGTCAGTTATAGCTTTATTTACCCAGTAATTACAATATGATAGTCTGAGTCATATAGATTGTCTGGCGGTTCAGAAGATTACCTGTACTTATCAGTCAAATTCATAATCCCCAGAGAGTCAATAAACTGACTAAATCCGTTAGCACTGTTAATAACCTAATAATATACTCCGATACAATGAGTATTTACATATTTACAAGCAATATATTTTTTGATTATAACTCCTATCTAATCTAATCCAATTGCAGCGCGGTTTGGTAGAAACTAACAGCAGGTATGGCTGAAGCCCATTCCGCTGTCGCCTTCTCGTTTGCGATCACGCACGAGGGCTTCGACATCAACTATGACCACGAGGTGCTAAATCTCGTATTTACTTCGGGAGTGCGCTCCTGGAAGAAGCGCGTGGCGCGTGCCAGAGTGAGTTCCTCTTTTGAAGAACTATATCGCCAGATTAATATATATACATATGTATATTTTGTTCTATAGAATGGCATTCGGAATGGTGTGTATCCCGCTCACATACAAAGTTTGTGGCTAATTACGGCCATTGCGCTGGGACTGCACTTTGCTGGCTATCAAGCACCCTTCAACCTGACCAACAAAATTCTCGTCTACCTGCCCAGCAACACAATGAACTGGCAGATCACCGCCTGCTTCCTGACCGCACTTTCCGTGTGGCTTTCCATATGCTTCACTATGCGCTACACGTTGAAGCTGCTCCTCATGTACAAGGGCTGGATGTATGAGTCGAGAGCGCCGGGCAGCCGTGTCTCCATACCCACCATGCTCTGGGTGGGTGTGGTGCGTGTCCTCTCCAGCTGGAATAAGCCAGGGCTCTACAGTTTTCAGGGATCGCTGCCACGCCTGCCTTTACCGTCTGTGAAAGACACGATGACACGTTATCTGCGCTCAGTACGTCCGCTGCTGGATGACCAGAACTACGAGCGCATGCAGGGATTGGCTAAGGAGTTTGAGCAGTCAATTGGCAAGAAATTGCAACTATATCTTCTGCTGAAGAGCTGGACGTCGACTAACTACGTGTCGGATTGGTGGGAGGAGTACGTATATTTGCGCGGCCGCAGTCCCCTCTGTGTGAACAGCAATTTCTATGGCACCGATGCCATCTTTATGAATCTCACCAACGTGCAGTCGGCCCGTGCTGCTAATGTCATCTCGCTGCTGCTCAACTTTAGACGTCTTATTGAGCATCAGGAATTGCAGCCAATTATGGTGCAAGGCATGATTCCGCTCTGCTCGTGGCAATATGAGCGTACCTTCAACACGGTTCGCGTGCCCGGCCTGGAAACTGATCGCATCGTTCATTACCGGGACTCCAACCACATTGTGGTGCTGCACAAGGGCTGCTACTACAAGATGCTCATCTATCACAAAGGACGCATTCTACGTCCCTGCGAGCTGCAAGTGTACGTCATCAAATACTAAGCATATATTGCATCGATATATATATATTGATATATTGCATTTACAGGCAAATTAAGGAAATACTCGAGAACAAGGTCAGCCCATTGGAGGGTGAGGAACAATTGGCTGCACTGACTGCCTGGAATCGGTCCAAATGGGCCGAGACCCGCAACACATTCTTCTCACGGGGTGTCAATCACATCTCGCTGCGCACAATAGAGTCCGCTGCGTTTGTGCTCTCTCTGGACGATGAACCGTTCGAGTTTGATCTTAAACGTCCCGAGCTGTTGGATTCCTTTGGCAAAAAACTCCTCCACGGTAATGGGTACAATCGTTGGTTCGACAAATGTTTCACTGTCTGCGTGGGCAGCAATGGACGCGTTGGATTTAATGCCGAGCATACTTGGTAAGTTATTGGGGTATTATCAATGATATATATAGATATGTATATTTGTTTCCGATTGCTTGTGCGATCTTACAAAGATTTCTCTCATTGTGCCCAATAATTCGAAAACTGTTCGAACCAAATGACTTTAAATCATAAAATATAAGTTGTTTTTATTAGTGTGGGGAAATACTAGATATGGAAAACCATTCACTTTTCTCTTATGATAAATGTTCTACGTAAATGTTTATATATAATTATTATTATTTGAATGATTCTGTACCAACAAACAATAAGAGACTATCGATGAGATTTAATTCGCTAAATGCCTGTTGGTAATTTAATTCTTTGGCATACCGAAGAGTAATTGTTTTCAATTTCATAAATATATAATAATAAATATTGTGCGAAAAGGTCCGACGCTGCGATCGCGTCACACATGTGGGAGAATCTGATCATTGATGACATTGAAAGTGACGGGTAAATGCTCCAACTATATGTACATCGTTCTAGCTTACCTGGTGTCGGTTGGCGGCGTTATTTTACACATGCAATTATATATATTGTACAGATTTTATCATATCATATTAACTTTAACCTTGGTTGTGGCTTAATCAATTTCATTTATAAATTTTATTATAGGGCTGACGCTCCGGTTATGGGACATCTATGGGAATATATATTTGGTGATGATATTGAAGGGTAAAACTAAAATTTTAACAAAATAAAAACTACACTTAACACTTAAGTCATATAATAATCGATGCACAAAATAACTCCAAATGGTTTTTTATGACTTTCCAAACGAATTATTTCGTGCCATCACATTCATAATCTTAGCTTACTATAATACTTACGTATAACATGATTAACTTTTGCACTAACAAAATTCATAATCATTATGGTCTACTAATCACATTTCTATATGGTAAAATTGCTATAGATATGATGAGACGGGCAATACAAAGGGCACGCCGGAGTTCACGCCGCCAACGCCTACACGTCTCAACTGGGATTTGAAGCCGTGCCTGTCTCAGATCGAGGAAGCTACCATTTCTGCCACGAAACTTATCAATGAGCTGGATTTGAGAATATTGGTGCACCAGGAGTATGGCAAGGGCTTCATGAAGAAGTGTCGTTTATCGCCGGATGCCTACATACAAATGGCACTGCAGTTGGCCTATTATCGCGATGCTGGACGCTTCTCGTTGACATACGAGGCGTCCATGACGCGTCTGTTCCGCGAGGGACGCACTGAAACGGTGCGTCCTTGCACCATAGAATCATCTGCATGGGTGAAAGCCATGCAAAATCCAAACACAACGGTGGGTATCAAATTCTATACGTTTCCTAGTCTATATTTTAACCAACGGTTTTTATTTCATTATTAGAATGATGAGCGTGTGCAGCTACTAAAAGATGCATGTGATCGTCATCAGCTGGGATATCAAGATGCTATGTGTGGACGTGGTATTGATCGGCATCTGTTCTGTCTGTATGTTGTCTCAAAGTACCTGGAAGTGGATTCGCCCTTCCTTAACGAGGTGCTCAGCGAACCCTGGCGCCTTTCCACTAGTCAAACGCCGCATGGCCAGACGTCCAAAATGGATTTGAAGAAGCATCCGAACTGCATTAGTGCCGGAGGTGGCTTTGGTCCCGTTGCCGATGATGGTTACGGTGTATCCTATATCATAGCTGGTGAAAATTTGATATTTTTCCATATCTCAGCGAAGAATACGTGTGCACAGACGGTATGTTACATTCAGCAATTAACGATACCGAAGCTAATATTGTCTCAATTTCAGGATGTGCACCGGTTCTCTAAAAACATTTGCCAGGCTCTGGCCGATATTCGAAGCATGTTTGAGCAGCACATGAAGGATCATCCAAAGCCCGTCAAGTCTCACTCAAATGGCGTCTCTAAATAATGTTTAGCCTTATTTGTAGTGTAACTCTTGCGAGATTCTTGTTAGCATTTGTTTATACATATCTAGTAATTTGTTTTAACAATCATCAAACATATTGTTGTAAGTTTTCAATATAAGTGCAAAAGTGTTCCGAAAAATGTTTTATATCAAAATTTACGCGAAATATGCAATGCAATCTTACATATATTATACTAAATGAACGAGTTTTGTGACAAGTTGGCTGATTAATAAGTTTTAGTTTTAACAGCTTTTGCACAATTTGCTGTTTCTCAATTAATTAGTTTGTAAATGAATGAAACAAAAAATATCATTGTAACTTAATGCTAGATAAAAAAATATAATTTGTATAGTGCAATTCATCCATTCAATTGTCTCACGCTGCTAGGGGATTAGCATGGATAGTTACTCCATTGATTTTCTTATCAACGTGTGGACGATAGTTCTTTGGGTTAACGGGTAGCTTTTCAAGTTCATCAAGTGCGTCAAAGCCATCAATAACTCGTCCAAAGAGGGTATATTTTAAATCCAGGTTAGGTTGTGCGGCATACGTAATGAAAAACTGACTGGCATTCGCATTGGGACCATTATTTGCCATTGACACCATTCCCCTATCAGTGTGCTAAAAGAAAATTTCTTAATACTGTTCGTTGATGTATATTTTTCGATTGGTTACCTTTATCGTTTCCTTAAACTCGTCATCGAATTTGGTACCCCATATGGATTGACCGTTTTTGCCGGTATTTGTTGGATCGCCAGTTTGCACAATAAAACCCTTGATGTTCCTTATGAAGCAGCAGCCGCTGTAATAGTCACTAGCGCACAGAGCTAAGAAATTTTCGCAAGCCTTGGGGCACGCCTCGCAAAATAGCTCGATTTTAATATCGCCGACGTCAGTGTGCAATGTAACAGACTACAAAATATAATTATTAACATACAATTTAGTTATAATGAAACGTTTGTTTACCATTTTAGCAGCTGATTGGAAATTCGACTTCGAAAAACGCTAAGTTGGCTGCAATTGCATTCGATATATCGATAATCTTCTTTCAGTGTTGTGCTATATTTTTTATATCGATTGGGATCCCCGAACTATCTATGCAACAATGTTTTTCTATTAATGCACGTCGCTGCCTGAGTTTTGGGCGGGAAGTCAGCATCTACGTAATAAATAAAAAACAAATAAAGTTATTAAATAAGTATGAAGTGCAAGATACCCGAGATTTCTTGGCACAATCGTGACCCAGTGCTTAGTGTAGATATGCAATCAAATAGTGTGGGATTAAGTGCACCAACAATATGCCGTCTTGCCTCGGGCGGCACCGATGCTCACGTTCTCATTTGGTACGTAAACCGTAGCGACGAGAACGAGGACGTTGAACTGGAGCTGGCTGCGGATTTGTCAAGGCATCAGCGTGCGGTCAATACAGTACGCTGGTCACCTAATGGTGAACTCCTCGCTTCTGGCGACGATGAAAGTGTTATCTTTATATGGAAACAAAAACCTGAGCACGAAGTGGTCAACATTGTGGACGCTGATGGCAATTGCGAACAGGATCGGGAGGTTTGGCTTACACTCAAAGTGTTACGTGGACATCGGGAAGATGTCTATGATTTAAGCTGGGCGCCAAATTCGCAGTTCCTGGTCACCGGCTCTGTTGACAACACGGCCATGTTATGGGATGTACATAAAGGGAAATCAGTCGCAATATTAGATGATCACAAGGGCTATGTGCAGGGGGTGGCATGGGATCCATGTAATCAGTTCATTGCCACCATGAGCACGGATAGGTAAGTGAATGTATTATTTATAAAATATCCTTATACTTATTTTATGTTTGTGCAGGCATATGCGCGTTTTTGATGCCAATACGCGACGTGTGCTTCACCGCGTCAGCAAAACCACTCTCCCCGTTAAGGAAGGAACAGAACTGCATGGTCGCAGTATACGTCTATATCACGATGGCACGCTGCAAACGTTTTTCCGGCGACTCTGCTTCACGCCCGATGGCAAGTTGTTGTTAACACCGGCTGGCGTTACGGATTACGATGGCGTATTGAAGCCGACGAATACCACATATGGCTACAGTCGGTACGATCTGAGTAAGCCGGCTTTCGTGCTCCCCTTTCCAAATGAATACACCGTGGCGGTACGCTGTTCACCCGTGCTATACCGTCTTCGACCATACAATTCGGAAAAGAACCCGCCAATTATTTCGCTTCCATATCGGATGATCTATGCTGTTGCTACCAAGAATTCGGTGTTCTTCTACGACACACAACAGGCGGTGCCGTTTGCCATTGTCTCCAACATACACTATACGCGATTGACGGATATGACCTGGTCGAATGATGGCAATGTGTTGATCGTCTCTAGCACCGATGGATTCTGTTCGCTGTTGACATTTAGCAAAAACGAACTTGGCGAGCGTTATGAGGATATGGACGCAGTGCTGTGCGCTGCTGCCAAGACTTCCGAGAATGTGCCACAACGTATTCGCAAAACCAAAAAACATAAGTTGCGCAAATCATCATTAGAGGAATCTGCCAGACGCCGGCCGCTGCAGGAAAAAACAAAGCTCAATAGCATTAAAAAAGAACAGAAGCCCTACGCAGAGAAAGCAAATGAGTGCAAAGAGAATGGAGAGACTGACTTGGAAGCGGAGAATGATTCGTCGTTGCAGAGTAGCAGTTCGGGAACCTCTTCGGGCAGTCCTAAGGAAGTGGAGAAAACAGATGTGCAGCCCACTCCCATTGCCTTCAGACGTTCACCACGAAAATCGTCGGATCCCAAACCCATTGCTATTCGTCGTTCGCCGCGAAAAATAACAGACTCAACGTCCAACACAAGCCATGCTGGTGCTGCTGCTGCCAATGAGGCAACTCTTGTTACCGTTAAACGGAAGGCCAGCGATGATGCAAACCCGTTGCAAAACAAGGCCAAGCAGCCAATTGTTCTACTGGGAAAGCCCGTTGAAGCTGTACTTGATAAGAAGATTATCAGCTCTGATGAGAAGTTCGAGTCGCCGGAGAAGAAAAGTAGGCCAGCCACGCCCATACAGATTCGGAGGCAGCCCCGCACGCCGGGTAGCAGCAGCAGCAACCTAAACACGCAAACGCCAAAATCAGTATCCGCTAAACATGCAACGCCCATTGCTGTTCGACGGACGCCACGCGTGCTAATCGAAATGTCCGTCGTGAATGCGCCCGTGGTCGTCGAAGAGGCAATGGACGCCTGGCCATTGGCTATGGATGGCATATCGTGTACAAAGGAGAAATCTCCCAGTAAAAAGCAAGAGACGATAAAGGAGGTGGAGACGCAGTTGGCTATAAGTGAGGTTACCTCTGATCGCACCGAGGACATACGCCTGGTATACGAGGATACGCAAGAGGAGGCAGCCACGCCTTTAAAGGCTGGTACGCAATTGAAGACTGCTACGCCTGTTAAGGCAGCTGTTCCCCTTGTTGCGTCGCTTGGTGTCTCGCCAAAGCTGACCACGCCTAACGCCAAGACGCCACGACGAGTATCCTTGCGCACGATTTCGACGCCCAAGTCAAAAAAAAAACTGTTAGAGTAGAATTATTAAGTATAGGACAGATTAACCTTAGCCTTAACAGATTTATACCCATGATTATATTATAATAAAATGAAAATTCACACACACATGAAACGGATGAGAAAATTAATGAACGTGGGTACTAGCTGCGTGGGTACTAAAAAGCTGCCAGGAAATTTGTATTCAGTTGAACTTAAGAATTGGGGTGGAATTCAAGATGGAAGTCTTGTAGATAAAAACCGCTGCACACCAAGTCGAATTGCTGTCAACAGATGGTCTTATGAAAATTTTAGTTCTTGATAAAATGCTGCTGTAGTTTAACACTCGTTGCCTTAATTTTCAATATCATCATATGCTGTCGGACATGGAAACTATGACTTATATTTGTAGGTTGGCTTGTAATTAGGGGAGAGCGACAAATATTAGTGTTTAAATGCTCTTTTGTGTTCAATAAAATGCTTTGAAACTTTGTGTTTTTCAATTTAATTTTTATTTCAATTTTAGATGATCTAACATTTTAAGTTTTCTTTTACATACAAACATTTTGTTTTGTTTTGTTTATTTTTCATTTATTTTCTATTTGTTTTCCGTTGTATTATAATTATAATTATAATTCATTTTATAAATTTGTAATTCAACGATTCAATTTTATTATGTCACGTTAGTAATTGATTTATATTATGTGTTTTTGTTTTTCCTTTATTTTTTCTTTCTTTTTGTTTACTTTGCTCGTTTCACATTTAAAAACAGCTGCTCAAGGGCTTGGTTCATACACAATTCGTACAAGAGGAATGCAAAATATAATGTTTTCTTTACCTTGTTTAGTTCATTAGGATTAAAATTTGAATTTCTCATTTTGCTTAGCTCAGTTTTAACGTAAGAAATGCATTTTTATTTAATGTATATATGTAATATATGCACTAAAACAACAAAAGCAAAATGAATTGGGCTAAAAAATCTGATACAAGATCTAAAGTTTGTCTACCTATAAACTCTGGTTCCATATTCCGCTAGCCAATCTCCAGCTCAATATAATCTGATCGTCATATTTGTTGCTCTTCTTATTTATTTTTATTATTATTATTAAAATTTGTTTTAATATTTTGTATATAATAATTTCAAATTTTTTTGTATCTTATATTTTTACTGCTATCAAAGTAATAGTTCTTTTTTCACTGTAGTAGTGGTGCGGTTAGTGTGTATGAAAGTATGTATGTGTGTGAGTGTTAAATATCGGAGCAAAAGTTGTCTGAGCCGTTCTTAGAAAAATATGAAATATTTGTTGCTATGACTTTAGTTTTAAATGTACTTTATGGAAGGTTTTTATTTTTATTTTTTAATAATGGAAAATATGTAAAAATGGTTATTTATGGCTTGTGTAAATGTATTTTGTATTTTGGATTTTAATATTAATATATGCACTATTAAGTATTATGCAAATTGTAGTTTTTGTAGAACTACCAAGTTGAGCTCGATGATCTTAAAGTTTGAAGGAAATTAAAGTCCTTTGCATGAAGATTAAAAAATAATTATTTGTTTTAATTGAGTTAGTTACATTATTTACGAGAAAAATATAGTACATATGTGAATGAATGTTAGTTGTAGAGTGTTTTTGCTTATTCCTCTCATTAAATATATGTTTCAATATATTTATAAATATATTATTTTAAAGATAGTGTGTTTTATTTGTTAGTTTTGGGGTATTCTAAAAGTTTAATAAATGAAGTTCTTGTTTTATAACATTTATAAGTTACATCAGTTGTAGTTGTATTTGTAGTTGTACAAATATCTGTTATCTTTTGCTCTTTCTTTCGCTTGAATTAAATATTTAATAAATATTTATTTTTTATTTTATTTTTTATGTAATTACATACAATTTATTCAAATTAGAAGAGTTCACACCTGTTTGCATTATATTCTTTCATTTTTTCTTGTTTTAATCCACTGAGTGTGTTTGTGTGAGTTTGTGAGTATGTGTGTGCCGGGGATATAGCGGCATCCAATAAAATGTTTGTTGCCTAAATTTTGCAGCTCAATTAACCGGCTGTAAGAGAAATTTCTGATGAATAAAGAGTTTGGCCTTTTGTTTTTGAATAAATAGTTTTTATTTGAAAATGATTTTTTTTATATTTTTTTTTTGTATTTTTGGTAGAATTTTACAAGTTGAATGGAAAATACATACGATAAATATTACAGTGTTTGTTGTGGTTGTGTTTGTTGTTGTTTTTGTGATTTTGGATAGGCTTAAGTTGTTTTCTTTTTGGGTTTGTTGTCAATTTGCATGGGTATGGTATGCTTAGAAAACTGTTCATAATATGGCATTCAACTACAAAAGTATCTCGTATCTCTACAAGTTTCTACAACTTTTGTATAGTTAACACACTGCATTTTTGCTTGAAGTGTATTTTGATTTCTTGATTTATGAGATATTTTTGTCGCTTGTTGTGATTCTTTTTCTTTTTCTTTTCCAAGCAAACATGTTTTCAAAATGTTAAATGATATTTTTATTTTGCTAATAAACTTACTAAATTGTTGTTCTTGTTTAAGTTGCGTGTTGCATGTTTGTTTTATTTAAATAAGGCTTAAAAACTATAAAACATAAATGGATTTCGCACAGACCAAGAGCACAAAATCTGCAAAAACATACTAGAAGTTATATATAAAAGGGAAAAAGAAATTCGGAGAGAGAGTTGAGGAGAGGAGTTCAGGTAGAGATTAAGAGAGAGATAGAAGAAGAGAGCTGTTGTATAATATACAAAAATACTTTAAAATAACAATTATAAATTCATTGTGTAAAATTAAAATGCACAATCATACATACATCAAAGAAGTTGCATAAGCATTTACATATACATAAATACAGTAATAAGTGTATATAAATAAGTCTAAACAAAATTAACATCTGCAACCGCACAGTGTTAAATGCCATTCACTAAATACAATAAATGTTACAATTAATATTATTATTATTATTATTATTATATATAGTATGTATATGCTTTATAAATATTACATACAATGCGTTTTACAATGAACCTTTTTCTATTATCAGATTTCCTCCAGTTTTCATTTCCCAGTTGCTATTGCGAGTTTCTCTGTGTGTGTTTTCCTTTTATCAAGTTTGAATTGCAAATACATATTATAAGATACAATTAAATGTGGCTTTATAAATGCAACAAAATCATATTAATTACAATAAATTAGTGTACAAAAATTAAAGTTAGTTTCTGTGTGTGTGTGTTTGTGCGTGATGTGTGTGTGTTTGACGTTTGTGTTTGTGCGTGCGATTTGCAGCTGCGTCAGCTCATTTCTCGATTCTTACTATATATGGTATGCATATATGCTATCCACACACACGCAAATTTCAACAAATTACAATTTACATCGATCTATATAATTAATCGAATTATGGCTGGCTGGCTGGCTGCATCAAATTCGCGATTTTGAAAGTAAATACAAATAGTTTAGAGAGTTTTCCTTTCAGTTTTGTCCGTTTATAATTTTTAAATTAGGCCTTAGATATTAGATTTTTGTTTTCTCTTTCGTTTTTATTTTGTTCTTTTGGTTTGTTCACTTGCTTTATTATTTAAGTATTATTTTTAAATTTTTATTTTTTTTATACTTTTTATATAATTTATATGCATTCTGCTAATTCATTGCCCAGGGTTTTTTATTCTTCTTGTTGCATTTTTATTTTGCGCAGAGAGTTTGTAAACTTTGAACTTAATCCTAAACAAGCATGTGAAATGCAGCGTTGATGGTATGAATAATTTCAAAGAGATTGCAACAGGAAACATTTAATATATATAATATAATATTTATATACTTGGATGCTGGTATATATATATATGCGTTAAATATATGTATATATCTATATATGTATATATATATATATCTATAGATACATATATATACGTCAATTCTTTACTTTTCTTTTGGTTTACATTTTTGTGTTTTCATCTTTTGTTTTCAATGTTTATTAAATACACGAGAAACTAAACTACACATAAATTATGAAATTCTAAAAAATTATTCAGACCAAACAACAACTACATATTATGCATAATGCGTATGTTTGTGCGTCTATGTGTGGGTGTATTTGTGTGTTTGACTGTTTGTTTGTGTGCGTTTCATGTCATACATGTTGCTTTGCATGATGCAAATGTAATGCAATTATAGGAAATGCTTCAACTCCCGCGTCCGTTACTTTCTTTCTATACTCTTTCCTCTCTAAGTCAGCTGTCTCATCGTCTAACTCTCAGCGTCCGTAAAATTTAAGCGCATCCATCTCATGCTCTTCTGTGTGTGTGGCAACAAATAAAAGTTCTTTGGGCTTTGCTTTTGCTTATTATATGTGTATGTGAGTGAGAGTGTGTGTGTGTGTGTATGTGTTGTTTTGTTCTTCTTCTTCTGTATAGGTTCTATCATCATTTGCTTTTTTGATCAATGCTGGTGGGTTGTTGTGCTCCCGCGCTGTATTTTTGTTGTTTTTTGTTTTATTTTTATATATTATTATTTAAACTTGTTTTATTTTTGTAATACCGTAACGGTTCCCGTTTAGCCCGCCATCACGTCTTAGTACAGTCCACAGCCGCGAAGATTGTTTGCTATGATGACATCGGTGACAGCATCGAATACAAACTGAATGTTGTTGGTGTCTGTGGCGCACGTCATGTGGCAGTAAATTTCTTTCGAGGTTGATTTGTTTTTCGCTTCGAATTGGGCCTGAATGTAGGCAGCCGCCTCCCCATACTCCTGACCACCTGTCCAACACCAATACAAAACATTTATTAGAATCATATTACAAATTTGTAGTTCTTCAAACATCATTCTTCAATTACTTACCGGTGTATTCGGGAAAGCAAATTGTCAGCGGACTCTTGCGGATCTTCTCCTCGAACAGATCCTTTTTGTTGAGAAACAGTATAATCGAGGTATCCGTGAACCATTTGTTATTGCAAATGGAATCAAACAGCTTCAGTGACTCTTGCATGCGGTTCTTTATTTATTTTTAGAGGGTTTCTTACATTAATTTCTGTCTCTGGATAATTGTATACTGTACTGGCTTACCGTAGTTTCGTCCTCATGCAAGACTTGATCGTATTCGGACATCGCAACGCAGAATATAATCGCTGTCACATCCTCAAAGCAATGTATCCATTTCTTGCGCTCAGATCGCTGACCGCCCACGTCGAACAATCTACAAAGATGCGTCGTTTTATAGTTCGGTAATGATCAAAAGGGTTTCTATTGTATGCATTATTATTTTTTTCTTTTCACTGTATGTTTGTCATCCTTAAAATTAATTTCAATCGTAATAAAACAAAAGGAATATATTCAAGCGGATAAAAAATTAAAGTCAGGAAAGAAAAATTTCATTGCATACCCAAAAGGCGCGATTAAAATGGTTAAATTCAAATGTGGTTTTAATCATGCCGTCTGACAGAAACGAACTTTAATAATGGACTGACGTACAGACAGATGGACAGGGAACACCGATTCGGCTTTTTATTCTGATATAGATTATCTTATTAAATATCTTATATTATCGGCTACGCATTTTAAATGGCTTCAGGGTATAAAAACAAGAAGATATTTCCTTGTATACCCCCGAAATATGGGGAAAGCACATATTTCTAAGGCCCTTCAACAGTAAGGAACATCCTAATAGTTTTCAAGCAAGTGCTTTGCTTAAATATATAAAAATACTAGAGCTATTGCTGCCGCCATAATTTGGAATTATTGTAATATTGAAAGCAATCGTTTCTATCCAAATTTCGTAATATACTTGCGTATTTTCACAGCACTCCAAGCATCATTTGCTCGTGATCTGTATACTTACTTGAAGTTAAGATTTTTGAAGGAGAAGTGAACCTCCACAATGCCGGTGGTCTTGACTCGGGTGCGCAAGATGTCCTGCTCGGTAGGCTGATAGTCCTTGGCGCCTAACCGATCCAAATCGTCCAGGAAACTGCAAAGAGCAAGCAGACGCAAACGTTAGTAAGACATTGTACTGTTTGCTGTCGAAGGAGATGGGTGGGGGGGAAATGGGGCGTGGCCGGGAAGACAAATGTTTAACTTGCTGCAGCCAGCGGCGGGGCAAACACAATTTGAGGCGCAGGCGAAGCGCTGAGCAAACAATTAAAACGTTGCAAAAATGTAGGCGCCGGCAAGTGGAAACACACGCGCAGATACAAATGTATCTGCCAGATACAAATGTGTCTCCATCATGTTGTATGTATGTATGTGTGTATGTATAGATGTCTATGTGGCAATTGTGGCATCAAGTTTCGCAAGCGTATTTTATGTGGGGCCACATAATTAGCTTTATTTGTGACTCTCAATCAGTCAAAGGTTGCGTGTTCAGACCAGCTTCAACAAGTGGGTCAGATACAAATAGAAAATAAAGATAGATAGAAAGAGAAATGCAGAAGTCGAGACTGAATAGGCCAGTGTCCAGATCTGGGCTATAATTGAGGCGGAGCACGCAACATTTGGCAAAAGACACAAAATACAAATAAAAGAAACGAAATTCAGGTGTAAATCTCATGTTAACCGAATAAAACAAAGCAAAAAAAAAAAAATAACAAAACAAAAAACAAACGTCTTAAGTCTGTTAGACGAGTCGTAAATAAGTTTTCCAGTTGCTGTCCGTCTTCTAGCCCATTGTGTGTATCTCATTGTTGTTGCGGCAATTACTTTTGTGACCAACTGTAAGTTGTGTTAGTTTAATTATCGCGACTTGCTCAACTTTTGCTGCCCACCATTGATCACAGTGGCAGTGGCACAGTCTGGCAACGCTGCCGTAAATGCAACACAGGGGTGGGGGCCCAAATAGTTAACACACGGCTGCCATGCTCCAAATATATTTAACTATGTCATAACCACGAAACGCAACCGCAAGCCGTTCAAGCGGAAAAGTTCGGTGCATAATTTTACAAACAAATCTCAATATATATATAAATATATCTAGGATGTATGTATAGAGAGTGCTTGTAATACGTAAGACTGACCAGTGTAAATATTTGTAACATTTATAAGGCACACGCTAATCAAACCTATTCACAATTTTCTCTATTAGATGATCTGCGGTCGCGATCTTATCCGGACAATGCGAAATGTTTGGGTCTACAAATTGCGTCACATACGGCCCAGTTAGCACTTAATGTTTGAGAAAGAAAGAGAGAGAGAGAGAGAGAAAGAGAGTCTGAGAGTGTATGAAAATGAAAATAAAAACCTTAGAGGGACCCAAAAATAAAAGGGTAACCCAAAAGTTCAAAAGTTCAAAAGTTTCAGCTCCAAATGTTGTTTGTATAGGGTAAAAATATACAACACTAATAAATGTGCATTTATTTAATTTATTAGCTTGAAGCTTTATTTGTATTTGTTCGAAAGTAAAACAAAACAGAACGTTTTGCTTTTTAATCTATTTGTGTTTGCTTGAGCAGTCTGTAAGATCCGCTCTATGTTGAATTTGTTATCTCTAACTTAATTATTTAACTTGCATGGCTAGCATAATGATTTATTTTTCCTCATTAAAAACTTTATAATCATAAAAGTAGAATTTCAAATTTAAATAAATATAACGGTTTAATATTATTAAACAACATAAACGATCTAAAAACTTCACATCTTTATAAGATTTATTTGTTTTATAGCAACTTTTTATTATTTTTAAATGGATTTCTCCATATAAAATGTTCTTTAAACAAATATGATATATTAATAAAAGTAAAATATGTTAGGACCATATATTATATCTTTTAATTAATGTAATTAAAACAGTACTTTAAACAGCTAATTAGCTATTTTTAGGTATTCTTTGAATAGCTTTATGTATGTCATAGTTCGTAAAGCTCTATAAAACCATTTTGCTGTTGTTTTGAGGTTCATAAATATATTTTTATTGCTATTCGCAGTTATTTCAAACTTTATTCAAACTACAATTTTATAAAGTGTCAATGCAGACTTAAAACACAAATAAAGGCAGAAAAAAAAAGTGTCTGATTTATGATGCTGAAATTCTCGCCTTGGCAAAAACCAACCAACTGTTTAAGGTACTTAATATGCTTTATGGTCGAGTGCATAAAGTAAACTTTTTATGCAATTCCTAGAGGGAGATGGAAGACATAAAAAATGACAGAAAGAGAGACACAGAGACTCAGTAAGCGCGTCGTTAGTCGTAGTTAATGCAAATTTCTTTATTATATTTGCTACTTATTTCTCTTTTTGTGCTTTGCCAATTTCTTAACGACGACTACTTTGGACTGGAGTGCCATTAAGGCCTAAACAAATGGAAGATGAATAAATGCAGATAAAAGATAGATTAAATTGATTAAAATGAATTTAAAGTGCGTAAAAAAATACAACCGTTACGAACTAATGTTGAAAACAAACTTTTGCTTTTAACTAAGATTGATTAGCAGCAAACACTTTCAATTTCAATGGTCAGCGAAAAAGAGGGATAGAAAGAGACACAATGGGAGAGGGAGAGAGTAATTAGCGGGCGTGTCTTAACAATAAAACCAACAATCAGAGTTAAATTCAAAATTCAAGCGTAAACTGAACATAGCCGACAGCTTGATACCCTTAAAATTAATGCATGATTGGACAATGTAGATTGTATAAAAAGTAGCAAATGATACAGCAACAAATCTTTAGAATTAGAATTAGAATTTTATTAATTGTCATAAAATAAATAGTATTATGATAATGGATAGTATTTGTAAGATTATTATAAATAATCATTAGGTAAAATATTATTTAATTGATTTATAATTTATGAGTATATATATAGTATATATAATAATAAAACGATAGTGATATATATATTTTCGATTCCACCTGCTAATCCGATTGTGTTACACACTGCCTAATAAAGCGACAATAGCTCGCCGGCAAAAATAAAATAAAATAATCAAAGCTGTGGACTTCTCACGCATACAGCCGCAGCTGCCGCACGTAGACGCGGCCCGATCCGCCGTGGCTTTCCGTGCCGGACCGGAGCGGACCGGAATGATGCGATGCGATGCGCAACGCTGCGCTGTGCTGCGCTGCTGGAGCCGTGCTTTAGTCAATCCTATAAGTAGACTAAGAAGCACTGCGATCGCGTTTAGTGCGTCGCGTTTGCTCTGCGAGACAGCAGGCAACGGAGCTTTGAAGCGAAAACTCGACTTTCGGTTTCTATTGGCCAACAAGTTTGCACGCTAGCGCAACGCTTTGATGTTTGAAGTGGAAGTGGAAGTGGGCCTCCAAGTGAGTGATATATGCACCATATATATATCCATCTGAATGGATATTTTGTATATCTGAATGTATATTAGTGTGTGCTTGTGAAAATGGCGAACAGCAATAGTAAATTGCAGTCAAAATATAAAAACCAATGTTTACGGCCTTAGACGCAAGTGATCGTAACTGTAACTGGTGAACGCCTGAAAGACTGACGGTCCAAAAAGTTGGTCAAATGGAACAACAACAATGACAACTAGTTAAAGTGCAATGCACTTCATTCGGTTTGAGAGATTTGCCATTTGCTATTGCAAGTGAAGCGTGAAAAGCGTGAAAAGGCAGCTAAAAGCAAATTTTGAAATACTTTTGGACAAGTGCAGAGCAAACAGCAGTTAAATGCGTGGCAGAGACGCTGCCACACCTTAAATCTAAGCGACTTTAATCGGGCGACAGTTCGCTGTGGCAATCGGTAAAATTTTGAAAAATTACAAAATCAAATTTGGCAAACAAAACGAAGCCGCACACAAAAAGATGCGACAGCAATAAAAATCAACAAAACAAGCTGAAATAGTTTAAAAATGACATAATTTATGCAGCCGCAACTTTCTAGAGATCTTAGAGGAAAGAAGATGAAACGCAGAGAGGGGGGAGCTGGCAATTTGTTGTTAAATATTTAACATTTGTGCGCTAATAAAAAGAATCTTTTGTCTGCTTGCATTTGCAAATGCGCAACAAATTGCTTTCGAAAACACTTTTTTTTCTTTTGATTTCGATTTCGCCTCCAGTCGTGCGAGACATCACCTTGAAAAGCAGTTAGAACAATGGGGGTCCAAGTGGGCTACTGGTTGCAACTAAAGAGTGGAAGAGTGGTAGGGGGGGGGGGGGGGGTTGAGTTTCCGTGGCAGGGTTTTCAAGCTTTTATTGCAAGTGCCGATAAAAAGTTGAACGTATTCAATGGCAAACTAGAACTTTCTGTATTCCTAACCGTTTTTTATTACACAAAAGCAATCTAAAGAACAGTCTCTAGAACTGCATAAAGAACGAACGTGATTAAAGTACTGATTTTCGACTATATTGTGTAAAAGTAGCTTACAAATATTTCAGAGACCTCTTATTAATAAGGGTATATAGTAAGCCATAGTTGATACATATATAATAATATTGTCGAAAAGTTTTCTTATTTAAAGTAGTTCAATAAAAATTGTTTGCTGTGAATAAATTATTACCGAAAGACTTTATATAGACGAGACTTTAAAACAAGCCCCCAAATCGATTCAATTTCCATTTTATTTATTTTAATCGTATTTTTGCACTCTGCTTAAGTCTTTAGCTTAAAATAATATATCTCTCGTCAGCCGTCAGTCTAATTTTACTTTTAAGATTTGTGACAAGCAATGCAAATGCTTATTGCAGCGTATTTCACAGTCGTATACACTAATGTTTGTTTAATAGTAAAGACGCGATAATTTAAATCTTTAACGTTGGCTAAGTAAAGTCAATGTCAAGTTGAGGCCAGGGCAGCGAGACAAAACACTTAAGCAGCTGCTTGCAGAGATGGAGGAGAATGGAGAGCAGAGACCTCATTGCAGAGAGGAGAAAAGATGGAGGAGAGCAGAAGCTGCTTGGCATTTTGATTTTCTTTTTCCCGTTTTTGTGCCAAGCGCAAGGATTATCACTCAAGTTCATTATGAGGCTTGCCCCGATAAGGCGCTAGCTCCAGTGTTTGTGTGTGTGTATGTGTATGGTATGTGTGTGTGTGTATGGTATGTGTGTGTGTGGTGTTATGTGGCTGGCGTTTGGAATCGGGCTCAAGTGCTGGACGGCAGAGCTGAAGGTCGTTGTTTGTCAAAACAAGGGCAAGGATATAAGCTGCAAAGTATAATACCAAGATTTTATACACACACACACACATGCACACATAGAAACTGAGTCATAAAAATTGTGTGCGGCAAATGGGATTTAAATTACCAGCGCACAGAAGTTGCAAGTTGAGAGCAGGCGCAGAGAGAAAAAGAGAGGGAGAGTGACAATAAGAAAGAGACAGAGCAAAAGAGATGGAAAGAGAGAGTAGCGCTACAATAGCAGCGTTTTGTGTTCGACAGCGCCATGCGGCGTATGAGCAATGTCTCAATCTCAATATTGCTCATACGCAGCGTGCCACACAAATCACGCTTTGAAGTGTACAGACACGTAAATATCTTTATATATATGTACGCATATTGAATGCTTTTGTTAGCCACTTCAATTTCATTGGGCCCACGCACACACACGCACGCACACACACACATACGCACACACACACACACACATGCACACAACTTTAACAATGCGCGTTGTTTAGTTTGTATTTGAGTTGAAATCTAATGTAAACTGCTTGAACACAGCTTCTGGCTGTTATTTGCCCGCTTTTTAGGCCATTTATTAAGTTCGCCTACATTTCGCTCCTCTATCATGGCACAGACTTAGTAAATTGTTCAATGTTTGCTTCTTTTTTGATTTTTTTTCTTTCTCTTTTTTGCCATCGAAGTGCGCTGCATTTGGGACAATGTGTCTCGTGTCTGAGCCCCAAAGTTCGTCTAAGCCCACATTTATGACCGCATACATTTAAGCCTGTGCCATCTATTATGCATAAATGTTGTGTTGACTAGGCCTAACCTTCTACTATTTCAATATTGACAATTTCTTGTTTTTTTTTTTTGTTTTGTTGTTTTTGTTTGCATAATAAACATTGAGACAGGGAAGCTGGAAAGTTAGCACCAGAAGTTATCTACAGTTGATGTGCTTCTACATAAATAATAAGCTGCATATTCTCAACAATTGTTATTTACGCCAGAAATTGTTGTTTGCTTGGCTAATTCACATAGCTGAGCTACCTTATTTGCACTCTTATACAGCATACACACAACCATAATAGTTGTATTTATCATAATTGCAAAAAGAAAAAAAAAAAACAAAACTTTACAATTTTCAAAAGTTTTCATAAAGTGTATAAAAATTATAATGCCAACTCAACTGGAATAAGTGACAGCCGCAACAACTTTTGCAACACTTTTGCAAGTTTTTGCGCAACAATCAAGGAAAAAAAAATACAATTTTGTTGTACTTTTTACTCAGTTCTCAAATGTTTTTCAAGTGGGCGACACAAGAAGAAGGAGAAATAGAAACTTGTTAAAGTGTCTTTCCCATTTACAGTCGTAATCGTATGCCCTAGGGTATTGCCAATATTTGGGCTATACAATTTTTGCTTTTTTTTTTTTTGTTATATAATGAGAAGATACAAAAATCTTTGTTACCCGCATTCCACAGAGACCATTACCATTCCTAACAAACTACTTAAGCAAGGGTCTCGTGTTAAACTATCATCAACTCGCAGAGAAAACAAACCAATTTATTTGCATTGTTACGTTTTACAAGCACAGTGTTGTGTAATGTTTCAAAAATTGAGGTAACATTTCTAATGCGGAAGCTCTATTTCTTATTGTACAAATTTTTTAAGAACTTAAATCTTGTCAATATCTTAACTTGAATTTGTCAGCCCCTCTAAGATATTTATTTTCTTTAAAACGTATTTTCATATTCTAAGCGAGTTCTATTTACCTTGTGAATAGAGAAAAATGAATTCCTTTTATTGTATTTAAGCTTTTTTAAAACTATTTGTATATATTATAGAGCTGCACTTCATTACTTGACCTTTTATTAAATTAAATAAAATATGTATATTGAAGTTATTTTTTATTAAAGCGATTTATCTACTTTATATAAACGCTTCCTTTACCTATTTTCAATAAAAATATCATAAATTTAAGACTTTTAGTGTGCTTTAAATATTGTGTAATCTTTTGAAATATCAACTACTCGGATTACTTTAGATCAAAAGTAACAACAAAGAAATAACGGCAAAGAACTGAAAAGAAACATTCGTGCAAAATGTCAAGCTTGAGGAAAACCACGGCGGCGCTGATACGGCGGACAACCTACTCAGCGACGACAACGCTGCTTCCCAGTGCCGGAGGCGTGGGCGGTGGTGCGGCGAATGCAGTTGCACCTCATGATGGTGTGGGCGTGGCAACGGAAATTGAAAAATCAATTGTGTCTGGAGCGCTGCAGCGTCAACGAGAACAACAACAACAACAACAACAACAACAGCAAAAGCAACAGCAAAAGCAACAGCAGCATCGACAGCAGATAAGTTCTTCAAGCAGGTGAGCGCTCGCAGCTACCTTTAGTAGTCGCATTTTGTAACATAATCTTTGCAGCAACAACATAGCAGCAGCAGCAGCAACAGCAACAGCAACTACAACAACAACAACAACAGCTGCGTCTGGCGTGCGGCCCTATGCGGAGGTGCCTGGTCCGTATCCGTTGCCATTAATTGGAAATTCGTGGCGCTTTGCGCCGCTAATTGGTTAGTTAATACATTTTGGCAAAACACACACACAGACACAGACACAGACACTCTGTATCTCACCGCGAAATCATTTTCACAGGCACGTACAAAATTAGCGACCTCGACAAGGTGATGCACGAGCTGCATGTCAACTATGGCAAAATGGCCAAAGTGGGCGGGCTTATTGGACATCCGGATCTGCTGTTCGTATTCGATGGCGACGAAATACGGAATATATTCAAAAAGGAAGAGGCAATGCCGCACAGGTAAGCATCCGGGGGCGTGGCAACCATCCATGTGCGGGTGGGCAGCAAAAAGTTAAACATTTTCCACATGCATATCTGAAATCCCGACGTTGCATTCCGCACAGAAACTTAAAGCTGGCTTTTATATTAAATTTATAGCTGCGGGAATTCTCGTATTATTTATATTTGAGCAGTTAAATTCATGCAATGGAATACGCTTCATAAATGTTTATAAGGCAGAAATAATGTGAGAAAAGGAGGTTATAGAACTAAAAATAGGCTAGTTTATAATAAATGAAATACTATCCTATACTGTTAGCAAGTAGATAAAGGAAAGGACTGAATGACCTTTTTTTATACTAAAGGTTTAGCATAGATATGGGAAGTTGATTTATATATAAATATAATAGTATGTAGATGAATTTAAACTGGTATATACATATATGATATAAGGAAATGTTTATGTACAATTTAAGATCTCCAAACTACATTTGAATAGTATTACATTATGTCATTATGTCAACCAAAACTGCAGTTGAAGTAGGGCTTAAACAAAGGCACTTTAATTGAGGTTTGCAATTTAATGCATGGTTGCACTTAAGCAGCATTCACTGCAATACAGCACAGCCCACACAAACATGCACACACCCACGCACACACGCACATAGGATATCCCTGTGCAGAAAGCATCGATTGAATTTGCATTTTACATAACTGAGAAACTGGAGAAATGTGTTTTATTATTTATGCGCATATTGCATTAAATTCATAATTAAATTAATGACGTGTGTGGGCGTGTATACGAGTATTTGTGTGTGTGTGTGTGTGTGTGTGGGTTAGTTGGTGTGAGCAAAGGATATTGTTGCTGTCTGCCATTTTGTTTGTTAATTAGACGTAATTATTAAGGCATTTGGCAACATTACGAGCATAATTTGGCCAATTAGAATGTATGGCAGCTGATTAAAAGGGCAACACAAAATAAAGTCTGCGCAAATTTAAGCAAATGTTGGGTTGGCTAACGGAAAACAAAAGCCAAATAAACCAGGCAAAACTTTCACTAGGCCTAAAAGAGTTTACAAAGCGAAACACAGCCCAAACAAACCACAAAAATAAATAAAAATGAAAGAAAAAAATACAAAAATATGTTGCCAATCGAAATAAATAGTTGTAATTTTTGTTGTAGCTGTTGAATATGAATTTATGTATTTTTTTTGTAAGAAAGCCAACTTTGGTTAAACTTGTTAAGCTTTCTTTTATTTAAGACTTTGTCTGTATTTTGTATGCCCGTTCATTTGGCCATGAACCAATTTTTGTGCAGAAAAAATCATCCAATAGAGACAGCGCATAGCCAAAAAAAATTATTTGATTATTTTCAACTTGTATTTTTTGCAAGTCATCATGAACAAAAAATAAAAATATATATATATAAATAGACAAGGAGAGAGACAGAGAGAGAGAGAGATGTATATATAGATATCAGATAATAAATTGACATTAAACGAAAATGCGTAAAGGTGAGCAAATGTTTAAAGATTGAAAGATTGATGAGCGCCGCATCGCTAATTGATTGATAAATGTGAACAAAACAAACAGAAAAATATATTTATGTGTGTTTGTACATGAGTTAAATTGACTGACTGACTGACTGATTGATGAAGGCATTTGAGCACTCAACACTTTGCGTGTGGGTCTGGTCAAAAGCCGAAGCAGCGGCAGTTGAAAATAAAAACGCAAAAACCTTTTTTTTTTATTTTTTTATTTTATGTCTCGCATAACTCGAAAAAAGTGTGTGGGAAAAATGTAAAAAGAAAATAAAATATCACATAAACTCGAGATTAGATTCACAGTTGCTGCTGTTGTTGATGTTGTTGTTGTGTGTCGTTAAGGCCAGACACGTTGTCTGCATATCGTCTGCATATTGTGGACAACAATTGAGTCGGTCAACTATTTGTTGGTCCACAATTTCGAAATCCATTCACGTCTATCACAATTGTCAATAAACAAAAATATGCCTACCTTTAAGCACAAATATGTAAAATGCATAAATTTATTGCAGTTATTTTATAGCGCGCAACTCTTTTGATCTTTTTCTTTGACAACTGGCATTTGACCTTTAAATGAACCGCCAAGAGGTCAACTCTGAGCCCTGCATGCAAATGGAATGCATATTTTCAATGCTACAAATATTTTTAAAATATGAGGCATATGACAGAAGTCAGGTTAAATGTATATTTAAAAACTACAAATTTGTATATCAATTATTTAATTGAAAGGTTTATATGTGAACAACATACTATATTAATTTATTTAGTTTATTCAATTTATGTAGTATATTCTAGTTTAAAGCCCTTCGAAATGGTATACTTGACTAATATACCTTTTTCTTTTTATTTCTTGAAAAAATGCAAACTATTTTCCCAAATATTACGTAGGTTCAACAATGATTGTGTCAACCTCTGAGGTCATTCGAATATAGAACTGGTTTCATTCACAAGTCAAATAGTTAATAATGCCGTAACCCTGAACCCATTCAATTTGATTATTATGAATATATATTCTTATATATTTGGTATTATCGATTCATTTTTGTGTTTGTTAAATCGATGACAAGCTTAAATTACTTAAGCGTATCTCTTAAGTTCTAAGAAAAATTGATTCAGGGTATCGGCTAGTCGGGAACACCTGACTAGAGCTTATTAGCTCTTACCGCCAACGAATTTCTTTAGAAATGTTAATTATCTATGGTCAACAAAGATTGGGTTGACCTCTGAGGTCATTCGAAGATAGAACTGGTTTAGTTCTAAGATCTTAAAACCGGTTTCAAATTTAAAAGTTAAGAGTGAGAAAAGACGTTTTTATAGTTTAGCTAATCACAAATGAATGAAATGAATGAAATGCTTAGGATTTTCAAGAGCCGTTTTGAATTAAAATTTAAATAATAAATAAATAGAACAAATGAAATTCTAAGGTTTGTCTTATATATATTATTTAAAATACAAATAAAGGAAATATATAAAATGAAATCTTCGCAATTTTTGCCTCTTCACATAATCTATTAATTGACGCCATTGCCATTAATGTAAACATTTTTTAGCATAAAAGAGTCATAAAAAAAATTAAATTTAGATTAAATAACATTTGTGTTAAAAAAGGTCACAGCATAGAAAGTCAACATTGAGGACACATGAAAGCGAATTAATAAAAAGAAAGTCGAATGTATAAAAAATGAAAGCCTAACCAGCTTCTATAAAACATATTATAATACGCAAGTAAGCATTAAACGAATTTTGTAGAAAGGTCACATATCCAAAAGGGCCTCAAGGTTACATTTCAAATATCACGGAGTAACCCTAATGGTCGCTGAATACCCCTAATGTGCGTGCTTTGCACATTTGCAAAGTAAATAAAGTCGCATGACTTTTATTTTATGCCATTTAATTGAATATTGTTGCTAGGGCAACATGCAAAGAGAAAAACAAATGCGACAGATAGGACAGATATGTGGCGTTTGCTACACCCTACTAACCACGACACCCTACCTACATATATGCATTCCGTTATAAAATGCGAAGTCGTTAAACAAAATAAAATGCGACTATTTATATAAAGCGACATGCGAGCAGAGTCAGGAATCCAAACACAAGATACACAAATGTATCTGTAACTTTTTTTTTTTGTATCTTTTTGCTGTGCCTCACGCGAGAAATTGTAAGTGGATAATGTGAGGCGTAGTTCATGTTTGAGTCAAAGCTAAAAACAACTTGGGCTTATTTGACATCATGTTTTTAAAAAGCATCAAATTTATATGTGTGTATATGTGTGTGTGTATCTTGTACTTCTTGACAGACCCTCGATGCCATCGCTGCGGCATTACAAGGGTGAACTGCGACGCGACTTCTTTGGCGATGTGGCTGGTCTAATTGGCGTGTAAGTATTACGTTGCTTTTGGCAAGGCAAGGCTCACCACCAACAGCATCCACTCACCCACTCACCTACTCACCCACTCACCCACTCACCCATTCACCTGCTCACAATTAGGCACGGTCCCAATTGGGAGGCTTTCCGCCAGGAGGTGCAACACATTTTGTTGCAGCCGCAAACAGCCAAGAAGTATATACCACCACTGAATGATATAGCCAGCGAGTTTATGGTGCGGTAAGTTGGATGCATATAATGTCTGTGCAGGTCCTTTGCACATGCTCATCCTGTTCTACTCTGCAGCATAGACGAGATGCGCAACGAGAAGGAGGAGCTGCCCGACAATTTTCTGCACGAACTGTACAAATGGGCGCTTGAATGTGAGCCAAGAAAAAATGTGTTTATGGCCGCGAACGGCAACTAAATTAGGAGCAATTTTTCATGTCCTTGCAGCTGTGGGTCGCGTCTCACTGGACACACGTTTGGGCTGCCTTACGCCGGAGGGCAGCACCGAAGCGCAACAAATTATTAAGGCCATCAATACCTTCTTCTGGGCGGTGCCAGAGCTCGAGCTCCGGATGCCCCTATGGCGTCTATATCCCACAAAGGCCTATCGCAGTTTTGTCCGCGCCTTGGATCAGTTTTCCGCGTAGGTTGAGCCACGCCCCATTCTCTTTTTTTGCCTTGCACTTATTTTGATTGATTTATGGCTGCAGCATTTGCATGAAGAACATCAGCCAAACGATGAACAAGGCCGACGCCGACCTGGCACAAGGTGTACCCAAAGACGAGGCGGACATTTCCATTGTGGAGCGCATCGTTCGCAAAACGGGCAACCGAAAGCTGGCAGCGGTCCTCGCCTTGGATCTCTTTCTCGTGGGCGTCGATACGGTGGGTAATTCTGACTATATTACAGACATTAACTGGATAACTATTTGGGCTTAGTTATAGGAGGAGCTTGAAGACTAGTTGAGATAAAGCTTGCGCAACGGTTATCCTAATATTTTCTTTATCGTATTGAAACTCACTTGAGTCTTAAGGAATTTCTATAATCTATAATATAGCAGAGCTTGAAGTATGGTTTAGCTATAGCATGCGCAATGATTATATCAATACCTTTTTTTTTTCCATTGCAGCTCATTTGAGTCTTTAAGAATATCTTAAATCTTTAATTAGTTGCAAGAATTTTTAGGCTTATATAATCTCTATAGCACAGTTTAGTTTACAATATCTCTAAATTATTAGCCGAATCTTTTGTGTATCTAATGAATGACTAATTCCAGTCATTCAAAATTATCTTACACTTCATCATAATATTCATTATTATTGAAAATTATTAAAAAAATCATTTACTGTTTCATTTGTCAATAATAATGCTTATGCCATTGTAAATAATGCGTAATTAACGCATTTGAAAAGAGTTGAAACAGTTTTTTCCAAACTAGATCATAAAAAATAATGACTGAGTAAATATATTTCCGTAATCTAAATGAGATAATCAATATTTCCATTACGCGCGACTATAAATAAAGCTCATTATGTAATAACCGCACAAACTGTGAAAACCCACATATATACATAAACATATACATATATATGTATATCCATTAGAACACACAGCTATTTATACGAATCTAAGCCTTATTAAACACCTATTTCAGACGTCGGTTGCTGCCTCGTCGACTATTTATCAGTTGGCCAAGAATCCGGATAAGCAGCAGCGTTTGTTCGAGGAGCTGAAACGTGTGTTTCCAACCCGAGACGCCCAAATCAATCAGCATGTCCTTGAGCAAATGCCGTACATGCGTGCCTGCGTCAAGGAAACCCTGCGGTAGGTTATAGTTATAAACCGTTATAAACCCACACGGAATCCATAACCTTTTATATATATGTATATTATATGTATGTAGGATGAAGCCGGTTGTCATTGCGAATGGTCGCAACTTGCAGGCGGATGCAGTCATCAATGGCTACCACGTACCAAAGGGCGTAAGTGGGCGTGGCAGCAGTTATAACTGATTGTGACTATTTAACCTTTATGCTCTTCTATACATATGTACACCGCTGCAGACGCACGTCATCTTCCCACATTTGGTTGTCTCCAATGATCCCACATATTTCCCGGAGCCGAAACGTTTTCTGCCCGAACGTTGGATTAAACAGGGTGCAGGTGAGTGAAGAGGAGCTTAGTGGGCGGGAACTAGTCTGTAACGCATTTTGTTGCATTTCAGCTGAAGGATGCCCGCATGCCGGACAAAAGATACACCCCTTTGTCAGCCTCCCCTTTGGGTACGGCCGTCGCATGTGCGTGGGTCGACGTTTCGCTGAAATCGAGTTGCATACGCTGCTCGCCAAGGTAAGCAGCGGGAGCGAGAGGGGTTGCAGGTGCAAATTTTAATTGTCCCTCGTTATACAGATTTTTCGCAAGTACCGTGTTAGCTACGATTCCGATCAGTTCGTTTATCGCGTCAATTCTACGTATATACCGAAATCGCCGTTAAATTTCAAATTGACGCCGCGGGAAGAATAACTGGAGAAGGAAAATGAGAAGAAGGACAAGGAGTACGCATTGAGGATTTCCAGCTGCCGTACAACATGGCGGATGTGTGATATTTGTAGCTGCACGCATGTTTTTGTTTTACTTTTGTTGCTGTTTGCTTTTCATTTGCTAAGCTGTCACGCGCTTCTCTTTTATTTTTCCTAATTAAGCAAATGGGCTTGAGATACAAATGTATCTGCAACTGTGTATTTCAAAGCTTGGACAGCAGCCCAGTGTATATACATATATAAACAAACATATTTAAATGTATTCGTGTTAGTCATCTATTTAGTTTAGTACGCAACCAAAAGTCGTAGCCAATAAAGAGCCAAAAAGTATGCAACACATTTGTCCCATTAATCATGCATGGCGCGGAGTGCAATGGGAATTACACACAGACAGCGCGGAGTGAAGCATAAAAGCGATTATTCATTGGGATTAAGTGTCTGATATGTGATATCCATTCTAGATTATGTGCACATACATATTATTTTCTACATTGTGGGAAAAATTCATTTGATGAATTCATAATAAATTGAAGATGGACGCCCAGGCTGTCCGTTTGGAAATCTCGATTAAGTTCAAGGTTATACCAAATAGGGAGTAGGGAGTTAATGGAGTGTTGAGATATATTGCTGTAACAAAAGTGTTTATATATGTCATAAACAGTTATTATAGATTGCTGCACATAAAGTTGCAACTGAAATTTGGATTCCTTTCATCATTTTTTTCCTTTAGATAGCAAAAGTAACTAAGCTTAACTGTTAAATCCATAAGTATAAAGTATGCAACATTTAAGACAAGTCAACTAGGCTAAGCTCACAGAAGAATGTCAAGATAATAAATAATAGATAGTCAAAGGTTTTTCAGTGTAATATAATAATAATAATATTTAAAGAAGAATTCATTGGAAGATCCTAATCTGAACCTTGACAAACCACTTATTCATATATATACTATATAGACTCAGTGAAGAGCGTAAAAAACTGTAAAAACCTTGAGGGTAGCTGATTTTATTCACAGCTGCTATATCTTTAAGCATTCTAGGAACTAATGGGACAGCCGTCAGATGCACATAGGGGGTACTTTGTTAGCTTTCTTGATAAGCTGTATTAAAGAGTAAACGATTAAGAAGAAAAATACTACTCACTATTTAGCGGAATCGTTCAATTGATATTCGTTGCTGCGCGAGAAGCATTCCTGAACGCCGGCATCGAGCCAGAGCCGCTTCATGGCGGCCAGCAGCTCCTCTGAGAAGGGTTCGGTATCGTGCATCCGCTGGCACACATCGAACACCATTTTCGCATCGCTCTGTATGGGTAAAGGGAAGGATTAGAGAAATGCGGTAAATGACTTATAGATTGTGTGCTTTACTCACCTCCCGTTCGTTATTGCTATACTGAATAGAAAGATTTGGCATGGCTCGCAATATTGCAACTAATGATTGTATTGTGTTGCTGTAGACAACCGGTCGATATTGTTTAAAGTCCTCCGCAGTGAACCCGCTCTCGTGAATGATTTTCATTTGTTTGACTATTGTGCTTTTGCCCGATTCTCCAGCCCCTGCAAATAAAAGCGGAATAAGATAAGACGCACATGTTAGAAAGATATCGCACTTGGAATTGTTTCAAATATATTTCGAATATTAAATACCTTAGTAAATTTATACCACTTACATTTTTTGATAATAAAGTTATACATATGGCAAAAAATGTTGTTTAATATTAACTAAGAAATATAATAATGATTAAATGAAGAAAGTTATTATGAAAGTTGCAAAAATTAATATAAATAGTCCAACAATAAAATGAGCCTTGTTTTTCAATATTGCCTAATCTATAGGGCACATCGATATACCCTACACAAAAGTTGACTAGAGTATATTCGCAATGGGAAATCGCCTCAAGCCTGTGTGGCAAAGACATATAGTGCAAAATACAGAAGGCGTCTGATTATGTGCAGTGACGCAAAGCGTGTTCGTGGAGGAGGCTGTGTGGGCGTGGTCGGGCGCAAAGGGGGCGCCAGAGGGGTTGTAAATATTTATGCACAGATTGCAAGTGCATAGTTCGTAGTTGTTGAGCTAAATGTGTGCGCTTTGTATTATACAAGTAGACCTTAATGGCCTTTAACACACACACACACACACACACACACACACACTGACAACGTCATCATGTTAATCATTATCATGATCATCATAATGATTGCCTTAATTATCGTTATCAGCATTGAGCAATCATCTTGTGCTCTTGGCTCGGGCTCGGACTCGACCGCCGGCTGTGGAGCAGCTCAGCAGCTGCTCCGACAAAACAAAGGATTAATTGTTGTTTGTGGATGGGGACGGTGGATGGGGGATTGGGGTATTAAGATTGGGATTCAGCCTCTGGATTTTAGTACTCTTGCTGGTCAACTTAGGTGCTCTACGACCAAAATTGCTCTATTTAAGTCTCACTTGCATTGCCGCCCTTCCAAAGCCGCATTTTCCTTCTGTGCTTTGGGTCTAATTTTAGCTGCTTTCATGTTACACAATTTAGTGTGCAATTTTCCCCCCATTTTTCATTGTAATTTTCCTCCACCTTTTTTTGCTTTTGCCATAATCAAGTGGGCTGTGTGTTTGTTTTTTCATGCACTTGTTGATAAGCTGTGCATTTAAGTCAGCTGGAAAATGATAATTAAAACGTTTTGCAAATTATTTACCCTGAAGGTTTTCCCCGAAATAAATTACTAGATAGAATCTTCTTAGTGCTGTTATTTGTTTCCAAGAAATTGTTTGTTTATGCTTGGCAAACTATTTGTATAAATCATAAAAATGAAATATAATTAAAACTATAAAGCAGACTAAAGAATTAAACTAAAGAGATTTCCAAAATATGAAGTTTTTAAATATATACAGGTTTTGATGACTGTAGATCTTAAGTCAAGATATGCTGGAATCGAACTCTATCTTGGTTGTAGAAAATTTGTATACTCTGTTTACCCATAGTTTATGGGTATGACAACTGTTCTTAGTATATTATATCTCGACTATCAATCAAACAGATAATTTAAGAAGCAAACAATAATGTTTAATAGTTCAAATAATACCTGAAAAGATCTTCGGGGAACTTTAGTCGCAACGCTATTTATGACAATCAAATGAAATTTCCGTCTCTACACATTCCAGAATGTAAGCTCTATTAGGTTGCATTCTATATATAGAGCGGACGATATCGAAAGGGTGTAAAGACCCACACTTAACGATGGACTCTGTCCATAAATTAACGATGCGCCATGAAAATTGTTTAGGTTCGAAATTATTTTTACTCTCGTTTTTGTTGTTTTCGTTGGTGTGAAAAAAAAGTTCAATGCGCTCGAAATGTAATTGTTGAGAAATGCTCTTGATACATACATTCACATATATATATTGTTATATATGTATATATATGGAAATATATATGGAAATGCATCCATTGAAGAACTATTAAATTCAACAATCAACTTGGGAGTTGAGGAGCAATTCGTAAATGTTTTGGCCTCAAGAAAAGTTTTTCTAGCTCAAGTAGGAGGCGTTGTTTATGGCTGCCGGCACGTGAAATTAATGAAATGTTTGTATGGGAAGTGATGGCGAGTGCTTAAAATTTAATGCCTACGTAAATTGCATAAATAGCTGAAACAGGACAGCAACATTCTGATAGAAAGAGAGAGAGAGGTTGACGTTGAGGTAAAAGTTTAGTTTTTGTTTGATTATTATTATGAATTTGTGCTCGATTTTAGAAACTCGCATACAGTGAAACTTATTCTAAATAAACATTATTTTCCAGTGAGAGAAAAGAAAACACAACAAACATACATACACATACATACACATACACACAAACAGATAAAGAACTGCTGAGCAGAATTTAACATTTTGTACAAACACGCAAAACTGTCAGAAATTTTTTCCTGAGAGACGGACGCAGATATTTGCAAGAGGAAATTAAATGAAACACGAAAAAAAAATTGTAAACATCAGCAAAATTGCAGGCAGCAAAAAAAAAAAAAAAGAAAAAAGAAACAGAACTGAAATGAAAATTGGGGGAAATGAGAAATGAAATAAACACGAAGCAGCAGAGAGCAGCCATGAACAGTGGACCATGTCTTCAAATTATAAATATTACTCATTTATATATTTGCAAATGTAGGATCCAAAAAAATATGGAAAAATATTCAGCAGCTGGACTTGCAAATGCCCTGTAATGCCATAATTAACGGAGTTCTAATTATCCTGAAAATTTTCAAAAAGACTTTGTAGCTACTTTCATTTTTATTTTTCTGTTAAAATAATTAATTGTTAAGAAATAGAAAAATAATTAAAAAGTCAGCTGTGAAAGTATATATTAAATGTTATTGGAAATTATATTAAAAAATTCATTTTATAAATGGCACATTTTGTGTGAAAGTTGTGATATTTTTACTGCAGTAAATAAAAAGTATTCATTCCTATGAAATGGATGATATAGAACCCTGTAACCAGAGATGATTTTTGTACAAATATTTATGATAAAAAGTGTGCATTTCATAGATATAATAAATCATTTTTTTTTTATAGATTTATGTAATTTTTTATTATATTTTGCAGTTGAGGTTCCAGGTATAAAAAGATAAAATTTCTTAGAACTTTGTTTAAGTTTATTCTAGATGTCTAAATAAACTGCGCCACAAAATCAATATTTCAATTAAATATACCATCTGACTGAGCTTCGCAACTAATTCTTCAGTTATTACGTTGTTCCGTTAGTTGAACATAATTTAATTGCAGTTTGCAGTTTGCAATCAACAATTCCCGGTGCCAAGCAGACACACACATACACATACACATACACACACAGAGCCACATTTAGAGAGGGTGTGAGAAGAGCCACCCACACCCGTTGCTTGACCTTGAACTTTCGCCAGGCGTCTGGGTATGAATGTTATTGTGATTATTAAAAATTATGGCTTTTACAGCTAAGACCTAACAGCTAACAGCCAACGGGCAACTAAAATTTTGATGCAAAGCAGACAATCAAAATAATAAAATAAAAGAAGAAATTTTGGGTCAGATTAGTCATGTGGCAAGTTAACAGCAGGACAGCTCGTTAATGCCACATGACAGGGGGCAAGTCGACTTTATATGCATAGCCGAGCAGCTGCTAAGTATGCTATGGCAATTACTTAACGAGCGGCATGTGCGAGACAGTTAGGCGGGAAGGGAGAGGGAAAGGTAATGGGTCGACGACTCACCCAAGAGCAGCAGCTTAATCTCCTTGGCGGCCTGTATGCCATCCTCTTTGAGATTACGCTCGATCAGGCGACTCCTGGCAGCTGCGGCTCGCTCCTCGGCAGACTGTGCGCAGCCCATGGTGCGTATTGCCTCGACGCAAAACGTTTTGAAGGTCGTTTGATATCGGCCAAATCAATGGCCGAACACGCGGGGGAGGCAGAAGTCAAACGGAAATTAACAAACAACAAACAAGGCCCAAATAGTTGGCCCACTCAGCTGGCGCTCAGCTAACAAATTTCGTTCTTTACAAGTTTTGTTTACCAAAAATTTGATAATGATTTTTCTTTCGATAATTCCACAAGCTTTCCTCTTCGAAATAACGTTACACTGCGAGAATTTAAGATTTTAGAGTAAGAGGGAGATTTGAAAACGTATTTGCGTACACTTGTCAGCGGTGACATAACCGAACAACAATTGAATTTATGCGCATTTGTTGACAAACAGGAGCTAGATGCCAGGATAAGAGCCGAGACACATTCGTCTGCCACGCGGATGCTGCACGAAATGAATTGCCGATTCGAATGATAAACTTCGCGCCTCGTGCTTTCAACAACAACCCCCCAGAAGCTCAACCAGCTGGCCACCAGCAAAAGGGAGAGAGCGGAGAGAAAGAGAGCGAGTGGAAAGAGCGAGTTCGAAAGCTTTCATACGTTTTGTGCTTTTTGACTCCTAGCCAAAAAGAATGAAAAATAAAAGCTAATAGAATATAATACAATTAGCGCATATACAAGATTTTTAGCTTGATTGGGAAGTTGTTGGCTGTTGGTTGTTGGTTGGGGTTGGGTTGCCAGGTGGCATATAGATACAACATGCTGTGCTTGCAACTAGAGCCTTGACAAACACAACTACCCACACACTCAACCAACACGCACACGCAGTGTGTGACAAAAAAGCCAAAAACAACAAAAAAAATCAATAAAACACGCACACACATTGAATATGGCTTTATAGTCAACAATATTGCATATCGGATAAGCACAAATGTATATTATATATATATATATATATATATATATATTTATATATGTATATATGCATATGCGAATATTGTACGTGGCCATAAATAATATTGATAGGCAAATTAATAGCGAACCATATCATTTGCAAAATGCCCGTGGACATGACCAAGAGTTTTTCCCGAATAGCTAGCGCTGCTCTGGTCTTACAAGTGGCCATAAACACATTCACACACAGATCTAAGAGAGAGCGAGAGAGGTAGAGACTGAGAGAGCGGAAGAGAGGGGGTTGATTGGGCGGTCCGAGGGGTTGCTTATTCTGACGCAAAGCAAACAGCAAGTGCGATAGCGAGTACTTTGCTGCTATATTTTTTTTTGTTTCTAAAGTTTTTCTTTGGTGAAAAGCACGAAAAATTCAATTTTCTTTGGTCTCGGTTTTTTTTTTTTTTGTTTTTGTTTATTGTTATTGCACGCTTCCAGCACAGCACGCAGTACAAAAAATGATTCATGCGAAAGAAAATTTCGGGCGAAGCGGCCAAAAATGTTCATTTTCATTTTAGCGTGTAATTAACAGAGCAATTATCGAGCACTTGTCGCGCCTGTATCTAACGGGCGCGCAAAAATTCAATTGTTGTTCCATTATTTCTGTAATATGACATTCATGAAACATTATTTTCAGAGCTTGTCACATTTTTGCATTATTTATTTTTTTGCTTATTATTCTTTGGATTTTACACGGTGTGAAAATTCGCGTGGTTCTTAATTTTATTTTATTTTTTTTGATTTTGGTTTTGGACGATTCGCCTTGCTCTCAACTTAACCAACTGATTCAGTTGGCTGGAGCTGGTGCTGGACTCGCTGGACTGAACGAACTGGCAAATGGAGCCGCCCTAAATGCGCCTGCACGCACTCTCTCTCTCTCTCTCTCTCTCTTTCTCCGTATCTGCCGCTCACACACTCTCCGATGCAACTGAAGTTGAAGCTTTCTTCAAATACACATACACATTAGTGAATGGGCTGGCAAAGCTTTACGCTGAGCGTGTGGGAGAGCGAGCACGTAGTAGACGCGCGCATGGCAAGGAGCTTGTGAGTGACTGACAGGCTGGAATGTTTTTCAAAAGCACCAAGCCAGAGAGCAACGAAGAGAGCGAGAAAGAGTGGCAAAGCACACAAGCTTTACAAAGCGTTACAATTGGTTTTGCAGTGCGAGTAAGAGAAGAGCAGCGAGTAGGCAAGCAGCGAGTGTGACAAGACGAGGACAACAACAGCAACGAGTGAGCCCACACTCAATATACCTATACACACATATATTTAGCACATACATATGAACAAGAAAGTATTTTAAAGCCTGTTTTAGGGAGCTTAGCTGTTAAACGGCTAAAAATTAGACCCTGTGGCAAACTCAACGCCTCAGCGGGAATCCGGCTTAAACATAACGAGTTCTGACCTTTTCCATCAAATGACTAGCGTTGACAGTCGACAGGACGAGTATTTTGACCGGAAACCCACACTGCAACAACAACAAAAAACGCATTGACAACCGCCAGCAGCAGATTAGATAAAAAAGAGAAAGAAATAGAGAAAAATGTAGTCCAACTGATGGCTGCTGAATTGCGCTCAGTCATTGTCATTGGCTGTTTGATTGAATGCTCATCTGGCAACGCTAATTGACCAGAAGCTTTTTACCTCCACCCATCTGCACAAAGCCATATCGCATTACAATGCGAAGCCTCCAAGCACAGCAAAGCAAAGCCCTGGTAAAACACAGTTAACTGCACTGCAACGGCTAATTGATCTTATTGCATGCCACATAAAAAGGCAAGGCTCAAAGAACAATTATGGCCCAACTACGTAGTAATGGGCCAAGAATTGCAATAGGCATCATATTGCTTTTAATTGGATATTAATAACAAATAATATTATATTGGTCTGTTACTTTCCTCTAAATATTAAAGAAAAGCAATATAATTTAAATAGCTTTAAATTGAATGACAATTTAATAGCCTGCTATTAATTAAAGTTGATTCCATATGGAAATAGTTCAAGCAATTAATTAAAGATTCTCTTTGAACAAGTTTCTAGCGCTGGGGAATCCAAAAGCAATTTTTGTTTGTCTTTATTAACGGTTAACTATTCTTTGAAATATAACAAATAAAACATACAATTTTAAATGGCTTCAAATTAAACTATAAACATTTTTTTGCTTTATTATTCTTTTTGAAATTGAAATAATAATAGGAGAGAAAAGATTTAATCTTTTTACATGAGTTTGTTTTGACTTTTATACTATTTATTTAATCAACTTTAACTTAATAATTACTAATAATCAAATTAAATTGTGAATTATATAATAAATCAGATAAAAGAAATAGAATATTTTTTAATTAAAGCAAAATATAAATTCAGATCTTCACAGATTATGTTTATAATAATATTTTTATTCCCTTAACCAATTAAAAATGTAATTACATAGTTTTGATTATGGAGCATGGCTTAGCATTTGATACCTTGTTGAATAAAAACACGAGAATTGAAAATTAGACACTGTCGAACGCAACTGCAATGACCTTTAGCCTTTAATTACAGTTTTAATTAGAATTTGCCTGCTATTGCGTTTCATTCAATGGAGTTGGAAAACGGTAACCGCTGAGTGCAGAGATTTCCAAGAACTGTTGCAACCACAAAAGCAAACCACGCCATGCCACACCACAATGGCAAACGTTGACCCACTCTGCTCCGTCGAAGCAGTTAAACGTGGCGATAATTGAGACCGAAAGGTAATTGCATTCCATGGCAAACGGGGAAATGGCGTGTCAACGCAAGAGACATCGTCCAAATGGTTGCCCTGCTTTAACAGGGCAGCTGCCGAAACGGGGCTTAAGAGGTGGGCCGGGGAGGGGTGGGGTTAAGGGTTGGGGATACGCAAACCCACAAGCTCAATTGAATCATCATTTGCAGGCGGACAGTGGCAAAAAAAACTGTGAAGGGAAAGCGCTGAACGAGAAGCAAATGAAATTATTGAATGAATTGTGTTAGGCCAGAGGCGTCGGATAGGGAAAAGGGGGAGGTGGAGGTGGAGTGGAGGGGATAGCAACAACCGCAGCCAATGACAACGACAAACAATTGACTGCTTCTATAAAACTATATCTGTTTTTTTTCCCATAATATCACGCGAACTCTTTTAAACGACATGCTGGAATAAAAAGGGGGACACTCTCTGTCCCTCCCTCTCGCACACGGCGGGCGGTTAGGCGGGTAGGCGGGTAGGCGGGGCCAGTGCCTTTTGGCACTCTTGTGCGACATTTGACTCGAGTCAATTAAATTCGATTTGTATTGTATTTGGCATGTTTTCCATAGTTTATTTAACGAATCTTGTTTATTTGCACGAGCCCGGCACAGAGGGGGCTGCGAAGGGGGATTCACCAGATGGTGGAAGGCTAGAGGGGGGCATTTAATGGAGCACAAAAAATGCAATCATTGGTTTACTTTAGTTAAGTGCATGCAACAAGAATCGCTCGAGTCTATTCATTTGAGAAAATATTTTAGCTGGAAAATCAATTTCGCGTTTTGAATAAATACATATTTCTTCTTCTTCTGGTTATTGTAAAGCAATTTTGTTATTTGCTTTATTTTTCTTTTGCTAACACTGTTTACTATTTGTTTAAATGATTCAGTTTTTCTCGATAACTGCTTAATTGAGTTGGAGAACAGTTTGAAGCTGTCAGATTTATGGGTAAGAAAAGGTTTATGAACTTCAAAGAAAGATGTAAAGAGTTTAAAATTAAAAATTTTAATTTTTATATCTATAAAAAGGGCTTTTTATCTATTGATATCAATGCAATAATGATCGTGATCCCTGAATAATTTATATAATTCGATATCTAACTACTAAATTAAGGGTATCTCGTATGCAAGGCTCTCTTAAAGTTGTCTAACTGTCCATAATTGTAATTTTAACTCGTTAATATATCTATAAAAAAGTCCTTACTTAATTAAGAGTATCTGGTATACAAGATCCTTATACATTTTCTAGCTCAACTAATCTTTAGACCTTCACACAATTTAAATCTGAATCCTCGACTATGAGGCGACGTTGTTCAGTATTCATTATTGCCAACTTCCCACGAAACAGAAATTCCGTGTTTTATCCCATGCCTTGGCTTTGGGCCACACAACACTTAATGCACTTTGGGCCATAATGCAAACAGCAAATGTTTCCTCAATAGGCCCTTTTGGCTGCAAAATTATGTTAAAGTGTTTAAGCATCCGTTGTTGAAGAAGTGCAGCGGGCAGGAGCTGCAGGAAGGCAGGGGCAGGGACACTTGTGTATCGATGTTTTGTCCACGAACCGAAAGGCAAACCACACCCAGGACAAAGCAGGGCAGGGCAGACCAGGATCGGACAGGGGGGCAGAGGAGGGGAGAGCTCATAGACTTTCAGCTTTTCAGCTGGCAACAGTTGCTGGCGTGTGTTGTTATTCATTGTTTGCTGTCGGCTTCCTGTCGCCATTTGAGGCTTCCGGCCTGCCATTCGTCTCTGGCCCAAAGTGCATGCAACAACAACAACAACAACAACAACAACAACAACAACATCATCAACATGAGCGCCACAACATGAACTATATTGGCCCACTTGCAATTGCCAGTTACCTTTATTTATTTTAATAGGCACAAACGAAAGACGGAGGGAAAGAGACAGAGGGAGAGAGGGAGAGAGAGAGAGAGAGAGAGAGAGAGAACTCTTAAGGCTGTAATTAGAAGATTTGCTATGTAAACTTATTCCTTCATATGAGGTGGAGTTGATAGAAGAAACTCTTTAGATGATGAAAATAACATTTTTTTAAATATCTTTTCCTGTTATCTATTTAAATTCTCTCTTTAAAAGAAACTTAATTCAAAACTAACCTTTATAACAGATATTCTAAACAATATATTTCTCACAGTTATTTCTGATTTGAGAATAAGTTTAACCAACTGCTGTTAGTTTTGCTTTACCGACGACAATTTATTCTTATATATATAGATATAGATTTTACATATTCTGCAGCGCTTTTTCTGTCCTTTGTGCAGGATCTGGAGCACGGCACTCAGGTAAGTGGGATTAACGGGCGACATGAATGTCAATGTCAGTAAGTGCTTAACTGCTTAACTGCTAACCGGGTTAGTTGTCCGTTAACAACAACCGGTTGCCACACCCACACCCACACCCGCCCACCTGCATTCCCCTTGCCCCATCGGCTGCATGGCGCGTGGCTTGCGGTTCCACGTCAATAGCCAGGTAAGGCTGCACGTGCAAGAGCTTGATTGTCAGGTAAAGTTTTTGGAGGATGCAGGCGTGTCAAAAACTACACTGAGCAAAAAAGTCTAGTATGTGAACAATGACAGAACTGGTGGATAGTGTTGGGTATACTCTGAAACCATTAAATATTACGAATCAGGAAGAACAGATATAAAATTTATCTATTCTTTCTTTGAATAAAAATATAAATCTGACAAAATATCTCTCTGTGAAATCTGATGTAGATTCTAATAAGAATTGCAACTACGAAAGTTCAACTTTTTGCTTCCCATAAAAAAACTGTTAAAAAATTTATTTCAAATTTAGAAAGCTTTTTTTTTTTTTTGCAGTGTTGAAAATTGTAAAGGGAAAGGCGTACACTTGAAGCCGTCGCATCTCTTACGGCGTGGCGTGGCGTCTGTTCATACACACACACACAGACTCACGCACACACACTCGAATGCAGACGCAACTGTTGCACCGTGGTCTGAGTGCACTTAAAAATGCATTGCGCTAAATGCTTGTCGATTTGTCAGCTGTCATTAGTAGAAACGGCTGCAATGCATAATGCATGAGCACTTGAAGAGAGAACGAGAGAGAGAGAGAGAGAGAGAGAGAGAGAGAGAGAGAGATAGAGAAGGATTCAGAGCAAGAGATGACAACAACTATATCGAGAATGGGATTGCGAATGGGCATGGAACTGAACGAAAATGAGAGCTGGACAATGGATGACATGCAACCGTCGCATTTGACCCAATTGTTGTTGTTTCTTTCTTTTTTCGGACGTTTTTGTTGCGTGGCCAAGGCACAAAATAAAACAGCAACAACAACAACAACAACAACAACAAGAAAACACGCTAAGAATAAATTATCATGCCGCTGGATGATGCATCAGCCTTGTATTCCATTCTTCTTCTCCTCTTTCTCTTCTTGTCGTTTATCAGAACAAAGTTTTGGCAAATTTTCTTACCATTGGCTTCCGTAAATTGAGAACAGTGTCGAATTTTATTGGCCAAAAATAGAACAAAGCATTGACACCAAATCTACATGTTAAACTATTATAAAAGTTCCACTGTTAACTCTTTACTTATTTCTGCTTCAAATCGAATCTAACAAATTAGGTTATATAAATTACGAAGGATTCCTGCTTTTGTTAAAACAAATAGGAAAACTTTATTCTAGTGTGATCGACTGGGAGATACCACATGATGATGATGACTTTAGAGCGTGTCATCGATAACAAGATTTATCGAGATATAATAGGGTATGCCACTCGTTCTTCTGCCTGTTACATCCATGCCCACAGAAACATTATACCCTGTTTACCCATTTCCAATGATTCGGTGTATAAACTATATGTATGGGTAGGTTTTAGTTATCTGTGGATTGTATTTATGGAATTTCGTAAAATATGTATTTTAAGAACAATAAACATTTTATCAGCATTGCACCACTGTGCAGGGCCTAAAGTAATTGAGAAAGTATGCAGTATGCTCCATCAATGGATTCAGAACAGAAGAAGAAGAAGAAGTTTAAACAACTCAAGTGCACTTTGCGACTCGCAACTGATAAAGAAATTCCATTTATGTAGGTACAAAAAGAGCAAGAAGAAGAAGAAGAAGAAGCAAATATGATATTGTTTGCATTATTTGACCGAAAGTTGTGAGCGAGTGGAATATGATTGTAGATTTGTGTTATTGTTATAAATTGTTGTAAATTGCACTTACCGAGTAGCAAAAGTTTAATGTCCTTTGCCGCCTGGATGCCATCCTCTTTGAGATTCTTCTCGATTTGTTTGGAACGTTGTATGGCAGCGCGCTCTTCAGCCGATGTAGTGCAGCCCATTTTGTTAGACTTTTGTCTTGGTGCGTTTGGCTTATGTTTTGTTTCTTTGTTGCTTTGGCAGCACTTGTCAGTTAACTTAAGGAGGGGGGGTTTTCTTTTTCTTTCTTTTTTTTTTTGTTTTAGGTGGACAGCAAGTGCGCAGGTTTACAGTTATTTTTCTTTTTTATGGTTATACTTTTTTCTTATTTACAAAATGCTTAAAATTACAATTTAACACACTGAAACGAACAAGGGGTTAATACTCATATATATGTTTATATATTTGTTGTTAAGGGAAACTGTATTCGAGTGCACAGCCTCCAATGGGATCTTGCTGCATAAACAATAACAACTTGCACGGGAAGTGACAACAAGAACAACAACAACAATAACATCAGCTCAATGACTAATGAGTCACACACACACACATACATGCCCACGCAAAAAGTACACAGGCGCAGGCACGCACCGGCATTGAGATAACTAGTACTTGACAAGTGCGCCTAATTTTATGGCCGCCACTGTCTGTCTGTCCAATAGGGCGCGTGCTGTTATAATTGAACTGCGCTTCTCTTGTTGTACTTTGTTATCAGCGACAACAACAACAACAATAACAACAAGAGCAAGCAACAACAGCAGCAGGCAATGCTCTAGCCAATTTACATATGGCTTGAATCAAAAATATGTAATATAGCATATATGTTCATCAATTCCATTTATCTAATCAAGAATTGCTATCGAAAATGAATGCAGTACAAAATTTCAGCTTTTTGGCAATTTATCATGTAGTCTGCTTTTTTTTTCATTTTGGATAATATTCTCGATAGTGTGGCCAGGTCCTGCGTTTATTTGTCTGTGTGTATGTGTGTGTGCGTGTGTGGGCGTAGGCGCAAAAATGTGTTAAACGGGTCGTTGTTGCCGGCTAAGACACTGGAGACGTCTCCATTTTCATTGATGCTGCGCTTTTTTTTAATTCCTTTTTTTTTTTTTTTTTTTTGACTATGAGAAACGTTTAGTTTTTTATGCGGCTTTTGCGTGGGTGCGTCGCGTTTTGGTTATAGTTGGGCGCTTGGGTGGTTCATTGGGTGGTGTTTTAGGCGCTTGTATAAATTTCCATTTAGTAGTTTCGTGCTCATACACTCACACTCTGACGCACACGCACTCGCACTCTTCACATGCACATACACATATATACACATTCTCCCACCCACCGCCAGGGCGGGCTGCGTGAGCGCAATTTCCTTCGTTTCGTTTTTTTTTTTTTTTTGGCTTTACATTTTACCACCGCCTAGTTTCCAGCGCCAGCGTATACACACAACACTTGCACACACGAACTGAGCAGAGCTGAGCAAAGCAGAGCAGAGCAAAGCAGAGGAGAACAGAGCAGAGCAGAGCAGAGCAGCGCAGCGCAGCACGGAGGCCACCCTCTTCTTCGCCCGTTTGCTTGTTGGATTTTTAGTTTCTAGATTTTATTTTCGCTGTGTTTACAGATTTTGTTACACATTAGCTTCACAATTACCCGTTGCACAATGTTCAGCACTTGCACTTTGTTTTAATTTTGCATTAATTCTAATTTAATTGGAATATTTCGGGTGTGCAAAAACTTGTAACACACTTTTGCTGCCTCTCGCTGTCTCTTTCAAACTGAATCTGGCATTGCCAGACCAACAGCTCCATGCACTTTGTTTACATTTCGCGCTCCTGTTAGTGGCAGCACTCTGCTATTTAACAGACTGTTAAATGTGCAGCTTTTTTAATATGCGTTACAGTTAAATTCAAACGCAGTCGGTCAAAAATAACAACTATATTAGTATGTACAATATTTGAATTTCACGGAGTGGCATACATTAATTTTCTTATGAACATTTTCGTTATTATTTTGAGTTAAAGCATGATAATTTTTTACTCTAGCTGTAAATAACAGTTAAGCTTATGCACCTTCTACTTGGCTGTTAACAGTTGCACACATCTTGCAGCCCTGGTCTCGAACAGCTGGTGTTAATTGCGTGTTTTGTGATTTTGGAAAAATAATTAAAATGTTACGTCAAGTTCTGGTAGGTTTTACGCTTAGTTACTCTTACAAATTGTGATTAAATTCCCTTTTAGCACTCCACAGCTGCTCGAACCTTGCTGATCTCACCTAAACGCTGTGTGAGCGGCAATCAAAAAGTTCCGGGAAAATCTGAATTTTCAACGCCGCCTGAGGTAATCGATTACGAAGATCCAGAAGGTTTGCCGGTTCCAGAGTATCCTGTGCGACACGACGAACCACTTGCCACACGCAAACAGCGGTAACTAGAGCAGTATATTTTAAGTTAACCAAATGTATTAATTGTCATCCAATTGCCAGACTTTTGTATCAGTCGCGCAAACGCGGAATGCTGGAAAATGATTTGCTTCTGAGCACATTTGTGGCAAAGTATCTGAAGGACTTCGACGAAGAGGAGACCGCTTTGTACGACCAGCTCATCAATGGAGTTAGCAACGATTGGGATATATATTATTGGGCCACTAATACCAAGCCCACTCCGACGGAATACGATACGGATATTATGAAATTGCTGAAGCAGCACGTCAAGAATACGGAACGTGTGCAGCGGATCAGGCAGCCGAACCTATAAATTAATCAATTATTTATAATATACATATAAATATTCAATGTTGTGTTAAATATAAAAAAGTAGTAAAAGTCCAGAAAGTTGTTTTTAGTTTTCTTGTAATACACACAAATGTTTATATATATGTATACACACACATATATATTTAAACGATGTCTGATGTATATGCTTATCAATTAAGTATTAGTTGCTACTACAGCGAAATATTACAATTAAAACATTTGCACTTATGAAAAATTCATCGAAATTTTTATTTTAATTTTGCACCCAAATATAAATTGGGGTTTCGATCTGGTATTGTTCACATCTGTTTTAAGTTAATGAATTCTAATTTATTTGAATTGTTCACAATTGTTTGTAAGCTATATATCGGGATTTAGCATTTGTTTCAAGCGATTAAATTGTTGTTCTAACCTCTAGTTTAATGTTAAATGAACGAACAGTTTTTAAATATGCTAAAAAGAGTTCCATTGCGTTAATAATTAAAAACAAATTTCTATTTTGGTGTTATCTCGTTTGCAGTAAGTAAAACAATAAACAATTCGGACACAATCCTGTGTCCCACTTAGTTTCAGAGAGGGGGCGTGCCGCTGCACGTCTTCTATAATGTTTAATTATATATAAGAATAATATTACACACCCATTTGTTTTGTGGAAATGGAACTTACATCCGAAAGGCTAATGATATAAAAATTTGTTGTAAAACGTTTTTAAAAATCTCGCTAAATCAAAACACGCAATCGCCAAAACAATTATCGCATGAATTTCGCGGCATTAGTTATCATAATTGTAAACCATTATTAAAAGAAGGGCATTAAATAGGCGCATCGATGCGTGTAAAAAAATTTGAAGTAACAACAGAATTAACCTACTGCAGATTTCAGATCGTTTATAATCTTAATCTAATCGAGCGTCTCGAAGAAGTCGTGCGGATCCACAAATAGCGCCGGGCTGCTGCCGCCGCTCATGACCGACGATGAGGCTGCCGACGCCGCTGCCGATGTTGCTGCTGATACTGCTGTTGATGCAGCAGTTGCTGCTGCCGCTGTTGATACAGAACCGACGCCCCGATGACGACCACGACGTGCTGTGCCTGTATTGCCGCCGCCGCCGCCTCCGCCGCGTATGCTGGTGGCCGTCATAACGGGATCGTAGGTTCTGGTTGAGGGCGCCTCGCTGCTTGAAATGGACGATTTACGGCGACGTTTGTTGCGACGACGACGTCGCCGTTTGATGGTCTGCACGGCGGCGGTCGATGTGGATGGTACGCTGCCCAGCGGTTCGGTAAGCACGCTGGTGCGCGGCAGAGTCAGCGTGGTCTCGAACATCTTCAGCAGCGTCGGCGAACTGGGTCAATTTTGCGGAAACACATCGTCGATTGTAATGAAAGCATCCTCGCCCAGCGAATGCTGTCCAATTATTTTCAAAAGCTCCGCCGCATGCGACACCAAATACTCCAGCGGTGGCCGGCGCTCAAAGTTGAGCGACTCTGCAGGAATATAAAAAAGTATGATATAATCAGAGTGAGTCATAGGTTGCTATTCGTAAACACTCACCTAATATGGCTGAATTGAGCGTGGTGGAAACATTTTCACGTCGCGAGGGACACAGCAGCCAGCCCAAGGGACTGGACCAAGGATTTGAGTAGGCAATCAAACTAAATGCATCCTGAAATGATTTGAAATTATATTTTATGCATTTATTCGCGTGGTAAAAATCTATATTGCCGCACCTCTAACATTTGACGCTCATCATCAGTCATGAGGTTCTCTTTTTCCAGCTGCTGGCCCATGCTGGACAGTTCCTTGCCAAATTCTAAGATCTTCTCAATGACACGTCCATAATTTCGTGATGAGGGCGACACATCGACATCTGTGAAGATATTTCAGAATAGCTTGAGTTTATTTTCCATGATAAATGCTGCTGTTTTCGTACCCATTTCCTCATCTATGGCATCTAGAGAGTTTCGTGCTACACTGGCATTGCCATTAGAACAGGAATCGCCTGTGTAGGTGGATATTATTGTTATATTAATTGAGTTTTATATATACTCGTATTTATATATCTCTCTTCTATACAAATTGCAATTAAACTCACACTTTTCTTTATTCTACTTTTTGGCTCTTCTTACCCGTTCATCAATTGATAAAAGTTCGTCTTCTTGAATACATTAGCCTTTAAGTTCTATGATCAACCTTTTCTTCTTCTTGAATATATAATACACACAATTCTTGAATCATCATTGCCTAAGCTTGTCAATCCTGAACTATATTTGTCACAGTTTGGTCACAACATGCGTCTTTTTCTTCAATCATTGTGCAGGGTTTCGATTATGATTCAGGATTCAGTTTTAATTATAATTATACAACCGTTTGATTATGTTTTCTTCTTTTTGAGCATATTGATTCCTACTGTTTAAGAACAGTTTAGATTTAAGTTTTATAATATAGAAGGATTTATAAAGATTTCTACTATGAATTACTGTAAAATTCAATGTCGAACTATGATCTACTATTCTTAAAAAATAGGTTTTTAATTGTATCTATCATATTTTGTGCCCCTCAACCACTGTCCATAAAAGCTCTCTAAGATTATATAACCATAATTCTATAGATTTAAACGCACCATTGGAGTGACTGTTGCAGGGCTCCATTTCTACATCCATGCTACTTGAATCGTGCTCCGGACACTTGTTGGAGTTGTCATCAATAATCATGCTGCAAATAGCAGAGAAAAATGAAATACAAGTATATCGAACAATTGTAGCTGTGGTTACGAACATTTTAGGATCTGTTTTATCGCCTGACTTTATCACAGCTGAGTTCGCAGTGTTGTTTTGTGGCTGGTTGTTGGTGTTTCCGCTTCCACCGGTTTTGCTGTGCTTGAACGCCTTGGTCGACTGTATGACCGAGGTTTGATTTGTGGGCATGGTCTGTGTGGTGGCGGTTACTTTATTGTTGGCGTTCTGTTATCCAAAAGTAATTATAATTGTTATTGGTAATCACTAGATAATTAGAAAAAAAAACTCACCTCAATATCAGCGCCGTTGATCATTTCAATGAATTGGCGACACTTTAGTGCAAACCAAAGATTTTTATTATTCTCCAATAAGCCCGGATAAGAGCGTAGCGTATTTTCAATAGCCTGGCTCATTTTGCCGGTCTGGATGAGCTTGATTATCTCTGTAAATTATGAAAATAAGTATTCGATATAGTATAATTTTTTTTTGAATTCATTAGCTGCTCTACATTTGATCTGAATTTACTTCTCATTTCTAATGTATATTAACTTAAAAGTGAAATGGCAACAATAAATACTATTTTCTAATTAGAATACTGTACGCATGCATGGAAAAAGTTAATATGTTTAAGGCAGCTTTTACTTAAGTTCATTTATTAATACACACTTTGACGTGTCTTGATTGAGGCCAAGTCCTCGTCGAAGGGCTGATGTGTATAGCCATTGAAGGCCTCAGCTGTCTTACAGTAACCACTGTGCACCAGATACGTGGACACCAGTCTGAAAGAATACACGTATTAGTTTCATCAAATATTTCAATACTTTTAAATGTTCACCTATTCATTAGATTTTCCGGTGTTTCTAACAGATGGGGATATCTGTCGATTTTGCGTAGAACGCTGGCTCGCATATCTCTCATCATTTCCTCAATTTTATCAAATTTGAAAGGTTCCTGCCCAAAATTCGCATCTACTTCCTCGCCGGGCGTTTGCAGACCCACCGTCGGATAAAGTTTGGTCTTCGTGAGTCGACAAATGTAGCTAATTAATTTAAATGAACATTCATAATTGAAGTGCTTTTACGTACCGGCAAGTCTCTAAATGCAATGCCCAGATCGATGCCGTTCTTTGTGTAGAAACAAGTGTTGTTCAGAAAGTTAACACAACATCCAATTACATCGCCGGTGGTGAAGGTGGGTCCATATGACTGGCCATTGCACGAGGAGCTAAATGAGTTGCCATCATACCCGTGATATCCATACGATTGCTTGTCCCCACCTACTTGAGAAGAGTGCACATAATTATGGGCATGGCATGAATTCTTTATTGCCAACAATACGCACCTGGAAGGCGATTCATGCGAAACTGTTGGGCGGTCAGTCCAATGCCCATATAACCGTTGCGACCCTTCGAAATAATGCGCACCTCAAAGTAATATAGGCCACAGGATGGTGGTATCGGATATGCTGTGCGAACAGAGCCTGCTGCCTCGCTGTGCTGTTTGCCAACGCCTGCAATCAGTGGAATAAAAGGTATTGAAGTACAGTCAATAGACGTAGAAGTGACACTAAACTATTATAGATATTTTATAAATGGGTCTGTTTTTTATATGTATCTACATATTATTTACGTCATTTTTAGGTAGTTCAGATGTATACATATTTTTTTTTCCTTATTTAATCTCTTTGTTCATCACAAAGACAGTGCACTGTAGTTGTTTCACCTCATTGCTCTCTCCCAAACAAGTTACTCGTGTGTGCAGCCAATCAGCTGATTGCCAATCACACACACAAGCGCAAGGCAGCACGCGAATAAGCGTGTGAGAAGTGGGCGCCAAAAAACAAACCAACCAGCTACTACAATTGCACTAGTGCAAGCGAGACAACTAGTGTGTGCCAGCATTCAGATAGCTCTTCACTTAAAGCAACGCGTTGGCGTTTTCTGTTGCTTTGCCCAAAAATGGCAGCTTGAGCAGCTGTTGTTGCTGCCTGCCTGCTTGCTTCGAGGAAGAGGAAGCAGTACAAATAACACCCTTTAGAATTTGTTTTGAAGTTTATCCACTAATTTTGCCTAATTTATATGCATTCTAGACTTCCAATAATGCGTATGTTAATTATATATGTTGTTTATGTATATATGCGTATACATATATATTTATGCGTATGTCAATTAAATGTAAATACATATCTATACTTTGTATGTATGGCTATGAAGTATTTATCAAACTTTTGACTCATTTTCACATGCTTCATGTTCAACAATTAAATTCTAATCAGCTTCTTAACAGTCGTATGTTATATTAATAACAGAAGAGGATCTTGCCATTGATTAAATCTATGACAGCAAATTAATGAAAAATAAGATTTTAAAGCAGATTTAATGATTAATCAAAGTTAAGCTGTTGAAAACGTGGGTTTTAAATGTTTTCCTGGAAATGTTATGAAAAATAAGATGTGCATATAAAAAAGCAAGCTTGATTTTCTTGAGACCCAGTTTACAGACTTTTAACATGTCAAATACAGCTGACATGCAGATAAAAAATGTTATCAATTTTAACAGTTTGAACTCACCTTTGTAGGTGACACGTAAATTGTTGTGCGACAGTCCAATGGTGAGGCACTTGTCGTGTGGATTCCAGCAGCGTGGCAGCGGAGTCTCATTTTCATTTACATTGGGATAGAGCAGACGGAGTGGATCGACGCTCTGATGGGTTTGATTTGCATTGCGTCCGCCTCCGCTTCCTCCTCCGCCTCCAGCTGTACCTGTGGCGGCTGCGGCACTGCTGCTGCTGGTGCTGGCCATGCGGGGCGAGCTGTGGCTGTGGCTCTGGCTGGTTCCTTTGTGGCCGCCGGCGTACATTTCGTTGCTGAAGTGGCTGCCGTTGTTGCTGTAGAAGTGACGCGTGCGTCGGGAGCTGGATGCGCCGCTGTTATTGTTGTTATTTATATTACTATTGTTATTGTTGTTGTTGGCGTTGGTGTTGGTGTTGTGATTGCTGAGCGGCGCACGCAGTAGCGGTGGCAGTGGGGCACGCGCCGTGGAATAGCTGGGCAAAACGGCAACAGAATGGAGTCGCTGCTGGCCACTGGCTGCGACTGCTACGGCGGCGGCTGGTGGTAGTGTTGCTGCTTCTTCTGCTTCTGCTTCTTCTTCTGCTGCTGCTGCTGCCTCTGCTTGTGCGGCGACAGCGTCAACGTCTGCCTCCTCCTCCTCCACCACCTCCTCCTCCGCGTCGAGGTCGTCGTCGCCTTCGTCCTCGTCGTCGTAATCGTCAATGCGCTCCACGACGGCGTCGTTATCGTTATCAATGGCGCCCGCGTCAATCGTGTCGGCAATGGCGTCCGCGTCGATTATCTCTGGATGCTGTGGCTCGTTTTCCACACCCTGCTGCCGCTGCTGCTGCTGTTGATGTTGCTGCACCTGCTCCTGCTCCTGCTCCGGATCGCCCTCGACACGTGCTTCGTCCGCTTGCGGTGTTTGCTGTTGGGTAGGAGTTGGTGAATGCTCGTGTTCAGCTTCAATTTGTTCTTGTTGTGTGTCTGTTGTGGCTTGATCAACCTCTATGTTAAATAACAGCGCTGCAGCTGCTGCTGCTGCTGAATGGCTGCTGGCTGCAGTTTCATTAACAGCCGCTGCCTGCAAATCGCTGTTGTTGGTGCTGATGCTGCTATTGCTGGCGCTGCTGTTTTCCGTGGATAAATTCGGATTATGCTCATTGTCGTTATCGTTATCGGCATGTTCAAAATCCATTTTTCCCTTTTACTGTTTTTGTTTCTATTTTCTTTAAGCTATTGTTGTTGCTGTTGTACTCTGAGAGATTTTATGGAAGAAGCAATTAAAAGCGAAGAACAGAAACAGATGAAAGTATGCTGACTGTATGTATGCATGTGTCTCTCTCTCTGTGTGTGTGTGTGTGTGTGCGTGCGTGAGTGAGAGAGCGGGACAGGGAGTTAGGAAGATGCAGGTGCAAAGTAGCAAATACCAAACACAACAACAACATGGCAGCCTGCAGCTGTGTATGTATGCATATACAACAAATGTCCTTTGGCCATGCCGCCTCCCCCACCCCCTTCGTGGAAATATGTGCACAGCAACAATTTATGCACTTTTGTGAGACAGCAACAACAGCAACAGCAACAGCAATAGCAATAACAGCAGTTTACAGTTTTTCGACGCGCAGCTGCAGGCAGCAACAAACACAACAACAACGGCAACAATACACTAGCAGCAGCTGCAGCCACAACAACAACAATTAAACTACAACTACATGCAGATAAGCAATAAAAAATCAATAACCAAGTTTTAACATTATTACGTTTAAGCGTAAGCACACTTCACTTTTTCTTTTACAGTTAACAAAATGCGTTTCAACTGCGTTTTACGTCGTTCTTTTTTGAAGTTTTCTTTGTTTTCCCCCTAGCACCAGCAGCAGCCAGTCACAGTTCACACACACGCACGCACACACACTGACACACATACAGCCTCACATACACTAATCACACACAGTCGCATGCATACATGTAAGCCCACACACACTCATGCATACAGAAAAAATTTGCTGGTGGCCAAATAAATGCATTGCTAATGGTAGGGTCTGTGTATTTGGTCTGCTTGTGATATTGTTGTTAATATGCCATTTTGATTAACTGACTGCGAGAATTAAACATTTAATTTCGTTACCTTTACGAAAGTTCAGTGCACTTTTAAATCACACAAATGACTTTTTGTTTAAGATTTTACCTCGAATTGAGCGTAGTGTGACCGAGTCTTACAATTTATGTTACTGCTAATGCTTTTCTACTTGAAAATTCAACTGAACTGTAACGCATGTAAACCACTGTTAAGTGTGGCCATACGCCGCGTGCATTAACAGAATTGTTATCGATAATGCGCGCGCGGACTCAAATTTAAATTATTTTTGTGAGGTAAATGGAAATTTGCCACAGTATTCGATAATTATATCGAACGTGACTTAGTTTTTAATAGTCAAGCTGTTGAAGAACACCCTGTATTTGGGCTATACAAATACCCGTCCCGCAACTGCTCTAAAATCTGGTTCTTATCTACGGCTACGCTTGACAAACAACTTGATGAACGAATACAAATACTAATATGGCTGTGGCCTTATTTTTTCTTACTTTGTTGACATGCACGCGCACATTTACTAATCTCAAATGTTATGGAAAAATACCGGAGAAATAAGCCTTGTGCTATTGCGTTTTAGATTATTAAACTACGGATGGGGCAACATATATGATAGATTTCACTATATCAGGGGGCAAAGACCACAAAAGTTTTTAAATCAGCAATTTTTCTGTTAAGCTTAGTATTAAAAATAATACACTTCAAAAACATGCTTTTTAAGTTCTTTTGTATACCAGAGTTTAAGATCTCCGTTTATCATCTCATCCTCACTGGTTGACGGCCCTAAACTATCTGACTAACTGTTTAGCCTGTTCGGCGATGAGAAACGATCGTTCCTACACCTATTTGTCACGAGCTACAAAATGAGCGAACTTCTAAGTTAGTATTGGTGTTTTGTATGGCTTCCACTAATACAGTCAAACAATACGCTGCGCTCTTTGTCAGTCTCTCAATTTCACGAAGTCAAAAGCAAATCAACAAGTTGCCTTCGTGTGTGAGCTACACACATAGCCTTTGCTTTGCATGTGTGGGTAAATGTGTGCAGCTCACCAACACAGTCAAAGGCAGCGACGCTCTCTTCACACAGATCGCATAGCGAGTGGGAGAGAGCGTAAAATGTGCGTTGGTATTGAAATTTGCTGTCCACTCACCAATACTAACAAACAAACTGAGGCTCTCTTCCATTTCTGCTCTCTGTTTACGTTTTGCTTGTTGTACTTGAAATCTGTTAAGAAATATGCAGGCAGAAGGAGGTGTGGCAGACTCCATAAAGTATATATATTCCTGATCAGCATCAACAGTCTTATTTCTTTAATATATGGAAAATAAAAATAATTAAAAAAGGTTTTGCTTTATGAATGAATACTAGTTGTATTTATTATTTTATTCGAGCTTAAAAGTAATAATATTTATGTATATGTATATGTATATGCAAATCTTATGATCTAAATTGCAATTAATGCGGCCAGTAGCTGGACTCGTGGACGACCATGGAAGGACGAATGGCCTCCAGAGTGGGGCAGCCCGTTAGCTTCATTGTGGCCTCGAAGTCGTGCCGCAGAATGTGGAGCAGCTGCTCGACGCCGCGCTGCCCGTTGGAGGCCAAGCCCCAAAGGGCGGGGCGACCAATGAAGACGGCTCGGGCGCCCATCGCCAGAGCCTTGAATATATCGACGCCCTGCATAATGCCGCCATCCAACATGACGAGCAGATCTTCGCCCACGGCGGCGACAATCTCAGGCAGGGCTTCGATCGAGGCTGGCGCCGTGTCCAGCTGGCGGCCGCCGTGATTGGAGACAATGATGCCGGCGCAGCCGGAGTCGCGGGCCAGTAGAGCATCCTCCGCGGTGAGGATGCCCTTCAGGACGATGGGCAGGCGGGTGAACTGCTGCAGCCACTTGATGTCCTGCCAGGTGATGCTCGGATCGTAGTGGCTGGCCACATACTCGTTCAGCCCGGAGCCGCCGAACTGGGAGACGAAGCCCTGGGTGAGCTCCTCCTCGAAGTTGGCCAGCCTCAGATGTGGCGGCAGGCTGAACCTGTTCCGTGCATCTGCCCGCCTATCCCCATTGATGGCCATGTCCACCGTCAGGACGAGCGCCTCGAAGCCCGCCCGCTCTGCCCGCCGGACCAGCTGCTCGGTGAGGGAGCTGCACAGGAATGTTGGGTCAGTTGTTATACACAATTCCCAATAGGAAACTCACCGATCCTTGTAGATGTACAGCTGAAACCATTTACAGGCCTCCGGCGCGGCTGCAGCCACATCCTCGATGGAGCAGGTGGACAGGGTGCTCAGTATGAAAATGGAGCCGGCCTGGCCAGCGGCGCGTACGGTGCCAATTTCCCCATCCGGATGGGCCAGCTTTTGCATCGCCGTCGGCGCAATGCCCAGAGGCCACGCCAGCCGGTGGCCCAGAATCTGGCAGCTGGTGTCCAAGTGGGAGACGTCGCGCAGGCAGCGCGGACGCAAACGCAATCTGCAACGGCAATATGAATGGAATAATGACTGGGATTTCTCACTGCTTTGGCCTACCTTTTGTACGCCTCGTGGTTGAGCCCGAGCGTCACCTGCTCCCCGGATCCACTTTTGTAGTAGTCCAAGGCGCTGCCCTCCAGCTGCTCCTTGGCCTTCTGCTCAAAGTCGGATACAGACACCAGCGACATGGCTTGCATTCAGATGTTTTATATATACACTCTGTATATGGTATATAATTTTGTATATCGGTTTTATTTGTTGCCGCTCGACTAGCTACTGCGATTCTCTCTGAGCCGAAGCCGAGCCACGAGCTCGCTTTTATACGATTTTCCGTCGATCGCATGGAATGGAAGCGGGCGTCGCTTATCTAACATATTTACGGACTTTTTGTAATACTCCTATATCAAATTTGTTTGAATGACAGATTTATTATTTTTTTTCTTCAGATTTATTCAAATTTAATTTACTTAAGTAAATGTTATGTAAACTAGCAATATTAAATAAAAATATATAAAAAATAATATGAAATAAAAATATATATAATTTTAGGATATATTTATGTGACATTTTATATATATGTACACTATGAATATATATAAGTAAATAAATAAAACAAAATAAAATAATATTTAGTTATGAATATTTAGAATATTTGTCAATGAATGTTTTGAAAATTAATACAAATTAAAAAAAAATTAAACAAATCCGTTTTATTTCACAAATTTTACTCCACACAGCTAAGCGGCCAAATTTTGAATTAGCCACGGCAATATTTTGGCCAATTCTTGGAAACCTGTTCAATTAGCCTACAAGCAGACACTGAAGCAAAAAACGTGGCTGACATTCAACACTGGGAGAAAAACATCAACAGAGAGCAGAAATAAAAGAGAGGCTCCCTTTGTTTGGTAGTATTGGTGAATGGGAAGCAAACTTTCAATACCAACGCACATTTTACGCTCTCTCCCACTCGCTATGCGATCTGTGTGAAGAGAGCGTCGCTGCCTTTGACTGTGTTGGTGAGCTGCACACATTTACCCACACATGCAAAGCAAAGGCTATGTGTGTAGCTCACACACGAAGGCAACTTGTTGATTTGCTTTTGACTTCGTGAAATTGAGAGACTGACAAAGAGCGCAGCGTATTGTTTGACTGTATTAGTGGAAGCCATACAAAACACCAATACTAAGATGGTATTTCTCTCACACACAAATCGGTGTGATAACACTCGGCTATAAGCCGGCATTTGCGCAGATTTCTGGCTTAAGGATAAAGTTTGGCTTGCTTAAAGTTTTTGGTCTTAAGTTAGTCTAAAAACAGACTTTGTAATGCAACAAGCAAAAGCGACACCCTGTATGAGTATGAACAACGTTTCGTTTGTCAAATTGTCAGTTTGTCAGTTTGTCAGTTTGCCGGTTTGTCAGGGTCCGATTAGAGGCTGAACGACCCGTTCCGTTGCACTCGACGCTGTTGCTTATCGTCGGGCATACAAATATGACTTTGTTGTTGTTGTTTTTGCTTTGCTGCCTAGCAATCAAATGTGGAATGGAAAATTACCAGAAAATTTCAAGCGGAACCCAGATTATTGCGTCGTACACTTTAGACTGTTCATGGGAAAAAAAAAACAAAACTGAATAACATAGATTTTGCTGTGACTGTACATAGAAATCTGTGTTTCACATGCAAATGACTTTTTGTACAGCCAAATTATATTAGAGTTTATTTTTCTCTAGTTAATTTACACCTCACTCTTCCTCTTTGAATTATGATCCTAACTGCTTGGTTGCCTGAAGGCTTCTGCTCTGCTTTTGTTGGGTCGGAAAAACTGGAACCCGAGTGGTTCCACACCTATGTGTAACGAGCTACAAAATGAGCGAACTTCTAAGTTAGTATTGGTGTTTTGTATGGCTTCCACTAATACAGTCAAACAACACGCTGCGCTCTTTGTCAGTCTCTCAATTTCACGAAGTCAAAAGTAAATCAACAAGTTGATTCCGTATGTGAGCTACACCGATAGCCTTTGCTTTGCATGTGTGGGTAAATGTGTGCAGCTCACCAACACAGTCAAAGGCAGCGACGCTCTCTTCACACAGATCGCATAGCGAGTGGGAGAGAGCGAAAAATGTGCGTTGGTATTGAAAGTTTGCTTCCCACTCACCAATACTAACAAACAAACTGAGGCTCTCTTGTTCTTGGCTCTCTGTTTATGTTTTGTTGTTGGAATTTGAGGTTTTGCGGCTTGCCATTTGGCTATTTGCAAGCTTGGCAACAGTACCGGCCAATCCGTCGATTTGGCTATTTCGTCAGCCAAACCCAAAACCAATTTTTGTATACATAAAAAAAATATTTATATAATACGAGAAGTTGTTTTTGTAATTGCAATGTGTGGCTGTTTATTTAATTTACTTGCCTTGGTTATTGATATACAAGTGCGGAGACATATAACGGACTTGTATGAGCGATAGTGTATAACAAGCACACACACACACACATGCACAGCACACACATGCACAGCACACAACATTGTATGCCAGATAAGATTGAACGTTCAGCGAGTGCCAGTCAAACCCGTTCTCTCGCACTCTCTCTCTTCCACTCTCCACAGCCGCTGCTTAATAGTGCTTGTGTGTGTGTGTGTGTGTGTGAGTGTGGGTTGTGCGGGTATAAAAGGCCGCGCTGCAGTCGAGTTGTCATTCAGTTGACTTCAACAGTTCAGCGACTAAGCAAGAAGCAAGAAGCGGAAAGCTTTCTCTTTTTTGAAAGTAGTGAATATTAAATTCAATTAAAAAAGAAAATCAAAATGCGTTTGGGACAGACTATGCCAAACTTCAAGGCTCAGACCACGAAGGGTCCGATTAGCTTCCACGAGTGGCAGGGCAACTCGTAAGTACAACTGCAAATATATATGTATATAATAATAAAATATATATCCAATTACCCGCTGATTGGCATACATGGTATATAGTTATAAACCTTCTCACTCATCTCTATTATTTTATTAGCTGGGTGGTGCTCTTCTCGCACCCCTCCGACTTTACGCCCGTGTGCACCACCGAGCTGGGCCGCATTGCAGTCCATCAGCCGGAGTTTGAGAAGCGTAATACCAAGTGCTTGGCCCACTCGGTGGATGCTCTGGACTCGCATGTGGACTGGGTGAACGACATCAAGTCCTACTGCTTGGACATTCCCGGCGAATTTCCATACCCCATCATTGCCGATCCCACACGCGATCTGGCCGTCTCGCTGGGCATGCTCGACGAGGACCAGAAGAAGGATCCCGAGGTGGCGAAGACCATTCGCGCATTGTTCATCATCAGTCCGGATCACAAGGTGCGCCTCTCCATGTTCTATCCGATGTCCACGGGCCGCAATGTCGAGTGAGTAGAAATCGAAGCTGATCTCTGTGAGAGTTGTATTGACTAATCGAATACCCTACAGTGAGATCTTGCGCACCATCGACTCGCTGCAGCTGACCGACCGCTTGAAGGTGGTTGCCACGCCCGCCAACTGGACTGTGAGTATATCCCATATGCACATATATCATTTAACGGAACTTTTCACTAACTGCATTTCTCTGCATTCCACTGTAGCCCGGCACCAAGGTCATGATCTTGCCCACTGTCACCGACGAGGAGGCCAACAAGCTCTTCCCCAAGGGCTTCGACAAGGTTTCCATGCCATCTGGCGTTAACTACGTCCGTACCACGGAGAACTATTAAGGGCTTCTACAGCCTCCATTCATCATCTTTTTGGGCCAAATGCACTATCGAGAACACACACTTACACATATGCATTATATTTGAAGCTATCCAAAGTTTTTGTATTTCGTATGCAATAATAAATTAGTTACTTCCATATACAAATTTCTCATTTTCCTTGTTGAGTCGAAAGATATTAACATATTGATTGATAGTCCAGTAGCAAGCAATGTTTAAGTCGAACCTGACTTTGAATTTAAAATAAAATGCACTTGACTGCGACAGTGTTGGCAGCTTAGCTCTTTTATAGCTAACTTTAGTACAGAATGTTATTGTTTATTCAAATGTTTTATTTTTAAACATCATTTACGGTTTATTTTACTTATATATTGAATAAACCTATATAAAAGCCAGTTTATTTAAAATTGGTTACTTTATTTTAGACGCCACTGTTATATTGCACTGCCTTGTCGGTGTAAGCAACAGATGTTGTAAAAGGCCGTTATTAAGATAAGGAATTCGCAAAGTTTTCACTATGGGAATTTATATTAATTTAGTTTTTTTCTTTTAATAGAAAATGTATGTAAAGATAAAATTCGATTATTAAATATTAGAATAGAAAAATTAAATGGGGTATATTTGAATTATATTTTATTACTTATTTACAATTTACTTAAGTTGTAAAAAAAACGTAAAGCTCATATAAAAAACAATAACATTTAATAACATTAATTGCATTAATATTATCATAATTTAATTTAAAATGTTGTATTTGCAGTTAATATTCACTGTAAACTTTCGGCATGCCCAATATTTTTGCAGGCAGTGTAAAGCTTCCGGCAAAGCTCTAGCTTTAACTGCTGTAACGGTTGGCGCGCAGATGTTTCTGATAAGCACATAAACAGCCGCAGTCGCAGCACCAGCAACAGCAATAGCAAGGGCAACAAGAACAACAACTAAAGCAGCAGTTTACCGTTGTCGACGATTCTTCACCTACGCCGCTTGGCGTTGCTTTTGCTCCTGTCTCAGTTCTTATTGAGCCTCGCGCGCGTTCGGTTCGCAACTCAAAGAAAATCATACTTTATTGTAACGGTTGCTGTAACGGTGTTTCTTGTATTACCTTACGGTATTTGCATTTGACGTTAACTTTTTTGTGTGTCCCTCGCCTTACCTATTGTCCGTTCTTTAACAAAACGTCGCGTGTGTGCGTGAGAGTGTGAGTGAGTGTGTGTGTATGTGTGTGTGTATTTCAGACAGCAACAGCAGCAATAACAACAACAACAACAGCAAAGCAAGGCACATATAATTCCTGCACAGACGTTGCTTAAGTGATCTGATCGTTTATGCGTGTCGTGTCGTGTTTATTTTTATATCTTCATCTCATTCTCTATCAATGCCAAAAACTAGGAAGCTTAATGCAAAGCGTGCCGTATAAAAGTTTTGTGTTCATGCTGCAAATGCACCAACAACAACAACAACAACAACAACAACAACAACAACAACAACAACAGAAACAGCAACAACAACAATAATAATCAGCCAAAAAGTTCGGTGTCAAAAGTTTTGATGACTGTGCGCATAAAATATGCTGGAAAACATTTACATCTCTGGCAGTAAAGTGTTAAAGAGCCTTAAAAGGTAAAAGATTTCCGATCTCCCTCTCTCCCTCTTTCTACCTCTCCCTATCTCTTTATTGGTTTCCCTCTGAGTAATGCATTCAATTATGGCATTAGAAAAACAAAAAAGTTTTACCTATATAATATTTTTTCTTACTGCTGCTTTTGGTTTTTTGATAGTCGTCGACCTTTGGCATGTTTGTCTCTAGAGAATTGAAATTCATTTATTTGGCATGCAGATGGCGACAATATTTGATTGGTTTTTGCATTTACCGTTCAAGTAAATGAAAGTTTATTGATTAAATGAAAGTTGAAGCCGCTTAAGAGCACTTCGGAAACTTAATGAAATTTTGTATTCAAATCCAATTAAAAGTAAAGTGTGGGGCATACATTTTTTGTTTAAAAACAAAACCTGTTAAGAATTTCAATAGACGTGTGGCTTTTAAAATGTCCTTTTTTGTTTTAAAGTTAATTAACATTACAATGTATTTATTATCACTTTGTAGATATTTTCATGAGTTGAATTTATCAGATTGCTAATTAATAAAATGATTTAACGAAATTTAATTGAATAATATTATGCAGTACAATAATAAATAAAAAGGATTTAATATTTATAATGTGTATTTTGATTGAATTGAATAAATTTTAAGAGCCGCAGAAAAGTATGCAATAAAAATTACATATCACTCTAGGGTTTATTCGTAATAAATTTGAGCATTAAAATTCTAATCTGTTTGTTAGAAACCAAATTAAATTGGAATATACGAGCTAACTTTTGAGCATTGTGGGAAATTAGTTTTCCTTTTGTGGCAAAATGATTTATTGTGCTTGATTAAAATATAAGCCGGAGGTACTTTAATCTTAACAAACCTTTCAACAAAGAGTGGACCGCAAATTGTGGAACCTTTCCCATATTAAATGTCTCAATTAAATTGGCAGACGAAAAGGCTAAACTATTTGACCTTTTATGCTGGTCAAATGACGAAATACCAAAATAGTATCAACACACATACACACACAGCGAAACATGTTTACCTACACTCACGCACAACAGCTAAATAAATAAATATTTGAATATAATTTAAGGCTTATCGAGGATTATAATTTGAGAGGCAACAACAAAAGTTAAGAAAGTCAGCCCAGAGGCTAAATGTGGACAGAAAGAGAGATAGAGAGTGAGAGACATAAATAGAATAAAGTAGCGACTGGTAACTGTAAACAGCATTAGTCTAAAATATTTATAAATTTTTCTAAGGGTTTTTTTTTCATGTTTTGTTTTTTTTTTTTCATTTCAATTATACGGTTACATTTTTTCAACTGACAATTTATAAAATGTTAATTTTAATTAAGAGCCGGAATGGAGAATAAAAAAATAAAAAAAGGGTAGGAGGAGATGAGAAGCTTAAAAAAGGCAACAAAACATTAATGCGAGGCGTTAGCAACTCAAGGGAAATTCAGGTGAAAAGGCAAAAGAGCTCAAGAGCAAGGGGAAGGTAAAGAAGAGGAGATGTGTAAAGAGGGGCTTGTGCGTGGTTGGGAGGTGTGTGTGTGTGTCTGTGTCTGTGTCTGTGTTTTTTTTTGCGGAAATGTGGGCTGATGTACGCGAATTTGCGCGTCCATTGTTGTAGTTCTTGTTGTTGCTGCATAAAGCGGGTCAAGTTTTCTTATAAAATATTCCAAGTGTCTGACAAGTCGCCAAAATAACAACAACAAGAACAACAACAACAACAACAACAACAACAACAACAGCAGCAGCAGCAGCAACGGCAGCTGCCGCTGCAATGTTATGCGTGGCGCCATCGTGACTTTTGTGGTTCGCTGGGGGATGCAGAAAAGGTGGCAGGGGAAGCGAAAGGGTGGGGGGTGGTGTATGGGGAAGGCCTTTGGATAATCTAACCAAACAACGTGCTGCTCAAAGGCATACAAAACAGCCACAACTGACGACTTCTTATGGAACATTGTCAGCCAAAGAATAATAAAGCCCCGAGCTCTGCTAGAAAGTAAAACAAAACGTTGAGATTAAGTGAAAGAGAGAAGGTGAACAAGACTATACTCTATCTGAATACTGTGTGTTAAAGTTCCTATCACTTCTTAAGCCACAATAATAAAACTGAATATTTATAGTTAATAATAATTTTATTTATAATTTATAAGAAAACGTAAATACTTATATTTTGCAATATTAAAAAAAGATTTCAGTTTAAATTTAGGTAATGACTCAAACTAATGCTCAACACTTTCCATATCATTAATAACCCTATAACTCCTGTAGTACAACTATTGAACATTTTACAACACTGTCTCTTTGAGCTAATCCGTGTGTTAACCCTTTGACGTGTCGCACAACACTTGACAGATTCTTGACATACTCTTAATGTGTATGTGAGGATAGTATCGATCATATTGATAAGCTATAGAACACTGACAGATGGCTAATCCTTTGACGTGTTGCACAAGAATGCACATATTGTTAATGCCCGGCTTATGAGTGTATGAAAGCAGGGGAAGAGGCAGAAATGGGCACAGGTTGTCGTCTCGTTTACGCACACAATGAACTAACGGTGAATGTGGTGGAGGAATATGAAGCTGAAGATGAAGATGAAGAAAAGAGGGCCCAAAAGGGATACGCAAAAGGCTTATGGGAAAGCTACGTAAAACAGAAAACAAAAACTCAGCTAGGCAATTATTGTTGATGAATATGTACGAAATATGAACAGAAGAAAAGTATTTTCCCCTTCCGCCATTTTTCTACCCCATTTTAGGTTCCTCCCTCCCAAGTTGCACACGCGAAACTTTTATTTTGTATTTGGCTTAACGCCCACCAAAATGGTTCAGAATAGAATGCGCGTAATGGATGGGATAGTAAAGGTTGTACTTTTGTATACCCTGAATCTATGGAAAATTGGAATTTAGGGCTTAATCGGTTTGTGAAAAAGATGCCACAGTAAATCCTATATCGTATATATATTTCTGGGCAGATTTTAGATAAGTATAGTATATATATGAGTATAGATATGTATGAGTATCGTATGTAGTACAAATGTATCATTCCCTTTTTACTATATGTCTACCCTTATATTCATAGTTTAATATTATCTCAATTTCCATTTACATAAGCCGTAATTTAACTTAATTTCTTATCCTTAAGGGAATTTGAAATACAGTAACGTTATGCATAGACAGTTCTAGCATATTTTGTTCTAAGTTTGATATCTGAGTTTATTTAAATATTATTTAAATATATTTTATTAAATTTATTCATATTTTATACATAGGCTTAGCAAAAACCAAGAAATACTTAAACGATGAGCCAAATGCATGGTCCAGGGTATATTCTGGTCGAGCAAAGCTCACCAGAAGTTTTAAGCTTGCTTTAGTAAATGTTTGCGCCACATGAAATACAATAATTTGTTATCAGTCCGAGGCTCGAGCGAGTCCTGTGTGCTTGTCCTTTTGGCGGCGTAGTCTATAAATCAAAATATAGAATGTTTGTATGTGTAGAGCACATAATTAAGGCATTAGATTGATGGCCAAATGATGGTCAGAAAGTACATTTACTCTCATGTTTTGCGGGTCAGCGGCGTTTTTCCCTTTCAGTTTTGTTTTTTTTTCTGCTCGCATCATAAATAATAATTAGAAAATAAAATGCGTTTACCGTTCATTTGGGCACGTATTGGCAGCACTTTTTAATTTACATTCATGTTCAAACGAAATTTAATTAAAATTTGTAACAAATTTGCATTCATTAAATCGACACATGAACATCCAAATTTGACTTCAATTGGATAAAAGCTTTTCAAATGAGTTTAATTATTTATAAATTATAGCGAACAAAAAATTAATGAAATACATGCTTTTAGTTGGAGTGCAAAGTTACAGTTACCTAAAATTAAATTTTTGATATAAATTTAAACCAATCTTTAGAACAATCGACTTTTATCGATAACTGCGAAACTTATAATAGAAAAGAAAGATAATAGGAAATGTAGGACTTTATCCAGCTCTTCTATTTTAATAGCAGATGCCATCAGCTCACAAATTAATTCGTGTTCAACTATAAATAAAATTGAAAAACTTATTTGAGAATTTTCCGCCATGAACTGGCGCAGCCTCAGCTAATTACAAATTAGGCGCTATTTCACGGAGACAAATTACGACAATTTTGGGAGGCGGAAAATGGGGCTGGACCGCCGCAACAGGCGGCAGCTCGGTGCAAATTTGCTGTAACTAATTAAAAACGCTTTAAGCCCGAATCTAATATTTTATGGCCAACTGCAATAACGGGAAGCATGGCAAATGTTTCGGGACTTAAAAGGCGACAATCTAATTAATGTGCAGAACGCAAAAATTTATATTAGCGAGGATCAAATGTGCACCTGGCAGCTGTCTGTGTGTGCGTGTGTTGTGTGTGAGTGTGCGGATGTGTGTGAGAGTGTGGGTGTGTAATTCCTTATCATTTTTCACAACAAGTGGGCGTGGCAGCACAATTTGTTAAGCAAGGGCCTCTTGGGCAAAGCTTCGGCGGATGATTTGATTACTTAGACAGCAAATAATTCTGTAGAGGACTTGAAAAAGGAAGATTTTTGGTTAGGGGTAGAGGAATTTATTGAGGAGCACTTCACGTGTTCTTGGTCAGATGCTCTGTTCTCTCTCTCTCTCTCTCTCTCTCTATCAATTTCTCTCTGTCTTTCTTTCGATAGCTGTCATTCTGTCTGTCTGCCCATTCATATGAGAGTTTGCTTTGTCTGCTTTATTGTTCAGTGGTTTGTATTGAAAAAAAGAAGGAAAACGGAAAACTTGATTTGACATTGATTTGTTTGCCAGCCTCTATTTGTTGCTGTTTTCTATTATCAGGATTTTGCCATGCACATAAATGGATTTATTGTTCCCAACATATCCAAAGATTAAAGAGTCGAGCTATCTATAGATATGTGCGTGCTTCTTGAACATTTGCATGTCGGGCACATTTGCTTGGTAATTAAATAAATATGCTTCTCCGAAATTCAGTAGGGGAGAACAGAATACATATTTATGTATAACAGAGATAATTCACTTATTTTTAAACTATCTAGCTTTAATAGTAAATTATGCCACAATTGAGTACTTTCTTAAAACAGAACTTTAAATTCAATATTAGATAGTTTGTAGATATTTTTAAAGCATATTTGATAAAGTATAAATATTAACTTAGTGCTATTCATTCTGTTGAGTCCTTTTGAGTCAGAGCCTTCTATGTGATTCTCATGAAGTAATTAAAATGAAACAATTATGACATTCAAATAAATATTATTGATAAAATGAACATTTATCTAGAGCAATTTTTATAAACTTTAATCTCACATCTGTAAATAAAGTAAATGTGTGATTGCTAAGTATTGTACTCCCCCTTAATTCTGAATCCAATGCACTTATGCAATTTTAATCAACTTCAATTACTTTCGCACTTCCAGGATCCTCGACAAAGTGCTCGTAACAACGTCTGCTGCCAATGCGAGGTGGCAATTGGAATGAATTGCAATTGAATTGAGTTGCATATCGATAGTTAGAGACACAGTTGGAGGAAGAAGAGGACGCACAGACGCAGGCGCCAAGGTGCAAGCCTGGTGCGCGATATTCGCCAATCTGTGGACGCGTCTACGTTCGCCACGGCCCAATCGGGCCAGTGGTGGCGGCTACCTGCTGACGGGGACAGGTGCGACGCGCGATGATGAGCTGCTGGGCGTGACAGCAACGGGTCGGAGGAAGCGGCTGGCAGTAGTGCCCGATGATTGTAGGCACAGCGATGCTGCCACAGATGCTGCATCTGCCACATTTGGCAACGAGTGTTTAATTAATGTGACGGACTTTAGTGATTTTCAAGAGGCAACTGAAACCGAGCGCCGGCCGGAGGAGCCAGTCGCTGTTCTGCTTGTGCCAAGCATAACGACCACAAGCATCAACAACAACAACAGCACCAGCAACAACTTAAACAACAACAGCACCAGCAACAATTTAAACAACAACAACACCAGTAACAACAACAACAACAACAACATGTCACGCATTTTACAGCCTCGTTATCGCTTTCGTGATCTGCTGTTGGGCGATTTCTCTTTCAACGATGATGGCGAAAGGTAAGTGAAGCACCAAATGCTCAAAGCTTCTATCTACTAATTGTGCCAAGTTTCTCTTTTTGACTCAGACACACATACAGACAGCTGTGACCACTTAGAGCTAAATTCTGACAACCCCCCCCATCCACCATTCACCCAAAGTTCCATAATTACAGATATTGCGCATACGCCCAGTCGACAGTTGACAGCAGCTGCAGTCGACGACTTTTTATGCTCTCGTTAAATGGTTACTATGCATATTTCTACAAGTGTGTTACGCACTGTAAATGTATTGGCATGTGAATAGGAATATATCTGGGTATATTAAAGTCATCCCGGTCTAACAGTTGGTTTGCGCTTGCAGGCTTTGCATTGAAAAAAACATTTTAATTTAACATTTTAATTTAAGTGAAATTAAAAAAAAAATGTAAGTTACAAAGTAAAACTGAATTGAATTATTTAAGAAATCTCATAGTTAGTTATGTATCTGATATATTAGGGTATTCCAGCTACGGTTTCTTGAAAGTTAAAGCCATCGACTTTCGCCTTTTTCGTTCAACTTAATTGCAATTAAATGCGGACTAAAAATAATGTTAATTGCATTTGCTAACTGCACAAACAGGCAGGGCAGTGCCCAAGTATTCATATACATTATTTATGACACTTTCCCTCAAATCGATGAATCGATTTTTACTTGACATGCTTACGGGGGAAGTATTGAGGTATTAACTGTGTGTCTCTGTGTCTGTGTGTGTGTGTGTGTGTGTGTGACTGTGGGCGTATTATACGAACACGCCTTGGCTCAATAATCGCGCACTTTTGTCATCAATTATTCAGCAACTGCAAATGGCAAAATGTGTCCTGCCGTGTCCTGCCATGTCCTGCTGTTGGGTCCTGGCCCGATATTGTTGAAAACGCGTTACCCTTAGCGATGACCCTCGCCGATTTCCGACAATATACGTCAAGAGCTGGCGGCCGGAATAATTGAAATGCAAATGAATAAACGGCATTATCATAGATTTTTACCTGGCGGCGCGTTTGACAACCGTTTGGATGATTGGAAGTGTTTTTTAATTAAATTGTAAAGTTGGTCAAGTAAATAAATAAATATAATTTTTATTATATTCTGAAAGCACAATAAAGAGCATTGCAATGCTTTAGATCTGTTTAAAAATAAACAAAGGTTATTAAGCTTGATATTTATAAAAACAAGCTTTTGAAAGCTTGCAATGTACTTTGCTGAAGAGAGGCTACTAAGCTTTTAAAAGCACATTAAAAATATTAGAGGTTAAATGCAGACATGAATTACAAAAAATTTCTATTAAAACAGTAATAGTAGTAAATAAAATAAATGCCATGAAGTTGCTTAAAAGCGTATTTAAAGAAATTAACCTTATTTACTAACGATTTATTTTCCAAACATATTTGATATCTTACTAAAGTAAGTTTATTTTTTCTCTAGTGTCAATGGGCATTAGTTTCATTATTTGCTTTCGAGTGTTTGGAACTGCAAATAGAACCCAAATAAATGCTTAGAAGCGTTATTGTATGCACTCCCGAATCCGTTTCCATCAGCTCAAGCGACAGTTCAACGGATTTCAATGCATGTCAATAAAACAAATCGATATTCGCAGATTTTATTTGAGTTCCATTTCAAAGTGCAATCGATGTCACCGGGGAAAAATAAAACAAAAAAAAAGGGGAATTAGAAGTGCAATTTAAAAATCAAACAAAAAAAAAATTCTAATTCATTTTCATTCCCTTCTTTTGTTAAATTTATCTTTTTCCACATATCCACCATTGCCAGTTGGCCAAGATTAAAGTGGCTTTATTTCCAAATCCTTCAATTGAAGCCAACGTATTTACGATTTGAAATCCAATTTTTCGGTCGATGATTGCTGAAAACTTATTTTCTTTGAATTGAAAACGAGTCGAATGCATTTTAAAATGAAAAACCATCATTTTTTTATTCATGATCGGTGGTCTGTCTAAGTAAAGCATTTGTATATATATTACTATTAAAAACTAACCGCAATTTACAAATTTTAATTAGTATTTTTTTTTTTTTATTAGTGCAGTCTTTATGTCTTTGGCTACTGTTATTTGTTGCTAAGTCTGATGCGAGCTACAAGCTCTATTTTTTGTAGAACTTATAAAATAAGGCGAATCAAGAGATAATCATGAAATTAAGTTGTTAAAAATGTATATTTAAATGCATAATAATAAGTCAAGAGGAAAGTTATATTATTTCATTATTTTTATACGCTCTGCTAGCACTGCAATAAAAATCTGCGGATATAAATGCTATAAATGACTTAAATTGGCATCGAATTGTAAAATAATTTATTATTATTTTGCCATTAATACGCTTGTTCATTGATTCATCGGTCAGCGCGATGAGCACATCGATATTTTACTATTTCGGATTATTGTTCCAGTTGATTTGGTTACGAGCTGCATCCGAACGGGAGGTAAAAACCGTATATTTATTCTATTTAAACGGAAACCTAATGCTATCTCACCTTTATTGTCAGCTATTTCTTAAAAACCATCTAAAACTGAGAATTGAATCAATTATGTTGACTTGTGATGAGGATTATGTCAGGGGGTGTCGCACAGTACCTGGTAACTCACAAATGTTTAGTTTTAATGTTACCAGACAGACGGAAAAATTTGACATGTACGTGCAAGTGAAGTCCCTTAGACCAGAACGTACCTTCTTTAAGCTGGAATACAAGAATGCCTGCCGCTTCCTGAATAATCCGTTCATTAACAAAGTATTCTCACGCATCTACGACGAACTTGTGGTAAATAATTCCTATTTCAAGTGTCCCATCAGGCCGAACATTTATTACCTAAATAATCAATTTACGGATAATGTCATGTCCATTCTACATCCAGTGGGAAAATATAGTTTGGGCGTTAGCCTGTATACACCGAATAATAAGATGTCCTTTATTATGCACTTTGTTTGCAAATATAATATTTCTTAATAAAACTTTTACTGTTTTTAATTTTTGTCATCTTAATTATTATTAATTTAATATATATGTATATATTGTTGTGTAAAGAGCTTAACGCATTTAATTTGTTATTGTTATACCTGAAAATATATTCTCAGTGAAACTTACGTCATGTGCGTGGCTCGGCGCGGCGTTAGCCGACAATTATTTGGCCATTAATTATGGGTCCAATGTAGTTACTTTTTTCGGCATGTGTGCATCATTTAATGAACACATTTTAATGAGTTTATAAATACGCCAATTACATTTGTCAAGTGGTTGTCAAGCAGATAAGAAAATTGTCAGCAGAAGTAACCGAGTGGTCGGAATGAGCAGTCAAGGAAAAGTGTGATTATTCGAGTGGAATGTCTGAACAAGACTGTCGATGTGAATGTGCATCTCGATCTGAAATTGTATCTTTATAGATACCCATATTTGTATCTTTCTGTTTTTCTTTCTTATTCTGAATCTTATCTCTGTGTCTGTATGTGAATGTGGCTGTATCTGTTTCTAAATGTATATCTGTAATGAAATTCATAGGAATAGCTTCAGTATTTGAATTTGTCTCCGTGTGGACATGTGTGTCTCTAACCACATCTTTGTTTGCATTTGTATCTGTTTCTGTGTCCTTAGATATATATATATAGCAGCTTAATCTGGCAATTGAATAGTAACTTCTTATGGCTCTGAATAATCCAATTGCAAGCAAGTTTTGAATGGTGGACTGCGACAACAATAAATTAGTTAAGACGCTTTCATTCCGCCGGACACTAAAAACTGGCGCAAATGGTAAAAGTAAAGGGAAGGCACGTGTAAATTGCTTAAGCTGTTTAAATATTGCAAAGATTAGTTGCGCATACGCCGTGTGCTCCCGCTGGGGCCATAAGGTAACGCTCGCTGCGTATGTGACGGCCATAAAATGGGGGTGTAGATGTGTGCGTGTCTTGGCGCACAAAATCATATTTTGTAGCCAATGCTCGCCCTTTTGCATTTAATGTGGCGTAAATATTTTAATTTTTTATAAGCCTCGAACTGCTCAGCTGACTGCGACGTGCGTAAGTGGCCGTGGCAGTTGCCATTCTAATGCCACGTTGTGGCCCCAACCACTTCAGCAGAGTCGAACCCCCTCCCCAGTCGCAAAACTAAAAGCTGGCAACGCCGCTGTGCCACATGCCCCACTGGCCTTATGCCACAAATGCCTGCACGTCCTTTCTGCTATAATGATACCTCGACAAAAGCTGATCACATTTGGTTCGCTGTGAAGCTGAACGAATGACTTTTCGATGCTGATAAGAATTAAACTGGTTACTGTTAATAAAGTTTAAATATCCATTTTAATATAATATAATTTTTATCATATTTGTTGTACAGATTGAAAACGGATGTTGAGTAACATTTAAACTATGCTTAGATAATTTTTATTCAATTATATTTTCATTACAATATGCAATTTATTGAGTAGCATTGGTGGTAATGTAAGTAACGAAAATAATTTTAAAAAAATATATTATTTCTATTAAAAAAAAATCTAAGTCGTTTTTATTGTCGTTGGACCGTATTTCAGTTTTATTCTTCTTAGTATAATATTTGTATTCATTAATTTATTGACCTTGGCTAAGCTTATAAGAACTCCTATAGAAAAATACTAGAATACAAAAAAGTATACTTAACTTATAATTAGTCACAGTTGTTTTTCATAAATATTTTTCTTTCAACCTTTATCATAATCGTATAGCGTATAGAGTATATTCGCTTCGACTTAAATGCTTATTGCAGCTGTAAGGCTTGTTCCTTGTAGGCTTAAAGGCTTTGTGGCACCTTTTGTGGGCATCCTTTTTGGGGTTTGGCATTCACGTTTTGTTTTTGGGCCATGTTAGAAACAAAAAAAAAAAAATTACATATATATATATTTAATTTATATACTCGAAGCGCGTTGCTTTGTGTCGTCGATGCTGACGACAGCGTGAAAATTGATGTGCTCGGGAAATGCAAAATTTTATGACTTTAAGCGTGACACATAAACTATGAAAAGACCCTTTCAGCCAACATTTAATTGCCCGTCCAACTGACTGCAGGGTATTGTTGAGCATTAAACGAGGCGGAATCTGCTAAATTATATATGTTATAAGATGCTTGTTAAATCTGGCGACAAGTGCCTAATTAATGTGTACCCTTTAGTAGGTAAAGGTCAGACTTGGAAATATCCCTAATTCAAAAAATGTTGTGATGCCTCCTCAACAAACAAATATTTCCACTTGGGCTTCATTAGCAGCCAAATTGTTGTATAACAGATTTTTCATGGCCAAGTGCGCACTTGAAATGATTTGGAAAATATGTTTACCTCCTTAAAGGAAAATTTGCTGCACAGCTCGTAAGATAAGTGAAAATGTTCAATTAAGGTGCATACAAAAAGAAAAGAAATGTTCGTTTTTTTCTTTTCCAGAGATCAACAGAATGGAAAAAGGTTTCTGCCAGCAGACGCTGCTTAATACAGCGAAAAGTTTCCTCATTATACGTAAGTAAGGGTTGCATAAATATATATATAGAACCGGCCAGACAAAGGCAGCAGAAATCGCAGCCAAGGTAAATTTAGAAGCGTTTCCAAGCGAAAGATGCTTCACCTAAGTAATGGCGAATTACTTACCTGTTTTTTCGCACGTTTAACACAATTTTGTGTAAACAAGCGCGTGGCAGGAAAAACAAAGTTCGAAAAAAAATGGAATATTAAGTAAGAAAGATTTTGTTGTTTTTTGCTTGACTGGGGAATACCCTGCTATGCTTCCTCTTCACCAAATGAGATTTTAAAATTACATAGGTTGTAAAAACACAATCCTCATTGTATATTTTATCACTCGAAATAAGCTTTTTTATATATATATATATATGTTACCTATAAAATACTTTTTTAGAAAATCATAATGCCCTATATTCATATTTTCAATGAATTCAGGCTATAATAAAGGGTGTAAAGCAACCACAAAGAATGGAAGTAAATGAAATTTTGCGGTGATTTAATGCTCTTGTATTAAAAAATTTAGTATTAGAGCTTATAATGCTTATATCATACAATATTATCGATATTATACAGACAGATAAAAGAAAGTATGTAAAAGATTACATATTCCAGTCAAAATACTTGTCTATGATTCGAACCAGGATATTGTAGACTGCTAATAAATTGAAGAAAATTAAAGAAAATATTTCTATAACATATATTAGTGCTAAGGCTACAATAGAATTAGGCTAAGAAGAAAGGGAAAATTCATAGATTCAACTTTTTGAACTGATTATTGAACCTATTTAAAAAAAGTTACTATATTAATAAAGTTAATCATGATAAATATAAATTGCATTTGGTAATGTACGTAGTTTCTAGTATTTAAATACAATCTTATATGATAATCACTCTATGGCAATTGGTTGGCATTCTTGTTTGGCTTTAATGGCCTTGTTTACGGCTCCATCAATTTGGTCATTAGCCTGCATTAAGCGGCTTTAAGTTCAGCCTTTGCGTATCAGCCAAAACTAAAACAGTTGGGCGAACTGTACAAACTTGGCTCATATAAAGTATGAATCTTATTATTTCTACGATGCAAGCCGAAAACTTTGAACTTCTGACAGTAAGTTCGTTGTTGTTGTTTGATACTTAGGACTTAACCCTGTCTGATATGTAAATGTGTGTGTGTGTGTGTGTCTTTGTGTGCATATGCGAGTATATATAAGCCAGACATTCACAGTTAATTTCACAAATCCACAGAGTACTCGTGTAATCATAAAAGTTTGAGCACTTTGGGGGCTCCGTCAATCATTTGCATAACTCCAAAACCACCCCCATCCACACCCCCACCCCCACCTATTCACCGTAATCCCCATAATACCGTCTGTCTGTTTATAATGAATGCAATATGTGAACTCAGTTGCAGTTTTTCTTGCTTACGTGTCAGCTTTTGATACCCTAACTGGGAATTGTTGCTGTTTTTGTTGAACGAAATAGTTAACTTTTTTGATTAGATATATATATATATATATAACTAGGAATATATATTAATATACTGATTTAGTCAACAATCGATTGTTGTTATATATTTATATTTTATAAAGAATTATCATCTGCTTATAGCAGACTACCAGATATATTTACAAAAAATAGTAATATAGATATTTTATTTATGGATTATTATTAACTAATTTTTGAGAGTCTATGCATATAATAGTGTTTAATATTTAATTATTAAGTCCTGTGCAACGATATAAGCATATAAGCCAACTGCATAGTTTATTTATTGATTTTCTATTTCATTGCCAAATATGTAGAAAAAGTATTTAAATGCTTACATTTCTATACTGTGCTTCATATTCCGTATATTTATAGTTTTTGTTTTTGATTTGATTTAGCGTTCACTCTTAGAGTGCAAGCCCTGAAATCCATGCCAGCTATAATTAAAATGTTTGATTGAAAGAGCATGAAATACAAATCTGAAGTACGACTGTACATAGAAACTCATATGTAATCGTATTCCGGCCTTTGACGAAACTGTTAGCAGTGGAAAGCGGAAACAGAGATGAAGATGGGAAATTCAATTGCCCCCCCCCCCCCCCCCCCCCCCCTCTTCTCACCCTCTCTTGCTGCTGATGCTGCTGCTTAACCACGTGACTGCGTGGGTGCGTGTGTGTACATCGATGTGCAGGCAGGCAGAAATGTTCTATTATGCATGCATTAAATGCTATTTATAGTAGGTAACCATCACAACTACGGATGGTAAATAATTACGTTATATATGCATACCTACTGCAAATATAAAATGCGAATTGGCAGCAGTTTCGGCTCACCAGTTGTTGTAGCTTCCATTCCATATTAAATATTTTTAGTAATTAACTGTCATTATTTTTTTCTTTCGAATTGTGCCTTAAACTGATTGCTGCAGCATACTTTATGTAATTACAGATGGATAATCGATTTTTGTGTTTGTCTGTTCGTCCATTATCCGTCCTTTTTTTGCTGCCAATAAGCAATATCGCACAATTCATTTACAATCCTTGAAAAATGCTTTTAGCTTTGGCTACAGATTGTTTCACTTGACAGTACTTTCATTGGCCTTAAGTATTGAACAATTTCAGACGTAAACAGCGAAAGTGTTTCTACAGTTTACACAGTTTTTGTTGAAAAAAAAAATGATTAAATACCCTATGTTCGTAGCTTAGTTGGCTGTTGATTTGCCGAAGAATCATGTTCGATTTTCAAAAGTTATACCTTTTTGAACTCGTATTAATCAGCAGTATCAATTGGTATTCAAAATACCAACATTTAAAATTTTACGATTTTTGAAAAAATTTCAAGGGGTACCCCTTACAATTTTTGATAAAATGGGCTTGGTTCAAAAATCTCTATATGCTGATCATTTTTTATTCCATTTTATTGTAGCGAGTTTGCTGAGTCCGAAATGGTATCATTTTTCAAAATCTGACTATATTTAACCGAGTTATGACCATTGAAAGTTCACGAATAACCCCTATTTGTCAGTCGACTGGTTGTATAAAGACGTCGATCTCGAAAACTATAATAGATACATACTTGTAATTTTAAATAAGCTTTCTAGAATATCAGACGAGGAGAAGACAAGTGATGATTTTTAAATAGTTGTCACAGTTTTCTTAATATCATTAAAAATCCTCATAAATACCCTATTTTCGTAGCTTAGTTGGCTGTAACTTGGGCAAATCATGTTCGATTTTCAAAAGTTATACCTTTTTGAACTCGTATTAATCAGCAGATATCAAAATCTAAAATTTTCAGTTTTTTTAAGGTGTACCCCTTACAATTTTTGCCAAAATGGGCTTATTTCTAAAATCTCTATATGAAGATTCCATTTCATTGTAGCGAGTTTGCTGAGTCCGAAATGGTATCATTTTTCAAAATCTGACTATATTTAACCGAGCTATGACCATTGAAAGTTCACGAATAACCCCTATTTGTCAGTCGACTGGTTGTATAAAGACGTCGATCTCGAAAACTATAATAGATACATACTTGTAATTTTAAATAAGCTTTCTAGAATATCAGACGAGGAGAAGACAAGTGATGATTTTTAAATAGTTGTCACAGTTTTCTTAATATCATTAAAAATCCTCATAAATACCCTATTTTCGTAGCTTAGTTGGCTGTAACTTGGGCAAATCATGTTCGATTTTCAAAAGTTATACCTTTTTGAACTCGAATTAATCAGCAGATATCAAAATCTAAAATTTTCAGTTTTTTTAAGGTGTACCCCTTACAATTTTTGCCAAAATGGGCTTATTTCTAAAATCTCTATATGATGATTCCATTTCATTGTAGCGAGTTTGCTGAGTCCGAAATTGTATCATTTTTTAAAATCTGACTATATTTAGCGAGTTATAACAATTTAAAGTTGATAATTAACACTTTTACGTCTGTCTTCTGGATATATGTATGTACAAACATGTCGATTTTGAAAACTATGCAAGCTATGGACTTGAAATTTGGAACATTTCATCGGGATTATAATACGTATAAATGCACTCAATTACATTTTTCTACTATTATTATATTAGCAAGTTAGTTCAATGCAATCATATTCCTACTTTTGTGTTAACAACTTTAAAAAATATAATATAATCGTATGATTGTTATAGACATTTTCTTATGGTAAACTCTATTGCTGGCATTAAAAATAACACAAATTATAATACTTGCTAATAAAATTGTTTTCTGTTCTGATTATTTCGTGGAATTTTCTAGACTTGAACATTTTTACAACCTTATCGTAAGCACGCGCTAATTTGTCGCTTTTGTAGCGGACGTTTCGCTGAAGCTATCAAATCTTCACTTAGGTTTAATGAAATTTTCTATTTGTGGCCCAAAAACAGCTTTAACTGTAAGCATAAAATTTGCATAAATCCATCAAGTGCCATCAAGAGTGGCGCCTCTGCTTAATGCGCGGCACAATTTCTCGACCAAACGCGGGCGCTACAAAAAGTATGCCAGCCAAAAAGTGAGCGATCCGTTCAGTCAGTCAGTCAGTCAGTCAGTCAGTCAGTCAGTCAGTCAGTCAGTCAGTCAGTCAGTTAGCAGGTTCGTCTAGCAGGCAGCCACAGTATCCTTCAGTTCCACTTGGCTTGGCCTGATTCGGTTTGATTTGGTTTGAATTCGCACTCAAAAGGATATCCGCTTCGCTGGGCTGCCGTGTGTCGAACTCCCAGAAGTAAAAAGGTGGGCTCTACCAGGTCGAATGTGCACGGCTTGCTGATACCCAGCGTTAGATTAATACAAAATGCAATATACAATATAATATTCAGGCTTTGAGATTGGCATTTAACGGATTATGCATGAGCACTTAAGCATGACCTACTTGATGGCATATTTATGTATTGGAAGTAACTGAAACTTTGAATCCAAAATATGTAAAAAGGTAATTTTGATTATATATGTTAAAATATTCAACTATAGGCTTGAAATGTCAAGGCTTGAAATTATTTGATTTATTTGTTAATAGCTAATCATATTGATATATTTTTAGTATCTGCAATTTATGATCAGTTTAATTTGCATAACTGCTTTGTCGCAAACTTCGTATAGGGCATCGCATACCAATTCAAAAAGTGAAGTGAACTGCAAGTGAAGTGCGTATCCGTGACAGTCCGTTTCCTACGGAATTTCCCACGTAATTGATAAATTTACAAAAAGAGGCTCCGGGTCTCGTTCCTGCATGCTTCAACAATTATATATTTAACTGTGAAATCATTTCTCAATAACGATTTAAAGTGTTGTTTGGCTAATTTGCGAGTCTTTTCATTTATTCATTATTCTCGTACTTTCGTATTTATTACTTTTCATTGTTGTGTGTGTCGCACAATGAGAATTTGTCAGGATATTGAAAGGAAGGCTCTTACATACAATAAACTGGCAAAAGCAAAGCTATTAAATGCGTCATTGAGCACTCGCACGCTGGAGAATTCAATGGAAAAAAAAAATGTCAAGAAGAAAACTCAACTTTAATATTGTATTTTGATTTTTGCTTTCTCATTTTTTCGTGTGTTCCCCCTCCTATTTTTATCGCCTGGGCTCGTGCTCATGTTTCATGCTACGTTTGGCAAAAAAGTTGTCAGCTCGCTAAGGTGCCGCATACACACGCAACAACACACCTACACACACACACACATACACATATAAATAAATACTGTACACCTATACCTTTGTGTTACGGTGCACTGTGGGCGAAATAAATGTGTTTTGCGACATAAATGAAAAGTATTTTAAGCTTTTGACATGCAGGCTTGTATATCTAAGCTGGTTATGCACTGTAATCAACATTAATTTTTTAAATTATATTTTCATAAATTAATTAAATTACTAATACAGTAATATTTATTAGCTCAGTAATATTTATTGTATAATTTTAAAAATTAAATTCAAGTTCCTATCAAAAGAACTTAAGTTAACAGCTGTTAATTTAACAGCTCATTCTTAACATAATACGTTTTGTTAAATTTGAAATAACAGTTGTATGTTAAATTTGTCATATCAAGGAATGCTTCTGCGAAATGCTTAAATGATGTCCATTGTGCGCTGTAAGCGCCGGAACTTTGTTCATAATAGAATTTTCAAGCATTTGTTGTTGTACTTGTTGTTGCTCTCTTTTACCGACAACCACAAATTGCCTTTTTCGCACGTTGATTGATTTTTGAACTTTTTTTTTGCTATATTTTGTTTATTTTTTTTATTTTATTTTATTTGATATATTTTCGTCTTTGGGCTGGACCCAGACACACGCCCACGTACACCCATTTTTGCTTTCTCGGAATCAAATCCAAGCACACGAAATTTTTTATAAATTTGCTGCGGTAACAATTTCCAATAGTTTCAAGCGCATAATTATTTATTTATGACTATTTTTTGTTCGATTGTGGAAGAGAAGTGGGTTGCAAAAAGAAAAAGTTAAAGTTAAATGTAATAGGTCAATAGAAATGTGAGCCCTGTTGCCAGCTGCCATGTGCACGAGGCACAAATATGGGTATAAATAGTCGCATGACGTAGAGCTGGGCATAAAAATAGATGCCGAGAAAAGCCGAGGAGTGTGTATGGAAATGCGATAACTCATAAGTTCCGTTTGGGCAATTTGTTGTCCCACTGAGCTAACTTAATGCGACACTTGGGGCCAGGGTATTCAAATGGGTGTGAGTGTTATGGCATTATAAAAAGGGTTTCGGCCTACGTGCTATGTATGACACCCATTAATAACTCCGCTCTGCAATTGAATAACAAATGTAATGTGCTGTTCTCTGAGTGCAGCTTGAAATATGGTAAGTGGGAAAATTCATTCGCTAAATGAAGATCTCATTAGAAATGATGATTTTGAGTTATGATATTCAAATGCATATGTTAAAAGGATTTTCAAGCTGTGTATTAATTTATTTTTTTTATTTTAATTTATTTTTATTTAATAGCATATTCTGTGTTTCCACATCTATAATATATGACAGATGTTTTTTTAAGAAATATGTTCTATGGTTTTAAAATGTGTCATATACATATACAAATAATAAGGTTTTCCATTAAAAACAAAAAAAAAAACTAAGATAGATACTTTAGCAAAGATCATTTCAGTTCTATAAAATCGTTTAATTTAATGCTGTTTATTAATATTGATTTATTATGTATATTACATTTCTTAAAAATTTCATAAGAATAAAATTTTATATATTTTTTTCTATTCTCACATTTCATAAGACGCTTAATACCTGGAAAAACGAGTTTGAAATGAAATAATATTAAGGTTGTCCATCGCATTATTATATTATTACAGTTACTGTAATAAAATGTTCGCAGACTTTCATGCAGCAGTGTAGAAAATTGGACAAATTGAATTATTTTCAGCAATTGAAGATTAACTAGTCTTTGGCCAATTTCCATTGCCAAGTTGACAAATTTGTGTCGGTTGAATGGAGCTCAGTTAATGGCCGGCACAATTGTCTTTTAGCATAATTAGCTGGCTTTGTGTTGGCCCCATTGTTTAGGCCAACATCGTGGTTTTTGTTAATTGCTGCGGCATGTAATTAAAACGAAATTAAGCATTCCGCTAAAAGCCACTAGACACGAGCGCTCTCTTTGAACTGCAACTTGATTGCTCAATAAGAACTCTGAATACAAAAGTAACAAAAAAAAAAAAAGAAAAAAGGAAGAGGAAGATACAAAAAAAAAAAATGTGGAAAAGGCGTGAAAGCAGGGCAAACACTTGGCACGGCACACTTTGTTAGGGTGGCACACAGTTTGTTAGGGTGGCAAAGGAATACAAGCAGCTAGGACTAATATTGATAGAGCTATGTGAAAGCAAATGAAACAAGTGAGCAAAGAAAGGTCGCAGACCCACAAAATACCCTTTCAATAGCGAACAGTGAAGGACAAAATAAATATATGTACATTTGGTAAACGATAAACTTGATCTTTCATTGGATATAAATATTCAATGTGTTAAAAGTCAAGTACACTTTTTTTTTGTAATTCAGTGATAGTTGTTGGTTTTAGTTATATATATAGTTATAGATAAACCAAAAATTTAAACCCTTACCACAGATACATTTAAAAAAAACGAATTTTTAATAACGATCTTCATTTACATTTAAATATATCAACTTATTCAATAAAAGTTATATTGTTACATTACATTTACATTTACAATATAATCAAACAAATGTATTTAAAGCAAATTTCAATATATATTTTTTTATTTCTATATAAATAATATATATATATATATATATTTTGCCGATGTTATTAAAGTATCACAAATGCTAAAATCTTTTATAGTATAACCTGATGCTAAAATCTGCTTCTTCTATACTTTATTTTATAGTATAGCTTGATGCTAAAATCTGCTTCTTCTATTCTTTATTTTATAGTATTACCCGATAACAGGGTATCTTTAATAGTTTGTGTGCAGTTGCGAGAAAGTGTTGCAAGTCGTAGATCTCTTTTTTATTTTATTTACCACGCACAACAATCTCCCAATTTCCTGAAGAACATTTGCGGCGCTTATCGCAAGAGTTGTTTTTTTCCTTGATATATATGTATATATTTATATATATTTCGGTGGATCGATGGGATACGTGGGAAACGTGGGAGTGTGGCAGCAAACGCATTCAATGGGTTTTCATTAGGCGCCGCTTGCCACTTCAGTTGCCGTTTAGTGTGGCTGTCAAGTTGACCTCTGGCTGGCGCATTGTATTGCTTCGCTGGCTCTCTGGATGGCAGGCCCCAATGCAATTTCCTAATGGAAACCAGTTTTAAATTTCTACAATCAAATGCATTGTGTGAGCTGCTATTGAAGACAAGTTGCGGCAATGGAGCCGAACAATACATTTGCTTTTGTAAGGACTCACTTTTGGGCCAAAGCGTGGACCAGGTCCAGTGCTCCAATGGCATTGCTGACATTTGAGCGACCTCCCAAAGGTATCCGAGGGCCACCACTGGGTCATACATCAATTACTGTCTCAGCAAATGGCGTTCAATTAGCTCTCCATCGTATATCAAACACTCCGGAACTCGTCTCTCGGCGACTCCGTCTTCGACGTATTTAAAATTTAACAAGGCTCAGAGGTATCTGCACGTAGGGCTTCGCCGTTTCGTCCTTTTGCTGCTGTCACGTTTGCCTTTTGCATAATTAAAGCAGGGCTAATTTATTTTTATTTTCCTCAGCTTTCTAGCCAGATTTATTTGACTAAAATGCTGAGAGTTTCTCGCATATCCACAATTAATTGATTTAATATTAAATTTCCTCTTTAGTTTATTCACTTGTCTTCATGCACTGTCATCTCCTTATAGACAGAAACCAACTAAATTCAATATGTCAATCAAATGCAAACAAATTCTACTCAAGCCCCAAGAGTCTAAAAAAAATATATATATAAATATTGATGTTGATAAAAAGTGCCGGTTGGGAAGAAAAATAAAAATAAGAAAGAAAAACAGAACAGAACAGAGAACGGTATAGCGTGAAAATTCATCAAATAGAATATCATAAATTCAGCTCAAGTCAAATATATATTATATAATTTATGTGCGAACGTTGTTTTGCCTAACTTATATTTATGTAATTTAGTTTTGTTTTTTTTTACAAATTTGAATTTTTTAACATTTGCTACAAATGCCAGCGAGCAGTCGCAGCTGTTGGCCACGTTTACAAAGTTTGCAGTTGGGAAGGTAATGAAAAAATGGGATAGATCTATGCACATCATATTTTACGACTAGCAAATACACTTACCAAGTGTATAAAATTTAGAAGATTGCAAATATAAAATAAAAACTAGGTTTGATTTAACTTTTATAAAATTTTAATTAGAAATAAAATTGAATTTCTAATTAATTGTTATATGATAATATTGTATTCGGCTTAATTTGAGAAGTAGAAAATGCCTTATTAAAATTTAAAAAATTAAAGTGAAAATAGAAAAGAAAGAGATAAAAAAGCAGGTAAGATTGCTTCGAGTACAGAGTAAAAAGAACTATTGAAGACTTTACTATGAAAAAATATTGATTACGATTCGCTAAGCCATAGAAAAAAAGCGAAGTGAGGAAATGTGTTTTAATAAATAAAAAGAACCCAAAACTAGGCTATATGTTAAATAAATGGAAATGGTGGGAAATTTATGTGGGTTCCCATCAGCGTAACGCATCATATCAAAGTTTCCTTCAATGTAAAGGAATTCTCTAACCCACAATAAAATAAATATTTTTCAGCACGTGTTATTCGTGCCGAAAGTGAAGAGTAACCCGTTGTGGAGGAGGAAGATATTGTATTACCGGAAGAAGAAAAACCGAATGAAAATGCAAGCTGACATCGTTTCCACTCTATTTCCAATTTACATGTGTATGAGGCGCAAACAAAATTTACCTTTTTTATATAGCAAACGAGATGTAAAAAACTGACAAATTGCATTTACGAAATCGGATATAATAACTGTCAAAACTTTTGCATTTAAGGGTCAAGCAAGGCGTCTAAAATTGTTTGTCTAAAAGTTTTTATTCTCAAAACATTTTTGTCAAATGTTTATTTGAACTTTTAAATAACTTTTTTATTTGTATTAATGTGCGGTCACGCGATACGTTTTGTCATCCAACTGTTTAGTAATTTGTAAGGTATATACATATACAAATATATGTATAAATATTGAAATATATGTATATATTATTACAATATCAACAGGCCAACTACTTCCTCTCTGTATAAGTAATTGTATGAAAACATTGGAATGTTTAAACAAGTTCTGTGTGCGTTCTTCTTTATCACAAGTGTTGACTCGGATTTGTCTGCTTTGTACAAATCTGAAAGAAATTCAACTCGAGTGTTTATTCAGAGAATCCTTTACATCAAAATATTCCCTCTTGTCTTTGTTTTATGCAAATACCTTTAGTTTTAAAGATAGAAGACACGTTTCTGAGTATATGGTACTTAACATTTAAATTCGTCAGACTTTTACTTTGTTAACTTATTCATATTAATTTGCATACGTTTGAATGACGGGGGGTTTGCTTTAAATTTGATAAGAAATTCGATGTGAAATAAGTTTCGAATATTCTTTTAGGCTATGCAGAACATTCAGAGTCCGCGAAGGTTTCATTCAATATATCATAAATAATTTGTATTCAATTGCTTCCTTAGTTAAAGAGAACAATCTATATCTATATTTGTGAAGTGAATCCCATAAAATATCAAGAAAATTGTACACTTATATAACAAACAAAGTAATGCTAGCCGAATTTTACTTGTTGACAAAATAAATTGAAAAACAATTGCAACTTGATTGTGAACAATTCTTTCGATATTTAAAATATCAAGATTAACATAGCCGAAATTTATTCCCCAATAAAAAACTATTTTTATTTTATGGGAATCTTTCAATAGTCGTTGCTTTTAAAATATAATTCTGACTTAGATGTGTGGTTTGCTTCCACGAGCACAACATATTTATGCCCATTGTATGCAAATTCCGCTGCAGTAGATGAAAGAATGCCAAATAAGACCAAAGCAAGTAAAATAACGCTTATGGGTATGCCCGACGAGTAGATACCGCAGACCATGTGAATGTTGTGAACATTATGTCTATACCAAGCCTGATTCGAATTTTATAATGAAAGTGTGCTTCTTCTTTTTAAGCTTTACATCATTTTTTGATTTTCAAGGAATACAAACTTTACCTAATGATTAAAAAATGATCACTCATTCGAAATAAAATAGATTGATCTTTTATTGACAGACCGGCTGACAAGGCTGCGGATACTGATCGAATATATATAAATATATATAAATAGTGGAATATCTCCCCAAAATAAATATACCCTGCTTATCCCGTTTCAATGGGCTCTGGGTATAAAAAACATCAAAAAAGTTTTTCTATTGCCTGAAGGGTCGGATTTGTTGTCTGATGTGCCCGACCGACCAAAAACTGGGATCTGATCTGTCTGCACAGTTATTTCGTATGATATTTTTGCGGTTGACAGTTATGTTTGGTTCTTGTCTAGTTTTGTTTTTGTTTTTTGTGTTTTTTGTGTTTGCTCTTATGTTTTCCATATATGTATTGCGTTTTCCATTTGCAGTTGTTTTGCAATTTTGAGGCTTGTCTGCGGGACAGCAATCTAAATTGATAAGCCCAAAGGACCTTGGCCAACCAACAACGAGAGTGGCTGAGAGGATGAGTGGCTTGTAGACGCGTCCTTTGTGCTGACATTTTAATTACAAGAGTGGACGGAGAGAGGGAATGCGTGCGTGTGTGTGTGTGTGTGTGTATGTATGTGAGTGTGTTGTCCCGAGTCCTGCTAAGGACATTCGGCTGTTCAACTTACGGCCTGCCAAGACATGTAAATGCGTGTCAATGCGTTTAAGCAGTCAGAGCGCGGCTTCTAATTGGAATTGAAAGGACTCCAAATGCCTGACAGGAGCATCCAAAGCCTCCTGTCGAAACACTCAATTTGGCCAAAACAACACGCACTTATCAGCACTGGCAGACAGACGTGTGGAATGCCACTTGCACAGCTTCCTCCCCTCCACAAGGACTACCCCTATTCAGATTCTCCCCTCTCTCTCTCTCTCCATCAGACTCTCACTAGCTCCCTCTCTCTATATTTCTTGCTCACATGCGCCTCTTTCCATTAAGCGTCGACAAATTGCTTACAACATTGGGATGACAAAAATTCATTTTCTGCCATATTTTGCACACATTCTAATTTGTTTTTATATTTATATGTACACACACTCACACACACACCCACACATAAACGCACACGCATGCACGTGAGTGTTAAAGTGTATTATGCTGTCTTGATTGTGCGCTGCGTATCATTACAGGAAGCTGAGCTTCATCGGCATCCTTCCCATTATCATCGCCTGCTGCCAACGACAAATTGCAGGAAATTGACTACAAATTCACTTGACACACACACGCACGCACACACACACACACATATACAGTTATTCCAGACACACACTCAGGGATAAGTATGGGCATTTAGTGCCATTTAATTCGCCTCTGACATTTTCATTGTTTCGTCCTTGGCTCTTAACTTTTATCTCATGCATTTCTTGCATTTTCATTCGCCTCGCATTTCAATGAACCAGTTGTTCAACTTTTACTGGAATTTTAAGTGGGCACTCGCCTAACTTATCTGAGCTGAATTTTAACACTACATTTCTTAATTTTATTGGCCTCCGGATAAAATTCATTTCAAGCTTAAACTTTTACCACTACATAATTATCTGTATATATTTATTTAATTTGAACGAACAGTCGACCCATACATAATCCTACCTATAAAACTATTTCGGACTATATAAGACTCTCATAGATGATTAGAAAAGAGTATCACAAATGCTTAGGGTTGATTCGACTTCTATAATAGCCACAAGATACAAAACTACTTCATATAATATACATATTTTCTAATATATATATAATAAATAATATATACCAATTGTCAAAGTCAGCGAATTACATTTCTTACTTAAACTAATATAAAATGTGTGATCAATCGTAAAGACCCAACCTGTTGCTTTTTTTTAACAGGGTAGATTGAATGACTATTTCATGTGCTCTAATGGATTTTCTTGTTTTGTTTTATCTTTTTAGTTTCGTGTCGACTTCATTTGCCCATCAAGTTTTTGGCAGCTTGTTTTTAACTTATTTTCGCATCCCTTTAGTCTTTCCGCGATTTTCATTCAAGTACACTTTTCATTCATTCATTTGCAAATGCGGCTCGAGTAGGATTTGCTCTTTCATTTGTAATGCAAGGAATCAATTGTTGTTGCATCTTGCACGTGTTGCATGTCTTGCAAGTGTATGTGAGTGTGTGTGGGTGTGGTTGCTGTCGGTTGGTAAAAGATGTGGAATATACTTTTGCATGCTTTCTTACAATTGAGTGGCTTATTTATTATTGGTTTGTATTTTCTTCTCAACATTCTTTCAATTTATTGACTTCAATTCTATTTCCGGCATCAAATTTGTATTCTTATGGTTTCTGCATTTTTTTCTATTTGATGCACATTTTGTAATTGTTTACCTATTGTTTGTTTTTAATGTTTTTGGCTTGCAAATATTTATTTAACATTTGTGGCATGTGTACTATCAATATAAAATATTCAACAGTGAACTAGTTAAATATTTATTACTAAAATATAGAAAAGTTTCAAACAGAGACTGCAAAAAAATTTATTTAAATAAAGTAAAATAATATAAATTATTTGACATAGAATGTTATACATCAATAAAAAATCAGCAATAATTGAATTTTTTATTTTCAATTTAAATATGCCCGAATCAAATATTTTTAGTCATATAAGATGTAATTTGTATATATTTGTACGAATTTATTCCTCATAGTTTTTTTTTTTATTTTTGCAGTTGTTTTTTTTTTTTAATTTCTAATATACAATTAATTATTTCAATATTTTTCATATGTTATTAATATTATTTATTTACTGTTTATTTTATTTAGTACACAGAATTTAAATGGTTTCACACTTACGAACTACAACTTATTTTGCGTAATCTAAATGATAGATGGCGCTACGCTTACAAACTCTCTCTGTCTCGCTCTCTCTCTCCACACCGAGATTCTATGCTGGCTGACGTCTTCGTTTAGCACTTTTGTAGACTCTTGGTTCATCTGACGTCATAAGGCCACAGATGACGTCACAGAAAAGCTCCAATGTTTATGCATGCGAAACGCAACGAAATGGAATCGGAACGTTATGCTGAACACGTGTTCGATTTGGCGCCAAATTTGTTGATTACGGGACTTTGGCTATTTTGTTTTGTTGCCATTTTCTGGGTTACGCGGCCGATGGGTCTTGTGCTCTTATGCTCTTGCAGAGTGTGAGAAGACAAGAGAGCGTGTGTATGTATGTGTGTTCTTATATAACACGTGCTCGAATACAGATTTAAATATTTGGCTTAGATTCAAAAAATTATAAAAAATGTTAATGTTTACACTTTTTAAATATTGTATTAGATTATTTTTTACTTTCAAACTTAAACTAAATCATATTAAATGTATTATTTATTATTAAAAATAAAAGTAAAATTATTATGTTAAATAAATAAAACGAGACTTTCTTTCAAGTTAAATTAATTGTAATTTGTAAGTTAATAAAATATATATAATTCCCTTTGGTATATCTTATCCTATCTTATATTTTATTAAAGTTACCATTTTTTGTAAAATTGTTTTTTAAATTGTAATGCATATTTTGTAATTTATTTGCAATAAATTAAATTATTTTGAAATATCTCACATTTATTTTTAAGTAATTGCTTACAATTTTATATGTTGTTCATGTGGCTTGATATTACGAAAAGGTGGCAACTCTATTTGCATTAGATTATTTGTGCTATGGCTGGGTTTAAGAGAGCATCGAGGTTGGTATGCAAAGAGTAATCGCTTAACAAGGAAGTTGGCCCACACACGCACACACACGTACATTCACGTTCACACACGCACACACTCGCAGCAGTTGGACAGTCGGAGTTGAGTTTTGTGCGTTTTTGTTTCGTTGAGGCTTCAATAACAGCAGCTCGGCTTTGGCCACTGTCACAGACGGCAAAATGGAAAGTCAGTCAGAGGTGGCCGCAGTCACAGTCGCAGCAGCAGCTAGCAGCGCAGTCGGTGCCTCAGCAGCTAAGCCAGCAGCAGCAGCAGCGTTCAGTTAGCTGTGGTCTTCTGTGCCGCCATTCAGTTTGGTGCAGAGCTGCGCGACGTTCTCATCGCAACGAATCGTCGTAGCTTACGCAGCCGTTCGAGCAAGTCGTTGTGCACGTTTCCGTTGCCTACTTTTGTGCGCGACGCGTTTATTGGCGTTACAAATTGTAAAACAAAACGCGTGCCACAATGTGGCGTGGCTTAATTAATTAACAAGTCCACTAAGAAAGCGAAATCCAAATAAAAGAAAATCTATGCGCGTGCCACACAATTTACATATTGTCCTTGAGGTTAAAAAGGCTGCAGTCGTCTAAAAGTCTTGTGCGATTTGTTCAAGTAATAAAAACGGGGTAGAAGCTGCATTTGCATGTGTCGACACACAACGTGCAGTTTAACCAAGTGTGTATGCGTGTAAAAAATAACAACTTTTTTGTATATAAACATACATATATATATATATATATATGCAGATATGTATACACTAACAGCTTGAGTGTGTCGCAGTTCCCTGATTTTTTATGGGATCATTTTGTGCGCAGCATTTGAAATAACCTTTGAAAGTGCCTTGGCATCAGCTTTTAGCTCTATCATCCAGTCAGACTCTTGCTTATTGAATTCCAACTGCTTGACATTTATATTATTTTTCTGCCCAGCCCCTCGTGGAAATTGCAATTTAATGAGATCAAAGCAAAACAACAAAACGCTTAATAAAAATCGATTTACTTTTAAGTTGCTCAACGAAAATGTTGTAATATTTTTCATATTTTTGCATATTTTCGCTGATGCCAAAAATATGTTTATGCATTAGAATTTTGTTCATTTTGTTCCGCATATTTGTATAAAAAAGCAACAAAGTTTTCAGTGTTTACCTAAAATTCCTTTTTCCATAACTCTGTGTGTGTGTGTGTGTGTGTGTGTTTATGTATGTATTTGTCTTTTTCCTTGACATATTTCGCTGGCAGTTCCCGGCGAAAGGGCCAGCATCAACTTGTTTGTTGGTTTTGCATCAGTCGCTGCTGCTTCTTCTTCTTCTTCTTCTTTTTTGTAATTTTTCACAGTTTCTCGTTAGTTCTGTCCACGTGCGGCACTAAGTAAACCAACTTGTATCGTTCAACACATAAACACACACTCACACACTCACACACAGACAGCCGAAAATGACATGCAGTATTTTTCAGTTAGGCTTTATGACACATCTCACTGGTACCATTTGCTATGCGAGAATGAGTAAGTGTGTATGTGTGTGTGTGTGTATGTGTGTGTATGTGTGTGTATGTTGTTTTGTATTGTTGTTTAGTGTGCAATTCTTGTTCGTCGTTTGTTTCACTACACAACATTTAATATGTTATCTGCTTCCCTGTTTTTTCATCTTCAAAGAGTGTTCTTGTTTTCATGTTTTAAAGGTCTCGCGTGATGAAAAACAAAAACAAACAACTTTCGTCCTGATTGCCATTGAATATCTATTGCACGTGACCCGCACACATGCTAACAAAACCCGTATTTTTTCCATTTGCGATACTTCTTAGAGTAGAGCGTTTCCTTAGCTTATTTTCTTCAACAACGCAATGGAGTTGTGTTTCTCTCACCCGCTTTTGGCATTTACTAAGATGCTTGAAATATTTTACTGACAGACTTTTAATAGATACATGGAAAAACATGGGCTTTTCTTTTTATATTACCATATGTGATATTTCCAAAAATATTTTGTTCTTGCTAAGCTTTATTTTTGTTTTAGTAAATTCTTAGTCTTTTGTTTGTTATTCTTGGTTATGGAAACGTTTTAATTTTTTTTTTTGCTTTATTCTGAAATATTTTTCTATTCTATTTTGTTCAACTTTAACTTCCGTAGGAGTAGAGGTGATAATTAGTTAATCGATGGTTTATCTCCAATTTTTTTTTTATTTTCGTTATAATCTGATGGCAAGTGCATCTTCAACACAGACTCCTTCATTTCCCTCCTTTGCTTTAGTTTCTTTTTGATATAAAGCAAACAATTTAAATTTAATCTTAAATTTTGCCTTTAAGCTACTCTTTGAATCGTTTGATTGAGCTATTCATATTTCAGCTATAATTGAATTTCCTATATATCTAGTTTTCTTAACGTTTACACCTGCTTAATATATTCGGCTTAATCTCCTAAATATTTGGATCAAAGAGTGTACAAGCAATACATTCTTGAATCCTCCTGTGGTTGAACTTTTCTATTCAACGCCGAAAGCCTCTTAAGCTGGTTTATAAAGTATTCAAAAGCCGCGAGCTGCTGCGACTCTTTGCTATTTTGTAGCAGCCACGACAATTCGTTAAATTGGCCTCAACAAAATTTACATACCAATTAACTTTAATATATATTTACTTTGCCTTTGGCTCATTATATTTGTAGCCGGTGTCAGGCTTTGGCGAGGAGACCTTTGTTTGACGTCCTTGCCACATGCCCGATATAAATCTGTGCACATTTTGTTGTTACAAAATGGCGTATTAACTGTTAGATTTGCCAGGGCTGCCACCCCGTCGAGAATTCCAGCCCAAGAATATATAGAGAAAAGGGGGAGGGGGAATGAATAAGTTTTGGGTACAAATTTAATTAGATTTGCGGTTCTGTGAATGCAAAAACTTGTTTGTTGGAATTAGACTTAAATTTTGCACAGAATGCTTTTTAATCTAATTTAAATGTTTTTAATTAAAACAATTGAAACTTTTTAGTTGCCCGAAAAATGTTAGATTGTCATTCGATTTAAATAAAACATCATAATTTGCAGAGCTGCAGAGTTTGGAAATAAATTGAATTTAATTATTTAGAACAACAGAACATAGCAAACAAAAATAAGCTTATTAAAAGTATGCAATGATCATTTATAGATAATATTTGACTAATTGATTAACAAGCCAAACAAAGGTATACAGTTATGAGTAATTGATATTTCCATTTATAAAATAAATAGAAAATATTTTATATATAAAATTGACTATTTTGGACTAATCGGATTAAGAATCTAAAGAATAACATAATTAATTATAATTAATTAAAAAATTAATTTCCTTCTTTCTTAATATTCAGTTAAGAGTTGGCTTTTATACTTATGTATAGTTTTCAACATATTTGATTTAAGAGCACCGTGAATAGCAGTTTTCTTAAATAAGTTTAAGTATTGCATTTTCATTTTCATTTTGATTTTTAAAATAATGTTTCTTTTATGAACAAAATTAACAGCTGTACATTTTCCACATTTTTAACTGGATTTTTGTGTGTTAAATTTGATATAAGACAAAAAATCGGAACCCATAAAAAAGAAGAATTCATATAATCGAACAAAGAGCGAATACCGCAATTTATGCGGCACACATAAAAATAATATTAAAAGTTATTTTTTATTATGCAATAAGCTATAAAAATGTGTTTGTGTCTGCGTGTGTTTGGTCATATCAACGCATTTTAATAGAGCGGGCGAATTGAGAAAGAAAACAAGTCAGATTATCAAAAAACATAAAAAAGCGGAGAGACATACGCCGCGTATGCGCAATTTTATGATATGTTTAAGTAAACTGAGGAATTTGACGAAAGAACTATTGAACCGACAAAAGATTATATATGTATGAAAATATTATACGCTACTTAAGTCAATGGCCTACGGCGACAGGGTCTAAATACCTCAAACAGGCCAAAAGCCAGCTTGACGGCCGAATATGAAGACCTGGGCAAAAAGAGAAATGTGCGGCCAAAAGTTTTGTCTGAGCTTTGCAAAAAGGAATCTAAAAGGCAGGACTGACAGCATAGAATACCCAAAAAAAAGGAGCATACCTATTTGAAAGAGTGAAAGAGACAGGGAGAGAGAATGGTAAAATGTGGTGAGAGACAGAGAGAGCAAGAGGAAGAGGAAGACGAATAAGGTGCGAGTTTGAGCAAGGCCAGAGAAACTTGGCCAAAGGTCGAGTTAATCTATGAATGTGGCACACACGGCAAATTGCCTAGCCGCAAGCTGAAAAGGCGCATGCCACACACACACACACACATACACACATATACATATATGTGTACATATATATAATTACGTATATGGTAGAGTTGCCTTTGCACAAACTTTTAGTTTTTGGCTTGTTTAAGCCAAGTCCGCATTAATTAAACTTGTTTTGAAAAATTGAACGGCTCAAAACATTTGTTAATTATTTATAAAGCGGTCAGTCGAACCTTTAACCAGGTGTGCGTTTAGCATGCTAAGCAATCTAATTAAAGGTAAAGACAGCAACTCAACCCACAAATAATTTTGACTGATCTCTGGCAATTGATAAATATATTGCGTATACGCTCTGATATAAATGTGCATGCCATCTCATTAGGTATACGCCCTGTTCCTCAACTCAATCTTAGCCACTAAATTTGATTGATTAATGCCCAAGTTCGATCTATTTTGTGTAATGGAGCAAAACTGTTGACGGAAATTGCTTCGATTTTGGGATAAGCACAACTTTTAATGCCTTTCCAATTTGTTCATTCGACTTGACTTCAATGTTGGCTTATTTAGGCCTTTATTACACACTTTGTGCATCGAACTTGGCCAATTTGTGTAATTTGCTTTATTCTTTTTTTGTTTTTCACTGTTTTATTGCTAAGATTTCATTTAAGGACCTAACTTTGTATAAGATTTATAGTTCAACAGTATCTATGAGGTTAGTGGAGGCTATTAAGGTAGTAAGTCCTTATTTTAAGTACTATTTGAGGCATTTTATTATAAATGTCTATTAGTATGTTTTTTTTTTTTTGTTTAGTACTAACTAAGATGTTAACTTTTGGTTGTCTCCAGTAAAACATCTCGTTTTTTGCTCTCAACTTAATTGTAGGATACAACGGTTCGTAAAATGTTTTTCCTACTTGATATTCAAAGTTTGGTACTTAATATTTTTTGTGCTGGCTCTTTAATGTTAATTACATATTCTTTACGGCTGTTACGAAATTTCTGCGTAGAAGTTGTGTTCATAAAGCTGGATTTTCACATTAACGAAACATATTTGCTTCATGCAAACTTTGAACCTTTCAAATAGGCTAAAATATACGAAACAATTCACATTCCACTTTTTAAGCCTTAAAGCTGGGCATCTCTGAAGAGATTAGTGCTTATCCCAAACCACTTTTGAAAAGGTTTTTCTCAAAATATCTTTTCTAGGTCAAATTTAATGTCTTAAATAGAATAGCTTATTCATAGAATAAAGGAATGCATATTTTTATATTATTTTAGTAAACAGCTAATATTATTTCAGAGTATTTTACTTGTGGCTTAGCTCTGCAGCTTAAATATTTTGATGTACGCTTCGTTGATTTTTTCCCTTTTTTTGTGTAAGTTTTTTGTTTTGCCGAGTTTTAGCTTTTTCTATTCTATTGACACTTTTTGCCGGAACTTAATATCCTAATTGTGTTCGATCAAATATCATGATTAGCATCTGCTTTTTGTCCTCCACAGGGCGATATCTTTTTCATGTTGGTCGCCGTTGTGAGTAGGGGATGCTTTTTATGATAATCGAGGGAAAAGAGGCTGTGCGTGCGGCTATTTATGCGCCCCGCCCCTGGGAGTGTGTGTGTGTGTGTGCCTGTTTGTTTATTTGTGTTGCTTAATGTATTACATATATAGTATAGTCCATAACATGCAACTTAACACGCTGTCTTAACTCGTCGCTGTAATCCGTAATCTTACATCTTGTGTGTATTTCTATACCCTGTAAAGGAAAGTTGATTGCGGGTGTATATTTTTGTGTCAAGGTGTGTTCAGCACGCAATTGGCGAAGTGTTTGGACATATAAATTTTACATATGCGTGTGGAACGCTTTATTATACTGTGTATCATCCCACTTTTATTGTACTAGAAAAAAATTATTTTTAAGTGTTAGATAGGTTTTTTGTTGCTCAAATAGTGGAATGATTTTCCCTCAATATTGCTTTACTCCAATATGGTTTAAATATTATAATTAAAGAATTATCTTCTAATTAATTCTCATAAACAGATAATATCTATACGATATATCGTCAAATTCCTTTCCACATCTCTTACAAGTAGTATCAAATATGATCACATTTACATATTACAGAGTATCTCACAGTCGAGCATGCATGTGACTATCCCCCTGGTTGTTCTTTTGCTTGTAATTTGGTCAGTTGACGCTGCCGGCAACGATTTGTTCCTAAATTATCTGTGTGGGTGTGTTTGTGAGTCTGTGTGAGTGTGTGTGTGTGTGTGTGTGTGTGTGTGTGTGTGTGTGTGTGTTAGTTCTCTGAGTATTTGCTCAGATTTGGTATTTCACCATTTTCAGGATGTTTGTGTTTCTGGACTGTTTGCATGGCTCAATTTCCATGCGGACAGTTAAGTGATTTCTAGCCTCGAATCTCTGGCCATTTATGTATGTAATTTAAGAGCTGCCAAAACTTGGCCAAGTTTCTTGGTTTGTTGTTTGCCAACTGCCAAAATGGATTCCAATGCCAAATTTAATAAAACTGATGGAATTTAAATGATTCGCTGCTTATGCAGTTGGTCAAAATTTGTAATCAAGTTGGAGAAATTTGCAATGCATTTACAGATTTCTTCCATTTATATTATAAGAAAAGTTTCGTCTTTAAATTTCTTGCAAATTTATGACACAGAAAACTATTCGATTGAATCACCGAAAGTTTTTTTTTTTTAGAAAACTTTTACAAAATGTAAAAGAAAACTTGCTTGAAACTTGTTTCTATTTTGATGCCAAAATCTTATTGTTAAAAGCGTGGCTGAAAACAGTTATTTATAGCCTTTTTACGAGTAGACGTATTTTCAGGCGGCTTTTGCTTGTAATAGCCTTCTGAATAACGGCATCTTAAATATGGCTGAAAGCCGTACAAAAGCCAAAGGCAAACAAACAGCTTTTGAGCCTTCTTAGATTACAAAAGTTGCTCTGTTTGAATTGCTAATTTCTGTCTTTCATAGCTCACAGTCAGACAGGAGCTCGGATAAAGGTGTGAATTTACCGTTGTTTAGCCGCTAAAGAAGTTAAGTCGAAATAAAAATTCAATTTTCGGCAGCCACAAAAAGTTCACTGGGCCACAAATCAATTTGGCACTTGGCAACGACCACAAAGTAAAATGAGAAATGTTAAAATTAGAAAAGTGGAGATGCAAACTAATTACACCCGACTAACAAATACCCTATTTGCCTAAAAAGAAAGTAGGAACCTAGCCTACAAGATTAGTCTGATAAAACCAATTGAGCATTTCCCTTTTCCACGTATATTACCCTTTTGTAAATTGCCGCAATTACAGGGTGTTGCAAATGAGGGCGAGAAAACGTTGAACGCCCTGCGTTTCATCTGCTTTACAGTAGTAAAAAAGGAATCACAGGTCGGTCGTCACAATTCTCCCAAGTTCGATGCGCCTCTGATGGGGATAATAAAGCACTGATAGAGTGGTCGATAGTGCTTCCTCTTCTTTATTGGGAACCTTCTAATTTCACATTCAAAAGGTTAACTCGGCAGAACTTTTTGATGGTACGTCAGTTGCGGATTATGCGCATATGGTTTTATTTATTTATTTAACTTTGTTTTATTTGCTATTGTAGTATAGTCATGCATATTAAAGCGGGCACTGCGACCTTGATATATGTCCTGGGCTATAATGCTACGTGCACATAAATATCAGAACGTGTCACACTTCTCCCACTGTCACGGCTCCTTATCTACACTTCCTGCAGGTGCACACGATTTTTCAGTCCCGTAGGAGACTTTGCGGAACAAATTATATAAATCATTGAGAATTAGGGAGATAAGATTGTATGAAAAAGATGTTGAAATGATGTATTAAACACTTAAAATATATATAAATGTGTCAAAATGATATGGGCACTTTTTTTGCAACAGAGATAGTGGTTAGTGGATTAAATTTTGTGATTTATGAGAAAGCTTACTAAAGGTTAAGTCTTAAATTTGTTTGGTTGTGCAGAATATTGTTTAATGAAAACCAAAACTGAGGAAATATTATATGGAAATGAGTCTTAATAATCGGGTTGGGCACGAGGTAATAACCCTTGAATAGTTGCGTTATCTTCCTCCAAAAAAGATTCTCTTATGAATATAATTTCTATATTTTATATATTTAATAAAAAAAAAATAAAAAAAACAAAATAAAAATAACACTTCTACAGACTATATTTAAAAGCAAATCACAAATGAAAACATAGCTCCACAGTCTCAAATTCTTAATAAATTCGTGCAATTATAATTCTTACTTCAAGAAATCTTGTTACAAAGCTGGAACAATCAAATATGAGAGTATTTTTGTATTCCTCAGCATTTAGTTACGTATTATTTATGTGCGTTTAGCCACATAGCGCAACGACAATTGTTGTTGGCTTTTGTGACCCTCGCTGAAGAGCATAATTCCCTAGCAGAATGCCTGTTTACCCAGTTACGAACTGAATGGCGTTTCCGGGCTGACACCTGCCATTTCTTCTGGCCTCAAATAAAGGTGAAAAGAAAAAAAATATATATATATATAAGAGAATAAAAATTGTAACAGCTACATTTAGATGCGACCCACAAATGACGGAAGTCACGGAATATAAAAGTTTCATATTTCTAAAGCCCACGCTCTTCCCCTCCTCCTCCTTTTCCATAGCCAGGTTGAACGGAACTGCAGCAGGTGCGACAATTTCATTAATTGATAAGGCAGGTGACTGAAGCTCTAGGTAAGGTCATCGATTTGCATATTGATGCTTATGTATGTGTTTGTGTGTGTGCATGTGTTACATATGCCAAGGTTTTCGTGCCGCTGCCTTCTGAAGGATTAATGTTAAGTACACAACTCAACTCAACTCAACTCAGCTCAACTTTCCCCTCAATGCTCTATTTTCCCCTCATTTTCAATCATGGTTAAGCTTTTTGATATTTTGCTGCTGATTGCAGTTGAAACCTTTTCCATTTGGCCGGCATCCAACAATGAGAAATGAGTAAAAAAACAATGTGATTGTGAAACATGCGTGACTGAAACATACCCTATCAAAGGATTTGATTACTTAATAAATATATAGTGCAAAAATTGTATCCGAACTAAAACAATTACTATTTTAATATACCTCAATATAGAGAGATATGTATATATATAGGAATCAATTTCTTTGGGGATGATCATTTCAATTTATCGATCACTTGGATTTTTTTATCTATTTATATTGTTATTTTTATATATATGTGGCATATAGGTAATATAATAATCTTCGTTTGCTTCCTAAAGACAATTCCTTTAATTTTACAGGGTATACAAATTGCTCACTATTATTCGTCATTTATCAAACGCGCACATACGCGAACACATCTATAGATTATATATCTAGATGTCTATGTGAATATTTATATGTCTATTTCCACTTATATACATATATATAGTCGTTATCTTTTCGCTTTTGTCTGCTTATTTCATGTTGTTAAAAAGCAGAAAGCGAATCGCGTGCTTCACTTGAGTTTATTTTAAGGCGTCGCCTGCACAAAACATAAGTAGAAGTGTTTAGGTGGGGAGTGTACGATGAGCGGATATCCTGCATATACGAATAAATAAAAGTATTCAAGAATTACATAAAAAGTCATTCCGAAATATGTATTACCAAAATTGCAGTCAGTATTCATTTATACATTATCTACTAATCTACGATTTTAATCGATATAATATAAATTTTATTAGGAATTCAGTTGATTATATATAAATGTGCAACCAACCTGACAATAAACTAATATGCCCGTTTTACATTAATTAATGCTACAGGATATAGAAGAACATCTGAAATGTCCCTTGATAAAGTCATTGTTATTGTGGCTTTAGGATGTGGTCACACTTAGGCCTATATATACATTGCTGATTATATTTTTAATTGGGTTTTCCTTTGGAGCCTATTTAAAATGCAGGCCACTTGATACCCTTCTCTCAACACTTTCTGTTAAGGCGGCAATTCTTAAAGGACTTCGTAAATCATTCGTAGTAAATGCTGCATAACTGGCTCTGGCTTTTTTCCTCGGAACTCATCTGCGTCTCGGGTTTTTGTGACTGCTGTCTGTTTAAAAATGGAAATAAAACCCAAGTAGCTAAAAAGTGGTCGTATAATAACATTTTTTATGTACCCATGGCATAAAATGTACAAAAATAATACGAAAACGGAATGTTCCAGTGAAAATACTTAGCAAAGTCTATGGCTTGATTGTGCAGCGCGACTTGCTTATACCCTGTAACGTTGTGTCAAATTTAAACATTTTGTTTTTATAACTTTCACTTATATTTCCCTTATAGTTGTTCCAAATCTAATCAGATACGTTTATAAAAACATTTTTTTTAACGGAATACAAGCTTTGTACACTTTTATAAGAATATCATTTACACTACAAGAAAGTTCGACCTTTCTATTCGATTCTCACAAGTCAAACTTTATATTTGAATTTAATACTTTATATATTAGTAAATATACATCTTTATGTTAGAGTAAATACAATCTTTAAGCCCTCTTTTCAATAAGCTCTCTTGTCAATTGTATATACAAGAGCGATATATATCACCTTATACCCTATCTGAGAATAGTAAACAGGGTATAAAAGCACAACGTCAACACCATCAGCAACAGAAATTGGGAGAGCAGTAAAGCAGCAGCGGGAACTGCAAAATGAGTAACACTTTAATTAGGGGTACTCCTTCGGCTTCATTTAACCAAACTGCAGCTAAGGAAATGTGTGTCTGTGTGTGTGGATGTGTGTGATTGTGTGTGCGTGCCTGGGTATACTTTCGGCATTGTATTTCATTATGCATATGAAATGTGCGACATGGAGAAGACGCACAGATAGGCACACCTACGAATACCTGAGAGCGGAATGCTCATCAAGAATTCATGAGCATTTAAAATGCTTTTCATTTCAAATTGTGCCAACACACAATTTTTGGCCGAGCGACGTGTTTACGATCCATAAAAAACGAAGAAGAAAAGCGTAATAAATTAATGGAGGGGCTTGCAACTTATTCAAGTTTCTTCGAATTCGGTTTTAGGGATTTGTTTGGTTTGCATTTGATGGATTTGCAGGCAGTTGAGTTAATGCGCTTTTGAGTGCTGCGCTCAATTGAACAACTGGACTGGAGGTCAGAGGTCACAACGATTTGTCACTGTCTGGAATGTCTCCCAAGTCAATTGGTTTTGTTTTTTTCTAGAGCAGCAGCCAGTTGATTGCGTTTAATGAATGCATTTCACATTAAGAGCTGGGGGTAAAAAACAATTACAATCTCGAGTGCAATTTTCGTTTGTTTAGTATTAATCGAGCTATGCCAAGGCAACGAACGCAGTGGAAATTAGTGGTGAAAAACAGTGAAACAAAATGTGCAGTGAAAGTGTGACTAAATGAAGAGTATCTGGAAAAACATATCGGAGAGAGATGACACACAATCTACAAGTTAGCTATACAGCATTGGGAATGTCGGACGATAATCAAACTAACACGAACACGAACAGCTATTCGATGCCATCGATAGCGTCTCCCACACGTGGCAACGCCAGCACCCGGAATGTCATCTTCAATGAGGAGCTCAACGATTTGGCAGGCTATCCGCCGCAGCAAATGCCCGCGGTGCGACGCTTTTCCAAATCAATTTTTCAGCGACCGCGCTCCATGTCCGTCTGGAGTGACATAAGTCGCAGCAGCATGCGTCTGGATGAAAGGTAAGTCCCTGCCACAGTCTGCAACTTGGCTTTCAGTCCCTAAAAGGTTGGCTTAGTGCTATTTATACTCCGGGGAATTCGCTCGCTGCGCGTGTTTCTGCGGCTGGTTGCGTGCGTGCTTGCGCCCTGGCAATAAAAACAAGTGATAACATTGCAATCTGATGCAACTGACTGCACCATACCCTGTTCCAGTTTCTTACTATCAATCAATATGAAAATATGTAGTAATTTCTAATTTGTCACGCCTCCACTGATGCATATATACTGAATATAATAATAATATATTTATTTAATAATTATAAATTAATTATAATTATTATAATTGTATCGACAGTTAGACGCACATTGCACACAACTAATATACCCATTTCAGCTATGGCTACAGAGCATAAGAATTGTGAAAAAGGTTGCGTAAATATTTGCTTTTCTCTCTGCGAACATAGCTGACAATACCAGACGAGGCCTTTTCCTTTTGTCTCTTCATTTTATAGCGTCTACAAAGAGCTTATCGAACCGAACTTGTAAGCCATTTATAAATAAATAATTCTAATAAATACTTATATTTATATGCAGTGGCGTCTATCTTTGATTGTTTCGCTTAACTGCTTGAGTCCTTTGTAACTTAAAGGTATTGACTACATTTATGTGGCAATAAAAATGTACGCAACAGTTAAGATTAAAGTGCTGTAATTTAGTTTCTTACTAAAGTCAAGTCAAGTCAATCGGTTTTTATCCCAAGTCCATTTCACTTAATATATACAAATAAAATAAAATTAATTCTATAAAAGCACAAGTTTAACTAAGAGACCATTATCGCAATTGTTACCAACATTTGTATAAATTTCGTTGTATTTTATTCAATTTTTCCCTTATTTTGTGCCACTGTTCGTAAGCTTTGCTTTCATTTCTCTTTTATTTTGGGAACTCATAATTCATTTATTTGACGCTGTTAATCGTTAATTTCCCTTTGCATAAATGCTCTCAAATGAAATTTAAGCACTTTGCCAAACTTACTGCTTGTGCCAAAAGTAGAACAGCATTACGCATACGCCATGTTGAGCGATTGTCAAGCAGTTTAATGGTTTTGTTATGGTAGCTGCAATGAAATTGTTGGACGTCACAGACCGTTGGGCACTTTAATTTAGTTTAAGGACTTCCAGTTTATTATCCTCTTATTGTGTTGTCTGTGATTATGGCGCAATTTTCTTTGAACTTTGTTGCCTTAAATTCGCTTAAGGCAGAGTTGTGCGAACTTTAACGCTTTTCCTTTTTTGTTTTTAACCAACTTTTAATCAAATTAAATGAGTTTTATGCAGATTTACCTGGATGGCAGACAATGTATATTTATTTTGGCTTCAAAAGTGTAAATGGGGCAATAATTTGTAAATTGGTTTTATTTTCATAAATTTAAATGGTAGATTTATTGGCCTGTTAGGCATTTTTTGTATGCATTTAATTGCGTTTAAGTTCTATGCAACATTAAAAACATAATAAATATTAAATAAATTATGATTTGAAACTACTATCAACCAAATACTGCCGCAGGATGTGGCCGATATGTGTGAACTAAATCAATTTTTAATGGTTTAAAAAAAAATGAATAAATTGCTGAAATAATTTAAAAAATAAGATAGTTTAGTATAGCCTATAAATCAGTTGAATCCCCATATAAACACATATTTTAAATTTATTTATTTAATGTATATACTGTAAAATAATTTACTTTAAAGGTCTTAATTATAATTTCAGTTAATTTAAATATAAATTAATTATTTTTGATAAAAAATGAATTAATTATCGAGCTAATTGTTTGCCAATGAAATTATTATCTTTTTTCATTCACTATTCATATTCATTGACTTTCTATTGATCACATAAATTGGTTGCACAAATCATATAAATTGCCACCTGCAACATGAGGTGCAATTTTTGCTCTAGCTTAATGCAACGAAAGTGAAAATTGAATATTTATAATTGCATTTGGCAGGAGAATTGTGGCCTGGCTGAAAGGTTTAAGTATTCCACAATCCCCATTCAGTGGCACGCCCACATGCACAGTTATTTTGTGTGGCAAGCTGGCAGCCACCGGATGTGCAGCGTACAGCAACAGGAAGCAGGCAGCAGGCAGCCTTCCTTCCATAATTTGTGTAAAATATAAATTTCGAAGGCTCAACGAAACGTGGCAGGCAGACGTGTTGATTCTCCAGATTGTCAGACTGTCAGTCAGTCAGTCAGTCAGTCAGTCAGTCAGCCAGTCAGTCAGACTTTCATTTAGCCCTCGTGTTTGCCTGTTTGGCAGTCACGTGCGCTTTGCAAACTTTGCGGTCCACCGCATCGAGCTGGCAATTTATGCCAGGAGTTGAGGGTGAGTTTATATATGTGTGTGTGTGTGTGTGTGGGGGTGTATGTGGCAATTAGCGTAAATAACTCAATTATGCTCGCTGTTTTGTAGCAGTCCTGGCGATAGCTCCAGCTGCTGCTTCAGCCGCTGCATCGACACCTTTTGATTGGTGATTATGTGCGCCGCCAGCTAATTGGCCTGTCAGACTGCAGCTTACGGTATCTCTGCTTGTGCCTGTGTGTGCGTGTGAGTGTGTGTGTGCATGTGTGTCACTGTATCTCAATCAGCAACTGTCAGTGTCAGCGGCTGTGTGGGTTTCAATGTCAGACATTGATTACAGTTATAAACATTAATTATTGTCTCCCTGCTTGTGTGTGTGTGTGTGAAAGGAAGTCTGAATTTTAGCAAGTAAATAATTAAGTTGGCCAATAATTGAGTGTTTTTAAAATACTGTTAAATGTAAATGTAAATGTAAATAGTATTTACTTTTAATTAAAGTGGCTTTACTTTAAATTGCATATAAATTATCTCTTTCTGTAAGTAAATTCTTGCAGTAATTGTAATGCATTTATATTCGCTTTATAATAAGATCAATTGCTGCAATACTCGAAGGCAACGTCTTCGAAAGGTCTGCTTATAAAAGTAATCCACTCTCTAGAAGGACATGCTTTTCATGCTTAAAGTACATTATAAGAAATTCTCTACATTTTCTGCCATATAAGTATTGGATAACTATGAAACTATTTGCTGTGTAAGAAAATCTTTGTACACAACAGCAGAGCAAAATTCTTGAAGGAAACATAACATTCGACACCCACTCACACTCGCGCATAGCTAAGGACAAAAACACACACACTCACTCGAGGCTCATATATCAAGAGCTATTGAAAAACATTAACAGCTCGGTCTGGTAAGCTCCTTGACTGTGGCCTTTAGACACGCCCCGTTTTATGTGTTTAGCTTTGGCCAACTAAATGCCTTTTTATGCAATTCAAACACCATTTTCTATTTATATATACATATATACTAATACTTTCTTCTTCTGCTCTTTGCAGGTGAGTGATTTTCTCTCTGGCTTCTTAGATGTTTCCCAGCCACATACATGTAAAATCTATGTGTCACGGTACGTATGAGTTATATGCGCCATTTGAGGTCCTGGTTGCCCGGCCTTAATTATAAGCATCTTAAATTGGGCATAACGTGAGGAGCATTAAATTGGGAAGCGGAACTTTAGTGAAGTCTTTCAAAAGGCAATAAAAAAGCCAACATTTTGCATCTAATTTGGCAGGCAAACCGACTGTGACATGTGGTTGACAGCTGCGTCTGCTTGAGAGGTGGGCGGCTGGCAGCTGGGCGTGGCAATTGTTCTCGCCTACACCTTGTCTCACCGGCCCGTTTGTGCTGCCAAATGATATGTGGACCATTTCATTCCGATTGCTGTGCCACGTGTTGTCTTTAAATGTGGCTGTCAGCGTTTGGCATTGTGTCTTATCTTAAGTAACAGATGGCTGACAGCTGAAGCAACAACAACAAATGTACTTTGCTTTCAAGCCCACAGTAATGCGATTGCTGCTTCAGGTGTTTAAGCAGGCCAGTGAGTTCTTTTTAGCATTTTTCTCTATTTGAACTTGTTGAATTTCTAAATCTAAAAACAAAGTTTTTATCTGAAAGTGTATTTTTTTTCTTTTATCTTTTATGACTATGAGGTGTATTTCTTCTATACGAAAGCTATAAATGATAGTTAAAGAAATATGTTGAAACATAACATAATTATGAATTAAAGATTATTAATCAAATATTTCGTAAGGGTATCATTAAAGTTAATGAGAAAACCCAATTTTAATTTGCATACATAACAAAAGTGTATCTTTATAATATTTTGATAAATGATCATATCTAGTGTAAAATTAAAAATTTCTGCTACCTTACATTAATTATTTCTACATAAAAAAGGGTACAAAATCAGCGGCAAAGTGATGGCTAACATAAATAAGGTTGACTGAGATGCATAAGCCAAAGCAGTCCATAGAGGGTTTCGACTTACATAGCCGCTGGCTCCGAGTTTTACTTTATGGCAGCAGCTGCTGCTGCCAGAACAAAGCGACTTTTGTATCGCTCAGAGACAGAGAAACGTGGCATTGCGAACATATGCGACACCAATGCGCTTGGGGCTATTCGTTTTTTTTTTATTTTGTCACAAACCTTAAAATGAATGTCATATGTGTCATCAAAATAAAAATATCCTATGTATATGTATACTTTAAGTAAGCCATTTCAAGCTGAGCCGAAGCAAAGAAAAGCTCTTAACTCGATGGTGAAAATATTTGATTAAAATGCTGTTCAGAAATCTATTAACGCACCAAATGGAGGAAACACTCTAATACTTCCTTGCAAGTCAAGTGAAAAATTCTGTTGCCTGCTTTCAGGCGCCGCTTTAAAAATAACATTACGTTTACGCGCCGTTTGGCGAATGGCCTCATAAGATTTGATTAAATAATTAATAGCATTTAATGGCTCGATGTCAGCGCAACAAGTATTAAATGGAAGTGTGCCGTTAGCTTAAGAAAGAAAAGTAAAAGTCGAAAAGGCTTTGTAAATTAATTTTAAGAAACTCGTGCGTGTGTCGGTTAATTTTATTTAATTGCCATTTTACAGCTAGCGTATTGCGTGCTTGCAATTAATTAGCGCAAACCCAAATGTGGAATGTGGAATGTGAAATGTGGCGCCATTCGGTTGGCACACCCCTCAATGCAACATTGTTGTTGTTGCTGTGCTCGATTATGCTGCAGCAATCAGTTCTTTTTTTATCTGTTGCAACGAGTGCAGCGCAGGTGAAGGCCGCAGTTCAACAGTTCAGCGGTAAATGCCAAAATGCACACACATTCGCGTAACACATTTAAATGACCTCGCATAAAGCGACAGCTGCAGGGGAAGCGGGAATGGGGTTGGGGTTGGGATTGGGGTTGGGGTTGGGGTTGGGGAAGTGGAGTGCCAGATCTAGTTGGCGTCCAGACAAAAACGCTTAGCATTACGCACTATAACGTGCTGCATACACCCACCCACACACACACACACACGCACACACGCACACAAATGGGTGCTACTCTTCTTCTTCTGTCGAACGTCTGTTAAATACGCTGTTAGCAGCGCAGCAGCTGCGACGCCTACTGCTGCTGCTGCTACTGCTACTTCATTCACTTTCTCGCTCGCGCTCTCTTGCTCTCTCTCTTTAACTGTTTGCTGTCGCTCTTTGTTGTCCGGGCACGTGTTCGCGCTGTCTTTGCTTTGTGCCTGCTATTCGCTGCGTGAGAGCGGGCGGCTGCTGCAGCGTTGCCAGAGTGTGCAAAAACACACAGGAATTTCGCTGGGTGTGGAGCGTTTACGCTTTCCCCCTCATGTTGCCCCATTGCGTGTGCTTTTCATTGTTGTAGTCGTCGTGCAGTGTGAGTACTTGAGAGCTTTTTGTGTAGAATTTTTGCGCGTACACTTTGCCAGGCTATGCAATAGATGGCGCTAGCATTGAACGCAAATAAATATTTGTTAATAAACTAAAAATTGTTAACCTTTTAATCCTAAAAGATTGTTTAAACTTGGCTTGGACCATTGAATTTATTAACGTCGAAATTACAGCTTCCTTTTTTAAATACCATAAATTAAGTATTACAAATTAATAATTAAATTAAAGGCTCAACCAAAGAATACAATAAAAACACAAACTCGTAAAACCCTAAATTATTTTTAGTGATATCTGCTTTAATTTTTGTTATTGAATTTTAGTTATTAGCAAATAAGATAAGAAAAAAATAAACTTTAATCTTATTTTTATTTCATTTTAATCATAAAATTTTAATATTTATATAAAACACTATAACACATTCTTTATTTTTAATTGTTAGGTTAATAAAAAAAAAAGATTTTTGTTATTCAGAAATAAAAAAGATTATTAAAAAGTACAAAAATTTATATAAATTTAAGGCTTTAGAATATTATTGTACAACATAAGTTGCCAATACTATTCAAATTAAAAACAATATGTTCTGTTAATTATTGAAATTGAAAGCGTTTAATATAATATATCTTATATCTTAGGCATTTTCCTATTTGAGCTGTCAAGGAAGCTACTAAACTGCCAACTTGTGCATAAAGTATTTTCAATAATAAAACAAAATAATCAGGCAATTATGGCATAAACATGTCAATAATAATGATACCACCACAAACAACAACAACAACAGCAACGACAATAATAATAAAAGCAGTCGAAGTAGAAATAGGCCGCAATCAAAGCTGTGGCTGAGTCGCAAGACGCAGGCATCCTTTGCCAGGACTCGGCTATCATTGTCATCAGCAAGAAGGCAAGCAGATAGCAATAATGTTGTTGATGTGGCTCGTGTTGCTGTTGTTATTATTATTGTTGTTGTTGTTGTTGTTGTTGTTGGTGCTGGCATGCTAACAGGCTCGTAACGGCAAAGGACGATTAAGATGCAAAGTGTATATTAGTATGTTAACACTCGGCACTCAACGCACAGTTCGCCGAGCCATTGTCAATGGCAGCCAGTTACACTTGACTTGACTTGACTTGACTTGATTCGACTCAAGGCAGCTGCCGCTGTCCTGCGTGTCCTGTATATCCTGCCTATTGGCCCGCCTCCCTATCTGCTTGAGTGGCCATCCAGCTGTGTGTCTCTGTGTGTGTGTGTGTGTGTCTGCTCCTCTGTGTTTGGCATTTGAAATGGAATTCAGGCGTAACTCTAGCCGCTGGCCAGCGGCAAACGAACAAGATGAAGGGCACAATCTGCCCTTTCGCTTCGTCTATGGCATTGATTTATTGGTCCCTCACACAGCTCTTGTACATTGTTTTGGCCCAACTTTGCTTTGCTTTCCTTTGCGTTGAGTTCAGCTGCTGGCCCTCTACCTAAATGCCCGCTGGGTTGTTTGGCTTTGGCATTATGACATTTATCGTTGTTTACATTTGTCATTTGTCTGAATTGCATTGCAATATGTTTGTGTGTGTGTGTGTTGTGTGTTGTATGTTGTGCTGTACTCCATTAAATAAATAACATTCCATTTATATTTATTATGCGGTGCAGGCAACAAAATGTGATAAGCTACATTTAGCTAGGTGCCACGTTGCGTATACGCAATTTCGATGGCTTTTTGCGGTCTCCGTGGCAGCAATTAATGTAATATTTGCATGCGTGTAGCGCCACCTGTTGCTCAGTGACAGTAACGGAAGACCATGTGGCTCTATGTTTGTGTTGATGTATGTATGTATATGTGTGAGTGTGTGGTATGCCTTTTAAATTTAATTAGAGTCTTAAATGATTTGCGGTCGTCTCTGCGGCTGGCACATTGTCTGCCGCTCCACATGACGCTGAAATAAATGTCGAGATGCGGTAATAAATATGACAGCCTCTGCTGTTAATTAGACTAGCAGCTTGTTAACAATGTTTTATTGTTGTTTTTGTTGTTGTTGTTGTTGTTGTTGCTATTCTTCTTCACAGTTGTGTAAATCACATTTAAGTGGACTGAGAATCAGAACAAATTGTTTAGTTGCATGCTTAAAGAGTGTGTTAATATTTGAAGTACTTTTGTTATTAAAATTTTATAACTAATTTCCAATAATAATATTTTATAATCTTTTTTCGAATTTAAGTGTTATGTAGCAGTAGATATTGTACATATTTAATTATCGGTTTGCTCCAACTTTTTTAATTTTGTGCTGAATAATTAAAACAAAAATTTTAGTTCAAAAATGTTCATGAGCTCTACAAAAAACTTTTTAACAAATGTTAAAATGAGTTTTTCACATTGTGGAAATACAATCAAGCTTAAGTTAAGTGACAAAAACGCTCCTTTTTTTCGAATTATTATTATAATTGTTTTCTCAACTTAAACTATATATTATATATTTTCATACAATTATAATTTATAGAATGTTAACTCTCTATGTGTACTCATTTAAATAATTTTTAATTTATTGTTTTTTTTTTCTTTGCGTACAACTTTTCAATTATTCTACTTCATTGATTACGTAATATTCAAAAGAATTTTGTGAAAGTGTTTTTTTTTTTCAAAACATTTAAAGTTATTTTTATAATTTTAAAATGAAATTTTGTTCATTTTTCTTACGCATTTCTTTACATTCACTCTTTTGTTCTATTTTGCAGTCAAAGTAATTAAAAGTAAGTCGCGCTCTTCCATTGTCAATTTATTCATTGTAATTTGAATTTTAAAGCAATTGAAATAGAACAATAATTGCGTTTTGTTCTCCAACTCTGTGAAATTTCAATTTCAATTAACAGTGCATTTTGTTAACTTAACAGCGTGTTAACAGAGCCGTCGTAACAGAGCGAGCTTTTTCTCTCTCTTTGCCGGCCAAGAAAAGCTCTCAATTTAGCGCATTTCTCTGTGTGTGTCACTTGTTCCGTTACGTTACGCATACGCCGCGTGTTACATTCGCTCGGCTCCTGTGTTAACAGTTCGGGCTTTAAACGGAAGCCTGAACAACGGCTGCGACATCGTGTTTCAGTTTGCTTTTATACTTCGCACATGAAACATGTGATTTTCACTCGTACTGTGCAGCCGCCTGTTCAAGCAATTTCCTTCAAACGATTTCCCGAGCACACACACAGCGCTTCGAATCGTGTGTGTGCGTGCGTGCGTGCGTGAGTGTGTGTGTGCGTGCATTCGTTCGTTAGTTCGTGTCTCGTGCGTGTACGTGATTCTGTAATTCGTGTTTGCTGACATTCTTTGCCCAGCGGATTTAATTCTCCTGCAGTTAATTACAAGACTAGTTCAATTATAAATTGTTGTTTGCTTAAAATATAAATATTAACATAAATTAATTTAAATTAAAATTCAATTAATTAATAAAAATTAAAAAATATATTGCCGCTGCACAACTTCCAGCGTATTTATAAGAAACATTTCCAAATTACTTTTTCACACACAATTCGCTCAACTTGTTCTAAAATAAATGCTGGCAACACTTCCCATAAATCTTTCGAATTACAAGTGTATTATTAACGAACACAAATTAAACGAAAATAGAGACACAAATGATAAAAAATGCGTGCGTGTGTGTGTGTGTGTGCACTGCATATAAATCAATGAAAGCAAACTCGTAGCTGTCTGGCTTAAATATTTAATTTGGTCTTAGCCTGGCTTAAACATATAAGTGGCAATAACATTTTTTTTCCACTGTCACCTCGCGCGTGCTCATTCCCCCCTGCTCTGGCTCTCTCCCTCGCACGGAAATGAATAAATAAGCGAACTACGAACAGGTCGAACATAGATCTTCCCGCTGCGACCAGCTTTGAAGCCAGGTTAAGGCTGTAGCATTTCTTATTTATGTGCCGAATTGCTTGCTGGCTGCTGCGTGAAGCCTACCGCAATCGGAATTCGTTTGCCGCAGTGCGAAAAGTGGGTTCAAAGTTCAGCCTGACTGCATGTAACAATTTATTACAAGCTGCTGTTAACCTTTATAATGTCTTAGCCGCATCGCCATCGCCATCGCCATCGCATTCACATTCGCAGTCGCCGTTAACGTCGCAGTCGCGCTCGCGCAATCCTTCGTTCGAGTTCTGTGTTCCGTGTCCTGTGGGCATCGTTTGCCACACACACACACACACACACACACACACACAAACACAAAATATAACGGGCAACAAATAAACACAAAAATACAAAAAACGAATAGAAATGCAAAGAAATTCTCAACTTGAAGCTCATAAAAGCCAACAACACAGAAGCTCACACACACTCACTCACTAACTCACACACACACACACACATCCAAACGCAACGCAAACCTATGGTATGTATTTTTGACTCTTTCTGGTTAGGTGTTGCCAGTTCTTCGACGACTCAATTGTGCACTCGACCATGAATCCGCATCCGGCGACGCATCCGCATCCGCATCCGCATCCGCAATCGCATCCAGCACAGCCCGAAGATAACGAAAAAATGAAACAAATTGTAGAAAATTGTGCATTTTTTTCTCTGTGGCATTTGTTTTACTTTTATTATTTTCGATATCGTTTTTTTTTTTTTTGGGGTGAAGCAAATTGTTTGCTTACGTGCGTGAATTTTATATCAATAAAGGTTAAACTTTTCACATATGTGTGGATCAATATGTGTGTGTGTGCGTTACTGTGTGTGTGTGTGTTTGGTATTTATTTTGGTTTCAAATTCGTTTGGTCTGTTTTTGGTTCACCAATGCACAAATGTCTTAAACGTGCTCGAGTGTTGATTAAACCATACAATAGGCTTACCATTCGATAATATTATTATTTAAATTATTGCTAATATTTACTCGATTATTAGTTATTATTTGTTTGAAATCTCATATTTTTTCCTCTCTTAATTTATCATAAATAATCTATTTACTTTTGGCAGCGAACATCGCAATGCACTCAACGCCACTCGAGTTTTCAATTTGTGTAAATTTGTACGAAGTGCTAATGACAGTCGATGCAAATTGTTTTTGTGGTCACAATTTTGGCCTAAATATCGATTTGCCACTTAACATGAATTCTGTGTTAAGTGTTTGCACAGCCAGCTTATAAATATTACACGACCCTCTATAAATAAGAGTCTAACAATTCTATTACTAAAAATACATAATTGTGTGATTATCGCAGTTGCCTCTGCATTAAATTCAGAATTATGTGAGAAATGTTTTGCTTTGGAAAATATTTCGAACATTTGACTTTTAGCATTAGCATTTAGCATTTAGCATTTAGCATTTAATTCCTTCTTGAACTACATTCCTATACATCTCACTCACATTCTCTCTAGTTTTTGATTGTTTGTTGTTCTCAAACATTTCAATTGAGAAATTCTGAATGCATTTCCTTGCTTTCCATTTATATTTATTTGCTCTCAACATTCTTACATATTTAGCTGACGGAGTGTAAATGTCAAATCTCATTCTCTACCATTTCAGTTGAGAAATGTTTAAAGCATTTTCCTGTTGTCGATATATATTTTTTGTTATTCCTTAACAGTCTTATATATATATATATTTTTTAAGAGTGTGAATGTTATAACTCAATAAAAAAATTGTCTAAATAGAATTTCTCTTTTTTCTTGTTAATTTTCTCAAAAAATTTTGTTGGGAAATAGAACAAATGGCTGTGATAAAGGGTATTTATTATTTAGACAGTTATAGACAGTATAGAAAGGTAGAGAATTGCTATCTGCTGCCGTAGCTTACACTTAAGAATGGTTTTAAAAGTAAGCATGTGATAAATCTGTTTCCCTTGGGAGTTTTTATTTGCAGACTTCTTTTGTTGTTCAACTCGAGTAAGGTATGTTCTATATTTATAGTTGTTTTCCCCATTCCCCTCGCTAGTTTCCTTTAAATGAACTAAATTTGATGCACAAAACGAAGGTGACAAAAATTCCCTCACCTACAAAGTCAGTTTCTGTTACCTGCTGTGTGTTGTGCTTGCCGGTGAGTTGCATTTGTGTGTGCGTGTGTGTGTGTGTCATTAAATGTGCAGGAGTTGCTCAATTATAGGTGGGCGTGGCACTGGTTTGTAGACAGCCAACACAGCCGCAGAGCCGTAAACAAATGCTTAACTCATCTGAGAGTTGGAAATTTGCAACTGTGGTTTTCTCTCTCGGCTGCTGCTGCAGACATTGCAGTTGACATAATGTGCTGTGTGCATTAAATGCGCTTGAAATGTTGCACAAACTGGCATTTGCAACTGCTTCGTACAACGACACCATCTAAATGACACTTGCCGGACGCTGGCGTCAGCCAAACGCCGGAAGCCTTGTTGCCCTGGTCCGGCTCCGGCTCCGGCTCCGACTCTGACTCCGACTCCGGCTCTGGCTCTGGCTTTAGCATTGTCCGACTCGGGTCTGTGCTCGGACTCTGGACTTTCAGCCGCAGTAACTGCCAAAGCGCTTTTGTGAATTATGTCGTTTGGGTTCAGCTCGAGTGAGTTTCTAATGCAAAATAACAACAAATTGTGCCACAACATTTTCCTCGCCCCCCCACCCTCCATTGTTCGTTTGTTCTGCTGCTTCTGCTTCTGCTCAGACAAGCTCCGGATTTTGCTGCGCCGGAAACAACAAAAACCGCTGGCATTCACGTAACTGGCAGCTCGCCTGGGCTGGTCTTAGCCTTTGCCTTTGCCTTTGCTTTTGCCCTGCCTTGTTGGCCATAATTAGCGTCGCATGTTGCGCCTTTAATTAAATATTTATCTAAACACATGCGAGCTTCTTCATCTTCATATATATATACGTATATATATATATTTTTTTTTTTGTCAAGTAGCACTTTAAATTCATGCTCCTTTTAATGCTAAAACGCACGGTGCGTATACGCAATTTCTGCTTAATTTCACCGCCCAATCTGTTGTTAATTAGCAACTTAATGTCACGACAGGCGGCATTACAAATTTAACATGCACCTGTATAGCACATTCTGCTTATCGCGAAAAAGATTTCCCTGTAGATGAGATGAGATACAGATTAGAGTTTGCATAGAATGGAAATGAGGTTGGGATTGCTTTGTGGCTCTGTTGCAGGCTAATGGCATGGGAAAGTATGTTAATTTAACAGAATACATTAATAATTATATTCTTTCGCTTAAGCATATAAGAATTAGCTTAAACTAGATTTAGAAGTGGAATTAGAACCATGTTTGCGACTGATAAAAGATTTTTTATTTGTTGCTTGTGTATGATATGATAGTTGAGTTCTGCAGCATAAATGATGGCTTCATTTCATATAATATAGTTATTATTAGTTATCATATAATATAGTTATGACCTAGCTAGAAGCAGATATTTAAATAATTTAATTAATTTTCGACCGAACAAGATTTTCTCATTTATTTTGTATAAAAAAAATGGCTTGAGAAAAATAGAAAAAATATCTTATGCTTCGGGAATTTAAAGATCTTTAGCTTAAAAGCTTTTCTGCAGAAAAAATGATAAAATCTTAAGATCTATTTAAAAAATTTAAATTTCATTAAGTGCAGTTTTCATTTAGAATTTACAGTTAAGCTATTCGTTCTACAGCAAGTAAATATTGCATTGCTGATCTAATTTTTCCGCTTTAAGGTAATTTCTGTCCTTAGTTGTTGGATTTTTATCGGCTAATGCCGCAAAGTGTTTGCATAAAGTGCTGCAAATGGCTTTTAAAATATGCTTTTAATTCAATTCTAACGATTGCCAGATAAGCCTTTAAAAGAGCCGTCAAACCTTTTACTGCCGTTCAGTTCGACGCATGCAGCATTTGAGAATTTTAATGGCTGCTAGGAAACTGCTGCTGCACCTAGTGCTGCTGCTTGCCACCGTTTGTGGCAGCTGGCCGGAATCTAAAATAGAAGCTGAGAGGCAAACAGATGTGCTCTATAATTTGGTGGCAAAGGCGCATGAGGAGCGACCAATTGGGTTGTTGTTGCTGATGCAGCGAGGCCGACACAATAATTTGGATGCTTTGCAACACTGGCAGTCGGACGAGTGGCCTGTGTTGCGCACCGATGAACGAAACGTGATCAGTGTTAGAAATTACACTCGTGAAGCCTTAGCCTTAATTTGCCTGCGAGAGCTCAGCGATTCGATTTTATTGAACACGTTGGCTTTCAACTTTGAGAGTATGCGAGAATCGCGAATTATAATCTGGTTGCAATTGCAGTTGCATTCACCTTCAAATGACATTCAAGAATTTCTAGATACAATTGCTCGCCAGGCGATGTTGCACCTCTTCTATAATATAATCGTATTGTTGCCGATTGCTGGCGAAGAATTTGCCGCGCTTCGCATGAAACCATTTCCTGTGCCCAGCTACGAGCCGCTGCAGCTGCAGCTGCTTAACAACACTGATAACATCTTTGCAGAGCACTGGCGCAATTTTCAGGGCAAAACGGCTGTGATGATCGCCTCGCTGGTGCCGCCGAACAGCTTCATAAGTCGACATCCCACAACTGGAAGGGAATACTACAATGGGTTCTGTTTCAATCTGATGCACAGTTTTGCCAAGCATCGAAACATAAGTCTACGAAATTTGATTCCTCTGAACGAATCAGACACTCTCTTATATACGCCAGAGATAATGGCCTTGATCAATAGCGGTCAGCTGGACATTGTGGCCAACATTCAGCCGTATGCGCAGAGCAACAAATTCGAGGGCACGGAAAACACAGCTACATTGGACATGGTCAACCTTTTCATGGTCGTACCTTGTGGCAAGGAGTTGAGCATTGAGGAGATCTATTGGAGCATGTTTCCTTTAAATATCTTGATTGGGCTGCTGGCCTTGTACTTCATCTTTGGCCTGTTCGACACGCTAGTCAGTTATGGCCAGGTGCAAGGAGTTTACAGTTTCAAGCTGTCGCAGTTGTGGTTAAATTTGAATGTGTTGCGCTTAATGCTGAGTCAAGCTCTGCCGATTGGACAATGCATCAGCGCCTCTTCACGGCAGCTGCTTTGGCACTTGTCCTTCTTCGGAGTCCTTTGCTCCTGTGCGTTTAATGCCCGTTTGAGCACCTTGTTGACCAGACATCCACACCAAATGCACATCCAGAGCTATGCGCAGCTGACCGAGAGTCGGCTGCCGGTTGTCTTTGATTGGAAAACACGTCTGCTCATGGAGGCGGACTACGATGCCGATTTCTTTACGAAGAATGTGCCCAATGCTTTCTGCGTGAGCTCCAAGGAGCAAGCCGAATTGCTACTTACCCTTAACACCAGCTACGCCTATCAGACCTACACGTGGCTCTGGAATGCTTTGGATACGTACCAGAGAAACTATAAACGCCCGGTCCTGTGCAAGTCGAAAGCCATGCACATGGCCAAAGAGTTTCCCGTGAATACAGTTCTCCGTAGGAATTCCATCTACGGCGTGGCCCTTGACGAATTCATTTTGAATGCCCAGAGCTTTGGCATTGACAAGCGGCTGAAAGGTCAAGCCTATTACGATATGCTCCGGGTGAAGGCTCCATCGGTGGTGAATACATCGGCAATGGGACAGACAGCTGCTCCTCTCCACTGCGGCGACTTGAGCTTGTTGTGGAAATCGTTTCTGATTGGACACACAATTGGAACATTCGTTTTTATCGTTGAATTAAGTGTGGGCCATTGGCAGAAATAATTGGAAAACAATTGGTCTGGGTAATCTATCTGATTAATATGTATTTATTATATATCTATAAATAAACATTGCGTTGATTGAATTGGAGCACGCGAAATCCATTCTGCTGGGAAACTTAATAAAATGTAAATGGTTTCGAATGCTTCTAGATGAAGTGTTTATGCAAAGCTAAAGAATTAGAGGATGGAAAGGGAAGGGAATGGAAGAGAGAGGTAGATGAGCAAGGGGTTATAGGCTGGAGGGGGAGAGAGCGAGAGTTATACATAGTAGGAAAGACACAGATAGTGGGGGCTGTAAACGGGGGAGAGAGAGAGATGGAGAGAGTGATAAAGTGGGAGGAGAAGAGAGAGATAGAGAGAGGAAGAGAGAGTAATAAAGAAAGAGAGGGAGAGTGTGATAAAGAGAGTGGGGACAGAGAGAGTGATAGAGAGAGTGGGGACGGAGGGAATGATAAAGAGAGAGGGAGAGAGAGAGAGAGAGAGAGAGAGAGATAAAGATGGAGGGGGAGAGTAAGTGATAAAGAGAGAGATGGAGAGAGAGTGATAAAAAGAGAGAGAGATAAAGAGAGAGGGGGAGAGAGAGAAACAAAGAGAGAGAGAGAGTGATAAAGAGGGAGGGGGAGAGAAAGTGATAAAGAGAGAGAAAGAGTGATAAAGAGGGAGGGGGAGAGAGAGTGACAAAGAGAAAGGGGGAGAGAGAGGGTGATAAAGAGACGGGCGAAAGAGGGAGAGAGAGAGAGAGAGAGAGAGAGAGTAATAAAGAAAGAGGGGGAGAGAAAAAGAGTGTTAAAGAGTGGGGAGTGAGAGAGAATGATGAAGAGGGGAGAGAAAAAGAGAGCGATAATGAGACAGAGAGAGAGAGAGTAATAAGATGAGAAAGGGAGAGAGTGATAAAGAGAGAGAGAGAGAGAGAGTACGTATTATTTATAAAACGATATATTTATTAGAGTATATGAATACCGATGATAAAGAAAAAAATAAAAGAAAGAGTACAACACAATGAGTCATCAAAATTAAGAAAACTAAAGATCCCAGATGGTATAAAAATGCTGCACACAGATAAACGATTGTGAATGTGACATGAAAGAGAAACAATACAAATATGCGATTAAAACGAATTCATAAAAAAAGAGAGAAGAACATTTGCAAACGACTTCTAAGCGGTTTATGTATCCGGGGAGAAGGGCGAATAGCCGTAATAGGTAAATAAACGTTAGGTTTGAGTCTGTTGAAGTTCTGAAATAATAATTGAGGGAGAGCATTTAAAATGGCGAATCGTGTGTGTTTGGCATACACCGAAGCTATTAAAATTTCATCTGGAATGCACAATAAAACGCTATCAGGAGTGCAGATAAAGGACATAAAACCCAAATGACATACATATATGACGATAGCGGCAGGTATTTATGACAGTCCTCGACACAACATAATGAAAAGCTGGCTCCCAAATGCTTCTGTGACACAGTTAAACAAAACATAAACAGACACAATAAGACAGACAAACTTTGGGTCAATAATTGAGGCAGAGCATTAATCAGACCAATGGGAATGACAACACTCTGACAGCCGAGAACACACACAGCACAAAACACAGGTACTCAGGTACACAGGTACACTGTCTACATGAGGCAAGGACCTTGATAACCGAAAACTGGACAAAGTACAAGGTACTTAATTATTGCATAATAAATCAGGCAATTTATACGATATTGATGAGCCGTATATATATTATAGCAATTAGGCAGCGGCTGGGTATCATATGAATATGTTAGTCAAATAAAGCCAAAGCATAGGGGATGGGGGTGTGGGGGGAGTCGAAATCAATCGATTGACGTCAGGTAACAAAAGCGGTTCAGAACCGCCAACAACAACAACAACAGCACATAAATAAAAAAAAAACCCACCAAACACACACACACATACATGCACAGCTACACTCAGCTATGCTCGTTATGTATAAACATGCATGACTGCTCAGCACACACTCCGACACACACCCACACATTCAAACTCTATGGCTTAGACGTCATGTGCCTTATGAAATTAACTGAGCTGCCAGTTGGGCTTTGTGTTCCCCTTTTTATTTTTTTTAACAGCCCGTTACGCCCTCATATGCTAGTATATCACACCCCGTGACAAAGGAAAAAAATAAACGAAACTAAATGTGGGCGTGGCACTTTCACCTTGACAAGCCTTAAAGCCCTTTTTTATGCGCCCGCATTTACAGCTGAAATTTCATTTTGCAGCTGATTTCGCATCGCTGCGCTTTCACGTTTATCATTTAATTAAAGCTTACAACAGAATATAAAAACATTTATGTTATACCATATGAATTCCTATGTGTATACACACACATACATATGTACATATGTGTGACTGTCACAGTTTTGTGGTAAATAATTTATATTTGCATTTCCTGTTGAACTTTTTACTCTCGTACTTGATTATTGTTCCGAGCTATTTGCATTTGTCAAATTGTTTGCTGATTGCCCTGGTGACTGCTTCTTGTGTGTGTGTGTGTGTGTGTGTGTGTGTGCTTTGAATATAATTGAAATATTTTCTGATTCGACTGTTTCAAATGAGAGCCGCATGTCACACTCCTCTCTACAAATGATCCGCTTGCATGACACACACAATTTTCATTTTCATTTTCATTGCAAGCTAAAATGATTAGCAAGGGATTTTTATTCAACCTAACTTAGCTTTTAAATTTCCAGCACACAAACACAATTTTTAATATATGATATATAATGCAAATGCAAATACAAATTTGAAACGATTTGCAGCTTATGAAATCATTAATGCAAATGCAATCAAAAATGATTAATTTGTTTAATTTTATAAATTTGTCATTTAGTTTTTAAATATTTTATGAGATATTTGCTAAAAGCCGCAGGATAAATTGTTGATGTTAACTAAAATTTATTTCAATTTAATTAGCTAAAATAAATGTTGAACGTCTTTGTTTAAAATGTTTAAATTGTGGAAATTGTAGTATTACATATGATAAATTTACTTTCTGCACACAATTTCTTTAATCTCCTTAACATATACATATGTATATTTTAAATACTTATTAAAATGTTGATTAGCAGAAAGTAATTCTTCGCATATTCATGCGTTTAATCAAGAGAAATGCAGAGCTCAATCATAAATAATTGTAATTTTGATTATCATTACTGAGCAAGCAATAAAATATAATTAATTTACAGCTGCCAATGAAGCATTTTCGCAAATTGTACGAAATTCATTCAAAAGCAAACAAAATTAATTCACTTTGCATAAATTTACGTGCAAATATTGATTGCATTCAATTATATGGTAAATATTTTGGAATTTGTGCGTTCCATTTGGACTGAGAGTGCGCAATTAAATAGAAGATAATTAAATTAATTTACAGTGACCACAAAAACTATGCCAACAGCTGCACAATAAACAATACATATCTACGTATTTATGTATGTATGTAGGCACATTTATGTATTTTATGGCAGAATTCGGGCTTGGAGCCACAGAAACTAATAAAGTTATTTAGTCAGTGTGGCAAAGAAGACTTGACCGCATTAAAGCTTCCCAAATGACCCCTGACCCCACCTTCTGAAAAACCCATTTTATACAAAATGTGGCAAAAGTCATTTAAATATATATACATATGTATATATATGTAGATGTATGTATGTTTCGAAATGTAAAAAAGCAACTCGAGGCAGTTACAACTGAGTGTGAAAAGCACCTCAGGCAGCAGTGTTCCTCTATTTTTCTCTCCCTCTCGCTCGTATTGCTTCTCTGTCTCACTCGCTGTGTTTGTTTTATTCTCCTGTAAAAAGTTCACTTTGAGTTCACACAGCTTAGGTCAAATATTTGCCTCGTAAAAGTCGTTGCAGAGGCAGCTGCAAAACGAAAAAAAAAAAAAAAAAAAAAACGATGCAAGTAAGCCAAGTAGAATATTAAGACTTAACAGCGTAAAAGCCAATTGCAGCAGCCATAAAAAGAACTGCAATTGAGATTTGTGAAGCGCAATATAAGGCAAAAAATACAAATAGAGTATAAGTCCTTCGTAGTGCAGACATTTAAAGTCTTTGCTCAATGAAATTATGGCACATTTTATTGACTGTAAAGTTTCTTATTTCCGTTTCCACTTTAACGCACACTTGAAATTTTCTTCTTTTATTATTAATTTTCGGTCGGCATCATTTATCAACTTATCAGCCAAGTTCACAAGTTGCGACAGCGTCTTAAATGCACTCTTTACGATAAAGTCAATTATCGAGGAAAAGTCAAGAACTGTTGAAGAAAAATGAGAAAATGTTCTGTAAACATCTTGGCGAATACTTAAGATTCTTTTTATCTGATGGCTGTTTAAATGATTTGCCAATCGCATCTAAGAAAAACTTTGACAGACTGTAAATATTTTCACTTGTTTACCTTCTTTTTATAAAATAAAGTTTTTTTGTTTGTTTGCTAAAATATAATAAATACATTTGTATATATTTGGGTATTCAAAATTGTGACAGTTGAGAGTTTCTTAATGATATTATCGTATCAAATTTGATGCTTCAAAAATGATTGGCTTGTTAATATACTTATAAGAAATTACTTGACTTCTGTATATTTGTTGTTGCTTTATTTATTTCCTTTGATATCAAGACTGATTTAACGATTAGTCTGTTTTATATATGTATAAATAAATTTATAAATTCATACCTATATATTTAAAATTATTCTTATTAAAATCCATACAAAAATAGCAGTTAAAACGATTAAAATTTAGCAGATCAGCAATAATAATTCAAATCTCCATCGATTATAAGCAGTGCTATTAGTCATCGAAATATGTATTAAATGTATATACATATATATGTACATAATATCGAAAGGTCAGTTATATTCTATCCCGAATTTGCATATTTGACCAATTTATGTGTCAGCCTCTTTTGGCTGCTGCCAAAGTATAAAAAAAAGGAAAATTCAATTTGCGTTGAAATATTTTGACATTCGGTGCGATAAATCAAGTTGCCAGCCAAAGAGCCAGCTAGTCAGCCCGACCGACTGCAATATAAAATCATAAATATTTGATGACTTGGCAGCGAGCCGAAGCTATGGAGCCGGGTCTAAAACAAAGTGTGGCAGCTGGTAAACTTGGCTAAGTGCATGACAAACGCCGTGCCAAACAGTTTGACAGACAGACAACATGTGCAGGCAGCAGCAACAACTGCAACAGCCTGTCCGTTCCACTGTCCGTACAGTGTGACACATTGCATATATGCTTGGTAAAATACAGGAGAGGGAGAGAGCAATTTGATGGAGTGACAGAGAGACTGTCAACGGAAATTGTGTCTGGGAGTCGATAACAGAAAAACCCTTTACTGAAATATTAAACAAGCTGCTAAAGTGCATGAGCTGAAAAGCTTTTGCAAATTTTGATTTGATTTGGGAAATTTGCCAACACTGAATTTTGGTTTCGTGCATGTGACTGCGGCATAAATGCATTTGCATACAAATTGCGAAAGTTCTTGGCAGTTCGCACATTGACAGCTACGAGTGCCATCGATGCATTCAATTAAATCAACAACAACAAAATGATTTAATTAAAATTTACCACGCTTTTTGGTAGAAAAGTAACCATTGACATACCGTAAATGCAGGACAAGGTTGTAGCGCTCTCCCTCTCTACCTCTCTACCTCTCTCTCTCACTCTTTTCCTTCTTTACTTTTTTTCGCTCTTATTCTCACTCCTTCTCGCTCTCATTGAGTGTTTGGGCTTTCAATTAAAAATGCCATTGATATGCGCTTCAGAATTGCCTGCATAATTTATGCCTGTTGACCTGTACAGGTGGCCTTCACATGAACAATTTAAGAAGGAAACGAATTTATGGTCATATATCATTTTTTCAATATTTGAACTGTTCTGTAGATATTGCTTGCTTTAATGTTGCTTTACTCGAACATTTTATTTAACTTTCTTTTAAAGGTTTTTCTTATTAAACTGTAAAAAGTCCTGCTTTTGCCTACAAACCTCTTTTTTGGAAGTTAATTCCAATATATGTATATTTAAAAATGCCGCTATACAAAAAATATATTATAATATTTTACATTGTAATACGTTAGATAAATATTTAACTTTGTGGGATAAGTTTTAACAATTTTTGTTGCCAACTTGTTTGTTGTTGTTGAGTGACATTTAAATACATCATTAAATGTACTTCAAATATATCATTTTGAAACTTAAACATAATGAAATTTTTTGGTTATTGGAAGTAAATAAGTGAAAGAATTATCACTGCTGAAAGGCAGTCTCTAGTCCTTTGACACACACATTAAGCACATTTCAATACAGATTATTTAATAATGAAATTTCTGAAATGTTGAAAGGAAATTTCACTAATTTGACTTAGCTTGCCACAAAGAAGCTTTAAGTGCTTGCTTTGCCACACAGTTCGTTGGTCAACCTCAACCTCTAGTCTAAGCCACACACATGGCGTATGCTTAATATTTGCAATTTGTGGTGCCGTTCAAAGGCGCTCAACGGAAAGGAGATAAAAAAGGCTTAATTAACCAAGAAGCAATTTTACACGATTGAGCAACAGCTGTACACATGCACACACGCGCACACACAGACGCACACACACATTGCACACAATCGAATACCCACAAATCGAAGCGCTTATAAGAAAAACCCCAAATGCCTTTTTCGTGTAATTTAATAATTAATTTTGCCAATTTGCATTAAGCGAATGCCCGCCCTTTCATAATCCAGGCGGCCAAATGGAAATTTTTGCTGACGTGTTTCGCGGCCCTTTTTTTGTGGCTCGCAGCGTTTAATGATTGTAATGCTTATAAAGGAGGGACGCGAATGAGAAAATGTGTTTCTGTGTGTCAGTTTTGCGTTTGTAGGTGTGTGTGTGACTGTTGTTGATTAAAAACTTTTGTCGATTATTTCCGCAGCGACACGAAATCGATGATAAAAGTAAGCAAACAATCAACTTGCGAACGGACAATGAATAAATGCCATCGTTGTTGTCCGTTGTTTGTCTTCTTGTTGCTGTTGCTCGTGTTGTTTTTGTTGTTGTTGTTGTTGTTGCTTGGCATTTGCTGTGCAAACAGCGCAGCTTGACAACATTGATAAAGAAAACAGCCAGCAGCTGCTATTGCCATTGTCGCCTATATAAAGCGGGAACGCCTTCTTCGTCTTGCCTCAACATGTGCATATTGAAACTGTTTGGCATTGGCTTCAGGTGCAGGGGCGGTGCCTGAAGGGGCGTGGCTCTAGGTGGGGCCAGCCACGCATACAAGCAAAACACATTTGCCTGGCTCACTGCTAGGTAATTCATTTTGGTTGTCCTGCTGCTGTGCTAATAAAACAACTTTAGCTGCTTATGTGTGTGTGTGTGTGTGTTAGCCTGTTGCTCACAATAAAATGCCCAAGTCATGGCTGTTAGTGTTTGCAAATATTGCAAGCTGGCTGCGTTTGCTTTTCCTTTCTGTTCTATTGACAATTGGCGGGCAACTTTTGCTTGACTAAATATAAAACATCTGCCGTGTGTTTAGCCATGTCATACGATATACCCTTTAATGATGACAATGAGTTGCAAAGTGTATCATTATGTGCTGAATTTCTTTGTAGAAAGGAGAATGCAGTCCTTACCCTGTAAACGGAGCAAACTTGAGAAGATAAAGCATACCCTGTAAATGGTGTAATATTGAAATTTACAGATCTTTTAAAATAAGATGTGTGAGAAGATATTCAATAAATTCATAAGTGAAGATATTCCTCTTTTTTTTTTTGTAAGCTTTTATTATTATAATTAAATATTCAATTTATGCTGTAATTATGATCGATAAAATAAAATAAAAAAAATGTTAATACATGAGAATTTCGGCTTTTTCCACATTTTTTGTTTTGAAACTTTTTGTGAATATTTATTGTACATTTATTTTGTTGCTGAAGTGAATAACTTTGAAGAAGCTCTTGAATTATTTGCAACTGGGTTGCAAATGATTATTTAAATAAAATACTCGCCTGTGCAGTTAGCGGAAACTGCGAATTGCTGCTTGACAAAAATCTCTCACACTTTTCCATTCGCTACTCCCGCGTCCTGCATATATTATGTAGATACTTTTGTATCTTGAAGATGAGCTCAGGCAACGTTTGCATGCATAATTTAAGCTCATAATTTTTTTACAGCATACATTGAATTACTTGTACGAGTGTGTGCGTGTTTCCTTCTTTTGCTTGCCCCAAACCTCTCTGCTACTCGTGCAACATATTTAGTTGGCAATTATTCTTGCATAAATTTTTCTAAATTAATTGTGTCATATTGTTAAGATCACATATTGTTGACACCGAGTGCTCGACCCTCCGTATACCCTTGAACTCATTTAACACCGTTTAACCTTCTGCTTATTTTTTTCCTATACGGGATAGGCCGCCACAATACCATATAGTATATATATATTGATCTGAATGATAAGCTCAGTCAATTCGCTTATTAATCTGGATATCTGCGACCATCTCAGCAAGAACAAGACTAGAAACTTGCAATTTTTACTTTAATAGATAAAATGTATACCCTGGAAAATTAATAAATTCTTTGATTTCAAACAGAATTTATTCAAAAACTCGTGTTTCATAATGTAAGGCTGGGAAAGCGAGAAGCGAAAACTAATTCGCTTGCAATTAGAAGTATCTGCCAGACCGTCAAATCGTTTGCCAGGATACACTTAATTGTTTTTTTTTTTTTGGTACCTCTTAGACAGGGCTTACTAGGCCCACACTTTTGTTCTGTCAACATGTTGCTGAGCGCATTTAAGCCGCGATTCTTACACCATTTTCAGCTGCTGGCTGAGTTTCTAATAATGTTTGCTCACGTTTATAAATTAAGCGGCTTAGAGAAAGGTCTCGACGTGGCGAACAATGCGTAACTCACTAATTAAAACGATTAATTGGCATTAAAATATGTCGCCAGCCTGACAGAGTGTGCGTGTGTGTGTTTGTTTGGGTATTAATTTAGCTGAGCTTAAACACGCTTGCCAAACGAATTAAATGACTTGTTGCTGCGTCTAGGTTATAGAAGACGTATTGAAATTAATGGCTCCATTATATGTTTGTTTGCTTTTGTGCTAAAAGCTCGATTACATAAGCTTGGACTTAATATTGAGCTGCTCGTGTGAAACACAGTTTTTTAATAACAGACTTAGCCGGCAATGATGCCAGCTTTACCTTTGTATTTTTTTTACTGGTGATTTATAATGTTAGCTTGACTGTGAAAGCTTTCACTCAGCCTTGTTTTTGATGATAACTCTTTATCAAAGATTTCGTTTCATATGCTCTTAAGCTGTTAAATTTATTTGTTGTTTCATAATTGAATATTTATATATTAACTAATATATGTATAATATATCTATAAAACAAAGCCATAATATTTATATGTATGTATTTTTTTATATAATATATTGGCATATTTTTTAATAATGCAGCCCAACTGTTGAAGCATCTGAGTTAAGCAGTTATAAAGATATTCAATTATGGGTAATCTAAAGCGTCATGTTTAAAGATTTTTCCATACATTTGAGTTGGAGCAGCACATTAAGCACCTGCTTTCTACCTATCTACCTATAATAGACATAAAAAAGTTTGTTTGCTTTTCGGCTGAATTGGCTTTGGCTCTTATTTGTATAATTTAAAGTGACAGCTGCCAGCAAATGAAAATAGAGGATAATACAGAAAAGATAATGAAGATAATAATAAACACAAAAATACAGAAATAAAACAACGAGACAGAAGCATGTGAATGCTTTTAAGTGACAATTAATTGGCGTGCAAAAAAAAATAAAAACAAGTAATAAAAAAATAAGACTTGGCATCTGATGCTGATGGGAGGCAAGCACAAAATTAATATTAATTGTATTCCATCTCACATTTGCTGCTGCCGACACAATTAGGGCCCAGTCCATTTTGGCCAAGATAAGGAGACCAGCTGTGTGAGAGAGACAGAGAGAGGGACAGATAGATAGAGAGAGAGAGAGAGAGAGAGGGAGCGCGTGAGCTGTCGAGTTGCTAATAAATTGAATTTATTACAAACGATATGCGGCTGACATTTCAGACTCCAGAGATTCAATTTGCTTGCCATATTTTGCCAGCTTTTTTTTTTTTTTTTGTTTTATTTTTTGCATTTTATTCGCTTTTATCCTCGCACAACTTTGATTCAATTTATGCATGTGAATAAATTTGTTGTTGTTGGGACCGGCCCCACAAATATTTTCATTAACTCTTTACTTTTGTGCATATATTATAGTACTTCAGTTTGTTTTTATTTTATTTATTTTATTCCTTTGCCTGCAGCCAAATGCAAATTCGTCAAGCAGCTTAAACAAAGTCGTTTTTCGTTTTTTCTAAGCAGTGGCAAAGTTTTTATGCAATTGCGGCATCGAATAAATTGTTTGCAGGGTATATGGTACTTTTTGTGTTTCAATAATTGAAATGTAATTATTTACATAAATTAAACAGATTTAATTCGCGCTTGGAAAAAATTGCGATATATATATTAAAATAAAATTTGTCGAATGTTTTATTTAATTTAATAAAATTTTATTTATTTAATCTCTTATGTGAAACTTTATATAAAGTCAAAAAGCAAAGCGAATTGTGAAGAAAGAGGCTGAAAAGCATTCCTATGATTAATAACAGTTGTGGTAAAATATTTTCTCCTTATCCGCAAACTCTAAATTTAAGTAAATTATTTATTACTTTTTACAACTTTAAGCTTTACAAAACCCGCATTGCTTACCTGCCCACAAATAACTGAGCCGCTGTTTAAGAGTGTTAAAAGGCTCGAACAAATTACCATTGCGTGTTTTTTTCTTTTTTTTTATTTGCAACTGCGATATTCTAACCCAAGGGATTGCACATACAAATTGAAGCTGAGTGTGTGGCATATAAAATGCTTGCTTTAATTTTCGCTTGGTCATAAATTTGTAAATATTTAATCAGTCCGGGGCTGTGTTCCCCCCTTAGTTAAAGTGCTGTCTGGCCTTTAAAAAGGCGGCTGCCTGGCTAGCAGGGCGTATGCGTAATGCACAATTTGCCTGCTGATGTGTGGCAAATGCGTTTATGCTGCTACCTATGGCCAAATCAGCCGTAAAAACCTAGCCTGCAGGCGACATGCACTTGAATTCTAGTCGAAAAATGTTAAGTACTCACACTCACACTCACACTAACACTAACACTAACACTCCTACACATTTGCGCCCTTGTGGCATTAGCTTAGCTGTGTCATAAGTGTGCTGGGACGCACGCTCAAGTGCAGCAGCAGCTAACTTCAACTTTTGCCGCTTAAGTGTGTGCATAGGTGAGTGTGGCAGGCTCTGTGTGTATGTGTGTGTTTAATTTGTGTAAGTACTTGCACACAAACACTCTTTGAGCGCTTGCCTTGCACCGCGAAGACATTCCCTTTGGTAACTAATTGGCGCTGAAACTTTTATTGCGTTTCATGCATACTTTTTAACCTTTTACCATTCCAATGAATCAATGAAAAGTGCAGCATAACTTTATTGCATTCATTGTCCCCGTTGCACCTGCTCTATAAATGGGGCACGTATTGACAAAGGCGATTGCTATGTGCGCAACGATTTTATGATTTAAACTCGCCTTTTAACATTTTACCTGCTTTCTCGTTTTTTCCGTTTTGCAGTCACCCAGTTTTTAGATTGTCGCAATGCTGGCATTCTCTATCCCGCACTCCTTCTGAATGCAAACACATTGCAATTTTTATGCGCGAACCGCCAAATCCCAGTCAGGCATTTGGCTGCTGCTGCTGCTGCTGCTGCTGCTTCTCCTACTGCTGCTCCTACTGGTGCTGCTTCTTGTTTGCTAATTCCCCTCTTCACAATAACTGGAGCTTCTTCTTCCACTTGGTCGTTGATATTCCAATGGCGTTTCAATTTCCGGACAACGTAGAAAAAATAACAGAGGGCAGCAGCAAAAAACTGAGGCAAGCTTTGATTCGATTTGTTTTGCTCTCGAAAGCATGCTACGATTTCTTTCTTCCTCCCTCTTTTTTTCTGAGTGCGTGTGTGTCTGCTTGGCTCTGATATTTGATATGCCATTTTGGACATCTCCTTTCAAACCTCAGTGGGTGCATGTGCCGTTAGTATTTAAATTTAGAATACCCCGCGTGCTTTATAAGTGTATCCTTATATAAATGTCAAATCCGCTTTGGCATTAATAAAAAAAATACTTTCTCGCTGCAGGCAAAATTGGAAACCTAGCAAGAAATGGGTTATATATAGAATAGTTGAAGAGTATTTAGTTACAACCCATTAGGCTAACTAATTGCCATATCAGTGTGTTATTCTTGCTGCCGGCTATATTCTGGCAAGAGCTCGAAAAGTTGAGAGCCTTCCACTTAATATTATTAAACGAAAAATAAAGTGAAGTCAACCGAATTTATGTAAGTGTTGGGAAAGATTTTTAAGCTTAAGTAAATATTTAAGTATTTTATTATATTTATTTTTGTGGCCTGTGAAGATTTTTGATTGGATTAGGACTCAAGCAAACTTCGTTAGGCAGCTTTTGCTGTAGTCTGCCTAAAATATATTTAAAATTTTTCTTTGTCATATTTAGATTGTGTGTCATGTTTACTTGATGTGTGGTTTGCTTAAAGCTCATTCAAGCAAAACAAAATTCCAGCATTTCAAAAAACATATTTTTTATAAAGATATATGAACAGTTATAAATCACGTTTGTTTAAATATGAATTGAATTTCTGAATTAGTAGGAATTTCCCACACTTCTGCTTTAAAACGCACAGTATAATATTTGTGCATTTGAACAAATTATTTCATTGTATAAATTCCTTTTTTTCATATGACTTACACATGAATATTAATTATAATTAGCTGGAAATTTTGTAAACAGTTAAAGCGAAGCCTACTTAATTCCATTCTTCGGGTCGTTCACTTTGTGAATTTTTAAATGCAAAATGTTTTTGAATTTCCAACTAAATTACAAATTCATTTATTCTTAAATTTCAACATTTGTACAAATTCTGTGCGCAGTTAAGCTAAATGTACCGTCGCTCTTTAATTTTATTTCTCTCCAAGGAACATTTAATTTGGCTACACATTTTACCGCATGATTAAGGGTATATTCGATTTGGACTTTGATAGTGAAAAATGTTAAATAAATGATAGTAAAAGGTGTATATGTGCAAGAATGAATTGAGTTTTAAATAATATTAAATGTTAATTTGACTACATATTGTATTACTTTTATATTGTCAACAGAGGTTAAGGTTAGGTTTAACTTCATGCCTTCCCCTTTTTTGCAGATGTTGCTGCATATAAATTTGTGCTCGTTTACGTATTTTATAATATTTTAGTTTCCAACTTGTTTTAAGTGTCTGATATAATGAAAGCTTTATAGTAAAACAAGACATAGAGTTAAACAAATGTATTAGTAAGTCTGGAAGGATAAAGTTGGTCACATTTGGTCAGGATTTTTAAGTCCTGGTAGTTGGTTTTAAGTGCTTTAGTGTCCTGCTCGCAGTTGGTGCGATTCGTTTAACTTAATTCAATGTGGAAATTGAGGCTACAAATAACAGAAATGGAAGTCCTAAGATAAGCCCATTAATCATCTAGCAAGTTGCTTTGGATGCTGTTTGGGGCCCTCCTCGACATTTTGAAGCGCCACACTCGAAGTTCAAGCGCACAAAATTATGAGAAATATGCAAAAAATATATGGAAACAATGGCAGAGGCCACAGGCCAACAGGCGAGGCACTTTTTCAGTGGAAGGGGAAGTGGAAGTGGAAGGAGGAGAATATGAGCAAGTAGTCCATCAGTCAGTGGAGAAATGCAAACTTACAACTTGTGGCTTAGAGCAGGAGACGGACCCACAGATTGGGGCAGAGTCGAAGTGGCATGGACAGAGGCTGTGCAGTGAGTGTCGGCAACGCGTTGCACAATGAAAATGGCGCCACTTACTTTAATTGCTGGCCATGGCAACAAAAGCTGGCCCCACCAGGGGAAAGATGTGCAAGGGGCAGGGGGGTTGGGCGGAACAGCGTTGCACGTCGCTTTGTTGCTTTGTGAAACGCTGACGCGTAGTTCATGTAATTAAAGCGTCGCTTTCAACGCAACAATGCGACTGCAACTGGCGTTAAGTTCAGCAGCAGCACCAAGAAAATTAAATAGGTACAACAAGTTGTAGAGTACGCAATTTATAGATACCCTGTAATTGCTTTTACTTGTCATTTAATTAATTCGTTTGGTTAATTTTAAACTTGCAACAATAGAAGAAAGAGAAGATAACTTATTAGACATCGATTGACACCTTTACTCTGTGATTGCTAATATAGATAAATCTGAAGACTACAGACTACAGAATACTAAATGTGCAAAGGGTATATAAAATATATTCAAAGCAGCAGCAGCAAAAGCCTTTTGTTAAAGCCCCCAAATTCAGGCAGCATCTTGGCCCAAAAATGTGTCAGTAAAACCTTTTTTAAGCTCAGTTGTTATGTTGGCTGCCCCGACATTTCCTCTGTGTGTGTGTGTGTGTGTGTGTGTGTGTGTGTGTGTGTGAAAGTGTATTTTTGGCACTTAATTGAAAGCATTAACTCAAAAGGCGGTAAATTGCGAGCCCTGCTTATGGAATGCACAGCCCCACATTTCGTTTCAAAATAATGTTCCCAGCCACATAATTGCCTATCGCCTTGTTGACCATTGCGAAAACTTGCCAATTTGGCCATTTGGCCTTTTTTCTGGGTGCCTCACTTGAAAAGTGAATATCGCAGCTGGCCGACAGGGACTGAGAGTAGTAGCTGATAAATTTTTAAATAACTTTGTAGTGCAAAAAGTTTTCAGCTGTTGCAACTTTGTGCTTAACACATTTCACCATATAAATTCATTTAGAAACTGTAATTAATATTCAGCAGCGGGCTTCAGCATATCGATTAGCTCAATATTGTTGCGAAAACTTTGACGTTCAAATTGACTTCTCGAGTGGATCCACGTGACGCATGCGTAATGGACGCAACTTTGTATAACAGTAATTAGTTTCGAAAACTAGTGAAAATCTTATGAGAGAGACTTATTCTAGCGAACTTATTCAAGCGAAGCTTAAGCCACGCTTTCTGGTTAATTTCTGGAAAATAACTATATTGGAGAGAGTGTGGAATTATTTCTTAGCTTTTATAATAAATTCATAAATCAATTGCTTGTGAAGTCTTCTCCTATATAATCTGAACCTGAAGCAAGTTAAATGCTTGCTTATGAATAAAATGCCTTTTAAGCACATTTAAGAAATTAATTTAACTTCACCTTAAAACTCTTTACACGGTCTCTTAAAGCTGGCTTAAATGCGTTTTTAAGTACCTAATGTGAAAGCTTATTATTATCTGCTCCTTCTGATGGATTATCTGGCGAGTCTGTTAATTTAACAGTAAAGCCCTTTATAAACCACAAATGCGTTTCGCATGTAATTTATTTTATTTTATTTTATTTTTTTCTCTTTTCGCTTTATCACAGCAACCTACATTTTCATTCAACTTAATGTCCTGCTCTTCGGTTTTCTCTCTCTCTCTCTCAATCTTTTCATTTTTCAGAACTGACATTTCAGAGTCCTTGCAAGCCAAGCAATACAATTTAAGGCCCATCTTTATTTATTTTCACTTCTTCTGGGCGAGCTGCGCTTAACTTTTCATCATCTTCGAAGTGTCGATAAACATGTTTATTTATTTAATTTCTTTTCCATGGGCTAGCAAAACAGACTTCTAAGCAGCATACGTGAGAACTTAATTCCGTATCCGATTTGAATTGAGCCTTTGATCAATGTCTGGGCTTGTGGTTTATTTTTCACACTTCTAACCTTATTACCTCTGCTTCAGTGGCCAACCAAAAATACATTGAAAATTTCAAATTGAGCGGCTAGAGGAAAGTCTTTCGCCTCATTAACAGTTTATTAGACCCAAGGCGTATGCGTAATATTTTGTGCATGCACAGCGAAAGCTGATACAAACGTGTGTATGTGCATGTGAGTGTGCGTGAATTGGAAATTGTTTTGTGAAAATAGCTTAAGTATTTTCTTAGCTTTGATAAGCACTGAGCACCACAACAAATCATTGTCTGTCTAAAATCGAAAAATAAATTGAACTGATTTCTGTGGCTCACTCGCATCGCCTCTGTCTCTCCCTCTCACTCTTACTCTCCCTATATCTCGATTTCTCCATCTCCTTCGCTCTGTGGTTGCTGACTTGTCCCTTGTGGCTTTTTTGCCACATCCGCAGCTTCTGTTTTGTGTGAGTGTGAGTGTGTGTATGTGTGTGTATTTCAGTTGTTTTTCGTGTCGCTTCCTTAAAAATAGCTTTGAACTTTTGGTGCTTGGCTTAAAACCGAAAAAAAAGCGAAACCCAAATGCCAAAATGTTGGACAGTCAGCCAGTCAGTCAGTCAGTCAGTCGATTGGTCGTTTGCTAACTGTGTTTGTTGTCGGCCACACAGCTTGACATTTGTTTTTCTACCCCTGCAGACCAGTTGTTGCCTTTATTGTAGAGTGTGTCAGACACGAGGCATGCTTCACATGGCTTAAGACACAAATTCCTAAAGTATATACACATATATTCATATACAAATACAAGCCAATATTACATACAATATATGTACATATAGATGAGTTGAGTAAATAGAGTTGCATTTTGAATCTACTTTTCAATAACTACAAAATTTATTCCAGAAAAAGAATAAAGAAAATATTTACTATATATAAAAATAATGTATATAAAAAATTCAAGATGTGCTATAAGTCAATAAAAATGAGATCTGAAATTTTATCTAAGAATCTTGAAATCATATAAAAATACTATTTTCAGCAAAGTGTGATAATCTTTAATATTTAAAGTAAAAAAGTAATTCTTTTAACTTATATGTTGAGTGCTTCAATTTGAAAAAAAATTGATTATTTTTATAGAAATATAGTTTTTTGGTAATTTAGTCTCCGCCTTTATATTTTTATATTTAAGAGTTTAAATTGAGTTGCCCTGCTTTTATATACGCTCAACTTTTGTATGTGTGTATGTATAGGTGTGCAGCATATGTATGAAAACAGCTGTTTTCATTGTGTGTGTGTTGCATGTCGGGTTCATAAATTCAATTTCGTAAGTGGATACAAAGCAAACGCTTGTCGCTTTTTGTCACATGCAATGTGCAACGTGCAACTTACAACGTGCAACGTGCAGCAGCGGCAGCATTGCATAGTTGCGACGCACGGCGACCTACTCCTAAACCACTTCCCCGCCCCTTTTCCACATGCCCCACTGTGGCGCCTGCCTTAACTTGTCAACTCTTTATATATATATATATATATATATATATATTGTATATAGTAAGTTTTGCCGCTTTGACTGCTGTCATTCAGAGGGCGAAAAGTTTGGCCAGCTGCAGCTTTCAATTCCGCAGTTTCCGTTTTCCCCTTTGCCGGCTTTCCCCTTTCCCGTTATGCGTTCAGCCATACACGTGACAGCACGTGGCCTTTTTGGTCACTCGGCGGTTATGAGGAATATTTCCCGTGTGTTCCACTTATTGATTTTTTGTTGTTTGTCACCTGAACAGAAACTATTTTTGGATCCGACAGATGCACAAAATTGATTATTAATTAATCAAGTATTGTTTGTTTGTTGTACAGATATACACTTTTTCTAATCAATTTGTGCTTTGAATGGATCTAATCTTTCCCATTTCTTTTATTGCATTCGAACTTATTTTTAACTGACAGTTTGATTGCCAGATTTGGGCCACAACAATATGTCTACTGCAGATAAAGACTAATTATAAACCGAACTAATTGAAAACATTCGGCTAACAAAAGGTTCAAATTAACTTGGTTATTGAGAATGAATTGTTTATGGGATCTCAGCCAGCTTTTTAAAATAATTAACAAGAGAGTCTTTTATCTCGATAAATGAAATAAAATTTATAATCTATAGAAGGGAATAAGCCCTTGGACTTATTTAAAAGTCTTGTGTTACATTGCCCTCTCACTTACTCTTTCTACTACTCGTGCTTCACATTCTACTACTATTTATAATAAAACTCCTATTTTGGCCGCACTTACTATTTATTCTGCTACGAGTATCTGACTATAATTTATAATATTTCTCGCAACGTCTATTCCACAACATATCCACATTCTGCTACTACTATTTCATATTCCACTAGTACTCTTTTTTCAATTAGTTATTCTTCTAAAAAGTAATTGTTTACCAACTACTATCAGATATCATTTTATTTTTTCCAAAAATAAATAAAAACAATTAAACAACCACAAATAAAATTTGAATTTATATATTTGTTTAACATTTTTTTATTTATTAAGCTAATAAGCGAATTTGCCTTTGTTTATTGCTTTGCTTCGGCCCACTTGTCTGCTTTAATTATTTTTACGACCAACTCAAAAGTCTAAATAATTGAATTAGTTCAACTGGATGCCATTTCGGGTGGCAGCTTACAAAATGGCTGCCGGCTGCTCTGTTGCTCGTTGCCCGGTTGCCCGGTTGCACGCACTTCAACCCGAGCTGCTGCTGCAGCAGCATTTATTGCATTTAGAAGTCGCAGCAGGCGTCAATTTGATGCGATGAATGTCCCGTTTTCTTGCACTTTGGGGAACTCACGCGTTGTGCATGGTATTTTTCGCAGCGCTCCATTTTTATGACAATTCTTTCATATTTTTCTTTTTTTTATTGCAATAATTTCATTTACCCGGCAAAAAAAAAAAAGAAGAAATATTTCAAAGTGGTTTTCAGTCTCCGGATGCATTCAAGCGGCACAGTTGAGTCGGATGCTAGAGTATGGCAAACAAAATGAGACAGTTTTTGATTTATTTACAGGACCAACAAAGCAAATAGTGAATTTTTATAAACAATAACAACAGTCCAATTCAAATCAGCTTTAAGAAGAACAACCCAGTATCAAATAATATATAAACACTTATTTAAATACAAACAAAGTGACTAAACATTAATTTAATAAATGTGCTGAATAAATAATATACTATAAATTACAAAACGCCAAAATATATAAATTAAATTTAACCTATTTAAACTGACCAAATATAAATTACATAAATGTGCTGTGTAAAAATTTAAATCGATAACAATTAATTGTAAATAAATGTAGAATTCTGTGTGCTTAACTCAACTGTGGACCAAAACACAAAGCCAACTCCTATTTAAATATCGCTATTTATATACACATATATAAATATAATTGAATGGTATTTTATAAACTCATCTAATAAGTGTAAGACTTGTGCATAAATATATGAAACTAAAATAGACCAATTAACACTAGTAGCTAATTATATATACACATTATTTATTAGTCTTAAATTTAAGTGTACATATGACCAGAAAAATTGGTACACAATTTGGTAAAAGCTTTAACTAGAACTTAAGCCATAAACTAAGCCTCACATTTGGCGTCAATTGTCGAAGGTTTTGTGTAAATATATCTAAAACCAAAAGAAAACAAAATAAAACAAAAAAGAAACAACTGAAAGTGTAATCTCTAGACTGTGCTTAAATAATATTTCCTATAAACAAATCAACTTAAACTGTTAAAGAATTTTTAAAGCATTTAATCTAAACAAAAACGTCGTCAGGTAAAACATAAAAAAAAAATAAATTGTAGCAATAATTTTTGGGAGCTGCTGCTAAACAAATTAATATATTATACATACGTATGTGTGCCTGCATCTGTGTTGTGTTGTTTAGTGTAATTGTTGCTTAAGAAAACTGTGTTGCCTGCAACTCTTCTTCCTTGCTCCCTCTCCCACTCTCTTTGTCTCTGTCTCTGTCTCTGTCTCTGTTTGCTATCTGTTTCACTTGGCTTGCGAATCTACCTGCAACATGAGCAGCAACAACAACAACAACAACAACAGCAATAATAATAATAATAATAATAATAATAATAATAACAATAATAACAACAACAACAATAATGACAGTCCTATAACAATTACACGCAACTACAAGTTAGTTGGTTGGTTTTCACAAGTAAGTTTTCTTCCCCTCCGTCTCTTTTTTTTCTTCATTTTACATTACACATTGCGCAATCCGTATGCACAGTGTAAACTGTCACCATTTGCTCTATCAATGCAAAATCAAATTAAAATGCCAATCTTTTTGATACACACACACATGCACACAAATACTTGCCCACACACACAGCCATTGTTGTCGTTCTTGTGCTTGTTTTTGTTGCTGCTGTGACTTGACTTTCATTCCACATTCTTTCTCCGACTCATCCTCTTACTCAGCATCCTCATCCGCATCGTCTTCGTCATCTTTCTCATACCCATCGGAGCTCAGTCAACAGTTACCTTATTGTAGTCGCTTACCTCTTATAAAATACATATACACATATACACATACACATATATACATATATTTAAGATTCACACATATTTGTGCTTATTCCCATTCTTTGTTCAACTTGAATGTTTTTTTTTTTTTTGTTTTTTCGTTTTGACTTTATTTATTACGTTTTGGCTGCATTGTGTTGGCCCAGCGAAGCGTTTGCCTCAACTCCTTTCACAGTGTGTGTGTGTGCCCCTTAATTAGCTGGCAAGTTGACTTTTACAGTTCTCAAAACTTCACATGGAGTAGCATTTAAACTATCATAGTTAAAACTCTAGAGACCTTTTACATAGACGTAAGTTATTTATGGCGAAAGGAATGTTTGTGGCTTTGGCTTGCACAAATACACAAATTACATACAAAATTTGTTTCATTTAACTGGATATGCATTTAAATGTTGTAACTTATCGAATAGCATAAAACGTATTAAAGAATACAATAATTAGAGCCAGATAAATCAAGGCTGTCAATCGGAAATAAAATGTTCATTGGTTCGAATTAATAATCTGCCTTAGAGTTTAATTTATAAGCTTGGCTTCATATAAAAAGAAATCAATTTTTCCATTTTAGCCTTGGATTGACATATAGAATTAATTATTTAATCTATATATTATTTTCACTTTGTGCTGGTACTTTGTATCCCTTATAGTTTGCTTGTATTAATTATTATATTTAAATTAATAAAAGTCAATCAATTTATGCCTGAAGATTTATTCAATTGTTATTATTATTAATAATAAAGTAATCATAGCTTAAGATGGATTTCAATACCACAATTCAGAAGGATTATCAAAACAATATTCAAACTCAATTCAGGCGGCAATTCAATACGCCGTAAAATGTCAAACTCAGACATATTGAAATTCAAGCAGATCAAAAGCCGCAACACAATGCGAAGAAGTAAATTGTGGCAACCGGTTGAAAAAAGCCAACAACGAGGCTAAAAAGCAAAAGCAAAAGCAAATTTTCAATTTTCAACAGTCATCAATAAAAATGCACCCAAAGCAAAAATAGGGCAAGGAATATGCTAGACTCTCAGATACCCTTTAAATAATTGATTTTTAAATGCTAAATTCTTAGAAACTAAATCAATATTAATATATATATATTTATATATGTATATATACTTATTTTATTCACAAATTTTGTACACCTCAGCAAACAATTTTGAGTTGATGAATTTAAATTTTATTTTTAGATATTTTTTGGGCAATTTTAAGCTGTTTGTTGTACGGAATGTTGCGGGTATTGATTAAAATTTATTGTAGACAATTATTTACTTAACACTTGTGTGCTTGTGAATGTGTGAGTGTGCGTGTTTGAGTGTATATGTGACAACTAAATGAAAAGGAATCGTATCTGTCTGCAACTAAAGTAGGGCCAACAAATTCCTCTGAGCTCCGTGGCATGACGCGCGCGTGTGTGTAGGGGCGTGTGTGTACAGTGTCCGGGACAATCAATACGGATTTTTAATGAAGAAATAAAGTGGCCATTTTCATGTTGTGCTGTGTCGTAAAAATTGTCTACATTTTTTATTGCGCATCTTCATTTTTCGGTTGGGCGGCAAAGGCGCATTTTTACGGCACGCCTCATCATGAGCACAATAAAATGACCTGTGTCCTGTACAAGCACACACACACACACACACCCATACACATATAGTCATTGAACGTGGCCTAAGCGCCTCTGTTGAGCTGGAAAATATGGCCTTTTGTGACCAGCTAACAACAGCAGGAGGCACAATTGGAGCTTGAACAAGTGTTTATTTCGGCATTCTGCTTTATATTCGCATTTGTGTGAGTGTGTGTGTGTGTGTGAGTGTTGGTGTGTGCATGTAGGTGTGTGCTTCAACGCACTCAACCGCATTGTGAGACAAAAGCCACAAGTCTTTGCTTTCGACCAAGTTTTTGTGTCCTAATGATTACAGGGCTCCAATTTTTGCTGGTCTCCCTTTTTTTTTCCTGGCTATTGTTCGATTTGGGCCTGTTGGAATGTTGAAATTGTTGCCATTGTTTGTTTGTTTTGTTTATTTTTTATACCTTTTTTTTTGCAATGGGCGTGAAAACATTTAAGAAATCGGCACGCTGCCAAATAAAACCTGCTGCCAGCGATTGATAAGCGTTGAGTTTTATTTAACTGTTTTGCTAATTTTACACGTGACACTGAAATTTGTCTCGGCTATTATATATAACATTTGCGATCGGTTCTCTCCCTCTCCATTTTCTCCCCGTTTCATTCCATCTTAAATGTTTCATTTTTACTAGAGTTACTCACATTTTTTAGTCTCTGTTTTTAATTTTACTTTCCTACGTAATTCGCTTATTTATGAATTAATAAAAATTGCTTTTAAAGACCCATTTACTCAAGTTCTACACAATAATATTAAAAGCCATATATATTTTATGCCCAAATTAAAAAATTTGTTCACCATTGTACTTTGTGGGGAAATTCGTATTTAATTGTATTACGAAGATATTAATTGCCACGTGTATTCATTACTAATTTGTCCACTCTTGGCTATTTTTATAACCTAATTTAAGAATGTAATTGTATTTTTTTTCCTTACTCCGCTAAATTATTTTATGTTTTAATCGATATACATAGTTGCCTGAATAAGTGGATAACTGGTTGGCATATTTATTTTCCCATAGCTATTTTCTTTCCGTTTCGAAACTGTCTTCCGTTCTTCATTAATTAAACTGTTCATATTTATTTTTTTTTCATATTCATATTTATTTGTTTTTTTTTGTTTTAAATCAGTTGAAAATGTTGCATAATGCGAGAAAATCTAATTAAAACGCAATATATTAGGTGTATGATTGATATATATATATTTCATATTGTACTTCTATTATTAAGTGTTTCTTGAGACATTTCATTCCATTCGAAAATTATTGCATAAAGTAGGAATATAGTCTCTATTTATAAGTCTTTCCCACTCCACCGCTGTTGAGGATGTGAATGACTGAGTTGTACTCATTTCTATTTTTTTAAGGTATGTGTTTATTCCTGACTTCGATTTAGGTTCCGACTGTACTACTACTTCGTCATCGTTTTCGTAAGTAGGTTCTTCAGTTGTCAACTCATTTTCAGTTACCCTTGTGAAGCAGTTGTCGAGGCACTCTTCATACGTGAACCCCTTGGAGCACGTAAAACCCTTTCTGCACCTGCCCCCGTTCACCACCCAGACAGGTTTCAAAGGTGTGCACATTGAGCGTGGAAAGATATTCACAGGCAGGGTGCAATAGTTCACAGGGTTTTTTTTCTTGCAAAGAAGTCCCTGCATTACCACAAAGCTGAAGATCGCAAAAATAATCCAAATTGATCTCATTCTAATAACCGTCTCGTATATACTAAATATCATTTGCAAGCTTGTTTAGTCTTATCGCTGCGAAAGCGTAAAATTGCAATAGCTAACAGTTTAATTTATTAATTTGCCTGTACATACCGTATCGAAAATCTATATATATCTTTAGTCTGACTCAAATCAAAGTTTCAGTTTAAAAGCAAACTTTTTGACTGATTGCTTAAACTCGTTTCACTTGGTTATCTATTAAGCCCTAATTTACATCATTTTGCACACTTAAAATCGTTTAGGTCTGGCCCCACAATATGCGCAATGGAAAACTCAGGGAAATTATAAAGCTATTAAACACTGACAGAGTTTGCCTAATTAACAAAGTGTGCAGAGTGTCTGATGTTCTCAGTGAGCTAATGATGATGCAAAGTGTTTGGTTTTTCGAGTACCCTGTAGCTGACACGATTGGGTAGCTCTGTGCCCAAATAAGATATACCGTTGTCTTAAATTCTAAATTGTATTTCTTCTATTTTGAATGTCGCCATTGAATATATGGCATTTAAGAGGACTTATATTGATATTAAAAAATAATTAATTAAAAATAATTAAATGTTCAAAATTTCAAGTGTGTAGCTGTTGTAGTTTTCGAGATCGACGTGTTTATACAAAAAGTCGACTGACAAATAGGGGTTATTTAGTAACATCAAATTGTCATAACTCGGTTAAATATAGTTTGATTTTAAAAAGTGACACCATTTCGGACTCAGCAAACTCGCTAAAATGAAAAGGAATAATCATATCGAGCTTTTAGAACCAAGCCTATTTGGACAAAATTTGTCAGGGGTACCCTTTGAAAATATTGCAAAAATCCTAAAATTTTAAGTGTTGGTATTTTGAATACCAATCGATACTGCTAGTTAATACGAGCTCAAAAAGGTATAACTTTTCAAAATTGAACATAATTTGACCAAGATACAGCCAAATAAGCTACGAAAATAGTGTATTTAGGGGATTTTTATTGATACTAAGAAAAGTGTGACATCTATTTAAAAATAATCACTTGCCATTTCTTCGCCTTATTTTGTGGAATAACTGTTCAAATTTTGAAGTGCGTATCTGTTGCAGTTTTCGAGAACGACATCTTTATACAACCAGACAGCACACAAATAGGAGTTATTTAGCAACTTTCAATTGTGATAACTCGGTTAAATATAGTCAGATTTTAAAAAAGGATACCATTTCGGACTCAGCAAACTCGCTAAAATGAAATGGAATCATCACATAGATATTTTAGAAACAAGCCCATTTTGGCAAAAATTGTAAGGGGTACCCCTTGAAATTTTCTCAAAAAATTTAAAATTCTAGATTTTGATATTTTGAATACCAATCGACACTGCCGATTAATACGAGCTCAAAAAGGTATAACTTTTGAAAATCGAACAAAATTTGCCCAAGTTAAGGTCAATCAAACCATGAAAATAGAAAAGAAACTGATATTACTGATATCACGAAAATGGAAAAATCTGTTTAAAACAATCAACATGTGAACATATTTAATTATATATGATATATACAAAATTATATTTAGATTTTATTCAAGTCATTTTTACACGGTATTTCAAACGCACTTACTTTGCTTTTTGCTTATTTCTAATAGTTGTATTGACTTTCTCATACTGCCGCTCCTCCTTGCCTCTCCTTTCACTCACTGTCTTTCGGCCCGTCTGGGACTCGATTTGGTAATTAAGTTGGAGGCCGCATTGTATTCGTGTTTCGATTGGTATTGGGGCAGACGCCGTCTTCACAAAATTTACGTAATTTTGAATAATTTGTTTTTTGACACAACTCTCCTTCAGCCTGTTTCGTTGCTCATTATGTGCTCGGAGCCGAAGCCGAAGCCTTGTCATTAGGCAAAGTAACTGTTGTCTAATTGAACGGAAGCCCTTTGCTGTTGATGACAAGCGATTCACTCTCATTTGATATGTATTTAACGCCTGAGTGCAACCTGATCAATCAATGACCAACATTTTATCATTTTTCACTCAATATTTTGAGTATATTTTGACTTTGTATCCAAACGATTTTTTGCAAGCTGTTGAGCGCTTAACTAAACGAAATGTCGTTCTGCCTGTCTATCTGACTGACTTTCAGGAATTGCAATGGAGAGCTGGGCAAGATTTTAGACTCATTTCCGTTTTGGTTTCTGCTACTCTTCAAAGTTCTTACGTTACGTTTTAAATGCGCCCAAAAACCGCTTTCAAAATGCTCTTCATATTTCAATTTCCGGTCCGCAACACATAAGTTGTAAGCAGCTGTCCAGCTCTGCTCTGCTATAGCTTTCTGTTTTACTATTCCTCTCTCTTTTTCTGTCTCTCTCTCTGATTTCTGTCTCTCTCTCTTGTTGTGTGGTGGCTCTTAAATTTGATTGATGCTGCCGGAAGTTACTTTGACTTTGCCCTGCTCTATGGGAACCCCGAAGGGCACATATCATTCTGATTTGGTTTTCAATACCCTGCAACACAAAAATAAAGTTAGCAAAAGAAGCTTAATGCATTTGCAAAGGCTTATGTTACAGCTGGAGTGTGCAGCATTTCCGTAGCTATCAACTATACTTAAGTCTGAATTGTTGAATAAATCAAACTTTATTATTATCGAGTTCGATTGCAGTAATACCTTACTTTGATCTACATTTTTTTTTCTTTTTCTTTAAGCATTTTTGTAGTCTGTATCATGTCTTTAAATTTTCTGTGTTCTTAAATATGTGAAGTCAAAATCATGCTGAGGATACGAGATAATTTATTGATGCACTGTCGATAACAATTGTATTAATCGATTTTAATTTAGAATGTTAATTGTAATAACTTAACTTAACTTTTTTCGTGATATATAACTAATTAAACCCTTTCGGTATCGAAAATCATTGAAGTACAGGGTATTATCATGTCGAGCACGTCGCTCCTAAGCGAAGTCAATTTGATTTGCATTTATGTTTTCCTTTTGGCTTATTGCATGCACATTTTGTTTGTCAGTATGTGTGTAAGTTCCGTAATGACTTTGGATGACAGCAGCTCCCAAAATTGCAAGCCACACACACAGTTGAACACAGAGACACACACACATACACCCACACAGTTACACACACACATGCACAGTGCTTAAATCAAAACGCTTTACGCTCTCGATTCTGTTGCATAATTCATGCTGCTTTTAAACCAAATGCAACTGAACAACAACAATAAATAAAATGCTTTGTTCCTATGACTGAAATGCAAATTAATGCGCAACAACAACAAATACAACAACAACTAAAACAACAATCAACAAAACGCGCGCGCGCTAAAAACAACATTTAAAAATTCCAAATTTTTGATTGCGGCCACCACAAAAAAAAAAAAAAAACCAAAAAAAAATCAACTCGCTTCGCTGCACAACATCCTGCTGCAACACCCTAATCTCAACTCTTGCAACTCTTGCAATTCGATGCCACATCCCCTCCACCTACACCTCTACCACCCCGCCCCGCCCCTCGCCATGCCACGCCCTCGTTCATGCCCGCCCTCGCAGAATGTCAATGTTCTTCTTTCGCTTGCATAATCTCCAGCGCGCCGAGGAGAACAAACGAAAGAAACGCGCCGAGCAGCAGCGACAGCAGCAGCGCCAAAGGCGCGGCGCCAAGGTCTTCAAATGTGTCAGCGATTCCACTGGCCACCTGACCCTGGCGCCCTCCCGGCTCTTCGAGCGGACGCCAATGAGTCCATCCGACAGTCTGGACGAGATTGCGCTCCAGATACCAAGGTGAGTTAACATTGAGTGCCAAACAGCCCCAAGCTCTGTGCGTGTGTGTTTGTGTGTTATGAGTACATTGTTGAAGCACAACAAAACTCAAACATACACAATCACACACACACACACACACACGCACACACACGCAGCTCCGTCACTTGTCTGCAATTGAACAACTTTTTGCTCGTGCGACCTGTGATTGTTTTGCTTTACCATTTGCCCGGGGCCAATCAGTCAACCACATACAGTGGCTCACAATCGTATACAGCCAAGGATCAATTGTGCTCTGGCTTATATAACATAAGTATATACACAAGTCGTTATTCTATTGTGTAATATTCGTAGCTGTTAACGTGATTTGTTCCGAAATTGAAAAAATATTTCAGTGGGTTGCCGACTATCGAATACCCTGAATGAACAAATTTTTATATATAATATTAATGATATAAGTGTAATAATATAATATTATAATATTATAAAATCTATTCAAAATAGTAATGCAATGTGGATAAGTTAAGATCATGATCTTTCAAAATAAGATAAATTATTTTATTTATGTTTTATTTTTATATCATAGATTACATTTTTTCTAATTCAAATATATTTAAGTATATAGTGAAATAAGTGTATTATTTTTACAGCTACTGCTACTAATAAAAAAAATATATATCTGTTCACTGAAATATTATTCCTAAACAAAATTGTTACTGTCAATAAATCAAGTTCTTTAATTTCAGCTAATCGAATTATTTTCTATACTCCCTACTCATTACAAATTTGTTTAGCGGCGTATTATGTATTTGTTCTACTGTTATTTTTTATGCTCTACTACCGATACTGTTAGGCATAATTTAAGGGCATTTGCAGATTCGACCTTCTCCATCACTTATTATTCGCTATCTAATTTTTGCCTGTCAAATAATGTCTGTGGAACACGTTGCGTACTTTGCGGCAGTAACGGAGGCATCTTGTGGCATTTTGACGTGCCACAATTGTCAAATGAAATTATAATGTGGTCCAAAAATAAAAAAAAAAAAAATGATACACTGGTTGATGGGAACCGCTTGCAATACACTTGCAATAAACTCCTTGCTGGGGGCCTTTTGCAGACAGTCCGCTATTTGGGACTTAAGGCTTAAACGAACGAAACTTTTTAGGGACAGTCTCTGGTGGCAATGTATCCCCACTCAGCCCAGGAAAACTTGGGTAAATAAAAAATAAACGGGCTGACACAATGTCGAAGAGCATGGATTAAAAACTTAAGAAATTTTAATTCAAAGTAGGCCTTTCCTTTTGGGGCTTTTACATATGAGAATAGATGGAACCGGACGGTAAATAATTTTAGTTTACTCTATTCATCTATACGTATCAAATCTTTTGCATAAATTCAAACAAAATTATAGAGTAAATTGAACACGGTTCGGAAATAGTTTAATACACAAAAACAGTTCCAAGATGCATTTGTGGTGCGAGCGCATCTCCGCGACATTGGGCGGCGTTCTGGTTGGTCTCTGGTACGGCAAGACCTTCCCAGCTGAGGAACACAAGGAAGAGAAGCCAAAGGCCAAGAAGAAGTAGGAGCACTACGCTAGCTGATGCTGTCAGGGTTGTCGAAGCTGTCAAAGTAGTTGAAGGATCACACACACTTGCTTGCGTGAGCGTGCCGTTACGCAGATGCGTGTGTGTGCGTGTGTGTGTGTGCGTAAAGTTCATCTCTCGCACACGCTTAGCTGAAGGCGTGGCTGTTCAATCTCGATTGAAGTGCTCGTGCAAAGCAAGGCCAATTCAGCAAAGGCGACAAACATGTGTGCGAGGGCCATTTCATAAGGAATAGCTTGCCGGTTTCGATTTAATGGATGGTAAAGATACGACTAATTCAGCACAACCGTCAACGAAACTGACGACAGTATCAAGACCATAAAGTTGTGCCCAAAGCAATTCGCTGGCAGTCGTCTTCTCCTTTGCACGCATGTCTGATCAATGTTGACTGGAGATCCTTTCACAACAAAGCCAATTCAGCAAGTTCTGTAAAAAAAAAAAAAAAGAAACAATAAATAAATTTCTCACTCATCACATCAGCCGAGCAAAGAACATCTGTCGAACGAGATACACATATATTTCTTGTCGAGAGAGAACTTTCATATTCACAGCAACACTTTAGAGTCGAAACAACAATATCAATAACATTATTTCAGTATAAATAAATATGCGAGAGATGCGCCGAGTTTCCTGTAGACCGCAACCGTCGATTCTCTCGCGCTTGAATTGTAAGCCGTGTAATCGTGTTCTGTTCTTCGTGGCTGGTGTAACACTAGGCATAGTTTTCGTCCGGAAAAAGGAGGAGATTGAAGCCGAGCTGAAGGGTTCGAAGGGCAAATCAAAATGAGTTCCGGGCGGAGCGGAAGCAAATATTGACCTATATGATGAACCGGAATGAGGATCTGAGGTACGAAAGCATCGCACTCGGACTTGGAACTTCAATTGCTCCGTTATGAAGATCAGAACAGGAATACATTCATATTTATTTACATCGACTATAATACCATCAGATTAAATTTTAAAGTATAACGTTGACTAATCATTTTGGTATTTTTACTTTCACTTGAATATGATAATGTAAATTGAATACAGATCTTTCAATATATATTTTGCAATTCAATTATATTTCATCGAATCCAAATTTACATTTTCAAATAGCAATAGAAATGTATGAAATCAGTATTACCTATGAAGGAATATGATTTGTGACTTTTTTTTTTTATTTTGCACATAAAAATTATTAAATTATTTGAAATGCACTTTAAATTTATAACTATTTTTGTTAACTATTAATTTTGAGCCACACAATTAGGTGTAAAAAGCGGTCCGTTTCCCCATCTAAATTTTGTTTTTCATTTTCGTTTTTTTTTCGATTTTAGGCTCTGCTCAACCCTTTTCCGTTGTTTTTGTGGCCTAGGCTTGGAGATTAGAGGTTAAGTCCGCTTTTATTTCTTCTGCTCTTTGTTTTTGTCCTGTTCCTTAGCCTTCTTCTCTTGTTCTTTTTTGTCTTTTTCCTTCTGTTCCTTGGCTTTCTTTTCTTGCTCCTTTTTCTCCTTTTCTTGTTTATCCTTTTCGGCCTTCTCCTTCTTTTCCTTCTCCTTTTTCTCTTTCTCTTTTTGCTTGGGATCCTTGTTCGCTTCCTCTCTCTCTTTCCTGGCTTCCTCCTTTAATTTGTCGAACCAAAGGCCGATGCCCGCACCAACAATGAAGAAGAACAGTCGATTGCAAGCCGTACAGTTGAGCCGCGAGAAGAGCGACGGTGGAGGCCGACACGTCGGACGCAGCGATGGCGGTGGCCTACACGAGGGATTAGGGCAACCAGAGGGTCGCTGTCCTGATCCACACTCTTTATTAGACATTCAAAGGCCGGTTTCAAAAAGGAATAAAAAAAATATAAATTAAAAAAAAAAAAACTAAATTTTAAAAAAACAAGGGGGAATTTTGAACAGTATAACGAAATTTTGTGTGTATGACTGCCTGAAAATAGTTTTGTCGACTGAGCCTCAGAAAAATAACTTGCCGAAAAACTAGCTTCGGGCATCCCAGTTGGCCTCCACATTAACATCGTTATTTTTTCGATAGGGATTGCAAAGGGAAGTTTCTTCTACAAAATGCTAAAGTACTTTTTCGGACAAAAGTATTCTTTTAGCCATCGCTTTACAACCTACAAGTCATTTATTTTACAAACTGATAGTTCACAACTTTTCCAACTGTATGATCTGATCTTTAGAAAAGCCCTATCGACACAGCAGTTTTTATTACTTTACTTCAGATCATTTAAAGTGGAAAAATGTTAAAAGAGATTCCAAAATTAGTGAACTATCCAAATAATCTCTTGCGGCCAAGTTTCTGAACATCGTATAATAATAATCATATATACTATTATCCTATAATAACTGAAACTCATTACTGAACAGAAAATCTCCATGGTTGGGGCTATGCCTTGATCAACAATCATTCCAACACTCACACTAACTAGGCACTAAATATATTCCATTTATTTGAACTAATTTGTATCCTTAGATAGTTTGATTGAAAACCACTCTTAAAATCGTTTACCTATCAAGCAGGCATAGAAAATTCTTTCATTTTAAATATTATTCAGACTCTATCGTAACCTTTTATAAGTTTTCTGATTAAAATATATAAATTCGCTAAATTATTTATTTGCTTTAAACTAATTAAAATGGAATTAATTTGGCTGATTACCTTGGTTTTGGGCTGTGTTCTTGGTTTTGTAGTTGGACTACATTCATAAGCCTTATCCCAGATGGAAAAATCCAACACGAATCCTTGAGACTGTAGTGAATTTTGGTCCATATCCATATCCATATTCATATCCATAATCCTTGGGTAAATTTTCTGAAAAGTGAATGAAAAATTATAGACATAGCTTTCGCTGTGGTACCCGAAAATCAACGACTAATATAAATTCAATTTCTCCTTAAGTTTAAATTCTGTCCGTAAAAACCGCGATTCGAAAGAGCGGGAAACTCATTTAGAGCGATTTATCGCAATTATTGTTGGTATTCCAGAGTAATACAACAATTTCTAATAGATGTTTTCTTCCCCTATGTAAATATTTAAATCTGATCGAACAGCACGCTGTGACTTATTCACATCCCAAGCAGGAAAACAGTTCTATTTCAGTTTGAAACAGACTTTCGAAAATATAATATCGCTCTCTTACTAAACATTTTTTAGAACTCAGAAATTTACGGTTTTGAAAATATATTTAAGATGGAATTCGATTGGCTTTTAACGTTGATTTTGGGTTGTGTTGTTGGTTATATAATTGGAATACATTATTAACTTTAAAATGGCATAATGCTTATTTAAGATGTCGTAGAGAATTTGTCTGCTTCAAGTAGACTTTGCTTTTTGCGATATAATAATAAATTTGTTCATTCCACAATTTCAAAGGAGAAACAACGTTGCCCAAATCCACATTTTGTTGGGATAAAACAGAATTTTCAGTAAGTGATATAAAATATTTAAATATAAATTAATAACCTCTTTATGGATAGTACCAGGATAGTCCAGGACGTTCAGTTATGAGTCACGTTATATCGTTCGGCCTTGGTATGATAACGGGTTTAATGTTGTGTAAACGACGTTGCGGTCCTCCCTAAAAGGTGAAGGCAAAATACAAAATTTTTCGATGTTCAATTCGATATTCAAAATTTTGGAGAGCAGAAAAATATAAAAATAAATGCAACATGTATAAAATTAAAATATTAATAAAATAAAAATGTATATAAAGCAAAAAAAAAATTATAAAATGTAGCATAAATGTTTTAATAATAATTATTAAATACGGTATAGCTATATAGTATTACTTAAATATGTATAAAATTAAAATAATTAGAAAACAAAAAAATTACATGTAGTACAAATTATTAATAATAATAATAATAATTAATAATAATAATTATTTGTACTACATGTATAATTATTAAATACAGTATAGCTATATAGTATTACATAAATATGGACGAGATGTGGTTTGTTGCTTGTTTCAACACGGTCCGCAGATTTGCTATAGAAAATGAAAAACCTAGTAAAATTAACTTCAGATACACCCCAGACTCGGTGCTAATAACAACTCGACCGAATTATATAAAGAAACACTCAGTTGTATACCTTACTAATAGATTATTTTTATTTTGCAGTCAGTAAATAGTGTGGATTATAAATTGGGTGTACATACTCTCGACACTCGCTGCCGGGTTGTTCACGGGTCGCATCTGCGACACAACATGAGCCCCATGAATACGCCAAAAGCATATGCGATAAGATGCGACATTTTAACGCAGTGCTCACTGTGGTTACAAACTGGCTTGGTATTATATTCCTTAAAAAGCAGCTTGTGCTTAACTTGAGGTGTTGAAGGCTCACTTATTTGAATACTGAATGGAAGAACAGTTCAAAAAAAATTAAGTGAATTGGCCAAATTGACAAGCAGATCTCTGTAATGGTTGTGATTCGTTGATGCCAGCGATGTTTCACTGTGGCCGCTTCCAGAGCTATGCAGCCAATTAAGCATTAATCAGCTGAGATCCATTCAAGTTAGAGAGGTTTCTTATCAACGCTACAGCAAACCCAAAATAAGAAATTATTTTAGATGGCATAAAATACGAGTCGTTGGTTTTACTTACATGATGTTTCGCAAATAGATATCCCACAATGCCACCAACTACAAAAGTTAATATGCGCTGCATATTTTAAGATATTTAAAACGTATTAAATAAATTTTGAAAAAAATTTTGTAGACTTATTTGAACTATGACAAACTTTTATATTGAAATGTGAAAGTGGAAAAATTAAGCAATGAATAAAATTGACGCATAGCACAAAAGCTTGCTGCGTTTCACAATGTGATACCCCGTAATCAAATCAACTGCTTCAGGAGTATTGAGTTCAACTTTAATGGAGCCAGATCCCAACAGACCAGACGAAACCGTTATCAACAAGTTTTTGTCGACCTCTCGAATTCGAATCGATTGTTGTCTTATACCTCAATCTATTCCTGGAAACGAGACAATAAAATATTTGCGAGTCCTGCTAAAAGTTTCTCAACTTGTTTTCCCTGCGCAGCAGCTGACTAAAACTTCACATCATTTATGGCCCCAAGGTGTGATCGAGGCAGTTGGCTTTTATTTTTAAATTTTACAGCATCTTTTGGTATACCTTTTCGACTAATGGCCAAGTCAATTAACCTTTGCATAATTATGTAAGGGTCCTGAGCCACGAGTGTGTGTTAATTAGTACGAAAAGTTTGTTTTATTTGAATTAAATTATTGTAAAATAGTTTACAACAGTAACAGACACAGACACACACACACACACCTGTATGATGCGTACCCTTCATTATGATTGATTATCGGGACTAGGGTAAATGATATGATGGCCCCCACGGGCCGTTTAACAAATGAACCGAGGTATGGTCTGGCTTCCAAAACGGAATGAGTTAGTTTTGTGGGCCAGCTGTCAGCACAGCCGCATTTTAATCAGTCGGTTTTTGGGGCTTATTCACGCACACACACACACACACACACACACACACACACCTCACACACACACAACCGCTTACGCACATCCGCATAAATATTTCATGATTTTCGCCCTGTGAGATGCTCGAGTGCGTTTTGGCATAACTTAGTTGGGTTTTATCTGAATACAAACAAAGGGCAAACATAACCAGTGGAGAGAACCCAAAAGCCTGCTGGTTAGGTAATTGAATGAGTTCTCCTCTTGGCTCAGGTTAAAGGATAAGCGCCTGCGAGATTGCTTACAAAACGAAATGCTGGCTGCCAGTCCATATGATTGATGGCATTGTCAAGTCGAGCCAAAGGTTAAATTGTTTGGCCATACTACCACACACTAACACACACACATACACATCCACATGTTAATCCCTAAACAGGTATGCATTGCGGAGCGATTCTCAGTCGTAACCACAAATTGAAACCTTATTGATTAGGGCCATCTTTTTATAATCTCTGCCACCAAATAAAGTTGTGCAGCTGGCAAAAGATACAAATTGTAGTTTTCATTGAATTTGAAAATTGATAGAGAATGGAGAGTAAATAAATTGTGTAAATAAAGGAAGTGAGGATGAAGTATAAATATATATTTGTTTAACATCAACAGCCAAAATTCTTGAAATTAAACAAATTTGTAAATTTCTGGGTTTCTTGTTTTTACTTGTTTTAATTATAATTCTTTTAAATTGCATTCATTAAATAATACCTAGAATCGTAAATTAAAATTTAAATATTCTTAGAAGAAATAATATTTCAATATTTAGTATTTAATAATTATTTTTTCCACCATTCCATACTTAATAATTTATAAGTTTAAATTTGTATCTTTATAATATAAACTTCCATTTTATATATTTATTAAAACGGTTTGCGTATTTATTGGCCAGCTGCCGATTAATATTCCTGTTGACCACACAAATTAAAGTCTTGGCCGAAGCTTTTGGTTAACAGCAGCTCCGCTCTTACGCTGTTAACTGTCGCTCTTAGCTGATGAGCTTTGACTACGCACTCTCTCTTCGCCCTCTGTATCGCTCTGTCCCGCTCACTCTGTTAGCGTGAAACATAAACAAATGCCTTGCCGGCTTTTGGCGCCAATTGGCCAAGCAGCTGTTCTTGTTTGTAGCCCACCACACGACCGAGGCCTGTGGTGAGTTTTGGGCTCATCGTGGCCAACTGCTTGGGCCACGTTCGTGCCGCCTCAGTCGTTATTCCTGTGCCGACGCGTACGAAAGCAACTGCGAAGTCCTGAACCTCTCGTCCTTTTTAGGCACCCAAAAGCCAACCAGCGCGCGTCTCAAACAATTTTTAAACAAACTCGAAGCAAGTCGCGCGACTCTCGTTCATGCTGGCTGTGTATTTGTGTTTCAGTGTGTGTGTGCGTGCGTGTGCGTGTGTGTGTGTGAGCGTCTGTAACGGCTGTGACAGGTATTCACAGGTGTCCATTGCAAATGGACTCATACAAATAAAAACAAACAATTGCTGAAAATAGTAAAATAAAATGAAATACAATAATAATTAAATAGAAAAATTTAATTTAGCTTAAACTTTCTTTATTTTAAATGATTATCAATTAATTAAAAATAAAATTGAATACAAAATAAATAAATAACAAAAGTTTTATAAAGCGAATAAAAATATTTATTAACTGAAACTTTAACTACTATATTATAGGTATATATACGAAACATAAATATACAAAAACAAAAAAATTTTAAAAACAGAAGAAATAAAATAATACAAAATAATAAATAAAAATAATAAAAATAATCTGTGAAAGACATCAATTGATAAAAAATGGAAATAAAAAGAAATGAAATGAAAAAATGAATAATATTTTCCTTTTATGAAGATATTTAAAATAAATGAACTTTTTAAAAACTTTAATTCTAATCTAATAACTAAACAAACTAAATGCTTAATTGATGTAAAACAATATGTATATTTAGTACAAATAAATTGGGAAAATAAAAGCTTTTAAGGAAACAGGATAATAAGTTTAATTAAACTTAGGGAAATTTGAGAGAGCGTATAGAAAGGACTTTGCCTGCTTGGGAAGGGATTAGCTCCAGCACCCTTGTGAGTCGATTAGGAGTTAGTTAGGATGTTTGTTTCAGTTACAGTTAGAGTTGAAGCCCTTTCTTAACTGGCTGTCATGTTGAGTCAAGTGTCGAGTTGGCTGACAAATTGACTTTGCGAGGAATTAAAAGTTGAAAACTTATCCAAAACTTTTCAAGTCAATAGTGTTGCACGCAGCTGCCGCCTCTTGCCACATGTTGTAAGTCAGCTAATCATAAAGTATAGCGAAACATTGTATATACATAATGATAACCAAGCAAAGCCTGCCAAATGTCGCCTCAATCCGGCATTAAGCCAAAATTCAAAATGATTTAAGGCAGAGCAAACGGAAAAGGCAGCTTCAAATAGAAAGGAAAAAGCCGCAAATTGAATTCGGTCGAAGGCGCAAATTAGCTGGAGGGTTGGCCAGTGGCCAGTGGGCAGTAGGCAGTGGGCTGTGGGCTGTGGGCGTGGCTGGGTGCTTACTAGCGGGTCATGTGACCCATGTCTGGTGGCCATATAATTGAGTTATTTAACTTGGATTCAGTCATTTTATTATTATTAAATGGCTGCTGTGACAACAAGCTGTAGCTGTTAATGGCGGCACATAAAAATGAAGCTTGTCACATAAATATGCGCGCGTGTGTGTGTGTGTGTGTGTGTGTGTGTGCGTGTGGGAGTACGTGTGTGTACATATGTGTGGGCGCCTAAGCGCCACAATGATTGTTTTAATGGCTACTTGAACGGAAATTAACTGACAAGAGCAGATAAATAAATACCATAGAGAGAGATAGAGAAAGAAAGAGAGAGCGGGAGCTGGCACTTTGGAGACGGCTTTGCTTTAGCGCTGACAGCTCGCCCTTTTTGGCAGTCAAGGACACACTCTCACACACACACTCAAACACAAACAAAAATCTTAAAGCTGCAGGACAACACACATACATACATACACACAAATACATGTCAGCAAGTCAGGCGTGAAACACACACTTTACGCACTTTACGTATTTGTACAAATATTTGCTCATTGAAATGTCAAATAAGCTAATTTGGCATACAAGTCTAATTCTTACACACACACACACACACTCACACACAGGCAAACATAAGCGACAAACAATTTCATGTGTAGATAAACAACAACAACAACAAAATCAACAGCCAATTTTGCAAATGCAAATTGCCAAATTGCTTTTTGGCTTCAGAGAAAACAAAAAAAAAATAAATAAATAAAAAGCAACCTGCAGAAATTCAAAATATGTGCGCATTTATATTAGCATAAATATTGCTCGCATAAACAAGTACTAATGCCAGAAATCTTAAGAACAACAATTCTTTAAGTAACCAAGAAAGTGATTAAATTTCGCAAATGCGTGTGTGGAATTTAAAGCACTGCGAAATGTGGCTTAAAAGAATGTACATAAATGTAAATGTGAATTAATATAAAAAAAAAAATATAAGAATGTTTTTCATTTTGACTTTTTGACATGCAAGAATTTTGAAAGGTATTAAAAAGTTTAGACTTTTCTTTCCCCGTTTATACATACCTCCATGCCCAACTAAGTGCTACTTTGTTCCGGAAAAGACTTTTATGAGGTATAAGCTTTTAACCAATTTGGCTTAAAGGTATTTGGGTACAGGGAAGGGAGTATCCTCCATGAGCTTTATATTGATTTAGCAGTGGCAACATTTTATACTTCCCATTAAAAATGGCAATTCGCTGAGGGTAACAAAGCCAAGGGGGCGTGGCAGATTCCGTAAATATATATCAGAGTAAAAAGCTTTGATCTAGACATGTTTCTTTATTCAGCTATAATAATGCCTTATCTTGGCTAAAATAAAAGCGTCAGTTCTCAAATTTGAAATTTAGGGGAATATATACATTTATTTTATATACATCGTACCTATATCTTCATCATTATATTAGGATTCTCTATCCCAACTTCATAGTGTAAATAAAATTTGATATTAAGGTTGAATTAACTCGAGAATTTTGGCTAGGAACCAGTTCACAATTACTTCCAAAATGTCGCTCATTAAGTTCCGACTGTATTATTAAAGTGAGTGAATGAATTAAGCTATTGGCTTGAAAGGGATTCAATTTGTGCGATGAGCTGAACTTATGACTTCATTCCGAACAACACCGCCCCACATCCCATTTCCCACTCCCCATTCGCCACCCACTCCACCAACACTATCCCATTCCCCGTCACACACTCCACTCATAAACAATCACTTAAGTCCCCGTGGCGGGCATTTCACCTGTGCATGTCGGCAATTTCATTTTACATACGTTCAAATGCACGCAGAGCCGTCATAAAGCGACATAGAGAAACAATAGAAGGCGAAGAAAAGAAAATTGTGGTAAGAAATGTGGGAACGAGCAAGGAGCAAGGAGCAAGGAGGAACGCCTGCTAAACGCTTTGTAATGCGCTTTTGTGTGTTAGTCCCGTTGTTGTTTGTCCAAGTGCCATTAAGCTGCTCAAGTGATAAATTCGCTGCTTACTTGAGTTTTCCTTCGGCTTGGTTTTCGGCTGTTCTTCAGTCCGCACTTTACACATTTTCACATCTTTCTTTTTCAGCCACCCATTAAGTTGATAGAAATGGGTATCAAGATTCTCGCACTTCTTTGACATCATTAAGTGACAACCTCCTTGAAAAAGAGGGAATGGAAAATATTAAATTGAGAAAGTTGAACTCCTTGAAACTGGGACTGTATATGACAATAAGTATAAAGAAGAACTCTCCCTCATTACTCGTATATTTAAAGTATTTAAATTCTTAGAGACTTCACTTATTCTCTAATTTATGCATACATTTTCTTTACCTTTATCGAGCTGTTAACAGTTTTAGCTCTACAATTTAGTTCAGTGCTGCGAACAGAGTATCAAATAGTTAATAACTCTCGACTGCATCACGCTCAAGTTGTTATTTTTTTGTAATTTTCTTGTTGCTACTTTGTTTCGAAAGGTCGCGTGCGGTTTTGGCCAAGTTTAGAGCATTGATTTATGTGAAGAGCTCTGTCGGCTGTTGCTCCTTTTTTCTTTGCTTTTCTTGGTCTTGAGGCCATTCGCCTACGGCATTCTTGTTGCCCGTAATGACGTCATTTGTGCAAATTGCCCATTTAATAGCCAGCGATTGCTTCCGCACGATTAACTGTACTGCCGCGGCCTTATATGCTAAGTCAGCTGCCAGCTGCCAGGAGCCACGAGCCAGGAGCCACGAGCCAGAAGCCAGGAGCAACAGTTGGAAGGGTCACGGGCCAAGTTTCAATGTTTGCTCATGTTTCTTTTCCTTGGGCTGTGTCACGAGTCCGCGCCCAGCTGTGTGAACGCCTACTTTAAACTGTTGCGCATCTTGTCAGGAAGGGCGTGCCGCACACCCCCAACCACCCCCACCCCACACCCCCCTCTCACTAAGCAACCCTTAGCTGGCAGACTGCCAACCATTTGACATGGGGCACGCAACTTGCCAAAGTTCGTGTTGTTGTTGCTGTCTCGCGTGGGAAATACCAATGTGGCATTACGTTACGTTTATTTCCCGTTTACGATACGTAATGCTAATTTGGCCATTCAGAAATTCGCAGCCAAATGCATCATAACTCAGTTCGGTTCAATGAGCAGCGCGGCCAGCGGAAATGTGCAGCAAGTCCGCCAAATGCAAAACCCATCAAAATAGAAAATTTCACGATATAACGGCTTATATATTTATAGTATATACACATACATATCTGGCTTATATACTCCGTCAGATTTATGTGCTGCGCATAAAACAAAGACCTGTCATAAAGCTGAGTACATGCACAAATCATAAAACAAAAGCCCGAAACACATTTGCAGCCAGAAACAAATCGAAAAAGGGTTGCAGTTGAGGGTTATTGACTGGCTGATACCCCGTAGTAAAAGTGTTAAGAATGTGAATAAATGCTATGCTTTGACAGAACAAATGCAAAGTTTACAGCTAACAATTTATGACATATACAAATCCATAGCCAAATATTAAAATTTATTGTTGAACATTTGGAAAATTCTTTTATAGTCTGGGAAAATGTATTTAAAATATACATACATACATATTTTTCTACGTATCTGTAGTTCGACTTAAAAAGTATTTAAAATCAAATGTCAAATCTTGCAGTTAATTAATTAACATATAAATTATTAAAAAAATATAAGATGGAACTTTTGGCGTAGACGTCATTCTCAAAGCCCGAAACTCTTGGAATTGAATGCTTAACCCGAAAGCGGGTTCACGAACTGTGACGTGCTTTGTGAAGAGGATTTCCGCAGGCTCCTCGAAGTTCGTTTAGTTCGTTGCCCAGCGGTCAGCGAGCAGCTAGAAACTGACAACAGGCAACTGGCAACTGGCAACTGGCGACTGCAAAGGTCATGGGTTAACAATGCGCCTGATTTAAGTTATCTTGTTGAAGCTCACTTGTCTATGTAAATGGCAGGCGAAACAAAGGCTCAGGGCCGAGCCCCGAGTCCTAACAGTAAAATGAGACAGTTGGCAAATTATTTAAATTTTATGCGCTGCCATAAAAGCTAGTCAAATGATTTGATTGCTAGTTTGCAATGTGAAAGAGCAATATATATGTATATATATGTATATATATATATATATACATATATATATATATGTATGTAAACTAGGGAATTGTCAGCCCTGCAGTTGGCGACAGTTCAATGCACTGAGTTTAGAAACGTGTTGGAGAACCTAAATGCTTGCTTACATTTGGACAATGTTAAACACTTGTTGTTACAGACAGCACCTGCCTAAATGGTTGTGTGTGTGTGTGGGTGTGTGGGTGTAAGCACGTGTAACAGTTACCCAATCGATAAACCTAATGAGCTATGAGCGCACCATTCGGCAGACAGACATTTGTTCTAAAATTAACTCAAGTAAAAAAGAAATTTATAAATAGCGCATACGCCGCGTATTCCCCACCTTAATGTTCTTACTTTTCAATGTATTTTCAATGCAAGCACAATTTTGTTGAAGTCGCATTTTGATTAACAAACTATAATCAAGAAATTTATTTTTAATAACAATAGAAATAATAACAAAGAAAGTCGATGTTGTTCACGTGGCATGAATTTGCGTATTTGGGTCAGGTATCTGGGGCCCCATGTTGCGTATACTTAATTTCTAAGCCTACCTAAAGGTGTAAAATATGGGGGAAATACAAGTGAAAGGTACTTAATGTAATTGACGCACAGTCATGTGTGTCAAAAAAGTATAAACAATGGCCATAAAATGCTAACATTTAGTGACGCCCCCGTAAGCACACACACCCATACACACCCACACACTCACACACACACACACAGGTGCATACATAAAACACACCCAATAAACAGGCCACAACAGCATAAAGCATAATATGTGTGCTCTATAGGGAGATGGCATCAGCCACATTTCGGAATGGAAAAAAAGTGGAGGTGTTTCCCATGTCATGCTCGAGTTATCAAAACCAAAAAGTACTTCAATTAATCACAGGAAGTTCGTCAATTATTCAACACTTGACAGAGAGACAAGAAAATATAGACACACTATGCAAATTGCATTCAGATTTTGTTCTGCCAATACCCTGTTAAATTAAGAGAAATTTAACAAAAATGCTGATTTTTTTTTGTATATGTGTATATGAATTGCTTATGAATTGTATGCTGATTTTTTATCCAATTAGGCATTATCTTTAGCCTATTTTCTTGGAATAGATATTTGCAGTGATGCCGTTGAAAGAGATTAAATATGTTAAATATATTTCCTTGGTTATTTAGGGCACATCTAATATTTCATTGGAATAAAGTTACCTTTTTTTTATAAATGAGCTTACTTCAGGTCGAGCATACTTGTTATTTTAGTTAGTTTTTAATTGGGGTCTTAGGAAGATCTTGTTTAAATATGCATGAGGCAATTGCGAATCGATACGTCAAATTTGAAGGCAGGGTCAACCGGCGATTACATTTTGTACAGAGTACATACATATATATTTTTTTTAATTGAAAAGGATGCTGGACATTCGGGCAAGGTCTCGGGTCGAGTAAATGGTCATAAATTGCAGCTGCTTGAGACAGCAAATTTAAATTGAATATAAAGACGGGGCAGCAGGCAGAAGTTAAAGCACTCACTCCTCGCTGAGCTCGATGGCCCTCGGCTAACAAGGTTTAAACGGGGCTTAGCCGTAAGCCAAAAGCCATTAGGTTCAAGCCAAACCACAAAATGTTTCGCTTAGCCATTTAAGCAGCAGCCGTTGGCTCCGTCTCGCAACGAACAAATTGGTCGCAGTCTGTGGCGTTTGCTTTTTGACTTCTGATTTGAGTCGCCGTTTGCCAGTCCTTCAGTCATTTATCAATATGTCACTTAGTTGCTTTTGTTTCTTCTACGCTTTTTGGATGCCTCTAAGTGCTCGTAGTATCACGTCTGATGACTTTGACTTTGACATTTGAGCCACAAACAAAATTCGCTTAGCGGTCGCGCAACGACTGTCAAAAATCACGACAACTCAAATAATTTGCATTGTCATCTCGCTCGGCGCCAAATTGTCTGCATTACGTGCCCAGTTTAACACCGAAGACAAAATATCGTCTGCTTCTCAAATATTTATGGTATTCAATTTATTTGGGGATCTCCGTAAAATGTTTCACACACATTTGTCACATTCAGCTCCTATTTAGCAGCGTAATTTATAATGTCTTTGTTTTTTATGGCTTCTTTATGAAATTCCAAAAAAAAAAATAGGGTATTAAAAACTTTTTAAAATGACAAGAGGATGCTTTGATTTGTTTAATATGTATAAATATCTATTGAAAATCGTTTTCACTTGAATAATTTAATAATTCGCTTTAATTATGAATAAGAAATAAATTTTCTTCTTAAATTTGTTTCTCTTAAATCTATTTCTGTGCCCTGTTGATATTTTCAATTAAGAAAACAACAGATAAATCCTTAAAATTACATTGATATATTATATTTAAATTTTACTCGGCATTCGGGGTCATTGAAGTGGCAAATAAAAAAGTGTACACAATTAAACTCAAATTAAACTGATTTTAAATTCATTTTACATTATTATAATGCACGTCCAGCGCGTTTATTCACATTAACAAATGGCCTGTAAATGAGGTTAAGCAGTAATTAAAAATAAACGTTAATACAATAAATTTCAGCAAATTAAAGGCGTGCGTGACCTGTGCTCAAAAGAAAGAGAAAGAAAATTTCCAAATATGCAATTAAACATGGTATAAACTTACAATAGTGTTGGAAATGGAATGGAATGTATGAATGTATATAATAAATAATACCACAAGTTTGGCAATCGAGAATATTCATTGAAACCTTAAAAAGCATTTAAGGCAAAATGTCTTTTTTCACTGCCAAATACAGTTTATGAAATTAAAAGCTTAAGGGAGCTTTATAATTTAATTATACACAGCTTTTGTATCTATTTTATTGAACATAATCTCCAACTCTTTGTACAATTCGATACACAAGCTCTCTCCTGCCTTCAATTATCTGAAGCTTAGCCTATTGAATTCAACTAGTGTCATTAAAGCATTTAAGCATTTAACATTGCGCTACGCCCATTTGTCACTTGTATTTCAAGGCTGTGCCGCCAATAAATTTATTAAATGTCGAAAGTACAAACAATTGACTATAAACACGCACACCCACACACAAAATCATATTGAAATCTGTTAGTTAGAATTTGTGTGTGTGTGTGTGTGTGTGTGTATGTGTGTGTGGGTGTCTCGCTTCATTCTGAGCTGCGTGCTCAAACAACAAATTAATTACAGGCAGGCAATCAATTTTGATTAAAGTACAACTCCGGAACTGTCAGCTAACTGTCTTAAAGTCTATTTGGGCAACATTCTGAATTCCGTTTAGAAACTCCAACTAACGGAATCTAATCAAATCAATTATTAAAGGCAACCAACTGTAACAGCTGCAAAGAATCGATAGTGCTTGAATGAAGGGTCTATATTGGACATGCATAATAAATAGCTATACATCATAATACATCACATCAATCAAATATTGTTAGCACTTAAAATCGGTTCTCAATTAAGTTAAAAGCCCCGCAGCCACATGCAAAATAAAGCTGCAAGCAGACAAACCGAAAAACCGCTCACATTTTGAACTTTTATATGTGTATTAGTATTTACCAAAAGTTATAAACTTAAAGTACTCAAACCCATACAGCTGGGTCAACGTGTGTGTGTGTGTATGACAAATGCGTGTGATATCTAACTAAACAAAAATAACGACTGGCCAATGGATCATCTATTATGCAATATGGCGGGCAACAGTCGCAATTCGTCCTACAATTGTCTCTCATCATGGGACTCCTACGATCGTATACCCAGGTATGTATTCTACCATCCAGAAGATTCCTGGATAAATTTACTGGTTGGTTGATCTCCCTCCACTCACCGTCTCTCTCTCTCTCCCTCCCTCCAGTTGATTGCTGCAAATCAAATTACGTATACGCTGCGTTTTCGTTAACTCAATTTTTTTTGGTTCTGTATTGATTTTTAAAGCATTGCGCCACGCAACGCGTCTAAATGTAATAGAAAATAGAAAAGCATTTAAGTAGCAATCAACAGTAAATTGATTGCCATTAGCAATCAAATCTAATCAATGTTCAACTAAAAGCACTCCCACACACACACACACACACACGCATCACAAGGGACAATGATAGTGTGTAAAGTGTGTATGTATGTATGTGTGAAGAAAGTGCTCGAGGCACTTTAGTTTGGGCCACAGTTATTTTTGGTCCACTTTCTAATTATATTGTCAGCTACCAGTTCAGCCAAAGTTCAATTGAGCTTAAAAGCAAGCGATGATTTCTAGCTAATAATGAAGATAATTGAATGTTGCTCTTTACTTTGAAACTGTAAATAAAATACAGTTAATATACATATATGTTGTGTTGTCGAATTTTATTGCAGATATAAATTAATTAAGAATAATCATATACAGATTTCAATTTATTCAAGTGAATTTTAAATTTCTTTTTATATTCATTGAACTTTTGTACAATTAATTTATTTTTTACTATTTTTCTTAAAGTTTACTTTACTAATGTATGCAAATAAATTCAATTTACCCTTAACCCATTAAAAATCGGTTAAATGTTCAACTGATTTTGGTAAGACTTCAAACTTTAACACTAGACTACAAATTTCCTAACAAATTTAATCTTTTATCGCATTTAATATCAGCTTTCAATTTTGTTCTATATATCCAATTCCCTTAAAAATATGCTATAATTTTCTGAAGCTAAGCTTTTTATTCCAGAGCATGTATAAATAGAGCAATAAAATCAAGCAAATATTAATATTGTCAAAATTAATTTAAATACAATTTCCACCCTTTTACGTACATATTTCTTGTTAAACTGAGCTAAAAACTTTTCAACTATTGTTTTCAAAAGCACTTTAATTTTGTTAAATATAATGTGTCGGTTGGGATTACGACAACAGTTTGAAAGCTGTCGAACTTTTGGGTGCAGTTAAAAAATTTATATAATTTATTTAACAGACATCGTATTTATATTGGTTTCTGACACATAAATATGTAAAGTGCTTTAAAAATGTATACGCCATATCTGCAAAATCAATGGAAAAACTTTTCTATTGACGTACACAAAAATAACAAGAACAACAAGAACAACAAGAAAAACAACAAATAGCAACAGCTTGCATATGTTTATGAAGTTTTTACGAAAGAATCAATATGCATACGTAAATTTGAATGTTATGCAAATATTTGCAGAAACATCGACAAGTAATTGCGAGAGAATTAAAGTTGCAAAAAGCTTTGAAAAAGTTAGCGCCAACATTTCATATACTCACACACATATGTATGTATGTGTGTATTCTGTGCAAATGCTTGATGAGAGGCGACAATGCGTATGCGTAATGTGTAGAGCTATCTAAAGTGATTGCATGCAGTTGTTTGGCTCATCAAGTGTTGAATTTAAGGCCTGGCATCAATTTGCTGAGTAATTTTTTTTTTCTCTCCATTCATTTTATTAATGTTATTTTTTTTATTTATTTTTTTTTTTTTTTGTGTATTTGCTGTAGCACTTATTATAATGTTTGCCTTGTGGCACAACAAATTGCGCGTTAATGTGTTTTTGTTGCTTCATCATTTGATTAGGGCGTCAAATTTAATGTTGATATTGAATTTAAAGCTGGGCCCGCGGCTGCAACGACAGCTCTTCGTTTACCTTTTATTGATTTTAAAATGTGATTTTTCTTTTGAAGGCATTTAGGCGAGTCTGAGAGCTGGCTCACATTTCTATTAGCAACAGCGACCAGATTTGATTACAAAACATGATTAAGTTTCACTTTGAACAAGCAATTTTTTGTTCTTAAAGCATATTTGAAGTTGAGGCTCGTGCCCACTTTTTCGGCCTCAAAATCAAAGGGCAACGCTTTGTTGCCTCAATGAAATACCTGGCATAACAATGAAGCCGCTTTTGTTGCCTACACAAAAGCAGGCCTAACATAAAGACCGAACATCTATGCTGGACAAGAGCAGCGGATGGGAAAGAGTTCTTGCCAAAGACCTGCCGGCTCGAAGGCAAAAATCCAATCCAATTGGGCGAAATTCGCAAACACGTTACGGACGACAGAACGTCGCTTGGACCTGACCTAATACAGAACGAGATAGATCAGAGTCGACCATTAAACAGTCACTCGACTTAACTCCTAAGATATAAAACTGGAGCGCGTGTCCTCTTAAAATTATGGTGCAGTCTTTTGGTTTTGCGTTAAGTGCTCGACGCGTTGATTGCTCAAAGACCATTCACATTGATTGTGGCCCATAAAAGCGCTGAGAGCTTTTACAGTAAAAAGAATTGAAGACAGTGAAGACTCGCTGCGCACATAATTATGGCCAAAGCGTAGATAAAACTCAAACAGTCAAATTATTTAATGACTACCGCATGGAAGTTGCTTGCCAAACTATCTGGAAATCTAAATGAGGTCAGCTTAAAGGGGAGAAGCAGCTGAAAATTGAAAAGCCACATTATTAATAGAGAATTCAGAATTCACATCAGCTGCCTGACAAACGCAAACCAATCTAATTAACTTATTTGGTTAATTAAATTGTCTTTGTTTAATGCAAAACTAAAATAAGAGAATAAAAAGCAATCACACATTTCCACCTTCCGACGATATTTATATAATACCAAAAATATATGTGTCACAATATTCTTTAATTAATTTAAATATTATTTTATTTGACTTATATTTGAAAAGCTAAAAACTTAATTAATTTTTGAAAACTTAGCTAAACTCGACCAAGTACTTAACTTTTTGAAGATTGAACTACAACTTATATCTAAATAATATACTTAAATATATAATTTATGTGTATTTAATTATATAATGACTTTTTTGTAGTAAACATTTTTGCATAATATAATATATAAATTAATAATTAATATAAAAAGAAACTGAGATATAATATTTTATGCCTGTGTGAAAAGTCTTTTTATTATTAAAAAAAAAGATCCACAAATACTTTTTAGTAGCTTATTCACTTACCGATTTCTTTAACATATATTATGTATGTGATTAATATAAACTCTGTCACTTTTTTCAGCAATTAATGTGTTAAATTTTCTAGCTTAAGTTAAATTGTTTCACTTAATCTAATGTAATAACATGATGAATTCGCGGCTCGTGTCATTGCACCTTGGCTAGATGTTTGTTGACGTTTTCGATTTTGGATGTTGCTCGATTTAAGGCTGCAGGAGCAAACATCAAAGTCGCCTGGGTTCAATTGCTGCTGCTGAACTTTGGCATTGTTTAGTCTCCAGGGGGACGTGCCAAAGAGAACATTCAAGACGCTTCGTTGCATGCGAATGTTGCAAGCCTTAGTTGTGGCTGCTGCCACCATAATTTAGAAGCAGCTGCAAATGATTCTTGTGCCGCGTTCAATGGACGAGTGGAATGAACCCCGCAGCAGCGAGTTTCCGTCTGGCAGTTCAGAGGCTTTCACCGCAGGTCAGAGTTGATTGTATGCAGTGGCAAGTTGTGTGTGGCAAGCTGGATGGTTGCACGCACTGGCTGTGGCATAACTGGTCTGATTGGTCACTAGCGGAACGAGTGTTAATTTTGTCAGTCATTGCCACCGGACGCCCACGCGGGTCTCATTTATTCCGGCTTGCCTAAGTTTATCTGTGCGACCATTAACCTTGAACCTTGACATGAATATGCAGAGGACCCCAGAGCCAAGGACTTTTTCAGCTTCTGTATGTCTAGTTCATAAAGTCACTAACTAGCTGCGAAACAAAGCACCAGGTTGGCAATTTGTTAGCTCTTCTATTCAAATGGACCTTTGTCCGTTTCGGCTCTCCACCCCCTCCCAGCTGTGGCTTCTTTAATTACTTAAGACCCGACCTAGACAGAGTAACCCAACCACTCAGTCAAGTGTTTGGGCAAAGTCTGCTTGAATGTTTTGCTGTTTGCCAGGCACTCAGAATGTAGAACGTTGAGCGTTGAGAGTTATGGTCGCAGCTGTAGCAATTTACATGCCAAACTTGAGTATCTGCAAGATACAAGATACTCGCAACAATATCGTGGCCTGCAGCTGGCTCCATTGCAATTTTAGTATTCACCATTTTAGCCGTCATGTTGTCAGCTGCAGCGCAATTGCCAGATAAACGTTTGCCATGATGTTGCTCATACGCCACGTTGCCCACAAAATATTAATACTGCACTAGCCGCAGATGTGCCAATAAATAGAGAAATGAAACAAGACCCACTTATGAAGTCAACTGAAAATAATATATAATAATATATATACATATGCACAAATTATTTTTCCCTTTCACCAGGCATAATATAAATAAATTTAGGCTATATCTATACATTTTAAAGTGTGATCGAAAGTCTTAAACTGACGTTTATTATTTCAAAAGTTTTAGCTTGCCGTTTAACTCTGTTTCAATTCAATTAATCAATATTTCTGTGTTCAGCTGGCAGCAAGTGTCATTGAGAGTCCTTTCTTTGCTGCTGTTGCTGAAATGTACACACAGTCAAGCAGCTGCAACGTTGTGCAATGCACTCACACCCACACACTGAGAGCTTAATATGTACTTGCCTGTCACTCGTTGCACACACTTTCTAAGAGAAATGCCATGAAAAAGGAGCTCTGAGTCCTGTCGGCGGCTGACTTCAGTTGAGGACGGAGCCAAATAGGTGCCATTGGCAACAACAGGCTCGGTCCTCATGCTCCCTATAATGTGATCAGTAAGCGCATCAATTGTGAAGTGCAGCAGCATTAACTCAATTGCCTTTTTATCGGTATATTCATTCAAAAAGGCAGTTTTCAAATACTTTAATTTATGCACAACAAAATTTCAAATGCGCTTTGCAATTTTCTAAGAGGCTTTGTTGTCGACATTCAAATCGATTTATATATCTAACAGAAATTTCCCTTCGTATTTCCTTTTTGCAGAGTGCGTGTGGAGTACTATGTGAATGAAAACACATTCAAAGAAAGACTGCAACTCTATTTCATTAAGAATCAGCGTTCAAGTGAGTATTCAAAATATATATATTTTTCTTAAACTAAGACTAAAAAATGATTGTATAAATATTATTTTAAGATAAGGAAAGCAACTGATTAAAGGTTAAATGGCCTGTATTTAGATTTAAAAATGTACAACTATACGAAACTTTTCCACTTGACATTATTGGTGATAGTTAAACTTTTTAAGATTAGTTTTTAAAATTTCTATTTGTTTTATATAATTTGTATTAAATTCCTATTTTACTTAGGTTATGATGGACTGTAAATCTGACAAATAGATTGATTCAAAATTAGTTAAAAGATATTCGTCCGTTTTTTTACCTTTAATTATTTACCATTGAAAAGTGTTTTTTTAGTTCGCTGCCAGTTCGCCTTAGCGAAGTAGTCCTGTACTCGTTATTTCGTTGCATTATCTTATGCTTCATACAAATCTTGCAGCTTACAAATGTAAATAAACTTATGGCACAGGGATTAAAGTTTTCGCAGGCCGCACAAATAATTAAATCAATTGGAATAACACGTGCTACAAGAAGAAGAAGAAGAAGCAGACGCAATATAGTTAAGCAAATATTGATTTTGATAGGAAATAATTGTGGAGGTAAACAGGTCAAACAGGTAAATGGGTAAATAGTTAGATTGGTAAACAGTCAAATAGGGGTTGAGTTTATTTTTGTTTTTGCGCCCACTTCGTTAGTCGGCCAGTTAGTTACGAGCTGGCCAAGTTAGATAGTCAGGTAAATGTTGAAACTAACGAACCTCGTGTTATTTAGTTCTTTGACCCAAATTTCGTCTGTATTTTTTCTCTTCCTGTGCTTTTTCCTCCATCAAGGCTTACGCATACGAATTGCCGATTTATTCCTTAAGTTACTGTCGTGTGTTCTCTACATAATACGTGTGATATTGGATAAAAATCCAACATTTATAACATGGTAAGCCAAAGGACAGCAGCAAATAACAACTTAGATTTATTGTGGCTCACTCCATCCTCCATCCTCCATTCTCCATTTCCATTTCCATCTGTCCTTCAGCTATGGCTGCGAAGTGGCCAATAAGACAGAGTTTATCATCTCTGCCAAGCTAACGGAGGAGGAGTTCCAGGAGAATCCAATTATTAACTGGGATGCAATACTCTGGGTGAATCGTCCCACGGTCCTTTGGGTGCTACAGTTACTTCTAGCCATGGTGTCGTTAACTCAATCCTTGGTTCTTACATATCTAGGCTATAAGGTGAGTCTCACATAGCTCGAATATTGCATAATACAAAATGAATTCATTGTAAATAAACCAATTAATTGTAGAAAATAATTATAAAATATTTGAATATATTTATACATAAATTATTAAATTCATCTAAGCTATAACAATGTTCTCTTATTATTAAATTAAATTAAATTTAGCAATGTGTAAATGTTTAACTTATTAATTATAAATGTAATTAAACGTGAATTAATTCATAATTATTTGTGCGCAGGGCAACATATGGCAGCAAATACTCTCATTTCACTTTATACTCGAATTAGTGACGACAATACCCTTTGCACTAACGGTAAGTACACTTAAAAGTTGATACTAACTGATAAGTTTATTTAACGATTATCTATTTTCTACTGCTAGATTGTTCATCCGCCGCTACGCAATCTGTTTATACCAATCTTTCTGAACTGCTGGTTGGCCAAACGTTCGCTGGAGAACATGTTTGTAAGTGTCTGTGTGTGTGCATAACTGTGTGAGAAACTAACCATAATACTCAATTTGGACGCTGCAACAATTTTGTAGAACGATTTGCATCGAGCCATGCAAAAATCGCAGTCGGCTTTGTCACAGCAGCTGACCATTTTGTCGGCCACATTGTTGTGTCTGGTGTTCACCAGGTAACTATTATTATGACTGGCTTTTTCTCTCTCTCTCTCTTCTCTAACTTTCCATCACTCTGTTTTTTTTTTTTTCACTCTCTTTTAGTGTTTGCGGGATTCAGCACTTTCAGCGCGCCGGACATCGCCATTTGAATCTATTCCAGAGCACCTACTATGTGGTTGTGACCTTCTCGACGGTTGGTTACGGTGATTTTGTGCCGGACATTTGGCCCTCTCAGCTGTATATGGTCATCATGATTTGTGTGGCACTGATTGTGCTGCCCACGCAGGTGAGTAAATGCATTTAATGCCCGACTGCGTCGAGCTACGCCCACAGGACACACACTTCAGTAAACTTTTAGACGGCGGCTTATCTCTGCTCTCTCAGACCTCCACGCATACTTGTACTTGTATACATGTATACATGTATATATGTATGTGTAAACAGACAGACACAGTTTTAAGCTGCTTAGCTGTCATGTTGACCGGGTTCGTTCCATCAATCATATTGGCTATTAACAGATGAGTCGGCGGCGACTACTGGTCATCAATCTGTCTAAATATTTATATATTATGAGTCATGGGCTACACTTGCACTTGTTTGCCTGTTTGCATGGGTCAAAACAATTAACGAGCAATTGTTAACAGCATCACAAAGTTCTTTGACTGCCTGACTGTCTGCTTGACTGCCTGACTGACTATTGGCCAAACAAGAGCATCAATCAAAACGCTTTTTTCGTAGCATACTTTTTGGGGATCGCCTGCAGCCGCTTCTGCCAAACAAGCTGCATGTCAATATACGCTACGCGTTTCAGCAATTTATGACCAGCTATAACAAACACAAATACACCAGCAGCAGCAACATTGTACCCAAATGTGTGTCAATGTGTGTGTTTGTAAAAGCACTTCAATTTTATTGAAAGTATTTGTGACGCAATTTAAACTGTAGTTGAATTAAACAAAACTCTACAGTTTTCAATATATAGTATCAGACACATATTAAACAATAGCTTTAAGCATAAAATAGAATCAGTTTGCATATATGACAGCATGGCTGAATAAAGTGTTATCTATTACATTCAATACCTTTAAAACTACGTGTGTCAAATATGTTTTTATGACTAAAGTGATTTATTAAATGATATTTTTTGAAGAGTCTTAAATAAATGCTATATATATATTTTGTTATCACTTAAATAAATTATTTTCTATTATTTATTACTGGAATAAAAAATAAAAGAAGCTGGTTTGCATTTTAGAGAATGGTTTTCGATTTATGTTATGGCACATATTTTGAGTTTTAATTTGTAAAATCATGAAAAATGGATTTATTTCGCTTAAATAATTTGAATATGTTAAACTGCGATTTTATAGCAATGTTTTACTATTGAGGCTCTTCAATTTAAGAAAAATGAAAACAGACACTCATTATTCGAACTGTCAGATTAAGAACTTAAGCTTAAACCGAAGATATTCCACATTTTGAGTAGGTTTCCAAGAAAATATTAACATCTTAGCTGACAGCAAAATTCCATTAAAATGAAATGAAATGAAAACAAACAGAAAACATGGCGAGCGTATCACAAAAAGCAGACGAAAATAAGAAGATGATATTTAATATTAAATGCAATTCGGTTCTTTACTGCAGTTCGAGCAACTGGCATTCACCTGGATGGAGAGGCAGAAGCTGGGCGGCAGTTACTCATCGCATCGGGCACAGAGCGAGAAGCATGTGGTTGTGTGCTCAACCACGCTGCACGCGGATACGATAATGGACTTCCTGAACGAGTTTTATGCGCATCCACTGCTGCAGGACTTCTATGTGGTGCTGCTCAGTCCCATGGAGCTGGACACAACGATGCGTATGATATTGCAGGTGCCCATTTGGGCGCAGCGCGTCATCTACATACAGGTTGGTTAAATATTTGACAACTTGTGATTCGATTTTGGAATTGCAGTTGACATTTTTGTTTCTCTTCTCTTCCATTTTCTATTTTTATTTATTTTTTTGGTGTGGTAGGGATCCTGCTTGAAGGATGGCGATTTGGCCAGAGCGCGTATGAACGAGGCGGAGGCTTGTTTTATATTGGCCGCTCGCAACTACGCGGATAAAACGGCTGCCGACGAACACACTATTTTACGGTCCTGGGCTGTCAAGGACTTTGCGCCGAATGTGCCGCAATATGTGCAGATATTCAGGTGACTTGTGTGTGCCAGTGTGCGTGTGTCTGAGTAGCTGTTTGTGTGTGTGTGTCGGGCGGCACTTTGTCACGCCTCAGTTAATTCAAATTCTTTCTCTATTTGCGCGATGTGCGTGCCACACAACCAATGCCACCAACATATGTATATATATATATATGTGTATATTTTCTATATTTGCTGCATGTCCTGCGGAAATTCGCTGTGGCCAGACCGGAGCACAAGCTGCATGTGAAGTTCGCCGAGCACGTGGTCTGCGAGGATGAGTTCAAGTATGCTCTGCTGGCTAACAATTGCACCTGTCCAGGTGCCAGCACACTCGTCACCCTGCTGCTGCACACATCACGCGGACAGTACGTATACCCTCCCATCATATATATACATACATACACACTTATTATATACATGACACATAACTGCATACATATATGCTGTGTAATGCCCGGTCAACTGTTAATGTCCAGCAAACACTAGCAAAGGCATGTGGCGCCCTCTGTTGCCAGGATGCGTGTCAAATGTGTCATCTGTGCTTTTTGCATCCCATTTATGATGTCGCACACTGGCCATTTAGGCCAGAAGCGACACAAATTATATAATCAACGGGACAGAGCACATTCCAGCTTTATAGCTTCTCCTTTTCTTTAAAGTCATTTTCTAGTCCATTTATTTAGCTCTCATCTACAGCAGTGACTGAGTTTTGCATTCGATTTTAGGCTAATTAAATTCGTTTCAACTATAACTATAGCCAGTTATATATAAAACTTATGGCTAATTTAATTGGCGCTTTACAAAATTAATTAATTTAATCAAACTTGAGTCTTAAATGTTAGTTTTCTTTTAAAATATTAAACAACAATAATATGAGAATTGTAATTAGAATGCAAAGTTGTAAAGATAGTTTAAAAGTTGTTTAGCTTTTTTATTTGCATGGAAGAGCTTAAATGCGCTTTCAAAGCTTCTTACAATTGTTCTATCTCAACGTTCAAATAGTAATTAATAGACTTTGTGTTCGCAAAGAGTATTTAAGATGCGACTCATCCACTTTATTTCCCATGTAAAGCATCAAGGACGCATTTGTAGAGAGGAAATATGCAAAATTCTTGACAATTTGAAGCGAGAGTTTTAATTAAATTTAATGCGCAATTGTTTCTGAGAGCAAAACTGTGTTTTATGCAAATTCTTCCGGTCGTCAAGTACGTAAATTAAAAACATATATAAAAAAAAAAAATAATTAAAATTAAATTTAATCAAATGAATGAAATGCTTGCGCGTTTGCCGGCAGCGGCTTCTTTTTGCGACCGCGAGCAACTCACAGGCCAGATTAATCATACGCCGCGTAAAACTTGACGCATTAGCTAAGCAAAGAATTGTAATTAGTAGGGGCGGTGGGCGTGACTCCTCCCATAACGATGCCTTACATTTTTGAGGCCAGACGACACAGAATCTCAACAATTGAAACCTGAAACTGAAACTGGAAACTTGAAAACTGAATTCACCTTTTTGGCTCGCAAATGTTTAATTTACTTTAATTTCTCTCTCCATCAGAGAAGGCCAACAGTCGCCGGAGGAATGGCACCGTCTCTATGGCAAATGCTCGGGCAATGAAATTTATCACATTGTACTCGGCGATAGTCGCTTCTTCGGGGAGTACGAGGGCAAAAGTTTCACCTATGCCAGCTTTCATTCGCATCGCAAGTAAGTGGAAATACTTCAGAATGCTTTTTAGTTAACAACAACTGCTTTGACTGAATAGCTTGACGTTTGAATGGAAGTAGAAGGGGAAGTGGAAAGTGGAAAGTGGGAAGTGGGGAAGAGGAGTTGGCTGAATGGAGGGGCATAAATAAATGACAACTTGCACGCCTCTTTATCTCGTCTTATATTCATTTCGACGTCTCAGCCATACAAATACAAATTTATGTAAAATGCCAAAATTGCTTTACATTCTTTTCCCCATATATATATATATATATATATATATACATATATTTATATTTATTTATTTGCACGCACCCAACAAATAATAATAATAATCATAATGAAATGTTAGGTACGGTGTTGCTTTGGTGGGCGTGCGTCCGGCCGAGCTGCCGGAATTCTATGAGGAAACCATACTGCTAAATCCGGGACCCAGGCACATTATGAAAAAGGATGACACGTGCTATTATATGAGCATTACCAAGGAGGAGAATTCGGCATTTGTCGTTAATCAAAATCAAACTACGGATCCAACATCGGCAGCCAGCAAAGAAGGTGGTGCCACCTCCAGCGGTGGTGCAACCACCACTCACGCGCAAACAGCAACTGGTGGGTACAATGCGGCGTATGAATGTCGTATGTGTGTGTGTGTGTGTGTGCGAGTGTGTGTGTGCGTGTGTCATCAAAAGAATTATAAACTAGCCAAAAAGGAAACACACGTTTGAATGACTTTGAATGTTGCCCAAAATATATTTATCAAATATATATATTCATAAATAATATACTATATATATTTATATATTATTTTATGTTTTATTTAGCAGCAAGTTTTTTGCTCTTTCGTTATATTTTTGGGGCTGCTTTCAGTTGCGTTCGTATTCGGCAAAGTTTATAATTTATTTGTCTGTCTTTGAAATTTGTTTTCCTTAATTTAATTTCGTTGCTCTTGTCAATTCGTCTGAATAAAAAATAAAAAATAAATATGAAAACACAAACTGAAACAAAATGCTTTAAATGTGTGTGCGCGTGCCCGTCTCTAATTAACATTAATAATTTCTGTCTTGAAAGTTGACGTTTTTTATTTGTTCATTAATTAATTACAATGTGCTGAAAACTCGTTTCAAAGCTAACACAACAAAAATAGATTTAACAGAAAAAAAAAATATACATATATCAAATGAATTAAAACTCCACCGCTTTGTTATGTTTGTTCTCTGGCTCTCTAAGAAGTTCTCTACCTTTTCTTATCATTATTTAAAACTTTGCTACCATAATTAAGCCTTGAGCTCTTCTCGACTTCTTTTTATATTTCTATTGTTTCGAGCTTAGAAATTTTTATATACCAAAAAAACAAAAAACATTTAAATAGAGCTTAGACAGATAGCAAACAATAAATATATTTGAAATCTTAAACTTTTTCCAATAGTTTTATAGCTGAAAATAATAAACTGCATATATAAAAAGTATCTTTTGAAACAGTGAAATTTTAAAATAAAATATATTAAAAATATTCATTACTAAATAAATCTAAACAAAGAAAAAATATAGCTTTTATATAATATTAAAATATTTAACTATAGCTAAAATATTATTAAACTTAAATAAATAGCGAACTATTAATATATAATTACAATCTTTTGTAGTCGAATGGAAATCGTTTAAAACCGTTCAAATATATTTTATATCTTAGTTAGAATAAAACATTAGAGAAATGAAGAAAACAACATACTGAAATATAACAAGAGATTACGTATGCCACATGTGCTCCACCATATATTTAAAACATATAAACAAACCCCAAAAAATGGTCGAGGCAAGAGTTAAATTTAAACTAGAACTAAGCTTAGTTTAGAACACAATTTCTTGGCAACTCAAACAACTTTAGATAAAATTAAAAGTTAAAAATTACCAAGAACCTGACACACACACATGCACCGACAAATACACACACTCCACACACACACACACACACACACACACATTGAATATAAATAGACATTTATATAATATCATATCATATAATGTATGTGTAGCCAATACAACAACATCAACAACAACAACACAGTCAACAATAACTAAAACAACAACAATTAGCACGACTCTCACATCATCAACATTATTATCAGCATCAACAACAACAACAACAACAGCAGCAACAGCAACCGCTTTGAATCAAGCGCCGATTGCACCTGTGCCGTCTGTTTGTGTTCGTGTGCCCCACAGTCCCACATACGACTCTGGCACCGGCACGCCCCTAATCGAGAGGCAACACTTGCAACCGTTGTATTTGTATCCGCCAACGTCTCCGTCTCCGTCTCCGTCACCGTCACCGTTACCGTCACCGCAACCGTATCCGCAAATGCAACATCAAGCATGTGCCAGTGACTTTACAACACTATTTGTGCGTGAGTGTGACTCCATGAAAACAAAACGAAAACAAAAAAAAAAAGAAAATCACAAAAAAAGAACAACAATAAAATTCCCCCTTCTCCTTAAAAACCAACCAATCATTGAACTGAACAACTCCAAAGTTTTTACATCCAAAATATCAAAAATATATTCACCTTTGAAACACCTTTAGTAACATACAAGACAATACTCTCTGCCTACCTCTTATACACTTTGTATTGCTCTCTCTCTCTCTTTCTTTATCTATCTATCTCTCTCTCTGTTTCTGTAAATACATGTTTTTATGTCTAGAATTAAGTTATGCTTAAATAGCGCCTGTAAATGCTTTTAGCCCTATATGTAACCCGCCTCCGAAAGCCATTTGCGCTATTTGAAAGCCATTAGCGATAGGTCGCACAACCCAAACACACACCAACACACACCTACACAAGCCTGTACACACACCTACAGTTGCGTTTGAGCAATTTATGTTACTTCCGCGTTGCTATTTTTGTCTTTTTCTTCATTTTGCTTTCAGCACTTGTTGTTCCTTTCGTCGTATTTTATTGCATGTCTGATAACCCCCTCCATATATTTTCTATTTGTTAGTTTCCTTCTTTTTTTTTTGTTTTCATTTTTCTATTGTATTTGTTTTTCTTATATTATTGCTGTTGCGTCGCTGTCAATTGTAAATTATACGCAACGCACACGCAACAATTTGTTGGCCCGCATCGCGTATACGCAACGTTGTGCACTGCGACAGCAACTGTTGCGTGAGCCTCGTCCCAAGTCGTCACAAGTAGTCAGTTTTGTGGCAGAAATTTATGTAGTTGCTGTCGCCTTTCGTCTTAATTAAAGCGTGGCAACAATCCCCAGCAAATGAGGCACAGCCATTAGGCAAGCCAACTTCTTTCTGGACTTTTCTGTACACAAGCGTAATTAAGTTGCCAACTACAAACGTTAACTGAAAGTCAATATTTTGAGGCCAAAACTTGCAGCGCTTACCCACAAATGACATCAGCTGAAAATTGCATAGTGCTTAGATGAAGATTAACGAAATTCCTTGACTGGAAGCCAGAATACTCAGCTAAACCTTTTTTTTTTAACTTGTACAAACATTCATTCACAACTTTATTTTTCTGCAAAAAGTTTTTATTAAATTTTGTTCTGTAAATTCATAAATTTCGACTTTAATTGTGAATATTAGCAAAGTTCAAAGCTTTTTAGAGTTTTAATGCAATTACTTTGTGTCAACTTTTACATTCTTTTATTTCTTTCATGTGAAAATCAGCACACAAATTTCTAATTTACAGTTAACAACGTTTTTTTTTTTTAGAAACAAGATGAAAGAGATTTGTTATAAATATCAACAAAGACATGTTAAACTTATTTGCCTAGCTTTAGATTAACATAGTTTAAATGCGAAATTTAGTAAATTTAAAAGCTCATTAAAGCTTGTTATGGCCCTTCCTATATAAATAAAAGCATTAAGCTTACAGTATTATTTTATTAAACTATCATTAACAATTGATCAGATTAGAAAAATTGCTTGAGCTTTAGCTATACACGAGGGCTTATCTTAAGCTTAAAGCTCCACATTTTCCACGTATTTCTCATAGATTAATTCAATATTGGAGACTCTCTTAAGACTAATGTCATTCGCTCAGCTCGGGCGAATTTCTGCTGTTAGCCACTTGAAATTACGCAACTTTGTCAGCTGAACAGTTTTTGGTCCTTGAATTGCAAGGACTTTTAATGAGTTGAACAGGTTTTCCTCTTTTGCACGTCATTCTCTCTCTCTCTCTGTCTGTCTCTATCTATCTCTGTTTCCTCCCCTTTTGCGCTACTTGTGCGTCGTTTTGCTTCTCATCTAGTTGTTTGTTATTTGGTTAACTATTAGTGAATATTCTTGTAAAGCAAGCGAAATTTTGTTCCAGTAGCGATAAATTTTGTGCTTAATTCTTTGCTCTAATGCACTGCGGTAAATTTGAGCGTGCATTACACTGAACGAAGTAATGTTGAACACTTTAATGCAATTTACTTTCACGAAATCTGCAGCCAGCGACAACCCAACGGCTGTGATAATATCGGACTCGAGGCAAAATCTAAAGGACACCACAGTCAGCACAACGCAGTTGCCAATGGCGGCAACCACAACGACAACAATAACAACGGCAACACTGCCCCTAACCATGGGCGGGGGAGCGAGCAGTAGTGGAGGTGGCATCCAGGCCAGCTCCAGCAGCAGCGGAGGCGGCCTTGGAGTGGGCCTCAACATGGGCACCTCGCTAAGCATAACACCTGCCACGCTAACCACAACGGGCAATCACCTGGACGTGCCCTATGCCAACAATCCGAATCTGCTCAGTCCCGATGTCCTCAACCAGCGGAGAGGTAAGCGAAACAGCCAACAAAGCAAAGGTTAAACAAATTTTGCCCAAAATAACATTTATGTTTAACCGAATCTTAGGCAGTCGCAGACCCTCCATATTGCCCGTTCCGGATATGTTTACCTCCTCCTCGTTTAGCATAGCCGGCAACGATGATGGCGAGGAGGGCGACGAGAGCGACGACGAGATTGACGATGAGATGCCTTGGCGTTCGCCCTCCGAGAAGATTGCGTAAGTCCAAGAACGCACTTTTTGTTTTTCCGTGTGCCTCGACCTAAGTAACCTTATCTTTTATTCGATAAACCAATCGATAATTGTGACACCTTTTCCTCCCCCTTTATTGGTAGCAACTGATATGCATTCACCCCCCCAAAAACAAATTAATTTAAGAGCAATGCAATGTCCTAAATCACGAACTAGATATACCTCCAACTGTATGTTACTGTACCTCTAACTGTGATGTATTTAAGAACCTAACCTCATTTATATGTATATAACTTTAACCAGCGATATTTTCAACATTTTTCCATTTCAATGATATTAGCTTTCCTAACGGGATCTTAAGTATGTGAAGAAATAATTTTAGTTAACAACCATTCAATGTATTTTAGTAATTTCTAAAAGGTTTTTAAACCAGACTATATTTTTAAAAAATATATGCTGCTGATTATATCCATCATTATTATAAATCACATCTGTTTTTGACGATTTTAACAAATATTCCACGATAGTTCAAAAATCAATTAAAAAATTATCTGATATTTAAATAGCTTTTTGAACCATTTACCTATATAAAGAAAAAAAAATATATATTTAAATATTTTATAGAATATATTTCTACAAAAAGTTTTAAAATCTTTCTCAATATTTTGTCATTAAACACACAATGCTGAAAATATCGCTTGGAGCTAGTACTCGAAACATGTTCATGATATATATATATATATATATATGTTGTAATAGATGTAACAGTCCCCAGTGTAGAGCTCTCCCCCTCTAAAGACCCCTCCCCCTACCATGCTCCAATGAAACGCTGATAAACTGACAATCCAAGAACTCTCGCAGTTGCTTGGGCGGGCATTTTCCACAATCGCGCACCTATTCGCTCATCATGAGCTCCTCGGAGGACTCGTACCAGCAGCCGGGCAGTGGCTGTGGCTATTGCAACGTCCATGCCGTTGCACCACCAGCGCCGTCCGCTTCGCTGCGCCGGCGCGCCATGAAGAAGAGCTACAGCTGCGACAGCGAGTGCGCCTTGCCGCCGGGCCACAGCCCGGGTCCGGGTCTGGGTCTGGGTCTGGGTCTGGGACCGGGTCCGGGTCTGGGTCCGGGTCTGGGCGATGGTCCGCTGGCTGGGCTGGCGGCACGACGTCGTCGGCTGCAACGCAGCTGCTGCTGCTGCAGTTGTTCACACGATAGTTGCAGCACCACCAACAACACCACCACCACAACCGCAGCGGCTGCCGGCTTTGCGTCCAGCAGGTCGCAGCCGACCCCGCCCCCGAACCCGCCGCCGCCGGCCTTTACCTTTACGTCGAGCAGCTCCGTGGAGACGCGTCGCTTGGCGCGTCCGGTGTGGGCGTCCGACTATTCCGGGTAAGTTGCCGCATTGGAGGCGCCTCCCACCGGGGCACCAGACACCTGCAACTCGGGCTGCCATTTTGGAATGTACCATTGTTGAAGAGTTGTTATCGTTGCTGTTACAGTTGCTACAATTGTTGCTGTTGCTGTTGCTGTTACTCTTGCTGTTACTCTTGCTATTGCTGTTGATGTTGCTGTTGCTGTTGCTGTTGCTCTGATGCTTCTTATGCAATGTTTTGTTTGCCTGCAACAGTCGCTAGTTGCCTGCCGCAGGACATTTTTTAATGACTTGCAACGTTTACCTTGGCCGCGGCCTCTTGGACTTGAGATTTGCAGATGATGCTCTGCCACGTTTTTTTTTCTTGTTAAGCAAATACCCTGCAAATTTAGGTAAATCAGTTTATTGGCACTCGGTCGATAGGGACTTACTTCAAATAAATAAAATAAAATATTTAATTTATAATTTAAAATAAAACTATTACTTTAAGATTTATACTGTCTTTATCTTGCAGTAAAGTTTATCTTATACACTCATGCAGATCCTTCCCATATTATTCTTTAAAAAGATAAATATTTTTAAAAATTTCATATGCTAATTATTTTAGAAATTTTACAAAGTTACATAGATTGTACCTTCGATAATATAAAGATATATAATTGCATTTTATTCTAATCACTTTTAAAAATATTTCTTGTAATACTAGAAACTAATACGTATTATTTAAAAAAAAATAAACTCTTGGTCTTTTAATAACAAACAAACTGAAAAGCGCAATAAAAGAGTTTTTCATATAAAGTGAATAATTAATACGAATTTTCCATTATTATTATTTCAATATTATTACCGTTAATTATATCATTCAAGCAAATCAGATCCATTGATAATATAGAATCCATTATTTCATGTTCTTGTTTTTACATTTGTACAGCGTATCACATAGTCGTGCAATGCGACTATAGTATGTCAGTTTTGATTGTGTTAGTCTTGTTGTTGTTGTTGCTGTTTCTGCTTCCGCCTCAGCTTCCTTTTTAATACTTTCGTTTTGTTGCCTTGCACTGAGTTGCATTTTGTTTGTTTGTTTGCATTTATACAAAAAGTCGTCGCTTCAAGTTGTTTAGATTCAACTTGCATTGTTGTTGTTGTTGTTGTTGTTGCTGTTGTTCAGTTATAGTGTTTGCCCATGACCAAACAGAGCAATTGTCTCGGCTCAGCGCAATTAGAGACACAGTGCAGGGGCTAATTCTACCGATTCAAATTCTACCGATTGCCCTAAATAGATCGCATGCCAGCAACATTAAAGGAAACTTTGTAAAAATGATCACCAATTGCATTTCTTTCAGAGAGACATCGGATATAAGCAAAAAGTAATTAGATGTTTTAATTAGATTAAGTATCCTGCACTTAACATTTGCCTAGCCATAAACAAACGCTTTTCCTCTTCCAATTTTCCTTTGTTGTTGCTTATTACCAAAATTTGGATTCCATTTGTGCGTTTGAACTCATTTTCACAACTGCAACGCTCAACTTTTTTACATTGCAGCATTGTGAAGGGTTTTCCCCCAGTTTCGCCGTTCATCGGTGTCAGTCCGACGCTCTGTTACCTGCTCAAAGAGAAGAAGCCCCTCTGCTGCCTGCAGCTGGCCCAGGTGAGACACAGTAGAGCCACAAACACTGCCAACAAACATTGCATTAAAGACGGCGACTCTTTGCAGGTGTGCGAGCACTGCAGCTACCGGAATGCCAAGGAGTATCAGTGGCAGAACAAGACCATCATCCTGGCCGCCGACTACGCCTCGAATGGCATATACAACTTCATCATACCCTTGCGTGCTCACTTCCGCTCGAAGACATCGCTGAATCCCATTATTTTGCTGCTGGAACGAAGACCGGATGTCGCCTTCCTCGATGCTCTCTCCTACTTTCCTCTGGTAAACCTTGGCGTAACGCTCGTAATGCCTCTCTGTTTACGCTTTGTTCTTGGCAGGTGTATTGGATGCTGGGCTCTATTGATTGCCTGGATGACTTACTGCGCGCTGGAATCACGCTTGCCGAGAGCGTTGTTGTGGTCAACAAGGAGCTGTCCAACTCAGCCGAGGAGGATTCCCTCTCCGACTGCAACACAATTGTTGCTGTGCAGAACATGTTCAAGTAGGTGCAACTATTTCACATATACGAAAAGGACTATGTTTGACAACCAATTAATTGCTTAAGTAGTTCATCATAATATTTCCTAGATAGGATTAATTTTTCAATCAATAAATAGGAAATAAGAGCAACAGTGAACCTTAGGGAAATCCGCTTAAAATATACATATGTCATTCATATGCTCTCTTGCTTTATTAAATCATGCCTTATGCCTCAATATTAAATTAAATTAAGCTGAATAATATTTGTTCCTAACTAGGATTATCAGGAAATCCGATGTGAGGAAATCCGGTTAAAATATATAACTCTATTAGCTCTATTGCTTTACTATGCCCCATATATTAAATTAAGCTTTAGTCACACTTTTTTATCATCTTTTTCCATTTGCACCCTCTCGTCGACACTTCGCAGATTCTTTCCGAGCATCAAGAGCATCACGGAGTTGTCGCAGAGCTCGAACATGCGTTTTATGCAGTTCCGGGCGCACGACAAATACGCGCTGCACCTGAGCAAAATGGAGAAGGTAACAAGGGGTAACCAGGGGGCCCGGGGGCGGTGAATGCGCTGCAGTTGTCATTGGTTAATTGGTCGCTCACTTAATTGCAGCGCGAAAAGGAGCGCGGTTCGCACATCTCCTATATGTTCCGCCTGCCCTTTGCCGCCGGAGCGGTCTTCAGCGCCTCGATGCTGGACACGCTGCTCTATCAGGCGTTCGTCAAGGATTATGTGATCACCTTTGTGCGCCTCCTGCTCGGTATTGATCAGGCGCCAGGCAGTGGATTCCTAACCTCCGTAAGTAGAACACAGGAGTAGCTGTTGAGATTTCTCCCTCCATCTCGAATTGCCTGACAGATGCGCATTACAAAGGACGATATGTGGATACGCACCTATGGCCGTTTGTATCAGAAACTCTGCTCGACCACCTGCGAGATACCGATTGGCATCTATCGCACACAGGATACCTCAAATGCGGACACCTCACATGTGAGTAACTCGCCGGTCGAAAGATGGGGACCCTTCTCCGCCTTCAGCAGGCATTGTGTGCGATTGCGTCCATCGGTGAGTCCAAAACAAATGCAGCTGCAAGCAAAACAAAACAAAAGCAAAGAAAATAACAATAGCTATAATGAAAAGTTTACTTTCGACTTTTGGACCCCTATTGCCAATTTAATTGGCCGCACAAACTAACCGAAAACAAACAATTTTGCCTTCAACTTATGTACATCACACTAATACACACACACAGCCTGTCTCTCTTTCTCTGTCTGTCTCTAAGTCAAACTCTGTCTCTTGCTCACAAACTATCGATTGATTTCGATAGATATTCGAAATTTATTTAATACGCCTTACAAATTAGGTATACAAAAACGCAGAAATTATTTTGTTCTTTATTTAAGTTTATTAGTTGTTCATTTTTATTAGCGGGCATTGAGTTATAATTATTAATTTTAATTAATTTAAGTACTTTGTCCAATGTGTTTTTTTAAGAATCACACGCTTACGCTTTGATACTAACTGCAATTGAGACGAGTCTGCGCCAATTAAAAAAAAAAATATTAAAAAAAAATATATATATATATATTTACATAAATCTCATTTGCATACTTTACTCAATATATATATTTATATAACTACTTATAAGTAATCGTATACTATATACTATACTACTCCAAGCTCTCTTTTTCTCAATTATTACTTGAACTTGTGAACGTAACGGCAAAGCTAAAGAATTAACCAAATTTCAACTAACGTAACTTTAACTTGCTTACAAAGATCTAGAGTTTTTATCCAAGTATCTCTTTTATACTCGTATATGCTTAGCCACAAATAAAAAACCAATTACTAAATCCCTAAAAATAAAGCATAGCGTGCTGATTTAGATTGTATAAATTTCCCAATTCATTTTGTACATACTGGTATATCTTACAAAATCAAAAAACAAAAAAACCAAAAAAAAAAAAATACTAAGAAATCTTTTGTAGCTGATTTTATACTTTTATATTTTATTCAATGGCCACTCGAAAGTTGAAAGTTCCATTCGCTCCTGCTCCTTCACATTTTAGCTCATGTTTTGCCTAATCCTTACTCGTATTATAAAACACATACATTTGCTAACGATATGATCAAAACCCGCCCCCGAACTCTCCCCCCAAAAATTGATTTTGTGTGAGCCAAAATGAGAACTTTAAGAAAAATTACGCATACGACACATTCAACATGTTGTGTAAATGTTGAAACGAAAATAAACTAAATTTGCGTTTGTATTGGACTTGACCAGCTATTGAAAAACGCACACGCACGCAGTGAGTCATGTTTTAAATATAGACTTGTTGAAAAAAAGGACATTTAAATAAAAAAAAATACCAAAACAAAAAAAATTAAAAAAAAAAATAAATACATTTTTCATACAACTCTCACTTCTGCCTGCCTGCCTCATAAGCCCTAGAACTACTTTGGCCATTCTTGTTTTATTCGTTCTGTGTGTGTGTGAGCGTGTCTGTGTGAGTGTTGTGTAGCTTTGTAGTACAGTTAGCTAGGATTTCGCTTGCATGACTCCGTTGTTCTTCTGCTGCTCGTTGTACAGTTTGTATTGCTTTCGGTTTTTGATGTTTTTGTTTTAGTTTTTTTTTTTGGTTTTTTTTTTTTTTGTTTTCGTTTTATTAATTTGCATGCAAGCCTTTAATTAGCTGATTGCATTTGCTTGTTGTGCGGCCTGCAGGCCAGGACAATAGCTGGCCACACAAAAGCAGTATCAATAGGCGTTTTAATACGCGCCACTGACAACCACCCGTAAACCCCACCGAAACCTCCCCCACCCAACCGAAGCACCCAACCAACCAACCTCCCTGCCTCCGTAGGCTTTACTTTAGCTGCTGTGTTGTGGTATTTTTTGTAGCCTTTAACATAAGCAATATAGTATACCCTTGCTTAAGATATTTATAGTTTGTAGACTGCAAAATTTTGCATCGCCTGGGATTTAAATGTTATTGATAGGCTTTAATTAATCATTTAATAAAAGTAGTTAATAATTGACAAGTTCAGTTTTATTTTGAAGATTTATCAGTTAAGACGGAATCTAAAGCTAACATAACAAATGTACAGAAAAATGAAGACATTTTTAAATTTTTTTTTAATTTTCATATAATATCAATCAAAGGAAGATTTATTAAGTGTTTCACTGTGGGTTAGTTAATATCTTTAAATTATGAATGCTTGCAAAACTAAATTATAATAAATCTATTAATTTATTTATTAAATGTTCCACATGAACAATTGTTAATTGTGTAAAATATAGAAAATGATTGATAATACTTTGAAAAGTACAGACAGTTAAATTTCTTTGCTCAATTTTGAGTAGTTTTATTTGACTTATATGTAAGGGTATTGCAATTTCGTTGCAGCCTTAATTTTAACATTTGAATTGCTTTCATTTGCAATACCCACTAAACATTGAAACTGTGTGTGGATATGCTCATTAAATATGAAACGCTTGATTGGGAAATCGATATTAATTACTAAAGCTGGAAGCGCACTAAAAAATAGAGCTTCAAAGCAGCAAATCGAAAAATGTTTAATTAAGTATCTATTAAATTTGCAATTAACTTTAATATAATTTCGTTGCTAAGTCAAAATTAACATGCGCTTTGCAAGCACATTTTAAATATAGTTTATCATTTCTTATGCTTTTTCAATTAATTCATTTAATTTTCATAAAAAATTAAAACAAGAAAATATTAATTGTGATCATGTTTTGGCTTTTAGTTAACGATTTATCCGGCATGAATAACACATTAAATGTTACCTTGTTTTGGCCACACACACGAAAAAAATAAAAATAAAAACCTTCTTAGATATACATATATAAAAGGATAACATCATAGTTAACATATACGAAACACACAAATATGTATAAACATCATTCATGCATTAAACTGAAACAATCTGCCATTTCAATTAAAAATCAATTAAATATGTAAATCATTTTGTGTTTAACCAAAAACTCACTGAAATTTGCATACCCAAACCATCCCGAACATTCCGGCCAACGAAATAATATTGCGCGCAGTACGACGAGGAGACGGGCACACCCGATTCCACAAAGGATAGCTCGGAAATCCTGCGAGGGGTTACGTATCGCCCGCCCTCAGCTGGTGGTGCAGCTGCCGGCGGTGGCGGTGGCGCCTCCAGTTACCGTCCGCGCCAGAGGTCGGTCAACTGCCTGGGCGGCTGCTCGGAGCGCAAGGGATCCTCCGTAAGTAAACTCATTGAATAATCAACACACATCATTTATAAGACTCGACTCGAGGTAGGTGAGTGATACTTTTGTTTGGTTCTTGAACGCTTTGACGCATGCTGTTGGATGTGGATGCTCCAAACTGACTGCATCTGAGAGATCGTTGCATTGCACACACATACACACACACCCAGACACACGCATATACATACACGCATACAAAGATACATCGTGTAACTAACAAATATGCAACTTGAGGCATTCAGTTTCATATGTAGTTCATTCCTTTGAGCCTCCTCTCTTGCAGTACTCCATCAATTTGGCGGACGAGGCACGCGATAATCACGCCCAGCAAATCGAGAGAGCGGAAATTGCAAATCTGGTTCGCAGTCGCATGGAATCACTGAATCTTCCAACCATCGATTACGACGATGTCAGTGAGAAGCGCAATCATTTGTCCTATGTGATAATCAATCCTAGCTGTGATCTCAAGCTGGAGGAGGGCGACCTAATGTAAGTTGAAGGCTCTTCAGATGAGAAACAATTCAAGTATTTATATGAAAGTAGTAAATTCTAAAAGCCAACAAAAATATATCATAGCATTAATATCATCATCATTTAATTAAAACGTTAAGAATATACTATAAAAATCGAAGAAACATTTTCAACTTCTTCGAAGGACAACTTCAGAAAATATTTGGAATTTACATAAAATATTTATATATATCCAGACATTAGACCGAATTAATATATTAAAATAAATTCAGCTAAGGGGAACTAATAGGGAACTGTTTATATTTAAAAAAAACTGCGAAATATATTTTTGTTTTTGTTATTTAATTTTTAAAATGAGAATATAAACTTGTATAAGTTTATACATTGAATAGTTTTATAAACAAAGGAAACACTTAACAAATGCTTACAGAATATTATAATATTTGTAATATAAATGATTATTAGATATAGCATATTAAAACTGTTTCTTTTTTCTCTGATTCTTGTCCCATTTACAGCTATTTGGTGCGTCCCTCACCGTTTTCGGCGCAAAAGACTTTCGAGCGTCACAATTCGCGCCGGAAGTCGAACATTTCGTTCTGCTCGAACATCAACTTGGGTGCCACATGCGGCCCACAAATGCCAAACATGACCAACACCGCCGTCGGAGCTGGTTCGCGACGTGGTTCCGGCATCGCCGGTTTGAACCCCATGCAAATGCAGAGCGTTCAGACATTGGCCGGGTATGGATCCTCGCAGCGCTGTACGCCCCCGATGCAGCAAATTAAATCGAATTCTCTTTCTCTACCCGACAGTCCGACGGTGGTTGGCTCGCAGCGCGGCAGGAGTAACTCATTGCGGGTTGGCTATTATTCTGTCTTCTGTCTACCTCCCACCTCTCTCTCTGTCTCTCTCTCTCTCTGTCTCTCTCTCTCACTATCTCTCTCCATCTCCACCTCTACCTTTCAGTCACTCACGCTCTCCCTTTCTGTATACACGATTTCCGTTTTCCCGTTTACGTTCACGTTAATCAACACTGCAAAACTTATTAAAAACTGAGCTGAATAACTGTGCATTCACGATTGATGGAGCTGTCATTCAAAAAAATGAAAGACTTCCCATTTATTGCACTATTAAGATAAGTGAAGCAACTCCATCGCTTAGTAAATGTTCAGCTATTAGTCACAAAACTTCACAATTATTTTAATTTCAATACCTTTGCAGAAAATCTATAAAAATTAATAGAAAATATTGGTTAGCTTTTCTAATTACAACACGAATTTAATTTAAAATAAAACTTAATTTTAAATTAAAATGCAATTTTTACCTCATTTCCAAATTAATAAAATGTATACATACTGAAGATGTTTTTATAGATAGCTATAAGAAAAAAGTATCTATTATTATTTTGTTTTATATTAATTTCTTAATACAAAGTTTTCTTTAATTAGGTTTAATTTGTAAGTACTTCATATAATTACATTCTTATATATATTTAAAAAATACTGCTTAAAATTAAAAAAAAATATATATATATCTGTATCTGTAAATTTCCCCAATGATTATCAGTGGTAGTCAAGCTTAAATTTCTGCAAGGGTATTTGAAGCTTCGGTGCGCCGATATTTCAGTTTGTTTACTATTTTAATTACCAATTGGCTAACATGACTTTGGCATACTAGCTGCCACACACAGTTGTTGTATAAAGAAGCACAATGTTAAATGCAACAATGCTCTCACAAACACACACAAACACACACACACACACACTTCTATGTAGAGCATCAAAATTTGGTTGCATTTCGTTATTGAAAGACTCGCAAATCCATTTCACAAAATTAACGCGTTTCAAAAGCCGCATCACTCGACAGCTGCAACAGCCAGACCAACAACAACAACAACAACAACAACTACTACTACTACTACTACAACAACTACAACAACAGCCTTCTTATGAACAACAACAACCATCAAGAACAAGAACCAGTTCAGCAACCATTGCCATAAACCATAAAGCACGCACGCAAAGGATAATCCACACCACGTTTCCGTTTCCGTTAACTCGAGTTGGTTGCACCCCAATAAGAAAATAAATAGAGAAAGCGAATCATAATAATAATAATAACAATCCTAATAACAACAATATAATGCAAACAATTTAATCAGCAAGCGTCCGGCACGGATTTCACTGCAATGTGTGTTTAGGCCAAAAGAACGAAAGAGAAAAAAAAAAGAAATACTTGTAGCCAATTTGTATTGTGTAATTCATGTGTTCTTTGTGTGTTTTGTTTTGGCCAACATCTTGTTGCCTGCCCTTTGCGCTAATCTCTAATTTCGCCTTTCGTTTTGGATGTATCCACTTTCGTATACTTTCAGATCGACAATGATATTCTGCTCCGTCGCTCCTCGTCGCTGCGACAAGGATTGCCCAGCGTCGGCGTCAGTCATGGCCGTCGCAAATCCTCGCTGGAGGAGATCGGTATCAGTCACTTCACCACCCTGATGCAGGCAACGAATCACAGCAATCCCATTAAGATTTCCCTCAATGGCAGCATTGGCATGGAGGTAAGTCGACCTCTGGTTCCGATCCAAAAGATACGCAAACTAATCCACCCATACTCTTGGACAGAATCAAATATCGCTGCAGGTGACGCCGCCGGAGGAGCCAACCCCAATGCTGGGCGTGCCGTGCGTCCTGGGCGGCGGTGGAGGAGGGGGCATTAATCCCTCAGCGCTTGGCGGCAGCTCCGGCGTCGGTGGCAGCGGAATGCTGGGCGCCAGCTCCTCGCTGGCGATCAATACCGCAGATCTGGGACCGGGGCCGAGCACCTCGTCGGGTGCGTCGCTGCAGGCGCAGGACTCGCTGCCGCAGTCGTCGCAGGTGCCTTCGCCGCAGCATCTGCAGGGCACGATTGTATGATACAACCTGATGTGGGGTCGTCGACTCCGCTCCTCGATGTCGAAGAACAAATGGATATAGAATACGGCCAGCACACACAGACGAAGAGATAAGTTCTAGAGAGGCAACAACTGCTTCGACTTACTATGAGGTCAAGCTGCTAACCCAAAAACAAGAAACCAATCCAAAAGTATTTATATAAACAAATAGTCTAGAGATGAGAACGTGTTCACATATCGTTGATAATACACAAGACTCAAATTGTAAGTTTTTGTTTAAATTTTATTATTTGCCAGTCAATATTATCATTATCATTATAATCATTGTCAATATTATTATGACCCATATTATTAATAATCTATTTCATTATCATAATTATGTTCGACATTATTATGATTATTGCTAATCATATCATTATAACCGTCATTATCATTATCATTGTAATTATCATTAAAATTCTCATATACAAAATCATTGTCTTCATTATTACATTTATTATTTTAATTTGTATTCTTATTGCCTCGTGTCACAAATATATCATATCTCACGGTCTCATCTCTAAGTATTATGTAAGAACCCAACCCACCCAAAGGCAGCCTGTCCTTGTGTCTGTGTTGTGTCCATGTCACAGCTAATGAAGTTTGTTCTAGTATTCTCCCCGCTCCAATTTTCCCCCCTCTGAGTTAGTTAAGTGTGAGAAAGGATAGGAAGTGGATGTGTTTATCATTTTCGCTTGTAGGCCTACACCTAAGTATATGAGTAGCAATAAATTATATTCAAAATTCGGTATGCTTTATTCAAATGAGGCAAAAAGTGTGTTTTGGGAACAACAAAGTAGTTAAACTATTGGCATGAATGAAGGTAACAAATATAAATACCACTTTAGCTAGCTGTAAATAGTATCGTGCGAACATGTGTTAGCTGCTAATCTATTCTATTCTATATAGAACTAAATGAAATTCGATTCATTTCTAGCATATCTCTCTCTAATGAAAATTAGCTGCCCCAAAACAAGAGGCTCAAAACAAAAGAAACAAATTAAGTTATTTAACAGATTTTTAGTAGCATTTAATAGTATGTATATACGATAGATTTAAAAAGAAACATAGTTGTAGTTACATTTTGCTTGATTTTTGATCAAAATATATCGCAAAGATTTCATAGACAGTACGCACAGCTACTTCCTTAGGTTTCATATGTTGCACAGAGTATTTCGCTTCAATTCAATTTTTTAACATATATAAATATATTTTACTATAAGAACGGTGCTATCGATGTTTTGTACCGCTGATTTCCTTTCATTCTTTTTGTAAAACTTTAAAAACTAAAACAAAAAAAAAAAAAAAAGCAATGAATACAAATGTTTTTAAAAACAGTTTTCTGAACATAAAAATTCAAATGAAACAGGCTTTGGTATACTCTAATGCTTTACAAAGAATAACAAACAGAGAAAAGTATAAAATCTATGCTATGTAGTTGCTGTATATATTAGATCTTAAGATTGAAAGCATTCAAGGAACTGCATAGAAACTATTAGAACTCTAACGCTAAACAACAGAAATTAATTATAATGTTTACGATTATACATATACTTATATATATATATACATATTTACCATATAGTCGATAAGCACTTTGTTCGGTTTGAGGACCGTGCTCAAAGCCTAAGCCTATAGCTAATAGACGAAACTGTACCAAATTTAATGAGCTAGACACACATCTCAAGCATCACTCACACATAGTTGATAGTTATCCTGACTGAGTTAGTCGGTCGGCACCTCCTAAAATCCAAACACGTCCCAGCAACAGGGAAACTTATTAATTAGCTAACAGCTAAGCATACAATGTACCTACTACACAAATCCACATATACATAGATAGATATATACACATATATATTCATGAACCCTTATATATATATATATATATACATATAAAGCACAGACAGTTTTATACTAAGTGAATTTTATTCGGTTCACACTACATGATGAACCATGCATTCCAGTGTCTCAAGAACCTTTGCGACCTAAGCGCGCTTAGATAACCCTAAGCCTAGCACATTCCATTCAAAAAAAAAAAAAAAATTACAAAAAAAACATATAGTATCTATATTATATATATATATATATATATATTTAGAGCTAGGTAACCCTTAGCAGCTACTAACTTAGCAACTAGTAAATGTCTCAATGTACAAAAGCAAAAATGGCAATGCCTACAATTTATTATCAAAGAACCACAACCAACAACAAGAACAACAACAAAAACAAGAACAAGAACAACATAAACTAAAAACCAAATGTACTTACTATAATTAATTGATATAAATGCTATTCAGAGCATATTACGAGTTTAGATCATAAAACTTTGCTGTAATATTTAACAGTGCTCTTCAAGGCACAAATCGACAAACATGACAAGAAAACTTACAATAAATTCAAAATATATAGTTGATGAAAACTGAACAACAAAAATGCTAACTTCAATGGAATTCGGGATGTACTTATAATTAAAATTCGGAAACTAATATATTTATGCTATTTTTAATAATTTGTTTTATACATTAATTTCTCTCTTTTAACACATTAATTTTGTCTCTTTATGATTTAAACTTAATTTTTTTACCATGCTCTTCATACAGATGTTTTATTCAATTTTATTCAGTCTTGTGAAAAACTTATTTTTCAATGCTTTCACATCGAACATTATTTATAAGCCTATATAAAGCCTAGTACATTCTTACTTACCTGTATTTTATATTCATCGCAATAGATAGAATATTGACAGTTTAATAATATATATTATCTTACTTTTTATCTGATTTTAATATATATGTACATATATAAATTATTCTGCATTCATGCCAAACAGAAAAAATATAAACCCAAGCTTAAGACCTTTTACTTCAAGCCCAATTTTCAGACTTCATCGTTTTCATATACTTTAAATTATATAATGGCCTCTCAGAATTTAATACTTAAATATTCCTAAAAATGGTATACAAAATTCCCTTGCCCCGATCAATAAAAGTACAAGATCTTCTCCATCCGTTCTTCTCCATATAGTAAATATGTCAATGTATAGTATTAATAGTATTTATTTATTAGATTGAGTAGCTTTACAAAAGATGGCACACACATTAGTTTGTTTGTATTATGAATTAATTGTTGCTTTGGTCCATGTTTATATTTCTTGGTTATGTGTATACAAAAATAGTTTTCCTTTTCATTTTATAATTTTTTACTTTTCGTTTCTCTCCTCCTTTCTTCTATATCAATTAATGTAATTGTAGACCAGGCCCAAACCTCAGTTGCGCACCGCTGCGAGGGCGTAGGGCGAGGCCACAGTGCAGCCGGTGGAGGCGCTGGTGCACTTGCAGCTCTTGCCGGAGGGGGCTTTCCGGTTGACCAGGCAGAGGCGGGCATCGAGGCAGCCACCATTGTTGATCTGGCACTGGCTCGAGTACTGCGGACAATTCTGCTCCACGGCTGTCATGCCGTACATCTTGTGGCTGCCAAAGAAGGGCGTCTGGATGGCCTTCTGGCGGACGCCCTCGCTGTCCACGCTCTCCAGCTTCTTGCTGTGGGTGGGCGAAATGGATTAGAGAAATGGATGATATTGAATCTTAGCTGGCACCTACGTTGTCCAGTCGGTCCAGTAGAATTGATCGTGCGTGAAGGCCAGGCCGAAGGGGTAGGCCAGCTCCTGGGAAATGGTGCGCACTTGACGGCTCTGCCCATTGATGCACTCCACCTTCTTGGTGCCGGCATCCGCGTAGCAGAGCTCGCCGCTGTGCTCGAGCACCACCAGAGAATTGGGCAGCTTAACGGAATCGGCGCCAACGAGCAGCTCGCGGCCCGTGCCATCCAGATCGGAGAACTCTATCTTAGGGTTCGAGCGATCCCAGTCGGACCAGTAGAGTTTCCTGCAAAAGCGAGCCCGAGTTTAAAACACAACCCTGCAAGAAGAAGCCCCACTAAGCCACTCACTCTCTGTAGGGATCCACGGCAATGCCTCGGGGATTCACCAGCTGCTTGTTGATGATCACCGCACGCAGCGTCGGCTCATCCAGGCTGGCCACCTCGATGGTGTCCTTGATGGAGTCCGTCCAGTAGAGGCGGCGCGAGATGGTATCAATGGCAATGCCCTCGGGTGATTCGATGTCTGCAAGTGAATCACGGCATGAGGATCACACGCCAGCCACCCAACGATTAATGCGGCTTACCTGTGCTGATGAAGACGCGCTCGTCGGTGCCGTCGTACTTGGCGCTGATGATCTTCTTGGCCGCGATGTCACCCCAGTAGACGCGTCCCTCCACACAGTCCTTGTCCAGGCCAATCGCCATTGAGGCCACCTTTATGGGCTGCACATCGCGTCCATTGAGTGGCACTCGCACAATAACCACGCCCTGGCTGACAATCAGGAAGTCGGATTCGTGTTGCTGACGCTCAAAGCAGGCGGAACCGTTGCCATAGAAACCTACGGAAGAAGAACAATTGTCAACTGGGTAAGGCTTGAAGGTTCCCCATATTGGGTAAGGCTTGAAGTTTCCTATAGAGAAAAGTCTGGCATCGATATGAATGATTATCAATTGGTTAAGCCTTAAAGTTTCCTTTAGAGAAAAGTCTGGCATCGATATGAATGACTATCAATTGGTTAAGCCTTGAAGTTTCCTTTAGAGAAAGGTCTGACATAGATATGAATGACTATCAATTGATTAATGCTTGAAGATTCTTATAGAGAAAGGTCTGACATAGATATGAATGATTATCAATTGGTTAAGCCTTGAAGTTTCCTTTAGAGAAAGGTCTGGCATAGATATGAATAAATATTAATTGATTAATGCTTGAAGTTTCTTATAGAATGCTGTTAAAGGACACGCTGACAACATCTTAGATACAATTTTAACACACACTACTCTATAAAATAGGCTGCAATTGAAATAATCAGATGAAGATCATTTTTCTACAAAAAAACCAACGGTCTTAAATACATTTTAGCCGGGCTTCTAAATATAATAAAAATTAAATTCCATAAACAAATCTTAGTAAAGTATGCTATAGGATAAGTGTTTGAGATTTTTTGTTTTTAAATAAATCAAATACTTTAATTACTTTTAGAAATTCAAAGTAATTCAAGGTAATTTATCAATAAAAGCAAATATTGAAAGATATATAGGCGTTAAGCTAAGTTTCTATACAAACATTTTTATAATACAGTGGAACCTCGTTGTAACGAATCGGGTAAAATTCTTTGTTATATCTATTGATTCACTATGGGTGACTATAAGCAAAACGAAGTTCGTTATATTGAGGTTTCACTGTATATCATAGCTTCACGTTAAGGTAACACAAACAATAATAAAATTAATTGAAGATAAAGGGAGATTGTTGGCTACACAATATCGGAGACTGCCGAGCGGTAAAGCTCACAATTCCGTTAGATATAGTTGGCATTGCCGTAGCATTCCGCTTTCAAGCCTAGCCTCACACACAACGCATATTATTTCATTGCCTCCCAAAATTCGTAGTCATCCTTTTTGGAAATAAAAAGCAGAAAGTAAAAATACTAAAAAAAACAAAAAAGAAAAAAGGAAGTAACGATGCGCCCAGTACAGAGTCTGATAGAGAAGGCGTCGCGTATGGGCCTGTCGCAGGTGTTGAATCAGCCAGGTAATCAGCTGATCAAAGGCCATTCGGCCCTCTGGTCGCTGCGATCGCTGCAGCAGCAGCAGCAGCAGCAGTACCGTTACTTGCAGCGTGTGGAGCAGTACCGCAGGAAGACAACCACCTTTCAGTCGATGCGAGAGTTCTTTATGCATCCCCTCACCTGGGATCGCAACAATGGGTATCTGAACGTGGTGCTGGCCCTGGCGATCTTCAGCTTTGTGTTCATCAACTCGTGCACTCCGTGCCCGGAGGATCGAGTGCCGAAGCGCAAGAAGGCGGACAATTAGATTCTTGAAGAACTCACCTGGATTGCAGACGCAGACCAGTCCGGAGTTGGTTGAATGACACTTGGCATTCATGTCGCACATGGTGGGGTTGTTCAGGCAGTTCTGCTCCTCGATGCACACGTAGCCATCACCGCGATAGCCGGCATTGCACTGGCAGGTGTAGTTAGCGGGATCCCTAGGGGACAAGCAGATGGGATTGCGATCAGTAAGTGGGTTGCGTATGCGCGGACGGAGGCACCTACTCGGTGGGCTCGCAGGTGGCGTGGATGCCGCAATTGTTGCGCACATTACAGGGTATTGGTATGCTGACACAGCCGGTCAACGCATTGCCGCGATAGCCATCGATGCAGTCACAGTATTGGACACTCTGGGCCACATCCCACTTGCAGATGGCATTCGAGCCGCAGAAGACGGAGCCACAGCGTCCGGTGGGCACGCAACGATCGCTGACATCCCGTTCGTAGCCGTCATTGCACTGGCACACTCCGCCATCGCAGTAGGCATTCTCTCCGCACTGCTCGGCCGCCTCGCACTCCGGCTCCAGCTGGCAGTTGTGGCCGTCGCCGGTGTATCCACGCTGGCACACGCACTCGGATTTGCCCAGCTGGTCGTTGTAGCTGCAGGCGGCGTGGGCGTCGCAGATGTCCGGTTTCTGGAAGGCAAGTGTGCTTAATTGTGTGCTTAACTCTGCTCTGCACTGGAGGCATCAGTGGGCAGTGCTTACCACCGAACAGGAATCCTCAATGGGATCGCAGTTGTAGCCGTCGCCGCTGTAGCCCGCATTGCAGGTGCAGATGTGCCGCAGCTGATGCTCCCACCACTCGCAACGGGCATTGATGTGGCAATTGGCGTCCACATCGCATGGCAGCAGATCCTCCAAGTCCATATCCGCGTCCACCTCATAGCCGCCGGCATAGCGACAGGTGCGGCCCTCCTCGCTCAGCTGATAGCCCGAGGGACAGGTGCAGTCGCCCAGTATGTTGCAGCGCGGCTCCACCTCATGGTCATCCAGCAATATGGGCACACAGCGTCCGTGCTCGAACACCTCGTCGTGGCCGCAGATATTCGCGCAGCTGTAGCCATCCCCGGAGAAGCCCTCGCGGCAGCTGCAACGTCCCTCGTAGCAATCTGCGTCCGGCGAGCAACTCTGCAAGCAAGCAAGAAAAACAAAAACACAAGTTCCAGTTCAATGTTGTGAACCAAACACGACGCATTCTTTGCTCATCAAAAATATTCTTATTTATTTAGTCTAACAGGACTTCGTATGATTCCTTGATCTAAATGCCCAGCAAGATTGGATGCCAAAAAAAAAAGAAGGAAAACCTCAATACAAACAAAAATGTAGAAAGTATCTTTAACGTGTTCCTGGTTCTTTTTTATTGGAATAAAATAGCTGCAACATTCAGCACGAAGTCTCGATCTACAAAATCTCCGTAATCTCCCGACTAGATGATGATGACTCTGGTTCCTCATAAGATGTGTTATAAATTAAATTGGCGTTCATTACAGGATTCCTTAGACGAATGTGAAACAGGGCTCAGGCAAAAATATAATTCCCAAGTGCTGGAGCAACATCCAAGTTAGCAAAATTAATTTTATTCTGCTCCAAAAAAATACCTTTAAGTTTATATTTATATATATAGCTTTTAGAGTTATTGGTAAATAAATTTATAATTAGCATTTTCATTGGCTTTTCTAAATTATTGGGGGAGGAAATCTTCAATTAAATGATGACGGGGACTGTGACTACGATTTCCAATATATATTTATATAATAAATCGAGTCGGAGATTAAGACTGCAATTTATACACAAAAATGCATAATATATATCTATATATATATCTATATATTTATGACTAGATATATATATTTTATGATTATTTATTATTTGAAGCATAATACTGAGCTATTTAATTGCATTACGAAATCCTCACTTACATAGCACTCATCCAAATGCTGTCCATTGTTCTGGCCCGGCTGGTAGTCCACCGGCTGGTCCGGCTGGTCTGGTCTTGGCTCCTGTGGTCGTGGCTGCTCGGGTCTTGGCTCCTCCTCAGCGGGATAGCTCGGCGAGCCATCGACTGGCGGCTCGGATGGAGTGGGGTATTCGATGTTGTCGGCCGTGTTGTTGCGCAGGCAGCGATAGCCGTTGCCCTCGTAGCCGTTCAGGCAGACGCAGCTGAAGCCGCCTTCGTTGTTGGAGCAGAGAGCATTCTCGTGGCAGACATGGGTGCCCAGAGCACACTCGTCCACATCGATGCAGACCTCGGCGCCGCGCTCGTCCAGCTGGGCGGCATAGCCGTGATGGCAGTCGCAGCGATAGGTATCGTCGTAGGGGACACAGATGGCATTGTCGCCGCACTGGACGCTGCCGTCGTTGCAGGCATTGGACTCGGCGTCGACGCCGATCTTGCTCAGAGCGCTGGTGCGCAGCGCCTGATCCCGTTCAAAGTAGTCTAGAGCAATCTTGGAGACCTTCTGGAGCACACTGCGATCTGTGGGATCGGCATCGTCGTCACGCAAACAGCTCTGATAGGTAATGCGCTGATCCACCTGGAAGCCGATCACACGCTTCTCCTCTACCAGCTCCAGTTGATGGCTTTGAACCGAGTGCAGCTCGCCAGGACGTACAAAGCGATACTCGTCCGTGTAGTCGGCCAGGTGAAGCGTGGCATCAGGTGCAACGTGTGGCACCGAGCCTGTCAGCTCAATCTTGACGGTCAGCTGATCCCAATAGTTGAGCCCCTCGAACGTCTGATTCACCAGCAGCATCTCCCCCGTCTCGAACTGCACGCGGGAGACGTGCTGATAGTTGCCACCCGTCAGCTGATATCCATTCTCGGCCCCATTGAGAGACTTGGCAAACAGCCAGCCGACGGTCGTCAGCAGCGGGAGCACCAGACGCAGCTGCGCCGCCTGCTCCCCAGTCAGGGGATTGATGGTGGTGTAGCTGCGGGCATCGCTGGTCACCACATAGGACTGCAGCTTGGACTCCTCGTCGACGGGCTGGCCATTTAGCTGGCCGGACAAGGTGCCGGTGACACGCATGGGTATATCGTTGGCCAAGCAGGATCGTCCATTGCCGTAGTAGCCCGGCTCGCAGACGCAGCAGAAGCCCTCGGATTTATCATAGCACTGGGCATGGCTGTCGCACTGATGCCCATTGCCATTGCAGCTCTGCGACAGGGCCGGAGATTCGGTGCGTGTCTCCACATTGTTCGGCGCCACGACATTCTCGCTGGGCTCCAGTGGAGCCACCTGGTAGAGCCAGACACCGGCCACGCCCAGATTGGTGCTCTCACTGAGGAAACGTGCCTGGGGAGAGGAAGTGGAAGTGGATTTAGTTTTCTTTCTTATCTAAAGAAGATGGCCAGAGAGGAAAAATCTATAGCTTAGATTAAAAATAAATATTCGACATATATTGTCTAAGCTATCATTCCTTAATTGATGAACTTTACTAAAATCATTTACTCTAACTTGATCTTAAAATCAGATTAGAAGTGAAATTTTTTAATTTTAGGCAATTATAATCTACTTGGAAAAAGCAAGAGCTTAACTCTCCCATTAATTGCACTCGAATTTTCATTAAGAATTACATTCTAACACATTTTTAAATACTTTTCAAGCCATTAAAATGTTCATATTTCGTTACCATTAAAAATTACTATTTATCTAGCAACTTATATTATTTTCTTCAATCAAGAAACTTCTTGACTTCATGAAATATTCATAATTTAGTTCAGATATTTCCAAGAAACAAAATTCCCTCTATAGATACTTTAGTTCAGTTTATGAATCGTTCACTTACATTCTCTGAACCGGAACCGTTCAAATTGTAGAAGCGTCCGTCCTCGGCCACGAATCCCGCCTGGGCGCGAATGTCGGGCAAGCCGTGCTCTCCGGCCTCGCCTTGGAGCCAATTGAGTCCGCCCTGGGGATAGATGAACTGGACGAAGGTCTGCGACTCGCCGACAATGAGGATCACCTGGAAGGTGTTCAGTCTGTCCGTCTTGGAGTTAAAGTAGCCCACGTTGCGCCACGTGCCGACAATCAGTTGCTTCGCCTCGAAGCTGCTCCAATCGCTGTACGCATAGCGGACCAGGAGCTGAGCCCGGTTGAGGGATTGGGGATCGCGGGTCTCGAATAGAGAAATGGAGCTGTCGTCGTTGCTGTTGGTGGTGTCCACGTTCGAGTAGAAGGCCGCTATCGAGGGATACTCGAGTGGGAAGGGCTGGTTCAAGTACTCGGCGAACTCCACGTTGAACGTCAATATGCCATTCGTGTTGATCTGCAAATGGAGATGAATCGGATGCTCTTTAGCTGAATGCGTTTGGGAAGTGCATGCGGCGCATCAATTAGGCGCTCGCTGAAGTGCCAACAGGCCACTTAACACTTAACAGCCGGAAACTAAACAACAACAAATCGTTAACAAACGCGCCTCCATGATTATTAGACAGTCTCTTTCTATCTCTCTCACTCTCACTTTCTCTAATGACTTTTCTAATTGAGCTGGTTGTCGGCAACACAAGCCTCTGGAATGAGCATTACAAAAATATTAGAAGCCCGCCGACACTATCCAGCTGCGTGACCTGCTCCTGTTTACACTGCGCTACGCACTCCAATTGGAATGCCAAATTCTATTTCTTCAGTTTTTCCATTTTCAATTTCAATTGCACAACTTTACAGCGTTGCGCATTTTTACTGCATTAATTTTGCCTAAGTAAACAAATAAACGAGTACATATATATGTATATATGTATGTATGCATATATATATATATATATATATATTGTTTTACTTGCTATTTTTGGAACTGGAGCACATCTGTGTGTCCAAATTTTTTGTGGCATAGAACAGTTTTTTAGAAAATTAGCACTTCATCTTTACCGCAGCGGGCCACGAATATGTGTGGAAATATTTGCTATCTACCTATAGGAGTCGAAGGTCTGTAGAATAATGAGATCTTTGGTTCAGGAATTTCCGAATGTTAACAGCTAATATTGTACTTTGTATCATATGATATGGAATAGACCTTCGGATAATAATATTTGTGGTGCTCATTTTTATTGTGTTTTATGATTTAATTTGAACTTTAATTATATACAAATATGTATAAATTTGTTGAAATATCCAAAAAAAAAAAAAAAGATAAAGTGTGTTTCTTTCAAAATCATATTTTTAAGGTCAAACTTTATTTTCCGCACCATTTTTGAAGAATTTGAGTGCTTTCTGATTTTGCCTTGGGCCGCATTTGTAATCGTTTTACTGGCTGCGCAACCTTGCCTAGAACGTAAATTTCTTTATGCTCAATATTATATTTAAATATTTACTTGCTGAAGCATTCACCTGAATATTCGATATTTAAAAAAATAAAAAAAAAACCCAACCTCAATTTTGAAAATTTTAATCCATTTTACTGACTAGCGAGGATGTTGACACTTCTATTAATAATAACCAGTGAATAGGATTAATGGGATTGATGATAATTAAACTAAATAATGTGTTTGCTCTGGAAAAAATCGCTTTGGTTATTTCTAGGAATTCTCGAATATTTATGCATTTCTATGGCCATAATGCCACACATTTAGAGCCGCGTGCTATTTTTCGACTTCAGACACATAAATTCAGTTAATTAACTAACAAAAATAGGCGACACTTTCGCCTCGACACGATGCTAAGAGCACATCTCATAATTTTTAAATGTTCAAAAAGAAATGAAAAAGAACACGAAATATAAAACCAGGACTATTCCTAATTCGTATACTCTTTCATAGTTAATCTTCATATTTACAAATTATTAAGTGTCAAGTAAAGATTTTAGCAGCTTATTTTAATTTTTTAATTTTTTTTCTTTCGATTTTTCAATATTCATTTCAATAAGTGGGGGAAGTACAGCAAAAATACTTGATAAAGCAAAGAAACAAACTACAAAGCGATTAATTTTTGATCATTTAAGTAATGTTTAAATAAGTTACCCGGCGTTGTTCGGGCCAAACTCACAACTTAGCAAATGACATCTAAATAAAAAACTACTAAATTTATACAGAATTTTTGTATAAGGAAAATACATAAAGATAGTTTGAAATAAGGCTGTGAGGATGTTACAAATTCATATATCCCTTAAGCATAAATTATAATAAAATAATCTGATGCGAATAGTAAACTTCATTATTTGTACAAATAAAATTCGAAGCTTTAAAGCAATACCGATCAAAGGCCTAGACAGAATATTATTTATTTACATCGCTTACACACTTCATTCTAGATGGCTAGTAAGCTGCAAGTACCCACAGTAAGGGTATTCGAGAGAAACAAAAGGCGGCTAAAAGTTTTGGGTGTGTGCCAAGGCGGGCTAGAGACATCGCGAACATCAATGGGTTGACTTGTTGGCTATTTATTGTAGCGTCTGTGGCTAAAAGAAGATTGCCATGGACCACCCCCAACTGGTTGTGGTATTCGGGTTGAGTGCGTGCGAATTCAGATACAAATGTATCTTTGAGATACATTTGGTTAATTACACAGTTTCTGTGGTGTTGAAATGAGGCGGCTGCTGTCATCTTTTCTCAAAATTAATTTCGATTTCTGTTGTCCGTTAAGCTATAAATATATACCCCCACTCACACCCTCACACACACAGACATACACACCTACACCCAAAGATCGTATTGAAATAGCAACTATTAGCATATTGCCTATTGATAGACAATTGCTTTGCCTTATCGCTTATCGAATGCAACAACAACGAAGACTGCAATAAATTCATTCAGCACAAATGCTATAGCTACATTGTTCACAGTTATACTCACTATATAGTCGCCATACTTACATAGATTTGTTCATATTTCTCGCCATAGAAGTTGATGGGCTGCTCCAATTGCAGCAGCGCCTGTTCGCTGTTGCCCTTGGCCAGATATTGAATGCTTCCGCTGCCCTCGACAAATTCGTACAACTCTTCGGAGTGAAGGGTGTCCAGGTAACTCTCGTATTGACCTCTGACCTGGCTGAGACCCAGCAGCAGGAGCAGCACTGGCCACAATTTTTGATTAATAGTTTTCATTGTTTGAATTTCTTTTTTTTTTTTTAACAAATTTCAATTGAAATTTCCTAAGTTAAATCTTAAGAAATTCTGGACTTAATTTTTTTTTTCTGTGTGTGTTTCACAATTTTGCGAGCATCATTTTTACACAGGTACACACGTACACACGCACACACACACAGACGCGCGCGTAATGTTTGGTTCCAAAAATATCAAATTTATAAATAACGAACCGGCAGACAACTGAGTATCTATCGTCTATATAGCTATACTATATATATATATATATATATATATATAAGTATATATATATTTTTTGGAATTGTGTCTTCGACCGCCTTTATATTCTAGCTTTGAATTCTGTTCGATTGCTTTCGATTTGATTCTTCAGCCGAGTCGAACCGCACGCGCTGCCAACAAATTCTTGACTGAATCGCAGCTCTGCTCTGTGGATTGCTCTTCGGTTCGGTTCGACCGGCCGTTAACATTTTACATCGATGCCTGCCTGTGTGTGTGCGTGTCAGTGTGTGTGTAGGTGTTGGTGCTGGTGTTGGTGTTGGTGTGTGCCTGGAGTCTTCAGGGGCAGCTAACATGCATGTTAACCTGCATGTTAAATGGCATCCACAGCGAAATGCATTCTGTTAGTTTGAAAAGAATGCAATGCAAATTCTTCACAAAGAGCGAAAGTTAACAGAAAGTGCAAGCCAAAAAGAGAACGAACGGAGGCAGTGAGAAAGAGAGGGCTCTGATCTAAATAGATCTAGATTTTTGCTGCCGATTCGCCTTTTATTTATGACATTTCGCTTTCGCTGTTGACATTTATGTTCCACACGCATTAAGATCGCACATTTTTGTTCGCAAATATTTTACAGATGAAGAATTGAAAGGAAAAATATGAACACATAAATATTAACGTAAATTACACACATATGTGTTAATTTTGTGGAAAACTTTACCACTTAAAAAAAAAAAACAGGAAACTATAACAAGTTTCTAGCCATAATTTCAATACTACAAGTTTTGGCAGAAAGAAATGTTTGTATAATAATTTAAATTATGATAATTAAATAATTGTCAGCTTGATATTAATATATTATAATATTCATATACATATATTATTACAATAAACACTTTTGACAGCTTTAATAAGAACTATCAGAATGATATTTTCTACCCTTATGTTTATCTATAATGCTTGATATCTGTTCAGTAATTTTTTTTTTTCGAATAAAAAGGAAACACATTTGAAAGTTTTTTTATTTCGAATTTAAATGTTTTTATATTTATTTCTCATGCTTAACTTTATGATAAAATGGATTGCTTTTCGTAAACTTAATTTCCTTCTGGCTTATAAAATATGTCAAGTATAGGTTATAAAATTCCCGCCTAACTAATACTAACACTATTAAATGAGAATATTAGGGGATATAATCTTTGACATTATGAAGTATTCTCTAAAAGCATTGCAGGCATTCCAAAAAAATGTAATTTTTGATTGATTTAAAAACAAGCCAAGAGATATCAAATGAAATAACTTTTATCTAATAAAAGGAATGCTAATGCCTTAGTTCAGGGAATCTTTTTAATGAGGTTATGACATATGTAAAGCTACTAAAGCTATTCGAAGCACCACATATTTACCTTATGGAGGCCCCAACCTCAACCTCAGAGGTGTGTTTGGCAGCCCGTTTTTAGGGTGTCCCCAAAAATTCAGAACCAAATGCTGGCGAGGCGAACCGCGTTCCAATTCCGAATAACTGAACTTCAGGCGGGGGCACGTGCCGCTTGATTGGGCTCTGCTCTGTATGCCACCATGAAGCGCCGCAGATGCAGTCCTCTGCCACACACACACACATACACACACACATGCAGTCCCTAGCTCTGCTCTGTAAAAATAAACAAATGGGAACTTCTGAGGCAGCGACGCAGCGTCTGCGCCGCTGGGTCTTTGAGATGTTTTATACATAATGATCATCTACTTGGGCTATTTATGATGTATTTCTCGGTTAATTAGTTGCAGCTGGTTGCAAGGGACAGGGGCTGGGGCATGGGGCATGGGGCATGGCAGTTGCTTCCGCATGCATACCCATCAGTCCATCATGTCCAACTTTAAATTCCAACTCGAAAGTGATTTTCCTTTTAACTATATTTGGCAGCAGGGCGCGTCTGTCACACATATATGCCTTTACACATACATATATATGTAGATTTATATAAATATATATTTATATGCAGTTGTTGCCGCTTGATCGGTGATGGATGGATGCCAACTCCCGTCATTTATCTTCAGGGAGTTCCACGAATTGGAGCGGAACGTAGCAATAGGATAGTCTACGTATCCAAAAGTGTATCCAAAATTTACCTCAAAAAAGAAGAGTATTATCTGCCCAACCATAATCTGAACTAAATAATTAAAAACTTAAATTAAGCACATTATTAAAAGCTTTAAATTGTTTTATGTCACGCCTAATTAGAGTGCCGGCTTATAAAATGCTCGAGAAACCAGATCGAAACCCAAATCTCTTTCAATATGGACACGATGTGGTGGAGTCTGGTTTACTCCCTCTTCTGGTTGCAAGCGGTACGAATGAAGCCTCAAATGGACGAGGATTGCGAGCTCTATGCAGTCGATACCATGGTAAAGGTCTAAGTTTATACTCTGCCGGAATTTCTTCCTCATCTAGCAATTATTTGTAGCACGACTTTTGCTGCGATCTTCACGACGAGCCGCCGCAGTTCAGCGACTGCCAGAAGGATTGGGGTGACAGGATTAACTACAGAAACGATCAGGAGGAGCAGATTTACATGTTTATGAGTATCATCAATGGCCGACAGGGTGGAGGCAGAAGCAATTCCATTAAATTTAGTTTGATGGGATGAAATGAACTAGAGTTCTGCCTATTAATGGAAAGCTTTTTGATAGAAGGGACGCATTTGTCTGATTCTAGCTACAATTCCTTGACTAAAGAGTAAAGTTAGTATTCCTGCCATTTATTTCTTGCAGTGCACGGCCGAATGCACGTTCAACGGCAGCGACTTTTTAGCTGCCAATCGTCAATCTCTGAGTCTGCGGAACGTGCGGCAGCAGCTGGAGTACGACTTGGCCAACGCAGAGGACGAGACGCAGCTGTACGAAACCTACGTTAAGTGCGACAAACACGGTGCGTAATTCCATCAGCTACTCAATGTCACAATATTCAAGAAATCTACCCCAGCACTCGAGATGCTGCAGCACAAGGGCGTCATGTCGCTGGCCAATCGAATGCTGAAACACGGCTGTCATCCGTATTCCGGCCTGGTACTGGAGTGCGTGGCCAACGAGATGATACTGAAGTGTCCGACAGACCGCTTTCACAACACGGCCCAATGCCGCGTTGCACGGGACTATTTGCGGCAGTGCATGCAACACTTAAAGTATGTGTAGAATCAAGAGGAGAATCTGCTGTACAATAAATTGGAGTTTCAAGATTTATAATCAATATGGAAGGCAAAACAATCCAGTTGCTGTAATTGAACTTAACTTTAGATACATTCAGCAGTTGAGTAAATTCTTGCTTACACATTTAATCGGTTTCTAACGTTAATAATTTACATATAGTCTAAATTACGCTAGAAATTAAGTGGCTGCTAGATGCTCTTCACCAGATCCCCGTCTAGCTGCAGAGCATCCGACTTTTTGAGCTGCTTTTCGAACCGTTTGTCAAATTTCTTTGCCTGCTTCTCGGTCAGCTCCGTTACCGCCAGGTGCTTTAGGTACTTCTTCAGAATCTTCTTTTTGAGTTTCTCCTGGAAAATGCCATCCTGTTGCTTGGACACTAGCTTCAGCAGCTGTGCAGCCCAATCAAATTCGCTGGTCTCTTCAGCTGCTGCTTCTGCTGGCTCAGCTTCATCCGCTGCTCCATTCTCCAGCTTGGACTTCTTTTTAGGGGGTGCCTCTTGCTCCTTCTCTGCAACTTCTGCTTCTTTGGCTGCTTTCGCCGCTGCCAGTTCGGCCTGCTTGGCCTCCTTCATTTTGTTCAGCTCCTTCTCGAGTATGTCCCACACTTGCGACGCCTGTTGGCGTGGCATTCGCATACAATTGCCCACAAAGTTCTCAAATTTCGCCTTTTTGCGAGGCACATTGTCGACGCTCTGCAGCCGCTGGAATGCGCCGCGCACCGAAGGCGTCAATTGATACTCGCTGCTGTCCAATATTGCTCGTATAATGTCCATCCAGCTTTCTTGTTTCTGTGCATTTTTATTCCTTGGCTCTTTGGGAACAAAGTTTTGGTTGGAGTACTTTTGCGCCTCCGATATGCATTTGATGTGTGCAACATATTCATCTTCGTAGAAATCTTTGAGACAATCCATGCACGAAACGTTCTTTGTCTTGCCCCGGCATCTGGTCTGATAATGCTTTTCCACCGCTGGTTTTTTAACGGATTCGCCGCAAATGTTGCAAGTGAAGAAAACCATTTTTGTTTAAATTAATAGACAATAGACAATTCACAGCCGGACTAAAAGACGCGGTGAATTCCACGTGCGCGCTCTGGTATTTGTTATGCTTATCGGTAATCGATAGCTATTGTTCGATCGACGTTCTGTCTTGTAAACAGTTGTGACACCGCTGCTGCATGTTGCTACTGTTAACCCACTGCAGAAAGAAAATGTTATCATTGCAAGTGATATAGCAATGAACATTAAGTCGAGTGCGTGCCATCTCTAGGTATCTGTGGGTCTCTGGTATATGTTAAGCTTATCGCTAACCGATATTTACATTAAAATCGACGTCCTGTCTTGTGAACAGTTGTGACACCGTTGCGTCAAGTTTCTACTGTTAATGCACTACTAATGGGGAATGTTAACATAATGCACTTACCACTGCAAGTGTCGTAGCAATTAGCATTCGATCGACAGCCTCTCACGCTTGTGAAGGTGCCATCTCTAGCCGCCAAACATCTGATTCACGCACGATATAAGTGAAATGTGGTTGTCAATGTTGAAATTGCAACGAATAACGCCGCATGGAACGTTACGAACTGTGACAGAACATTGCATCAGGATGAGCAGCACAATGCTTGCATCTGTCAAGGATATGAGTGAGCAAAAACCGCCACCCAAATACGAACGCCAACCGAATGTGCTGCGCAAGAAATTAAGCTCCGTTGTGCCGGGCTCCGTAAATTTGCAAGTGTTGGGCGCAGGCGCCAACGGAGCACCCAGCGCTGTTTACCTATTCACAGACCAGTCGCGTTATTTGTTCAACTGCGGTGAGGGCACGCAGCGTCTGGCGCACGAGCATAAGACGCGATTGTCTCGGCTGGAGCAGATTTTTGTGACGCGCAACACGTGGACCACAGTGGGCGGACTGCCTGGTCTAGCGCTGACCATACAGGACGCAGGCGTGCGCAATGTGGGACTGCACGGACCCCCGCACCTGGACACCATGCTTCAAAGCATGCGACGATTTGTGGTGCTCAAAAATCTGCAGATGCAGACAATAGACAGCACGCAGGGCGCCCTCTTCGAAGACTCAATACTAAGCGTACAGCCCGTGGTGCTCCGCAGCGAGCAGAGGCCCATGCAGCCCGTACTTAGCTATATATGTAAGCTGAAGCCGCGTCCAGGTGCACTCAATCTGGTCAAGTGTGTGGAGGCGGGCGTGCCACCAGGTCCGCTGTTGGGACAGCTCAAAAATGGACAAGATGTCACTCTGCCATGCGGCACACTGGTCTACTCAGCGGATGTCACGGAGCCGGCCGAAACGGCGCTCTCCTTTGTGTTCATAGATGTGCCCAGCATGGATTACCTTGACTCCTTGCAGGCACAGGCTGCTCAGTATAAACAACTGGCTGCCTCGGAGGTAACTGAAGTGGCGCTCGTCGTGCACTTCAGTCCGCCAGAGCTGACAGCTCACGAGGATTATAGAGAATTTATGATGGCTAATTTCTCGCCCGGCACACAGCACATTTACCTAAACTCGCAACTCAACAACTTCTCCGGCTATGCGGCTGCACATCGCATTCAATATCAGCTGCATCAGCTGGCGCCGCGCATCTTTCCTCTGCTTTCGGAGTCCACAGATGCGCAGCAGATCTGTCAGAGCACCACGATTAGTAACAGCTTAAAGAAAACCAAGCTGAACAACGGAACTGAAGAGAATGGTAAAAAGGAACTGAAACAGCCGCAAGAATCGGATCAAGGCTTCGTTTCGATGAGCAGCTTTCATCTGAGACCAAAAAAGGGTGAGTTCCATAAGATATATCAGTCTATATGATATTCAATAAGATAAACCCATCCACTATTGATATTATCATATCTTGATGGAGCATTTTGATATATAAGAACTATTGTATTTCAGGATTGGATCGCACTCTGGAATCGAAGCTGACGCCCGAGGAATACATTAAGGAAACGCATGCTGTGCCTGGCTTTACGGAGCTACTCTCACAGCTGCAGGCAGAGACACAAGATACACTGAAGACACCGAGCACGACCTACCCGCGCATCATCTTTCTGGGCACGGGCTCCTGCATACCAAATAAGACACGCAACGTCAGTTCGATTCTCATCCAGACCGCAGCAGATGCATTCGTGCTGTTCGACTGCGGCGAAGGCACCTACGGACAGATCGTGCGTCTCTATGGACAAGAGCGTGCGCGGGAGGTTATGCTGCAGCTGCAGGCTGTCTATGTCTCCCATCTGCATGCGGATCATCACATTGGACTAATTGCGCTTCTTAGCGAGCGCAAGCGTCTAGAGCCGGCGTCACCTTTGCTCCTGTTAGCGCCTCGTCAAATTGAACCCTGGCTGAACTTTTACAATCGACAAATCCAGCCCATTTCGGATGCATACTCGCTGGTGGGCAATGGGGAGCTGATGGAGAAGCCTCTGGCTGACGAGCGTGTGGAACAGATGGGCATTGCCTCGATAGCTACCTGCCTGGTTCGCCATTGTCCGCATGCCTTTGGCATCAGCCTTACGCTCCAGGCGCAGCACGAGGGATCGCCCATTAAGATCACCTACAGCGGAGATACGATGCCCTGTGCGGATCTGGTGGAACTGGGACACAACTCGACGGTGCTAATACACGAGGCCACCATGGAGGATGATCTGGAGGAGGAGGCTCGCATTAAAACCCACAGCACCATCTCGCAGGCCATTCAACAGGGCCGCGATATGCAGGCCAAGCACATTATCCTCACCCACTTTTCGCAACGTTATGCAAAGTGCCCGCGCCTGCCCACCATCGAAGATATGAAACACGTAGCCATTGCCTTTGACAATATGCAGGTGACTGTGGATGATCTTCAGCACTATCATAAGCTCTATCCAGCGCTGCTGGCCATGTACGCCGAGTACACCGAGGAACTGGAACAGCGTGCAGTTAAGCGGGAGCTCAAACAGGAAAGGAAACGTAAATTGGCTCAATCCTGATTCTAGTTTTATTTTCGAGGACTATGAAATGTTATTCACATATTGTTACGAGTTGGATATTTATATATATATATAGGGACTAGTAGCTAGTATATAAGTAAAAAGAAAGAATCGAGCTTAAGTTAAACCTTTTATTTAAGCATTTATTTATAGCAATGTTTTTGTTTTTTTAATGTATGTTACGAATCCATGAATCCCTTCGTATATATCCAATTGCCAGATTCAAAGTTTATGTTCGCTAGTTTGTATCCCAGCCACATCGTAAAGCAAGTGGCTGTGACTGTCTAGTAGATACCCTAAATCTGTACGCTGCTGCTTTTCTGAAATAGTGTAATACACATTACAATAAAAAAATTGTATTTATGTAAGGAAATGAAACGAAATTAATTTGTTTTTGGTGTTTGTTTTATTTTAAATTTTTTTGTTTGATGTTTATTTGATTTACTTAATACGCATTCGCTTGCAACAGGTGTCTGTGTAATAAACGTTCATAAAATTACAAATTTAGTTCTTCAGTAAATTTATAAATTATCGGATATTAATTAATTAGCTTTGTCGATACAACTGAAGGGCACTTTTTTCTCTTTGTTTAGTTAAACATTTTATTTTTAAGGCACTTGGTGTTCAACGTTGATTCTCAACTCTCTTTTTTTATTTTTATTTTTTTTTTTTTTGGTAATTTTTTAATTTTTTTTTTTTGGAAATTAGCTGTGACTAGTTAAAATTAGTAGGTAAACGAAAAATAAGTATTTAAAAAAATATATCTTAGCTTGAACTGATTTTTTAGTTTAGCTTGTGATATTTCATGTGTGTGTGTGTGTGTAGGTGTATATATGTGTGGGCTGTGTGGTTCAAACTTCTGGTTAATATATATTCTTTTTGCATTTTTTATAAATAAACATAATTTCAACATTTGTTTACAAATAAATAAATAGTTGTACATTATTTAAATTAAAAGAGAAACACATCGGCAAAGTTAAGCAGCTGATATTTGTTTTTGTTTTTGTTTTTTTTTTAACAACAATTGAAATTATAGTGTATTATAATTAATATAAATAATTAATAATTGCTCTTGCCTTGGCTAAGCTTCCTTTTGGAGTACACATTAAGTTAAGAGTTGCATTTTTCCATAGTTCACTTTCCCTTCCACTCTTTGGGAAATCGCCGGTCAATGCAAATAAAACAAATATCGTAACGGTTCCTAACACTCATTTAGATTCATTTTTAATTTCTGATTTCTGTTTTCTGATTTCTGATTTCTGATTTCTTGTGTTCAGGCACGTTCCACGTAGTTGCCGGGGAATGTGCCAAAGCAGCCCGTCCTCTGCGAGGTGCCAACGAACCAACCATCGTCGCACTTCTCCAGAACATGCACCAGATCTCCCTCAAAGATCTCCAATTCATCTGAGTTCTGGGGTCGGTATTTGTACAGGGCGCGATAGCTGATGATAGAAGAGAAACACCAAATTAATTAACCGAACAGAGATCCTCAACTACCTGATAAATGGGCGCTACTTACGTCAGGGGCTCGGAGCTGGTGTCCACGTGCAGGGCGTCCGTCTTGTGGAGCGTGCGTGTCTCCTTCAGAATCCCGTTGGGGGGATGTGCTCCGTTCTGGGTCAGCGTGTTGAACTCGTTATTGATATTTGTGCGCAGCGCGTCCAGATTTGGACGCAGATTTGTGGTGCTCTGAGTGCTGATAACGGTTGTCGTTCTAGCCGCAATATCTTCGGCACCAATGTCGGTTAAAACCTGCCAAGCAGAAGGTAAGTTGTTCATTAGATTGATAGCTTATTGAAGTTTAGTTATATCTGGGATGAATTTTAGTTCCTAACAGTTATTATTTGAGGGAGAAATTACGACTAGAAATTTTCTTACTAGCATTTACGTTGTAAAATTTAATCAAATTAAAAATATAAAAAAAAATTAAATAAAAAACAAATAGAAAGAAGAAAGCAGTTAAAATTAAAAAAAAAAAGGCTAAAGTTTCCGCCAGCGCTAAAAAAGCTAGATCTACCAACACTGCTATGAAAACCATTCATACTAGTGCGAACGAAAGGCGATGATGTTGCTTTCTCCCTCAATCACACATGAGCTCAGCGAGCGCAAGAAAAAATAAAGCTCGAGCAAATACGAAGTCTGTCTGAGAGCGAAAGAGAGTTAAGGACCCTAGCAAATATAAATCTGTGTGGGACCTCTACTATATCTATTATATAATGCTTCAACCTAATAAAGCTAACAATGAAGTTAATTAGTAGATAAAGCCAGGCATACGAATAGTTAAATATATAAACGAGTAGCAATAGATTTTTACTTGGACCTACCTCCACGTAGGAGACTGGGAAAATGCCCTTGCGGTTGGCTATTTTGCCCTCGAACCAGTTGCCATCGACGCGACGGGTCAGTGTGACCAGCTCGCCTTTGTTGAGGGACAGCTCGACGCCCGACTGGGCCTGGAAGTTGTACTTGGCACGGGCCTGGCCCTCGGAGGGCCGCTTGGAGGGTGTGCGAGCACCATCACGGCTGACAATCTATAAGAAGAAGAAGGCAGATAAAGATATAGCTGAAGCTGAACCTGAACGGAATCAGGTCTGAAGTATATATATATGTACCTCGACATAGGTAGCTGGCAGCAGTCCAATCATCGCATTGTACTCGCCCTCAAACCAATTGGGATCGATTTGTCGCCTTATATAGATGATGTCGCCCTTGCGGAACGAAAGCTCCCTATTGGAGGGTATTTGCATTAGTGAAATGCTCAATGGAGTGTGAAAGTTGAAAGTTTGATGGTTATTTACTTGGAGGTCTGTCCCTGGAAGTTGTAGAGAGCTCGAGCCACGGTTTTGGGGCCCACCAGCGATTTGAGCGTTACGTCTGTGGGAAAATCATCGTAACGGTTAAGGGCAATCGGCGACTTCTGTGAGGGTGTGAAATTGTCGGTGTGTCGTCGTGAATTCATGTCCTGCAGCTCCTGTAGGTACTTGCGTCTGCGCTCCTCCTGGTATAACTTTTGCATGTGCTCCGCTTGGCGTACGGCTAATTCCTCCTCCGATATGTTCTGCTTGTACTCATGCCTTATGGGAGTCTTGAAGTGTATGTTGACGTCTGTGTTATGATTGGAATAGGATACATATTGCATTAGTATAAATCACGTGTGGCCAAAATGCGGTAGCCGAGTTGTTTTATTGTTTATTGTTTATTGTTGGTTCCAATCCTTGACTTAAGCTCAGCTCTTAACTTGGCTGATTAGTGTTACGAGCGACGCTAAAAATAATAAACAAATGGGCGAATACGAAGGGGCGACTCGTAGGGCGAGTGTAAGACGAGCTAACCGCAAAATTAAAATTAAATAAAATATTGTCGTTGGTGTTACGAAAGCAGCCGAAGCTCTTATCTGTAACTGTGGCTGTAGCTGTATCTGTAACTGGCTAGCTATTTGTATCTGCATCTGTATCTGTATCTGTATCGGTGAGTAGCTATCTCTATATGAAGTCTAACGTCTGTGCATGCCAATTGGTAAGCAAATAAACAACGTTAACGCACGCCTCGCTAAGCAGATAGACTCGTCTACCAGATAACCTCTCCAACAAAGTCCAACTGGGAAAGTTGAGATGAATTCAAAAGTATATATAAACGAGTCTAAATAGTCTAACAGTCGTGTTGATTCGTTTTCAAATTGAATTAACATTTCTCATTGTACAGAAAATGAGCCGCAATTGAAGTTAATGCTCGTTAGTTTCCACTGATAACTAAATGAGCCACCAATGAAACCGAGAGTGGGGCCAACTGGGCGTGTGGCTTAAGTGGGTAAGGAGCCACCCACTGACTGATTGACTGACTGATTGACAGACAGTTGTTCCGTCTGCTAGTTGCTTAAGTAGCTTGTTGCCCAAGCTGGGATGAAGTTATCTCAAAGTGAGCTCTTGATTGAAATCTTAAGATAATGGAGCCCCTATATCAATTAACAATGCAATGGGCGTCAATTAAAAACTGTACAATGAAGAAATTATAATTTGTTTTTATTTTTTTTTTTATCAGATTAATTTTTATGTTTTTAATTCCCCTTTCTACACAACTGTGAGTCATACCTAAGCATCGAAAATATTTATTCCCTTGATATAATATCATTAGTGAAGGTAGAAAAGGAATGAAGGAATGTCAATTATATACATATACATACATATATGATAATTGCGAGATTTTGTTAACCAAATAAACATCAAGGATTTCTGTTTGAATTTCAGAATTCTTTATGAATGCAGTAAAATATAGCAAACGGATATAGATAGCAAAACTTACTGACTCTGGAATAGAGTTATAGAATTAAGATAATAAAAACTTTATGATAATCATATTTTTGTAAAATATAAATATATATAGATATACGGATAATATGTGGATAATCAATACCATAATAACATCACATTCATGTATAAAATATACAAGAACATAATTTTAAGTAAGTAAAAAAGTGGAAACACTTTAAAGTAAGTTTTCGCAATTTTGATGTAGAAAAATACATTAATTGGAGAAGAATAAGTTTTTTTTTTAAAGCAAATAATTATTAAGATTAAGTATGAATAAAAATGTAAAGATAAGCACGATATAAACATAATATGATTAAGCAAAAGCCTACGCATAATTCGAATAATCAAAAGTAGCCTTAAAGAAACATCTAAAATGGAGTTACGAATAACTCGAGTGGAAGATCTTGAAGAAGCAATAACTAAAATATGGTTGGTAACAAAGGAAACCTCGAAAAAGACATTTAGTTCAAATGATTTACAAGCCTAACAACTATACAAACATATATATCAAAGTGGGGCTATATATATATATATATCAATATATATAAAGTAGAGTTGGGGTAAACATGCAATTGGCCTTGTCCCGCATAGTTAAGAGTCTTTGGATTTATTTGCATATGACGTGACCGCATTTCTCATAAACTTGGGATTGAATTAATAGAACGCTCAACTGTTTTGAATGCCAGTTACACAATGAGAAATCAAACACTGGAAATTCTAATGAAATTGCGCAGCAGCCAAAGATTCAAAGATCTTCGCCCCTTAACCCTTCCCTTCCCTTCCCCCGCACCCACAAGTAAGTAAATAGAAATTTTTCCTTTGTGTTTGCCGCAAGTCCATTTACTGGGTCGAGAAGGGGGGGACGGGGTGTTGGGATCTTTACTCACAACATGCTGAACAAATATTTGTTGTCTCGTGTACAATGACAAAATGCTTAAGAAACCATAAGCCACAAAAACAACAACAACAACAACAACAATCACAACAACATCTTTTGTTGTACAAAAAGTTTAATTGTCACTTGAAAGATTTTTCACTTTCACTGATTTGTTGAGGCACCGCAATTTGCAGCGTTTTGAAAGTGTTGCCGATTTTCATCTTTCACTGCACACAACACACACACACAACACACACAAACAAACACTCACAAACAAACCCAGGCAAACACAAACAAACACACACAAACATAGATTTATACATATAGTCAATTATATGCAGCTGGTCGGCCAGTTAAGCCGGCTTTTCCTTGGGTTTTCCTGCCTTTAAAGCAGGTTAATCGGCACTCTAAAGCCTTATACACGTCTCCCCACTCCACTCTGTGGAGCTCTGTGATTAGTCACACAATCAATCAGAATCTTCAGATAGTGTGAGAAGGTCGCAGAGCTGATAAAGAGCGAGAGTCGTGTCTCGACTAAGTCAAAACACGAACCTTAAAAGCCGTTCCCCGTTTTCCGTTTCCCGTTTTCCGTTTTCCGATCTCGATGCGTTGCACGTCTTCAACAACTGCTTCGAAGCACGCGTTGCGCTCAACTGAAATTGAAACTGAAATCCAAACTGAATGAATTGGAATGCCTGAGCGACTGAGAGAATGAGCGATTGGGCATTGAGAGACTGAGAAACTGTTGAAGAATGAGCGCCCAAAAGCCCCCTTTGGAGAGCTTGTCTCGTAAATTTGTTAAGTTATCATCGTACTACGAATGCCGTTGCTTTGGAACCCCTACCCAAATATCACGTTTATACAGACATTACAGCTGCTTCTTCTTCATTTACTCATTCCGAATTACCTTACTGTGCTTACAGTGGGGCAACATACTCACGCACCGCTGATAAGAGCGGCCTGTGTACGTGTATTGGATGGCACATCGGATAGCAGTGGGTTAAAAGCAAATAAAATGATTAATTCCATAAGAATTTCAAATATTTTCCACTTCAATAGCAAAACTTAAATCGTGTTTAATACTGCTTCTATAGTTTTTCTATTTGCTATTCTTATTTTAAATGTAAGCATTAGAAAAAACTATTAAAATTTACTTAACTATTTTTTTAATTATTAATGACACAATTTTTAAGAAATTAAGATATATATATTTAATTTCAAATTACTAGAATTTGAGACTCATTTATAGTAAAAAAATTTAAAAAAAAATTATATATATTTTTGATCACATGATTGTATTTAAATTGAAGCTTCGGGTAGCGCAAGTTCCACTGTTTCCCTTCACAAGATCGGAGTCTTGAGATCGTTGCACCTCAAAAGCTCGAAGCTTGAGCTTTTAATCACGAACTCAAGCAAAACGTGAGCTGCATAACTAAAGCAGAGAGTCTCTTGCTCTCATTCGCTCTCACAGTCTCTCTCGCTCTTGCTTACTCGTTTCTCGTTTGATAACAAGTTTCATTTTGCATTTTGCATTTTGCACGCTTAAAAGCGTGAGAAAGCGCCAAATGGGAAGGTCGTTTAATCAAAAATTGAGAAAGTGAACGTTTTGCTTTCGAGTGGGCGGGTCAAAGGGGCTGTACTTATAAACAAATTTCAAGGGGTATGGGGGGGGGGGGGGGTTGTATGTGTGAAGGGTGAGGGGCTAAACGTATGTGAGGGGTCGGTCATATGTTAAGCGCTATACTAACTGCCGCTCAGCTGTCGTTGCTGCTGTTGCTGCTGCTGCTGCTGCTGTTGCTGTTGCTGCTGCTGCTGTTGCTGCTGCTGCCACATAAGCAGCGGCATGGAGGCGCCTATGGCATGCCGATTGGCCAAATATGCTTGCCGCTGCGCCGGCGACGGCGTGTGTGGCAGCCCCACAATGTGATAGCTCATTGCTGTTGCTGTTGTTGTTGTTGTTGTTGTTGTTGCTGCTGTAGTTGTTGTGGCTGGCAGTGGCGGCACCAAAGGCGCTGTCTCGCGACTCAGCCACAGCAGCTTGCCACAGTTGGGCATGTCGCAGACGCTGCGATGCAGCGTGGCAGGCGTTAAGTAGTTGTTGTTGTAGTAGCTCTTCTTCTTGCAGTTGCTGCCGTCGCTGCTCAAAGGTCGCTGCTGCCACGGATCATAGTTGCGGCGCCACCAAAGCAGCTGCTGCTGCTGCTGCTGCTGTTGCTCTTGCTGCAACTGTTGCTGCTGCTGCTGATTGCTGTCATCTGTCAGCTCCAAGTCATTGCAGCTGCTGTGCAGCTTCTTCCAGTGGACGCGACTGCCAGCCGTTGAGGCAGTGCGTCTGTTGCTGTTGTTGTTGCCGCTGTTCCGGTTGCTGTTGCTGTTGCCATGGGGCAGCTGGCCGGCGTAGGTGTTGCTGCGTCGCGGCGCTAGCGTTTGATGTATCATTATTATCGAATATACAATATATATATATTTATTTATTTAAATTTATTTTCAACTATTTCACTTTTTGCACTCTGCACCGCTCAGTGGTGCATTATGTAAGTGGCAATTGACGCACCTCGCGCTCATTTAATTAGGAAATAGTCGAGCGCTCCGGCGGCTCCTCTGACGTTTTTGGCACGGACAAATGAAAGTGACTAAAATGAAAGGCCGCGACAGGTAACCAACGTGTGCCACCTTGCAACGGCCACCTTTTTGTGTTTCTTGTTTTTTGTTTTGTTGACACATTTTGGCCATGGCAACGTCTCTGCCGGCTCTGGTTCTGGCTCGGGCTCGGGCTCTGGCTCTGGCTCTGGGGGTGGGTTTAAGTTTCGGTTTCTGTTTCGGTTTCGGTCTCGGTCTTGGTCTCCAGTTCGAATTCCGACTCGGATTCGGATACGAATTCGGTCTCTGCCTCGTGTTCGGCTTGTGCCTTGGACAGCAGGTCAACAAAATTGTCCGTCATTCATTTGGTTTCTGTTATTGGCCCTATCGATTAATTTGGTCAGCTAATGCATGAGGCGCACCTTCAAAAAGCAATTGGCACTGCAAACCATTGCGGAAATTTGTTGCGGCACTTAAAGAGGACAACAACAAAACGGAATTAAATTGGAATTTCACAAAGGTCATTGAATGAGGCGGCACGCAGGGGCGTAGCTAAGAACCTAAACTAAAAGGGGGCTGAATTGGGCGATGGATAAGGCAGGAAGTAAACAAAGTCAAGAGGAACCCAAATATTTATAATTACATCTTTGAGAAATTGCAAAATGTATAGTCTCGATAAACAAATCAATCAATATATATGAAAACGCTTAAAAGTTCTAAAATGTTAGGAAATTTAGTTTTAATGTATTCCTAAATTTTTAAGTAAGCCCAGAGTTTGTATAAAAAAAAACAGTTTGATAAATCTTTCAAGTTTAACTCTTAAAAGTTCTAGCATTTTGAGTATATTTAATTTTAATATATAAAAATTTTCTTGAATAAACTCAAATTAGAAACAAACTGTTTATCTCAAAAGAGTATCGAATGAAATAGAGTTTGACTCTTAAAATTTTTAGTACATTTAATTTGACATATTCAAAAAATCTTACGTAAACCAGAGTAAGACTAAAATTTGTTTGACAAATCCCACTCTCGAATAAAAATGTATGTCTTAAGAGTTCTAAATGTTTAATACATTTAATTTCAATATATTCAACATTTTTTAAGTATACCCAGTCTAAGAATAAAGTTTGCTGGACAAATCTCACTCTCAAAATAAAAAGAGATTAACTCTTTAAAGTTTTAAAATTTTAGTATATTAAATTTTGATATATTCAAAATATCTTACGTAAACCCAGAGTAAGGCAAATCCCACTCTCGAGTTCGAACAACTCAGTCGAGTTGTTTTTAGTACAGTATAGTTTTAGTACGGTTTGAAGCAGCGGTCTGGCAAGGCGAACGTGTGGCGACTGCCTGAAGATGAATAGAGAGAGACTCTTTAAAGTTCTAAAATTTTTAGTACATTTAATTTCAATATATTCAAAGTTGCTTTAGTGAGTCCAGCGTAAAAAGTTTGATTAACAAATCTCACTCTCAAATAAAAAGAGATTAAGTCTTTAAAGCTCTAAAGTTTTAGTACAATAATTTTGATATATTCAAAATATCTTACGTAAGACTAAAATTTGTTTGACAAATCCCACTCTCGAGTTCGAGCAACTCAGTCGAGTTGTTTTTAGTACAGTATAGTTTTAGTACGGTTTGAAGCAGCGGTCTGGCAAGGCCAACGTTGGGCGACTGCCTGAAGATGAATAGAGAGAGACTCTTTAAAGTTCTAAAAATTTTAGTTTAAAGTTCTAAAATTTTTAGTACATTTAATTTCAATATATTCAAAATTTCTATAGTAAGTCCAGAGAAAAAAGCTTGCTTAACAAATTCCACGCTCGAGTTCGAACAACTCAGTCGAGTTGATTTTAGTACAGTATAGTTTTAGTACGGTTTGAAGCAGCGGTCTGGCAAGGCCAACGTTGGGCGACTGCCCGAAGACTCACCTGTGCCCGCATCAATTTGATCGCCGTTGCTGTAGGCGGAGCTGCTGTACGGCTCGTAGGACGAGTGGGTCAAGTTGGCCAGGCCCTTGAGTGGCGGCTGTGGTTGTGGTTGTGGTTGTGGTTGTGGGGGTATTGGTGGTGGTTGTGATGCGGCGCTCGAGTCGAAATCTGGGCCAACAATGACAATGCAATACAGAATGTGGTACAAGGATATAAATGGGAAAAGGATGTAATTTTTGTTGAAAAGAATACCAATTGAAGCGAAGTTTGAAGCCAAGGCGGGAGCTACGCAACTAATACGAAATTAATGGGCAACCGAATCGCAAGCAACCCTACAGACACACCCACTGCGACACTGGGAAGTACCGTTACCTTTAAATGTGACCGCCACAGCGTTGCGCTTGAGCCGCTGCACGGCGCTGCTGGCGGCACCGTCGGGCACGTATCGAGCCTTGGGTCGATGCTTGTGCGGATCGAACTGCTGATTGGCAAAGATATCCGAGGACTTCTCCTGGGTCAGGCGCTGCGGCGAGGTGGAGCTGGAGCGCAAGCCGAGCTGCCGCTGCGGCTTCTTGGGCAGCGCCGGCGTCCGTTCCGGATGCTTGTGGGCAACCCAATCGCCGCTCAAGTGCGGCGATATGTCGTGCACGTCCCTCAAATCCGCCAGCGAGGTGGACAGATAGCGCTGCGGGACCGGCTCGGGTGATTCGTAGCGCTGGCGCAGGGACTGCACCTGGCCGGTGGAGCAGCTGGTGGTGCTGTGGCTGCGCGTGGGACTCGCCTTGGCCGGCAGCAGCTCCGCCATTTTGCTGATGATATCGATGTGCGGCATCAGCAGCGCCCGCTGCCGGCGTCGGCCCCGCTCCGGCGAGGGCGTGGCAGCGCGCAGCTCGAACTTGTGGGTCAGTTGGCTGACATCCGGCTCGGCGGCTGGCAACGCATCCGTGGCGTTGCCCGAGGCGTCTTTTGATCCTGCCTTCAGTTGAGGATCGCTGCGCGCCTTCCGCAGCGGATTAAGCCCAAAAAAATGATGCCGTTCGTTCGACTGCTCCCGCTGAATGGTCTCGAACTTGTGCTTCATCTTCTGCACCTCGCCGGTGTAGACGCGCTGCAAGTAGGAGCTGGAGCAGCCGGAGGCCTGCGACTGCGGAGTGAGGCTTCGGGATCGATAGTAGGCATCGTAGAGCTCAATGCTGCCATCCGGTGAACCATGCTCGTAGCTGAGCAGCTCGTCCCGCTGATCCGGCTCGAGCTCGAGCTCGCGCTCCGCCGGCTGTCGCGGGCCGCCTTCGGGCGGACGCTCGGGCGGGCTGTGCAAGTGAAAATTTACACGTGCCGCCGGCCGCTCGCCGTAGATGCCGCTCAGGTCAGTGAGCGAGTTGCTCAGCTCCTCGTGGACAACGTGACCGTGACCGTGACCGTGACCGTGACCGTGACTCAAACTGCGCCTGGATTGCTGACGCGCCTGCATGTTCTGCTCGATGAGGCGCATCACCTCCGCCTCGTCCGGCGAGCTGTCCTCGCGGGCATGGTAGATGGTCTTGGTGGGCTCCTCGAACTGCCGATCCTCGAAGTACTGAATCTTTTGATTCACCGGATTCTCTTTGCTCTCCACGGACTCCGGCTCGGCTTTGGCCGTACTCTTTGCTGTTGCTTTCGGCTCCCGCTTCGGCTTGGGTCGAGGCGGCACCTCGGGCGGCGGCTTGGTCAGCGTCAGCTCCGCATTCTTGGCGGCAATGGCGCCGCGTGTCTCCCGCGCCACCACCACCGGCGATTGGCTGCGGGTGGGGCGTGGCAGGGTCTGCGCCTGCTGCTCCTCCCGCTTGCGCAGCACTGGCCCCAGCAGCTGCTCCTTGCTGATGTTGGAGTTGCAGCGCACCTTCAAGGTGTTCGCATGGCTGCTCGGCTTCGAGTCCTGCTCCACGGTGACCACGAACTGCTCCTCGACGGCGCCGGACTTCCGATTGCCCGCATAGATCTCATTCAGCTGCTGCGTGATCTTCTTGATTTGATCCTTGGACAGCGTGCTGACCAAATCGTTGCTCAAGTGCCGCTCCGTCTGCTGGCAGGGCGTCGACTCCAGGCTGCTGGCAAGATCCGCCACCGTGTTGCGACGCCAGTGGCGCCGCACGGGCGGCGGCAGCTGCGCCTCCGCCCGCTGCTGCTTCAGCAGCTGCAGCTGCTCGAAATTCTCGCGCAAATCCTCCACGGACTTCTGCTTGGCGTGCAGCGCCTGCTCCGCATCGTGCCGCCACTTGATCTCGTTCACGTCCTTCGAACGAAAGTGCAAGTCACGCTCGCGCTGATCCGACTGCAGCTTCCCGACCAAGTACTGCAGCTCCTTCTCCGCCCGCTCGTGCAGACGCACCTTCCGCCACTCGTCGAAGTCGAGCAGCTCCGCATCCTTGCGCAGCGGATGAAAGTTGCTCGCCGAGGTGGCGCGCTCCAGCTGGCCCACGCGCTCCAGCGTGCTGTAGAATCTATTCAGCTCGGTGAACCGCTCGCAATTGTTGCGATACCGACAGCTGGGACTGTGCCGCTCCAGATGCACCAGCGAGGTGGCACTGTGCGCCAGCTCGCCGCACTGATAGAGCCCGCCGGCATCTGCGGCGCCTGGCTGCCGCTTGCTGCGATCGTCGGCGCTGCTCAGGCTGCTGGCACGTGCCACCGCCTGCTGCTGATCCTTGTCCTGGCGCTGGCTCGAGCGCAGGCTGTCAATGCGTCGGCGCGACGGGGAGCGCACCTCTCGCTGCTGCCCTTGTGGCACGCGCACCTCGCGCGTCGGCGAGAACCGACGCTGACCCACCTGATCCACCGGCGCCAGCTCCGTGTGCGGTGACTGCGGACGCGCGATGTCGGTCACGGCTGGCGGTCGAACGCCGGGCTGTGCCTTGGTCTCGTACTTCCACACCAGATCCTCGATGCAGCTGGACGGCGCCTGCGCAGTGCAGTCGTATACATCCTCGCCGTAGCCCACCGGCTCCACCAGCGAGCAGTACTTGTAGTCGGTCGCCAGCTGGGGCAGCGAGTGCAGCGAGTGCAGCGCCTGGGTCTTGCTCTGCTTGGCATTGTAATCGTTCCAGAAGTGGGTTTTCTCTCGCACCGTTTCGCTGTAAGATTGCTGGGCAACGGGCGCGACAGCAGCTGGCTTCGACTTGGTGCCAGATTTGCCCACCTTGCCAACTTTGACGCTGCTCGCACGCTTGCGCGGCACGTGACCCTCGCTGCGGCTGGTCTGGAGAGGCGGCGGCTGCGACTTGGCTGGACGCAGTTTGCCCACGTAGGTTTTGGGCGGGGCTATGGGCACGTATTCCTGGCGCACCACCGAGTCAATGGAGTAGGTGGAGTTGCTGCGCGGCAGGCTCTCGTTGGAGGCGCTGCGGTGCACCGTGGCAATGGCCTTGATGGTTTGCCCCTCGGCCTTGGTGCACTTCGGCAGCACCTTCTTCAAGGCCCGACTGCAGTCGAGCAGATTCTGCGGCCTCACCTGCGGGAAGCACATCGTGTGCCGCGTGGTAGTGCTAACGGTACTATGCCGCAGACGCGGCAACGATTTGCTGCGCGTGTGCTGCGCCTTGCACGTAGCATACGAGCGGACCGCCTCGCGCACCTCCTGCGGCGACTTCAGCGAGGGATCCCTCAGTATGTTGGTGCTCGCCTCGAAGTTGGTGCGACTCGGCGGCAGCGTGTTCTCCAAGCGCTTCTTCTCCTCGGCAAAGCTGCGCTCCTTCGATATGCTCCGCCCGAAGGCCACCGGACTGCGGCTCGAGTGGCGCAGGGCGAGAAGCCGTGCCGGCCGACGACTGGGACTGACGGAGCGAAGGCGAGCATGATGCTGCTGCAGCTGCTGCTGCTGCTGCTGCTGATGATGATGATGATGGTGATGTTGGACACGCATCAGGCAGCCGTCCTTACTGCGCGTCTCCTTGGTGGCCGTCAACGTGGCCAGCAGCGTGGACACCGCTCCGGTGGACTTGGAGCGGCAAATGGGTTCACGCCGAGCGGTGGAGACCTTGCGTAGGGTTAGGTTGTTGCTGTTGCTGCCACCTGGTGGCTGGAAGCATTGATCGTGCCGCGACTTGGCACAGCTGCTCGTGATCTTCTCCACCCGGACGGTGCTCTTCGTGCAGGAGGAGCGACGATTGGGCGGCAAGGGTGGAGTTTCCTGCAGCTGCTGCTGCTGCTGCTGCTGCTGCTGCTGCTTCTTGCTCAGCGGTATGAACGAGGGCAGATTCTTGGAGAAGTGCGAAAACATTTTGTTGGCTGAGGATGGCGGCTGCACTGGCGGTGGAGGCGGCGGTGGAGGAGGAGGAGGTGGAGCAGGCTTAAGCTGAACCTGCGGTGCTTCTTCTTCGGTTTCCTCAAGGGGTTTGGTACTTACGCGAATTTTGGTTAGCGTCGGCGTTATCTGTATGAATTCAAACTCTTCCACAATTTCTTGATCGTTATTCAGGAGTGGAAGAATAGAGAGTTTCAAATTAGGTTTAACGAATCGCAGCGACTCTTTAGAGGGTGCCCGGTGCTGCAGTGCTGCAGTGCTGCAGTGCATCAAAGAACGCTCGACGCATTTGCTGATAACAACAACTTCTAGTGTGGCAGTGGGTGTGTACAAACAGTTAGGAAAAGTACAAACTAGTTACGCTTAGAGAAAGTTCAAAGTTGATAGTGTGGAGCTTAAGGCTGGAGAGAGAACCAACACCAATTAAACTATTAGTACAAGTCTGCGCCTTAACGTTAGGTTATTGAATTGAACCAGAAAACCAGTTTGAAAACTCGAGATTCAATGCTCAATGTTGAGATCTCCTACCTTTAGGTTTCTCGGGCGCTGGCTTACGGAAACCAAGCAAAGGTGGTTCGCCGCCTGCCTGTAAACTCTTATAGGCCAGTCGCTGTTCCACGGGACTCAGTGGACTGCTAACGGGTAGCTCCTTTTTGCGAAAGACTAGATTGGAATCGCTGGTATAGCCGGACTCTTTGGCCAGAGCTCTGTGGATTGAACAGCATATATAGATGGATACAGTTAAGAGATCCTCTTATTATCATACCTTGACAAATTGCCTTCCGTGTAGAGTGGCGATAGTTTCGATTGTTCCAAGTTCTGTATCGTAATGAAAGACAAAATTCGTATTAGAAAATTCTCTGCCAAATTCTCTTCTTAGTTAAACCATATTAAATCCTTACAATCAATACAGTTAAAATTAGTATTTCGAGTGCCGTTTTTGTGGACGCAATGATACCCTGCTTCTAGCCATACTGGTCAATATATTACTATATAACTTACTGAATAATTATCAAAATCATCGACGAACTCTATTATGATGCGGGGTATTCGTGTATGTTCCCTGAGCCACTTAGCGTGAAGCATAATTATTGGATTGGGGAAATAGATAAGAGATACTTTTATATAAGCTAGGGAAATTCAGGGTAAATAGTTTCACACAACGGATAACGTACGGAACAAAAGGAAATTAAAAATCTAAAACTAAAATTAATTGTCTATAACAGGAAAAAATATAGATTTGCGTTCATACCCCGTTAAAGATGTCCATCACTTCGTCCCACCACTAGAATTGTGAATAAAATAATTGCTGTGAGTTAGAAAAATTACTGCGCGAGGTATGTTTGAATAGTTATGAGAATGCGTACTATGATATCATGTCTTATATGGGATATTATTTAGATGATGCAGGGCGGAATGATTGAAAAGTGGAATGATCTAAGTAGCAAGCGATAATGGAACTAGCATAGCATTAGCCGGGGTTGAGTTCAAATAGTTTGGCTATTGCTAGGGATTGGGTTTTGTGCGTGAATAAATGCTGCGGCTGACTGTTCGCCTCTCGTAGCACTTGCCTCCTTCTTCTCCTTCTCGGAAACAGACGAATGACCAGTTGTGTAGTTCTCAATGCGACCGGGTTGATTCTTGTATGAGTTGTGCGCCGACTTTATGGGATTGGGCATAGTACCATACAGTCTAAAATTCAAATAGAATCGTTACTATATTGATGAAAGAGTTTTTTTTTTTTTTTTTGTAGGTTTCGTACTTACTTATCGTCCTGGTTTAGGTTGCGCACATTGACTGCCGATGATACCGATTGGACTCTCAATGGGTTGGGTGTACGATATTTCACTGTTGAGTAATCGGAATCGTAGTTGGGTTCGGGCTCTGAGACATAACCATTGCTCTTGTACGAGGGACGTGCTGCCGGATTTTGAGATAAGGAATATATTAGCTAACGGGACACTTTGATTTTGGCTTATAGAGGGTTAGAAATTTACGAGCACTACTGATGATGTTGTCATTGTTGTTGTTGTTGTTGTTGTTGTGGCTGTTATCACCGTTGTTGCAGTTGTCGTTAATGTTGTTGTTGTTGTTGTTGTTAATGTTGTTGTTGTTGTTGTTAGCAGACATAATGTTAGAGCTTAGTGTATGAGTAGGTACAATTAGAAAACAAGTTAGGATTAGTGTAGATACATTTTGTTTAAAGCATTCCAATGAGCTAAGCAGCACGTAAATATATATGAAAAAAAGGTGTAAAATATAAGATATAGTTAAAAATAATACGATTATATGGCTAAATCGTATTCCGCATGCCAACTAATACAAATGTCTAAGAAATAAAGATAAAGATAAATCATAATACAGCTACCAGCGAGCAGGCAAAGCGATTAATTAAATGGAGAGGGAAGCTACTTAGGCAAAGCTTAGACTGAATTTTGAATAGATTTAATTAAAATAGTTATAAAGTACATTAAGAAAAATCACCTCTGGGACACTTGTAGCGTATCACAAAATCGTCTGAACAAACAGTTTGTTTTATTTTTTGAAAGTGAAGCATATATGGATGGGGTAATTGGTGATATGGTATAAAAGACATTCAAGAAGAAGTTCAGAGAATTTTAGATTAACAGCTAGATCAGCAAGCGAAGAACTGAAGCATTATAAAGTAAATATATATATATATATATATTATATGGATGGGTAGTAGATGGGATATGGAGGGGTTGTTGGAGCTATCGATTATCATTTATAATGCTTCAAGTTCTTGAATATCAAGTGGTAAAACATTTACCGCCATTCTTCTGCTTATGTATGGTCTGATAGAGTCGCTTATACCATTCATGCTGATGCGGTTCCTGGACCTCCTGCAGCGTAAGTAAAATGAATAAAAGGTTTTCGCCGTTCTAGCTAAATTGACTCGATTTCATTTTTGTGATTTTGTTGTTGTTTTTTTTTTACCGATCTGAGTATGATGGGCATTCCATCGTTGGTAACGGGACCGATTCCCTCGTACTGCCGTCGACCTAACTGTGCCATTTTGCGCGGATGATCGCTTTCCGTTTCCGGTTCGCTCATATACTCGTGCTTGACTTTGTAGACTGTAAACCGTAAGTTTTTTAAGTTGAAAGTTTCTTGTTTAGTTAAGTGTGGTCAGTGTGTGGGTGGATTGGAATAAATTACTTCAAACGGGGGGGTGGAAAACGAGTGGAAACACACATGTAAAACATTTAAGAATCAGCACCATCTATGCCGCTGTTAAAACTGTGTAGTACGACATGTGAACACGCCCGAATTGTTCAGTTGAACACCCTACAATTAATACTTACTGACTTCATTGGGCCTATAGACGGGTCGGCTACAGTCGTTCGGTTGACGGCGTGCGAACGGCCTATACAGCTCCGATGTGGAAGCCGAGCGTTCAAATGCTTCAAGTCAATGGGAGGGAAATGAGAAATTGGATATAGAGGCATATAAATACGATGATTTCCTTCGTTTCATTAAAAGCTATGCACACAGAAATTACGATTGAGCAGCAAAATACGAGTGTTACAAGTGGAAAGACTTTTACATGCTACACTTATCTGATACAGCTCGATTATCTCCTTAGTTTAGCCGGGTTGAGTTATACGAGTCTTTGCTTTGCAATATATATATCATATTATTTATCGGAAATGTTACTTTTGGTATAATCACCAAATTTTAACTATCAATGATCAAAAATATATAGAATTTGATGTTGATCTTGTAACTTATTAAGAAATGCAATTAATAATCAAAGCAAATTCTTTTTTAAATTCTGAGCTCTATCTGCACTAATCAAATACATCTAATAATATAATATATATATAATAATAAACTGAGATCTTCGATTTCAGATATTTCAGGATCTTTGTATGGATATTAAGATATTCCTAGATCGCTTTGATCTTAGTTATCTTTAAGTCTGAAATGTCTCTGGCCCTAACTCTATGATATATGTAGATCTGTAAACCCCTTGTATCTCTGACCTGTCAGATATATAATATTGGCAAATTGCACTCCCAAATTTCGCACACGTATTATAAATATTATCTACTTTTGATCTTGTCGGACACGCTGGCAGTGGCTGCCACTGGGCCAAATTGATTGGAATAGTCGGTCTCCGCGTAGTCCGAGCTGGTGGAGTGGAGTGTTGAGGGCGTGCTCTGGTTTGTGGTGCTGTTGGTGGTGCTGCTGCGTGGTGCAGGCACTGGACAATTGCCGTTGGTATAGGACCAGGGCGGAATCGTTGTCGTCGTCGTCGGCTGTTGTTGTTGCAGTTGTTGCTGTTGTTGCTGCTGCTGTTGGGCCGTGTATCGGCGTGGCAAGGTGGGTGACTCGAATTTGACCGGTCGGAACTCTTTGCGTCCGCTCAGCGCCGGCGATGGCTGCGGCGTCCACACGGGCTGCGTGGGCGGCGGTGGGGGCGTGGGTGCCGCCGAGGAGCTGTTGTCTAGCTCGTTGCTGGAGCCGTACGGTGTTTGACTCTTAGGTGTCCAAACGCCTGTTGATAGTGTGGAATAAGTGGTTGGCACTAATTTATGTGAAGGGGGTCGGTGGTTCGGTGGTTCGGTGGTTCGGAGGCAAAACATGACATTTTCAGGGTCGCAAGTTCACATTGGAGTTGAGTTTCTTTTTTATCTATTTCTCTACTGCTGACATTTACACTTGTCAACAAATTTATGCTCGCTTAACGGCTGCTGCTGCTCAGGTTTTCAATTTATTCTTCTGTTTTGTTGTTTTTTTTTTTTTGTTGTTTTTTTTTATACCTTCTCTAACCAAAATAAATGCTGCAGTCAACAAACCGAGCGAAGACAAATTGACAAACAAACATCGCGACGTTGAACAGCAATAATTAATACGACCAAGGAAGCCGCATTTGGCAGCCATTCAAAATTTGGCCACAAAAACTATCGCATACACACAAACACACACACACACACACACACACACACACACATACATAAACATTAATGAGTCATCGCATTTGGCGCATGTTTAGAATTTACAAAGACTTTCACAGATACTGAGGTACAACGCAGACTGATACAAAATTATATTTGAATCGAACGAAAAAAATAAAGAAAAGAACCTCACGAGCTGTTAAATACAGTAACTACTGGCAATGGAAGACCAGGTAATGTGTTTGGTGTTACCAATTTGATAAATTTCATTTCGATTTTGATATCAGCTTTAAGTCGGTTACCAAAATAAATAATTCAAGTTATTAAAACATTCTTTCTTTAAATATTCGATCTGTCATTAAATTTTTTTCCACATATTGATTATTATGAATATAATTAAGATGAATGTTATAGGATTTATTTAAGAACAAATTTATCTTTTTTATATGAAAAATAAAAAAGTAAGTTCTGTTTAACTAACTTCAATTTATAATATGATTAATTTCTAACGCTTTTTTAATTTTTGACCAAAACTGAACATCGAAATAATTTCAATGAGATATACTACAAAAATTGCATGAAAAGCCAATATAAAATATATAATATATAATATAAAATATATTTGCACTCTTCAAATAATTCAAATTTTTCTAACGGTATTTAAAAACCAAATCCTTTTAAAAAAAATGGTTCTTTAATACACTAGACAACCCTCGCTGTTCTAACAGTCAAAATCTTTCACTCAACAGATTTATATGCCACCTGTAATAGCACACAAATACACACACAGCTAGAGATACAGACACAGATACTCAGCTACAGCATTAGATACACTTTGGTCTATATCTATATAGATATAGCCTGCCCTAGGCGCGATTGCCGCCAGACATTGACACGCATATCGCATATAGAATACGTTTTTGGCTGTGATATATGTTGATCATATTGTTATTGTTGTTGTTGTTATAGTTGTTGTTGTGCTTGGATTGTGGGTGGATGCGCTGACGTCTTAATTCAATCAGCACTTAATCGAATTATACAATCGAATCAAAGTCTTGCCATTGCCAATCAAAATTCAAATCAAATTCACAGTCCTTTCCACTCGATCATTCGGCTAATGAGTGATTCACTTAACACTCGCATTTTGCTGCACACCTTAAACAAGTTTACCCTTTCAGAGGATCTACAAATGTATCTATATATATACACGTATATATATATATATATATATGTATATATATGTAGGTTTAACTGGACCGATGCGAGTTCTCGAGTTGCTGACTCCGCGCGCGGCTCAAAACGACTGAATTTTGCGTGAGCCGCCGGCTTCGAGCAGACCAACTGATTTTCTTTTTGGGAAAGCGCTCGTAAACAGCAACAACAACAACAACAAAAACAACAGCAGCAGAAACAACAACACACAGCAGTAGCAGAAACAAAAGGCGCAAATCACAAGCCACTGCTAAATGACTAAAAAAAATACACACACACACACCCAGTCACAGTCAGAGCACACACACACACACATACACACCCTTCAATACCTCCCCAGAGTCCACAATTTCCCATCGATTTTAAATAGAAGATCAATTACGCTGCAATCAAATATGGGAGCGCGTGCTCGATGAAGCGCACACTCGATTCAAATATATATATGTACATTTATATATATATATATAAATATATGTGTACGATTGGAACGAGACAAAAGCAGAGTTTAGTTTTATTTTGGTGGAACGCCAATTATGCGTGCAATGCGAAATGGAACGGATGTGTAAGCGACTAAATATACCATACTCTGAATGCTGAATGCCTCCACCATATACTCCCCAAATCTACATACAAAACAGTGAAGAGTCCGGCTAAAGAGTCAATCAAAATGATTTCATTTGGGGTTTCGGTTTTGAATGTATGCTTTTGTAAACTCTTTTTAAAATCGAGCAGCCCAAAACAAAAGCCGAATGTGCGTTGGTTAGTTCTGTAGTTCTGTATTTCTGTAGTTCTGTATGTGTGTGTAATTCTGTAGTTTTGGCTTGGCTCGGCACTTCCGGTTCGCTCTCTTTTGAATAAATCAAACGGAAATTTTGTGTTTGGCCAATAAAAGACAATGCTCATTTATGTAGCCCAGTCTATATGCTCCGCAAAAGGGGCGTGGCTGGGCGGGGGACAGTTTCTGCTGTTGGGTGTGTTTCAAGGAGCGCCCGCGCTCGTTCGTGAAGAAGCGCATTTACTTTGCAAATTGACTCGAAGCAGTCGCATTTACCTGAAATTTATTGATTTGCAAAATGGAAGTGGAACTAGATATGGATATATCGAAATACCTATTTAGCTAAATGCAAACAGCTGCAAGCAAGAACAACAAAATTCTACCTGCAATTAGAGCACTTTTAATTTGAAGTCGTTTGCACAATGAGAACATTTTTAATAGCGCATAAATAACAAGTAAAAGTGCGCCTAGTTAAAAGTGATAGACTAGTTTTTACCCTGGGAAAAAAATTAAAAAAAAAAATAATCACAGCATAAAATTATTTGAATTGCTTGAGTCGTTAGCATATATTAAGAATTTCTTTTTTTTTTTAAATTGATCAACTTAGTCCGAATATTTATTTATATATTTTTAACTATTACATTAAATAATATTATTTAACATTCAAATATTATCCGATTACTATTTTACTCATCTAAAGCAACTCGACCTAAAGATTAATAAGATTAATTAAAAAAAAAACTAACAATATGCTTCAGATATAATCATACTATAGTTATTACATAAGCATATCATAGTTATAAATATGCTTGTTTAAAAAATTGTGCATATACAAATTTATAAACTTTGAAATTTAACTCCTATAGGAAAATTGTTAATAAATGAAGAGCTCGTAGTGCCACCCTTTGTTAGACGTTTTCTATTTTACAGGGTATACTGAAACGTTCTTCAACTAAATTTGTAATGCCTCGTTCTGTGGCCTTGCAATAGAAATTGAGGCTGTCCATCGAGCTGACAGCAACCTGTGCGTGCGTCCATTTATAACGGTATTGAAAAGGGGATTGGGTTAGCGATTGGCGCTGGGCTCGGGCCAGCTATCAAATGAAGGCGTGGCCTGCCCCGCGACCTGCCACGCGGCGAACCGTTTTGACCCAGCCTAGGCGCTAGGTGCGCCGCATTGTATTTTATTGCTGTCAAGAATTAGGAACCACTCTCCCATTGATTTATTTGGTATGGCATTATTAAGTGAGTAAACTATTTATGGACTGCTGCACCGCAGAACAGATCAGTTCGAGGGCCCTTTAGAGGCACAAGTTTCATAATGGGATAAGGGTGAGCGTAGGGGTGGAGACGATTTAGGGTTGGGTCTGCCTTTCATGCAGGTTCTAAAGGTCGTGACAGTTTTAGTTGAGTTTTAAATTACATAAGAAATGAAAATTATAAAATGGCTTTAATTTGAAAAAATAGTTACGTAATTAACAGTCACGTAATATCTTTATTCCGAGCTTGACAAAGGATTCGAACAAACATAGCTTTAATTTTCATAAATTTAATTAATTAAGTTTAAAAAATTGACTTTAATATGTTCGTTCTATTATGTTATATTATGTGTCTATCAGATTGGATATTAAAGTTTTTGAAAAAGGAAAAAAACTCAGTATTAAAGATAGAAAGTTGCATGTCGGAAGATATAGGAATTATAATGCTATTAACATATCTCAAAAATTACATAAGAATAGGATCATAATACACAAATTTTTTAGGTGTTTCTCCCTTAAATTAAAAACTTTCCAACCAACATAATGGGACAATAAATCTTTAGGAATATTTTCAACACTTTTGCTAAACAAATGAAGCTGCAACTATACGTCATAATATATATATATATACGATGTGATACACCTTCATATATGCGATAAACTTAATTCTATTTTAATAATTTCATCATTCTTTCATTCATGCAAATATATCAATAGTCAAGTTCAACTGAATTTATATTAACCATAAATTAGGTTCAGTCACTAAAAGTCGCCACAACAACAACAACAAAAAAAAAATATATATATATATATAATATGTATGTATATATATTATTATCTTTTTTTTTGTTCTGCGTAGGATTTTAAAAATAAACATAGCGCAAATTAATGCTTTAAATAAATAAAGGCGCCTTTACGGCCCAAAAGAGCTGTGAAAATAAGAATCTCGAGAAAAAAAGAATTTATTTTCATAACCAAACTCTGGGTTATAGCTGGCAGATCGTGACGCCAATCAAACGCATTTTGATGGATTATCTACGACCACGCAGAACGGAAAAAAAAGAACTATAAGGTGTTTATAGAACAGATCGGATCAGTGAGGATCGTCGCAGAGCTCATCAAAATAGTTTGAGACATTGATTTGGCAAATCACATTGATGTAGTGTGATTTTTCATTTAGTTGTGCCCCATCTGGATTTTCCCTGTGTTTATTTTCCATTTTTAATGGATATTGTAGGCGTGTAGCAACAATAATTCCGCTGCACATAAATATATATATGTACATATATATAAATGTATATATTTGTAATAAATATTGCGCGGGCAAAACAAATTTTTGAATTGTACGTCATTTTATATATTTAGCGCAAAGTAAAGGGGTGTAAGAAGAAGCACCTCCAGTTCCAGTTTGAAATTCTTGTTTCGAATTTTTTGCTTTTGGGCTGCACAATTAACATAAACTAATGTGAGAAATTTGAAATACACATGTGCGAAGGCGAAAATCAAGTTCAATCGTGTCCAGAAAAAAAAGTGAAATAAGATGGAAAATGGAAAAGCAAAATCAACATCAACATCATCATCAGAGGGAAAAGTCGAAGACTAACTGAATGGCAAATAATCTATAAATACGTGCTAATAAATTTCAACAAATAACAAAGTGTTCAAAGTTGATCAGAACACGGGCATTAAATAAATAATGAAATATTTCAGTTGATATTCCCCGAAAAACTGAATAAAAAGAAAGCCACATGAAAACTTATTAAGTGAAATTTTGGGCTGTGGGAAAATTTTTTTAATGGATATTGTTTCTATATGAACTAGAGAAGAAAAATAAAACCAACTCAATGTCAACTTAGATACAAATTAAGAAAAATAATCGACATTAGGTTGGAGTAAGTTTTGCATTCATATTTAAAATAAAATTCGAAACTTAGTCAAACATTTTGGCTAAAACTTATCGTAATATATTTGTGATATTATTATTATACTGCAATAGTTCGTTATGGTAAAATTCATATTTTCTATTTAATTTAAACTAAATTCTCTTTTTGAAAATTAGTTTGGGTTGTGTAACAGATTTATTGCCAATATTTTAAATGTACCTCCATATGTTTTAAACCCAAATATATACAATTAGAATGTATTGCTAAATAGCAAATACTATTATGGTAGAAAATCATTATTTTATTTCAAAAGGTCCATAAAAACAAAGTGTTTTTGAATATGAGCCAGATTGTAGAAATAAAAATGAAATTGAAATAAATTTAAATTTTCTTCTGTTTTACAAAAGTTCTCCAACAGTAGCCAAATAAGGCTTATATTTAATGTAAATGTCAAAATGGCATTCAAATTGATTTAAATATCCATAAATGCTATCAGATTTAAGTATAATCGTCCATTTGCCACACCCACATTTACGACATTCCCAAGTGAAAGCTCAACAGGGAACGTAACAAGCTCTTAAAGAAAAGAAAACCCATTGAAAACGTCATGTTTGCAAGTGCCGCAGACACTCATTAATTTTAACGAACCGCCCACACAGACTGATGCATCCATCAGATTTAGCATCCAGAGAGATCATATATATACATATATACATTTGTATATGTGTGTGCATTTTACCTGATCCCGTTGGTGCGCGTGCTTTGAATTTAGGCGCAAACATTGTTGAATTTTGTGTGTGCTCTGCAAAAATGTTGCATATATGTATATAAATTATTAAGGAACACAAAAAATTTCAACACTTGCAACAAGCCGCACTTCACGTTTCACTGCTTTGTTTACTCAGATTTAAAACACTGCACAACAAACAATTGAAAGTGGAAAAGCCCGCTAGGCAAATGCTTGAAAAGACGCTCGACTAACCCTGCCCCATTTTGTTGTTTTATTTTATTTTCGTGATTCGTGCAAGTGGAAATATAGAAATGCTGCCGCTGCCTCCAATGTGAATATATCTGCTTATATATATAAATATATATATATGTATAATTTTTCGTTTTGTTTTATATTTCACGCGCCTTCGCGTTGCGCACACGACTTAAACACGACGACGACTACGCAAGGCGAAAATCTTGAACAAGTCGCTTGGATTTTCTTTTGAAACGAACGAAAAACTAAAATGAAACTCAAATGGTGCGAGCGCTAAAAACAACAACAAATTGGTTAAATTTTCCCTCAACAAATTTGATTTTCCATTTTCCGCTTTGGGCCGCAGCATAAACAAAATTCGGCTGCTTTCGTAAACAGAGACAGGAAGGCAAAGGAGCGCAAAGAGCGCAAAGAGCGTGTGGGAGAGAGTGACAGAGGCCAAGTGTGTGTCGGACAGAGCGAGAGAGGGAGAGAGAAAGAGAGAATGTCTGTGATCATGTTTATAAAATTGTTAAGCACGCCTAGATTAAGATATATTTTCACGCCACGCATTGCACATGTCGTATACACAATTTTGTAGATTTCATCTAATTAATAGATTTTCGTAGCATACTTTGCGGCGGCAGGTGGAAAATTGATTGTTATAAATAAAAATGGCATAATTAAAAGCAAGTGTGTTCACAAATGAAATGGCTAATTAGCAGGCAGCTGCCCTCGTTTGTAAAGCTAAAAAGAAAATGGATAACAGACACTTGGAAATGCGTGGGGGAGGGGCGGGGGGCGTGGATGGGTTGTGAGTATACATAGGGTATAATTATGTGTATATATGGACAGATTTGGGGCACTTTGACCGACCGTTGGCATAGAGAAAGCCCTTGGCGAGCTGCAGCTCGTTGTCGATCTCCTTGAGCAGATCGCTCTCCGACCAGCTGCGTCGCTTGCGCTGCTGCTGCAGCAGCTGCTGCGGCGACAGCAGAAATCGCGTCTGTTTCCGCTGCTTCGCTGCCATCGCTGGCGTCGTCGTTGCCGTTGACGTTGACGTTGACGTTGACGCTGCTGTCGGTGTTCTCTGCCGCTGTTGTTGTTGATGTTGTTGTTGTTGTTGTTGCTGCCTCGTTCGCTCGCTTTTAATTGCTTTGGCTATCAAAATTGTTGGCATTCGTTTAGTTTTCTCTTAGCTAGACGCATGCCACATGCTGAACTTAGTCTATAAGGAACCCTGTGCTCAATTGTCTCTTTGCAACAACACGAATACGAAAACAAACGAATCGCTTGTTTGTTTTGTAACCGCCGTTCTGTCCCCCCTGTCATGCCAATTGAATGGAATTAATTAAAATTTCCGCTTAATCGCGATTTGCGTGCATCCCCCCGCCCCTTCGGAAATGCAATTGCAGTTGCTGCACCCCAGAAAAGTCTCAATTGGGAGTCGAGGAGAATTTGGGGCACTCGCAGCTCGAGCGTCTGCAATTTAAGTGGAACACTTGAGCGCAGAGTTTGCAAAGAGGAAGGAAGGCAAATTCAGCAACAACAAACACAAAAAAAGTTAATATTTAACATTATGAACAAATAAAATAGTTTTCCTAATGAGCCTTAAGAATCATTATAAATAGTATATGGTGTGATATATGACGATGTGAGACACAATAAATTTATATAAAATTAGTAGCATTCATTTTAAATATTTAAGGAAAATGTCTGCATTATGGAATTCTTAAAATCTGAATGCCAAAAATTGCTGTCAATGAAAATTATTATACTAGCTGAATGTGACACTTAAGCATACGATTAATCTTGGAGAAGTGTGAGGCGGAGAAACAGTAAAATATTTGATTGCAGCTTCAAGATTTAATTTGCAAAATTTTAAGGAAACAGCAGATTTAATAATGCTAAAAGGTTCGCTTACTTTTAACAGCATATTAAAGAGCTTAAAAGCTTCAAGTTTCTTGATGAAAAGCTCTTTTTTATTCACTGACAAAGTTTTGTTAGTTAAAGAGCTTAAAAGCTTGATTTTCTTAATCAAAAGCTCTATTATATTCAAATTAGTGTTTTTAGGCTCTTTTAATGCTTCTTAAAATAAATTTAATTAAGTAATAATGTGTAAATTCGTAGAATATAAATGTGTAATATACCTAGAATTATGAATAATATATGATGTTATATTAGTTACATTCGATCAATGCACATCTAGGACATTTACAGGATTAGTCGATCGGTCAAGCAATGCATCATTTACAAGCGTCAGCAAAACAAAACAAATCTCTCTGTGACACAGCTTACAACTAGATCGAGTCAATAGATCGATGGATATAATGTATGAATAGATATAGATATCGATATTTATGTGGGGCATGCATACAAAAATAATAAAGAGTAAATAACAATTGAGTTTGTTAATCAATTTATCGTTTATTAAACATTCAACAACACTATATTGGATTTATTTGTATTAATTTAAAAAAAAAAACAATTAACTAAGTTTCACAAGTTTTTTTTTTAATCTTTTTTTTTTCGTTTATTAAACATTTGCTAAGGACAAACAAATATATATTTGAATTTGTATTATGTTATAAGTAGGCTGCATGCTGCTGAATGGCTGTAAAAATAGCTTGGGGAAAGGGTATTTAAAATAACGTTTATTTCATTTTTTGTTTGTTTGTTTTTTTTTTTTTTTGTTTCTGTTTTAAAGCGTTTTTTCGGTTCCATTAACAAAGGTTTCTGGGTGTGCAAGACGAGTATTTTTGCAATTTGTATTCAGAAAGTGTCGGACGCGGCATTGCGATCAAAGTTTCGCCAATATTTATCGAACTCCTCGAAGATTTTCGAGCGAAAAGGCGAACTGGCGAAAAGCTCATCGAAATTTCTATGGAAATTGCCCAAAAATGGCGAAGACGACGGCGAGGTCAAAGGTGAGGGCGTTGCGTTGTCTGCTCGACCCGAGTTCGATTCGGATCTCGATTCGTTTACTACATGGCTACGCATTGTTGACGTTGTTTCTGTTGTAATGTTGTTGTTGTTCTTGTTGTTGTTGTTACAGTTGCTGGTGTTTTCGTTGTTGTTCTTGTTGTTGGTTGCTGTTCTTTCATTGTCTGTGTGAGGGCGGCGATAGAGAGAAATTTGATATACAAAAGAGCGACACACACAGAGAGTGGAAGAGAGACAGAGAGAGAGGGAGATACAAATACACAAGGTGAAAGTGAGAGAGCGAGAGAGCGAGAGATAGAGATAGAGACAGTGTGTGTACAACAACAATAAACACATATTTACAATATTTTTGTGAGCTGAGGGATGTGCTGAATGACCGTTCACCAATGAGATTGTATTTAAAGTACACTCGAAAAAATAATATGTGCGATCTGATTATTGTGCCAATATTTGTAAGTTTACTTCAAATTAAAAAATTTTAAGATATTGAAGAAATTTTTAAAAAAACTTTCTTAATAAATTGTTGAAGAATTGCAAATAAAATAACTAAAATAAAGGTATGACTTTTAAAAATTTTCTTAGAGAATTGTTGAAAAATTGCAAATAACAAAGTGGAAAACAATATTATTAAAGACAAGAGCTTTGATATACTTTTAAACTTTCAAAGAAAATACCACAAAATTTAATCAAGTTAAGATTTTAAAATTTTATGTATAAAAAAGATATTGCAGAAATATTGCCAAATTTCTATTTCTAAAGAATTTCTGATTTTGCAAAATCAAACAAAATAGAAGACTACAAAATAAATGTTTGCTTTTCTTCGAGAACATAAAATATCTTTTGATCTGGCGCATGGTTGAAAATCTAGAACACACATATATGTTTCTCGGAGTGCAGTGGGAAGTTAACTGAACCTGTGCCAGGCCGTGAGAGCGGACAGGCCGAGGAGCAGAGCAGTGCTCAGGATGGTGACAGCTGTGGAGCTGGAGGATGAGTCGGATGCATTATTGTTGCTATCGATTTGCTTGGTGGCTGGTGCTTGGCTGCTGGGAATGGAGGAGGAGTTGGGTGTAGGGGAATTGCACTTGGAGTCATGGGTGGGGGAGCAGGAGGAGGAGGAGATGGAGGAGGAACAGGAACCTTTGGAAGCGGAACCACAACCAGTGTCAAGCGTTTGGGAGCGGCTGGAGCTGCTAGTTACAGAAGCGTTGCCTAAGTGCAGATTATGACTAACGAGTTTCGCGGTATTCGATCGATAACGATAACGATTGGCAGCCGTCGTGGCAGCCCTCGGCTTGTCCGTGGCAAACTCACCCTGGACAGAAGGCGGCAACCGGGACACCTTGTACGTCTTCACAATGGTCGACTTCTTTGTGGCGGTGCTCAGCGAGTTGTCCGTCGCGCTCTCGCTGCGCTCCTGCTCCTCGTGCCGCTCCACTTGACCTTCGGCTCCGTCCTGCAGCGGCTCGCAGCTGCTAAACTTGGCGAATTCGCGCAGGTGCTGCGGCAGCTGGCGGAGATTCGCCTCGGCCTGACCCTCGAGTATGCGGACTGGTGGCGCCTCCGCATCTGATTCACTGGCCACCGATTTGCCTGCCGCCGGCTGCGACTCGGCTCCGCTCTCCCAATCGCTGTCCGCGGGCATCGAGAGCTTCTGGCGGCGCTCTTTCACCCGATTGAGGAACTCATCGCTGATGTTCGCCTGCTCCTCGGTGGCGTGCTGGTGCTCGTCCTCGATCTTCGATATCTTGATGATCTTGTGCTGGCGCCGCTCCTCGCGCTCGGCTACCTTGTGCATCCACTCCTCGGCCATCTGCTGGCGGAACACCTCGTCCTCGCTCAGCGTCGGCAGCTTTGGCGCCGGCCTAAGGTTTTCCCGCCGTGGCGGCGGCACCTGCAGCACCGTCGGCGCCCGCTCCATCTCCTCCATGAGGCGGCGCCGTTCGTGCTGCAGTCGCTCAAACTCCAGCTTCAGCTCCTCCTCCTTGCTGAGAATGTACTTCAGCTGCTGCTCGTGCAGCTCACGCGGCAGCGAGGCGCGTCTCTGCTGCCGGTCGTAGGCAGGCGGTTGTCCGGACTGCGGATAAGTCGGCGTCGCAGTCGGAGTCGGAGTCGATGGCGGAGGCGGAGCAGGGGAAACGCCACGCCTCGAGGTGGTGCTGATGTACGTGGGATTGGGATCGCGCTCGATCATGGAGTAGCAGCTGGCGTAGTGCGGCCGCTGCTGCTGCGGCACCTGCTGCAACATCGGTGCATGCCGCCGCGCTCCGCCATACGCATTGAAGCTATCGTAGCTGCTGCTCGACAGATCATTCGTGCTGGCCGACAGACGAGGCGCGCGTATCGAGTGCGGCTGCCGCTGGCCCTGAGCCCAGCCCTGACCCTGACCCTGACCCTGACCCTGACCCTGTCGCTGGTAGCAGATCTCCACCTCCCGCGCAAAGGGACGCGCAATGTTCTCCGAGTAGCCCAGATCGTTGGCGTAGCGCGCCCAGTCGTCCTGCTGTACTGGATGGTAGTGCTCCGCCGAGCTGTGCGGCCGCATAACGGTATCGTTCAGATTGCACAGCGACTCCGAGCGACGCGATCGGCTGCCGTAGTCCGGAGCCAGCTGAATGGGTATCTCGACGGCGCGCGGCAGCGAGGACAAACGCTCCTGCCTGGACCTGGAGGAGCGTTCGATCTCTCGCTCCAGTTCCTGCAGGTGGGCGTGTCGCTCCCGCTTCAGCTGCTCCAAATGGGCGGCAGTGTTGCTGCTGTTCCTGCTGCTGCTGTTGAGGCGGCTGAGATCATAGAGCGAGGCGGACTTGTCCCGCTGCTGTCGCTGCTCACGGCCCGTTTGCAGCTCGGCATTCAGCTGCTGGGACAGGGCGTCAAAGTCCTTGAAGAGCTTTTCATTGTCCGCCGAAGGTTGCGCGTTGCTGCTGTTAATGATGTTGTTGCTGTCGATGATGTTGTTGCTGTTGCTGTTGCTGTTGCTGTTGGGTTGAGCAAGTGATTCGAGTGCTGCTTTGGCACGTTGCCGAAATTCCTCATAAGTGCCGCCGCCATTGTTCACCTTGGTGTGGCTGCCAGCTGTTGTTGTTGTTGTTGTCTGCTTGCTCTCTCTCTGATGCTGCTGCTGCTGCTGCTGGTGTGCGTCATCGTTGAAACTGTTTGACAATCCATTTAATTTGGATGCTGACATAATGTTGCCCGCTGCTGGCGGCGGCGGCACAGGCGGCGGCGCACAATCGACCTCGTCCGCTGTTGCTGTTGCTGTTGCATCTGCTGCCTGGCGGACAGGTATGTGCACCACCTTGGCCAGCGGAAATTTAGCGTTTGCGGCAGGTGCGTCGCCCTCCTGTTGCTGCTCCCGACTGCTGTTGCTGTAGTCGTAGATCACTTGCCCATTCTCCACACGCTTCTTGGACTCGTAGGAGCTCGTCTCGATGTTGGAGTAGCGTTTGCTCTGCGGCGGCTGCAACTTCTGCTGCCCGCTGGCCTCGATGTTGGAGAACCGCTTCCGCTGCTCATCGAAAATGTCGCCCTGCTGGGCGATGCTCGGAAACATGCGCGCCAATTCGCTTTCCATGCTAGCTGGAAATTTGCTGCTGCTGTTGCTGTTGATGTTGCTGGTGTGGCTCTTATAGCTGTTGCTGCTGATGTGGCTGTGGCTGCTGCTGCTGTGCTTGCTCTGCTCGTTGCGACTGCCTGAACGCTGCTCAAATGCGTAAGGCAAATGCTGATCAGCTGCTGCCTGTGGTTTATTTTCAAACGATGATGTCGCCGGCAATGTTGCTGCTGTTGCTGTTGTTGCTGTTGCTGTTGCTGTTGTGTTTCTCATTTGTGTGTTTGCGTCATTTGCTTGCTGCTGTTGCTGTTGCTGCTGCTGCTGCTGCTGCTGTTGGCTCTTTGCCTTGGCCGCCGTCTCGGCGCTCTTCACGGGCACCGGCGGCGGCGGCGGCGGCGGAGATGCTGGCGTGGGCGTCAGACTCTTGCGCAATTCTCGCATCTTGGCCGCCGTATTGAGTATTTGCTCCTGTTCGGCTTTCATTTGGGCCTGGTCGATGGCGCGCACCTGTTCGGCGCTCAGCTCGTGGTAGCCGCGACGCTGCACGAACTTCTCGTGCGCGTCCAGCAGCTGATCGGCCGCCGGCTGCAACTGTTGCTGCTGTGCCAGCGCTCGCTGTCCGGGCGACAGGCACACCAGCAATTGCGGATCCGCCTGCGTGGGCAAGCCCAGCCAGGCATCGGACTGCTCCGACTGCTCGGTCTTTGCCTTCACCTGATCCACGGACAGCTGCAGCTCGCCAATGTGCGGCAAGTGTGGCAAGGGATAAGGCATTGTTTGCTCTTGTTGTTGTTGCTGTTGCAGTTGCTGTTGCTGTTGTTGCTGTTCGGTTATATTTTGTGCCACTGTGGCGAGCTCCTCAAGCATCTGCTCGCCGAAGGGCATGGAGGCCAAGGTCTCGGTGCATAGCAGACGCAACTTCTTGATGCGTTCCGCATCCGATTCCGTTGCTGAAATGGAGGAAATGGCACTAGCTGGTTGCTGCTGCCGCAGCGGGGGGGTGGGTGCACGTTGCTGCTGTTGCTGATGCTGTTGGGGGGGAGGTGGTGGGGAGGCCATGTGTATAGCGGTGCATTGGCTGTGCTGTGTGCTGTCTGAGCAATGCGAATCGTTCGATTCTTGGCGCATGAGTGACAAGGGATTCAGTATTGGATGCAATTCAATGGTTTGTTGTTGCTGTTGCTGTTGGGTGGTTGTGGGATAGTGCATGCAGCTGGGTGGCGGCGGCACAGGCGGCGGTGAGGGGGACAACCTACAGCGCAATACGTTTGGCTGCTGCTGCTGCGGCTGCTGCTGCTGCTCCGGAGCAACAGCAGCAGGCGCCGCATTGCCAATTCCGATTTCATTTCCGTTTCCGCTTCCGCTTCCGCATCCGTTTTCGATTTCGGTTATATTCGCGTTACCGTTACCGTTGCCGTTTTCTTCGCGTCGCGTCATTTCAATCAATTCGCGCACTTTGTCCATGTTGCGTGCAAAAGCCTCGCGCGTTGCCGCCAGCGAAGCGGTTGCAATTGAACTGTTGGCCAATTGGTTGGGCCCCAAATCGTTCGCCAGCAGCCTCGAATTCGCTTCTCTTGCCAGTTCATTAAATGATGGCGTGGGCGTCGCTGCTGGCGTCGACGTTGCCGTCGGCAGCGACGCCGCCTCCTGCTCTGCGAGTGGAAAATGAGCGTTAACAGGTGTGCTCTCACGGCTCGACTGCTCGGCGGCCGTTGTTGCCTCCGATTCCGTGTCCACTTCCGTTTCAACCTGCAATTGTTGTTGTACTTGTTGCTAATGTTTCTCTTGTTCAATTTCTCGGTATTCGTGTTACTTTTTGTTAGCCAATTAAAATCCTGCTGGCCCACATTAGCTAATTGACCCAAATGCTGGCCATAACAAAATCATCTGCTTGCTGTTGCCAACTTAAGAGGTATTCAATAAATAGCATACCCCATCTAATTATTTTGTGTATGTGTGTGAAGAATTTCAGACTTGCTTAAGAGCTATTTAAATATCGAAAATTGCTACTCTTAGAGTTCCTGTTCGGTATTTAAATAATTATGTTAGCAATCCATTTTAATTAATTAATGCTAAAAATAACAAAATCTAATTTTCTAGATAACCAGAGTCTATAAAATAATACAGTTATATATACTATTGATTTCCCATATTTGTCTTAATTAATAATTTTTCACATAAGAATTACACTATGATAAAAATATCTTAAGCTATAAAAACTGATCTGATCGCTGATTTATCTCATTTTTAACTCTAGCGATCGCTTCTCTAAAGTACTCGAAAGTTTGCAAAATCAATCATAATATGTGTCAACAGCTTCAATAACCTTAACATTTCATATGTTTACAACCAAGCTGTCAAATATTTGACATGAAGTTGCAAGCAGCTGTCAAATTGCTGTCACGGCTTCCGTCGTTCATTATCAACAGCTTTGAACTGTAAACATGCAAACATGTGCGCTAATAGATTGCCTTTTAATTTTATTAAGACTAAAAATAAGTTGGGGCTTAGCTGAGATAATAATGTAGGTTCTATTTTTATTATACTAGATTATTTATCGTTCAATTTGTGGGCTTTTCTTCTCTTGTGGTACTATTAAATATTATTGCGATTGATTTTTTATTTTTTTTAATTCCTTATTTATTTATTTATTTTTAAAATTTATTTTATGTATTTTATTTGTTTTATGTATTTTATTTATTTTATTTTTCTTATTTATTTTATGTATTTTATTTTTCTTATTTTTCTTATTTATTTTATCTATTTTATTTGTTTTATGTATTTTATTTTTCTTATTTCTATTTTGTATTTTATTTATTTTACTTATTTTATTTATTTTTTTTTTTGTATTCTTGTTGTGTAGTTTATTATTATTTTTATGATTATATTATTATTATTTATTTTTTTTTTTTCAAATTTATTAAATTTTTTAAGTGCATTAAATGTATTTTAATTATTTAATTTTTTTTTTTTTTACATATTTTATTTAAAAATGAGTGGGATATAGTTGAAAAATGATCAACGTATTTATTAGATAGCACCAAACCTTGGGCTGGGAAAACACGAGATCTACAAGACTAACCCAATAGGGATTTAAAACCGACTGTAAAGCCGTTAATTAGGCAATTAATCTATCAAAGATCTACCATATCAATGTACGTCCACTCACTTCCTAGCCCTACGGATACCCATTTTATTAGTTGGTTAGTAGTTCGCTACGAACCTCGCACTCGCCCTCGGTTTCGGTCTCATTGGCGGAGCTGATCGGCTCGGTGGTTGTGTTGCTGCTGAGCTCGTCGTCGGGTCGACGGAAGAGCTTGCTGGCATCCGTGTCCAGGTCGATGAGAGCGCGTTCGGCGAGAGCCGCCGCCTCCTCGAGCTCGAGTTCCATTAGATCCGAGACGCTGCTGGAGGCTGAAGAGCTGAGGTAAACCAGTTCCGCGTCCTCCGATTGCGGAGACAGCGAGCTCTGCAGTCGGGTGCAGCTCTCCAGATCGTTTGGCTGCTCCAGCAGCTTCGTCTCCAGCATTAGAGCCACCGGCTCCTCGCGCCGCTTGTGCCGGCGACTGAAGTCCAAATGGCTGCGCGGAAACGATTCGTTCGCCTTGCCGGGCATAGCTGGACGCATCTTGGATGCGTCTTGGCTGCGGCTTAGAGCCAATGCCGGATCGCCCGCCGCTGCTGACTCGCTGTTCTCCTCCAGAATGCTGTCCAGATAGCGCGGACTGAGCAGCTGCGGCAGAAAGTGCGATTCGAGTGCATTCCGCTTCTGGACGCGCCTCTGTCGCAGCTGCTCCTGCTGCTCGGCGCGGCTGCTGGACGGCGTTTCTGGCGAGGCCGCAATCAGAGCTATGGGCGCGCCACTGGCTGTGGGCGTGGGTGTGCTGGCCTCCGTCTCGGAGTCCGCCTCGAACACCAGCGGCGATTGCAGCGGTCCATTGAACTCACCGGAGCTGCAATCGCTGTTCAGCTCCAGCTCCTGGATTTGCAAATCCCGAGCGAATTTACTAAACTGTTGCACCGTCTTCGGCGACGGCGATTCGACCAGATAACGCGGCGGCGGCGACAAAGTGCCGCTGTTGTTGTTGCTGTTATTGTTGCTGTTGCTGTTGCTGTTGTGCGTGCTGCTGCTGGTGTGGGTGTGTGCTGTTGCTGTGGTACTGCTGATCTCCTCTATTGTGGGCTTACCTTTGCGAGCGCGTTCCTCCTCATCCGTCTCGATGCGTATCTGATGAATGATCACCTTTGTGCTGCGCTGCAGCGGCGCATTTGGGGCATGTTGCTGAGATGCGAGCGACTGTTGCTGTTGCTGTTGCTGCTGTGCTTTCGGCTGTTGCAGCTGACAGTTGTCCAAGATCTCCTGCACAGCTGCTGGCAACTGTTGCTCCACTTGTTTTGCTTCTGTCTGCTGCTGTTGCTGTTGTTGCTGTTGCTTCTCCCGCTGCAATTGTTGCTGCTGTGCATCTGTTTCATCTTCGTCGCGCACTATGCGATGAACTATGACCTTCGCCTGTCGTGGACTGCCTGGTGGCTTTATTGCCTGCTGCTGCGGCTCCTCCTGCTGCAGTTGCTGTGGCAGCTGTTGCTGTTGTTGTTGCTCGCGCTGCTGCTTGGAGTTCTTGGCACCCATTGCCCTGCTGTCGGCAGCTGATTGCTGCGGTGCCTCCTCCTTTTCAACTAGTATTGGTACTATGTGAACCACAGGCTGTTGCTTTAACTGATCCTCAGGCAGTTGCTTCTCTGACAGCTCGGCTGCCGAGTCTTTAGGAAGATCTACCAGGTGATCTCTCTGATTGATCAGCAGATCTTCCCTTGAATTGTGGGACTTATCTATCAGATGACTTTCCTTTAGCTGCTTTGCAGACTGATCTTCAAGATTCTCTCTGGTCTGATCTTTCGACTGATCTTCAAGTTTCTCTATTGGCTGATTTTTGATTGAATCTTTCGATTGATCTTCAAGATTCTCTCTGGTCTGATCTTCAGCTAGATCTTTCGACTGATCTTCAAGCTTCTCTCTGGTCTGATCTTTAGCTGAATCTTTCGATTGATCTTCAAGCTTCTCTATTGGGTGATCTTCGATTGAATCCTTCGATTGATCTTCAGCTGAATCTTTCGATTGATCTTCAAGCTTCTCTCTGGTCTGATCTTCAGCTGAACTTTTCTTCTGATCTTCAAGCTTCTCTATTGGCTGATCTTCAATTGGAAGCCTATTTTCAGCTTGACTATTTGACTGATCTTCAAGTTTCTCGCTTGTCTGATCTTCAAATGTGGGCTGCTCCACAAGCTTCTTCTCTGCCTGCTCTACAGCTTCTTCTACTAGCTGATCTCTTACTTCAATCGGTTGCTCTTCGGACTTATCTGACAGCTGATCTATAGGCTTCACTTCCGATTGATCTGCAGCTGCATCTCCCAGCTGATTGCCAATTTTCTCTTCTGTCTGCTCTTTTAATGGATCATCCAAATGATGTTTTGCTTCAGTCAGCCGCTCTTTGCCCTGATCCTCCGCTTCTGGCACTTTCTGGATGGTCTCTCTGCTGGTTACGCCAGTTGCTGTCTCATCGACAGCTGTGACGCTGACGCCGGCTGCTGTTGACCCATTTGAAATGCTGCCAGAATTTGCATTATGATCATTCTGATGATCATCAGCTGCTGTTAAAGATGATGAAGCTGTTGCTGTTGCTGTTGCTGCTGCTGCTGCCTCCTCCTGCTGTTGTTGCTCCTCTGCCGCTTTCCCCTCTGCCGTCTGTTTACTCTGATTTGGATTCTGGTTTTTATTGCGCTTATTACGATTACGATTGCGATTGCGATTTCGATTATTTGGCATCGTCTACGTCGCGTTTAAGCCGGCAACAGAATCCACACTTAAAGTCTTTCTCTGTATATATATATGCACTATATATGTTTGAAACTAAAAGTGTGTGTGTTTGTTTATTTGTTTGTTAGTGTGTGTGAGTGTGTCTTTGATTTGTTGTGCCTGCTTGTGGCTGTGTGTCTGACTATTACGCATACGCCGCGTTTGCCGCTTTCAATCAGCTAAATCTAAAAATTGCTGCGATTCGTGTGAAAATTTGCTTTGTTTCTTATTTATTTATTTGTTCGTTTATTGTCGTCGTCTTCGTCGTCGTCGTCGTAGGGATTGCTCTCTGTGTCACTCGTCGCTGGCAGAAGCACAACTAGAACTGAAAAACTGAACCATACGGCGGCGTCAGCCGATCAACCGAACGACGAGCCGGCATTTCAAGCGGCGTCGACGTCAACTGCGACGTCAACGTCAACGCCAACAACGACTGCGACGCCCGTCCGCCCGGCAAAAGTTTGACACGCGTCCGGCGCTGCACAAATTTTGATATACCGAAACATATATCATATATATAAATATATATCTATATATATAACACGTAATTGTTGGCCGCAAAACAGCGAAAAGAAAAACTTTTGATTTTACGTTTTAGTTATCAACTTTTGCTCGCAACACGACCGACATTTTCATTTTCATTTTCTTCGTTTTTTTTTTTTGTATTTTATTTTTTTTTTTTTTTTTGCTTTTGCTTAAACACTTCTAACAAGATTTTCTTTCGACTTTTCTTTTCGAGCGCGCGTTTCTTCTGCTGACGGCGGCTGGCGGCCAAGGAATGGGCCATGGGCTGCTCCCAGCTGCCAAGCGGGCCACACAAATCTGTGGCACATAGGCACGAATACGGGAAAATTGAAATCAAGAAAAAACGAACCCATGAAAAACTCAAAACAACAACAACCAGCCAACAAGCAGCAGCAGCAACAGCAACAATATGGGGCATTCATAATGAGGCTCGTCTGATGATCATTTTAAAAATACATGCGGCCCAGTCTTTAGAATTGTAGAATTGTAGAATTGTTTCCCCCAGTTGTGGGAGTTGTGCATGTGAGAGGGGGCGTGGCATTTGAAGTAGTCGTCTGTGAAGTGCCAAGCAAACAAGCAACAGTGTTGTGCAGTGTATATTTTGCGGCTACTCAAACACAAACATAAACAAACGCAACTTAAAATCAAATTCAAAATCAAGTCCAATCCAAGTCAAGTTCTCAGGACTTGTGGCACACGCGTAAGACAAACAACAAATGTTGCATAAATAAAGAAGAAGAAAAATAACACATACACACATATAAATATATGTATATATGGTTTTAGACAAACATATTGCTTGTGGCTATAAACAAAATCGGATCTGAGTTGTTTACAAAATGCTTTTGCGCTTCTGTTTTTCGGCCTGCATATAATGTCATATTTAATTATATATCTGGCTGCGTTGATATTTCTGCAATTGTAATGTCTTTATTTGTGCTACGAATGCCAGACAAAATTAAGAACCCAACTTTGACATGTTTCAATTTATTTAAGAAGAACATAAGCTAAAGGCTTGACAAATACTTAATTCAATTACTTTAGTTAAATTTGTGCCAGGAAAATTCACTAAGAAAGGGCTAAGAAATAAAACCAAAATGAAGAAAATAAATATAATTATTATTTTTTTTTTTTTTAATTCAAATGCCTATATCATAAATGATCCTCTATATAAAATTTATATAAACATTTAGAAAATTTTGTTAATTAAAAGTTGAAAATAATTTTTTCAATATTTTACATATCTGACTTCCATAAGAAATTGTCAGTATAAAAGAAAATTAGAAAATTATATTTGAATTCAAAAATAGTATTTTTAAATTGCAGCCGATCGTATTTTCATACCCTGAACCCATTGAAATAGGTAAATGGGTATAATGTTTTTATGGAAGTGTTTATAACAGGCACGGCTGACATCGTAATGAATATATGTATAATCTTGATTAGGATCAACAACCCAGTCCATTTCCTAGATTAAATCAGCAATTTTGGCATGAATGTGCAGGCGAGTGCTTAAGTAAAGAGCAGCACTGCACGGGCTTCAGGGTATCTTCTAGTCGAACACACCCGACTAGAGTTGTGCTTAATCTCAAAATTGTATTTATTATCTTCCTTATCTTGATTCAATTAAATCTATTTAAAGTCATTCAGAATTTTGTTTAGTTGGAAAGCACAAAGAATGTTTATTTCTTGAATCAATTTGGATACTTTGGATACTACCACAGAGGACCCGCCCCTGCCACGCTCACCGCCCACCTCAATCTCAATATGCCCAAACAAATCGCTTACAACGCATTTAAATCTCTCACTCACACACAGACTGCAGGCAAGTGTGTGAGTGTGTATCTAACTTATGGCATTTTCAAGATATTTTTCGTGCGTAATTTCTTTCGATTTGTTTTTAGCTTTTCTTTATTTTTCCCGGTTGCCTGTTTTCTCTGCTTTCTGCGGTACACTTGAATAATTTTTACGAGTTGAAATTGAAGCACTTTTCCGACTGACAAAGTGTGTCGGCTCAGATATATATATAGGGAATATATACATATGCATGAGTACATACCTATCTATCTTCTACTGGGCCATGCGGTTAGTAGTCGCTGATTTATTTATAAAAGTACTTAATGGATTTGAATTTCTTGACTTCAGGCTAGCTTTGCAGCCGCTGCTGCTGCTGCTGCTGCTTCTTCTTTTTCTTTTTGTTCTACCAATACGTCTTACTCATCTTGTGATCCGTGAGGCCTTTCCCGAGGCTGTCAGGTGCCAGACGACAGGCGGATGGATGGGCGGACGGATACACGGATAAACGGACAGACGGACGAGTGTGAAATGCGCACGTGATGCAAGCGAAACATGCCTGGGGGCAAATAGTTGGGGCATGTGGGTTGCATGAAGATTATGCAATGGCTGTGTCTGTGCTGAAAACAACAATTAAAGAAAGAAGAAGACGAACTGTGAGGCACAGTGGAGCACACTTAACACTCGCTGCCTAATTAAAAAACTATTAAAACGGCAATTTCCTCTTTGCACAGACAGGCATCAAAAGTTGAGAAACACCTTGTCTCTCTTTCTCTGTTCTTCCACCTGTCTCTTTCTCGCCTAGTTGCGTTCGTTTTGTTTCCGTTGCTTTTGTGGTTTTTTTATGTGCCTCATTATCATATTATTCCCTATTAAGTATCGCATGGTTAGCATATACCCAACTCGAGCGTTAAGTTAGGGTATATTTTTTCTAAAATTACGCAACTTCGATAACCACAACAACAACAACAACAGTAAGTATTTTTTGCAATAGATATGCATTTCAGTTTCTATATAATTTTGTTGAGTTATCTTTCACTTTTGCAATTGATAAAGAGGGAGAACTGTTATTTTTGAATCGTTGGAACATGGTTATAAAACTTAAATGATTAATTTATAAATGTATGATCATAAATAATTTATCAAAATTTCTGGACGAGTGTTGGTGGTTATATTTAAAAAGTAATTATTTATTAACAAATTGAATTCGTTTTGCAAAATATGATAATTATTGATATTATCATATAATCAAATAGATTGTGTGCCGATATATTCCTAATGGACTTTAACTTTTAATTTGTTTGTTTAATAATAAACTGTGATTTAGTCATTTAACATTTAGCTGACAAAATGTTAACTGAATGTTGTTATCTATTTTCCTATCGTCTCTGAAACTATTTATTTGCCTCTCTCTTTATTTATCAATCACTTATTAGTAGATCTTTGTACGTACGTTTCCATTCAAATATTCATTCACCTGTCTAACATATATATAAATTTATTTCTATTTTTATATTCTACATATATATATAAGTAGAACTGATGCACACTATGAATATTTGAATAGAAATAAAAATAGATATACTGATAAATGATTCAAAAATAAATAAATAAATTAATAATCTCACAATTATTTTGCATTTTACAGGGGCTTGCCTTAAGTCAATGTAGCCTATGGATTTAAATGTTTTAAATATTTGCTCTTTGTTCTTGTTTTTATTGTTGCTTTTGCTGTTGCTTTTGTTACGAATTAGCACAGAATTTTAATGTTGTTTTCGACCTATTGTTGCTGTCGTTGTTTTTGTTGCCTCTTCATTTGCGTACACTTTTGGTGCTGCAGTCACTATTGTTGTTGTTGTTGTTGTTCTTCTTCTTCTTCTTCTGTTTACATATGCGTAATTTATTTAGGCAACATGCTGCATATTTGCTGCCTCTTCCTCGCTCACTCGCAGCTTAATGTATTTGTTTTTGTACACTCACACACTCACACCCACACACACACAAGTAAACACAGTTGTAATACAAACATAATTAATTTATGGCGCGCACGCTTAATTTCTGCAGCCACCCACAAACAGCGACGCCGACAGCGACAGCGACTGCGACTGCGACGCTGAGGTCAGCGGCGGGCGGCAAATCACAAAAGCAATCGAAGAAATGAATAAGAAGAGGCAGAAGACGAAGAAGCAATGCGTCGCATTTAGCGCTCAATTAATTGCAAATTCGTCGGTTTATATCAAAGAGCAGCTGCCACTGTCCCACTGTCCCACTGTCGTTCCACTGTGCACCGTGGCACCGTATTTGCCTTCGCCTTCGCCTTTGCGTTTGCGTTTGCGTTTGTCGCGTTCCTCAATGCAACGCGTACGTGCGGCAACTGAATCGCCGCATTCAAATCTCGCCGAATCCCAAATACAAATACAAAAACAAAAACAAACACAAATGCAAATGCAAATTCAAACACAAATACAAGCAATGGAAAGGCGCCCAATTGGGCTCTAGGGGCGGGTCAACGACTGTTTGGCCGGCACAGTGTGACCAAATGCAACGCACTGTGACAGAGTGTGACAGAAACAAATCTGAACAATTGGGCACTCGGAACGGGTCAACGACTCTGACCAGATCACTAAAAATACATATGTATATGTGTGTGTACACATATGTGTGTATATTTATCATAAATAGTATTTCACTGCCAGCCGCTTGTCTTATCTTTGTTGGAACGGAGAACTACAAAAGTTAGCATAATAAATTGTTAAGTGGCTAAAAATCGAAAAATGATCTCAGCGCGTGTTAAACTTGACGCTCAACTGCAATTTGGCCAAGTTTGCAAGGCCAAACAGCTCGCTCTCTCTTCCTCTCGCTCTCTCTTCCTCTCGCTCTCTCTCTCTCGCTCTCTCCCTCTTCTAGCCACTTTCTTCTAGCGCTAATAAACACACATTAGGGCCTACAAACTTTAAGGGCCATTGCGTCAGCCAGAAATGTTTTCGTTGCAATCAACAACAAACTAAACACACACACACACACACACGAAGACACAAACGTATTTACACACGCTTTTAGTTATGCTATAAATAGCAACAGTTTTGTATACTAACAACGGTTTTGTGTAGCGCAGTGTATTGGCTTTGTTAAATAAAAAATATATATTTTGATTTTGCTTTTTTTTTGGTTTTTTTTTTTTTTATTTCTGTTTTCTTTCTTTTCGGAACGCGCTCGCGATCGCACAGCGTCAAAGTCGAAGTTCTAATGGCAACTGAAGCTTCGCAAGCTTCACGCAGCGCGTCAGCGACAATCGACAACAACAACAACAAGAACAACACGAATAATGGAGAACAACACTTTGTCACCTGGCAACCCGGCAGCTACTTTTTCCTTCACACAGACAGCGAGCGAGCCCCACCAGCAGCAACAAAAACAAAGACAAAATCAACAACAACAAAAACAACAACAACAGCAAAAAAAAAAACAACTAAAAACTGCGACGATAAGTTTGCCAAAGTTGTTAACTGCTTATTGTTGTTGTCGTTGTTGCTGCTGTTGTTGTTATTGTTATTGTTGTTGTTTTTGTTGCTGTCGTGGTTTTGTGCTCAACAAAAGCTAATTATTGTACCATGCTCTGTCCCTCTCTTTTCCTCTCTCCCTTTCTCTCTCTCTCCCACTCACTCTTCCTCTTTTGCACACACTCTCAGTTCGCTTTGTTTCTCTCTTTCGATTCGATTTCCTGATACCTCAAATCAATCGAATTCACCAATAGCAAGCTTGTCTTTTTTTAAGAAATACTCTTACTAAAGTGTTACTAGATTCTTTATGTATTTGGTCACAAATGATACAATTTAATGCAAAAAAATAATAATAATAATAAAAATAATAATAATAATTTAAAATAATTTAAATTACAAGTTTTATTCCACAAAAAAGTTAATTTTTGCAGACTTTGTTATAAACTATAACTCATAAAAATACGCATTTGTAATTAAAAAATTAAAAATGTATCTAAAATTTAGAAATACTGATACTCGCAAGTCTCTTTTAAGTTACAAAACCCATGACTATGAAATTAGAATTATCAAGTATAATTCATGTATTATACTGTATTATACATATATACAGGTAAATATATGCATATATATTTCCTGCATTAGAGCATACAAACTTCGGTGTGCTGCAAAAGTGTATCAAAGGTCTGATTCCAGTTGCTTTGAGAACTGTTAGAACGATACCTGGCTGTTTTGCTGGGCACCTGGTGCAATTGAATAGAGGGTTTTGGCATATTGCCAATCTATTGGCAGCTGGAAGCAGCTTTCAATTTCATCGAAGCGGCGGCTGGAAGCGAATGCGCAAATCTCGGAACGTTCAAAGCTTAGAAATAGAATTAACACTCGTTAATCAGCCATAGAAATGTTTGCCCAACGTCAATTACGAGGGAGAACTTATCGGGTTTCTTTGATTTTTAATGGCTTTTCTGCTTGCTCGCCAATGAAATCATGCGCATAAATAAAAATAAGAAGAAAAAAAATAATATAAAAAATACAACAAGTCTAAAAAATAGAGTTAACAAAAAGGAAATACAAGGAAAAGACCTGATAAAATTTAAAAATCAAAATGTTGGCTTATCAGACATGCAAAAAATATGTGTACACATAGAAACCCTCGTTTAACACATGGTTTTATCTATCTAAGAGTGTGTGTGTGTGTGTGTGTGTGTGTGTGAGTGTGTGTATACAATCTGAACTTTTATCAATATTTAATCAAGTACTGTAGTATTGTACAGAATAATTACATTGCGTGTTGTGGTAAAAATAAATTTGAAAAAATCAAAATGTGAAGCATGGGAAAGAAAAGTGGGCGTCGTGGTAACGCCCACCATTTTGCATAAACGAAATAAACGTTTGTTCATTAGATAACAAATTGCCGCTAATTGCATTTGAAATTTGTTTCACATCGAAAATACATTCATTTTGTCTGCCTCTGAATCATATGCCAAAATTCAAAATACGTATAAAGCGTATTGTTTATGCGACAGTTTGCAGTCGAAATCGAAATCGAAATCGAAAACAAAAACTGGAAACACAAAAGACAAAATACAAAAGCAAGAAAATATACAACAACAAAAGTCAGCTGAGCGGCGCTACCAAAACAACAATAAAGCAACAACAAAAACTACTTATAGAATGTCAAAATAGCCGAAAACAAGTCAGCCATTTAGTCATAAGTATGCGACTGGCAGATACTCTCTAAAAATGAAATAGGTCAACACACATATTATGATGATTATATTAAATACTTTAAGTATTTAAGCTCCTTTTTATAAGGTAAAAGTAATTGATATTGTTCCTAAAATAAATATAAATAATAAATAAAAATTTTAATAATATTAAGATCTTCAATCAATGTGAATCTCAAAGGAAATGATATTGAGATGCTTGCAAGAGATGCTGACAAAAATAAAGATGAAAAATAGAAAGACAATTTATTAAAAGCAACAAAAATGCGGTTTAAGAGAATAAAAAAGAGAAAAAAATAAAAAGAGAAAACTTAAGGCAGAGCAGAAGAGAGATTAAAATGGAGAAATAAGCAAATAAGAGAAGAAGATCTTTTACTCGTCTTAAAAGATCGGTAAGTAATAATTATTCGCAAATAATATCATATCTATAAATACAGAACTTATTAAAATAATAATGCAATAAAATTTTGCAGTTATGAAAATCGCAAAGAGAGGTCATATTAAATTGTGTGTTTATCCGTATGCTGTTTAGAATATAGTTAATCAGTTTAAAGAGCACGAATTTTACCAATTGTTAAAACATTTCCTGACCTTGAACCAAAAAACTTGTCTTACTTAAACGAACGACGGTTTGTTATTTATTTTCGGGCCAAGTAGAGATATAGAAATATGGAAAAGGAAACGTCAATTTAGTTATGCAGATAGATGAACATAACCCAATCGATACTCGTTATAAGCTATAAGTTATTGATAGTGCGAACAGAACTTAAAAGTGTGCATTATTAATTTCATAAACCAATCAGCTGCGATATTTCCCATTTAAATGGATATGGACATTCGATACCCCAAATCGACTTTGGTTGGTCATGATACATATATCCGAGCGGTCAATGGCATTCAAATGGTTTTGGCCAGTGGCACTTAAACTCTCGTCGACATTCCGACATTGTTGTGGTATCTTATTACATGGCTGGGGGCGGACAGGGCGTGGCACTTGGCTCCATGTCGCTGGCCAAGTGTCGTTTTAATTAAGTACTTCGGGCAACATTAATTGGCCGTGAAGCATGAATGAATGATTAGGTTGCATGTGCTACACGTAATTCAATATGCCACTTGATTTAAGCGTCTCTCGAAATGCCTTTGTTTAGGCCTCGTTAATGGGCTCTGAACAACGCCCACGATTTGCGTTCTGGCCAAAAACTCGACAGCTATTCATTTTTCATAATCTTTTACTGTTGTCCGTGGGCTTTACGAGGGAGTGGATATTCCTATTATTTGGTCACGAAGTGTTTAACACATATTCGAGTATTCGGAATGCAGAGACTAAAATGTTTGAATTTCTCTTTAGCACTTCGTATGCAAACAAATTAAATCTAATAGGAATTTTATACCTAATATTATTATTTAATTTTTGCTTTTTAGATATAAATATTTAAAAATTAACTTCTTTCCAAAAACTTCAATGATGAATTCATAAATTGTTCAACATTTTGAAAGCTGTGCTTTTCAAATATAAATTTATGTTATTAATTGTTAACTATTTGAATATTTAGACAACATTTTATTGAATATCCAAAGCAAACTTCCATTTGATTATAATATGAAATAAAATCTGTTTAATCTGTTAAAGAATTTATATATATTAATATTCAGTTTTATTGTTAATAAATAAATATGTTTTTGTTAATTCATTCATCAAGTATAAACAATTCATCGATGCTTAACAATTGCCTTTTTATTGGCTACAAAGAAAATTAAGCGTTTTTTGTTGCTATCGCACACATTTTTATTGACAATAAATTCTGAAGTTCACTTTCGTATGCTATACACATATATATTATATAGCACATATACTATATACTTTATACTATATAATTTATATTATATACTATTTACAGTAAACTGTGTCTTATCAAATTTTGTGCCATGCGGCTGTTGTGTTATTATTATTGTTGTTGTCAACCTAAACAAAAGCAGAATAATAAATAATATTTAGCACAAAGACATTTACATGGGGTTTCTTCGAGGCGAACGGTTCGTATGCTTAATATGCACGAATTGCGCTCTTAAATGAAAGTGTTTGGCCGTGACAGGTGAAATTAAATTGCTTGAAATATTAATAAAACAATTTTAAATAAATTAGACAACATTTTCTAAAGTTAAGCCCAAGCACGGGCCCAAACTTCATTTGCATGGCATGTCCCCTGCATCCGGTCATTAAAAAATTAATTGAACTATGACCAAAAGAACGACTCGAACAACCCGCTACACTATAATTTAAAACGTATTAAAAATCACACACATACACACATACACACTTGTGGCACACACACATTTATCTAGATTCATATACAAATAGCGAGACAGACACAAAATAAAATTTTGCACCATTTTCGGTTGGCTATTGAGTATATAATAATAATGAAAATAATATATATGCTTGTGTATATATATTATCATATCAAACGCCGAGCATTTGGCCTATCTTCTCGTATAGTTGCATACCTTATAAATAGTATATTTCCTAATAAGTGCTTATCGCACTTAGATTTAAATATTTAATGAAGCGAAGGTCGTTCCGTTTCTTGGAGTCGCATGTATAACAGCTTTTGTCTGTGCTACTGTAGCACAGTTAAGACTTTACTAGTATGTTGGGCACAGATTAACATTAACATAGAGAGAAAAAAACTCAACTCTGAACTTTGCGTTCGCAATTTACGAGCTAATTTGATAAGGTTAATTAATGGCAAGGGTCATAAAAATTAATAACTCACGTTGTGCTCGTGGCTGGAGAGTAAATGCTGTAAACGTTGTACTGGCGAAGACTTTAGCTGCAACACACACACACACACACACACACTCACGCATGCACACACGCGCGCACTTGCACAAGTGTTAAACGTTTAGCGGGTGACGGGTAACGGTAAGCAGTCGATGGGCCCAGACGAAAATCTCTTTTGGCCTGTTAACAATTTCTCGCGCGCGTCTTAACAGTTCTAACAGCTTGTTGCTGTTGCATCGTATGTTGTTTTTGTTGTTGTTAAGTGCGAATTAGCACTCGCACTCGAATTCGCACTCTCGCTCTCGCACTCGCACTCGCACTCTCGCACTCACGCCGACAACTTGACTTGGCAAAACTTCTGTAGTAACTAAATAGCAGGGGCCCACGGTATCGTATAGCACAAAACAACGGCGTATTTGGCGACTGCGACGCGCGGCAGAGCGCTGGCCGCGGCAGAGCAGCGTCTGGGCAGCACAGTGGTACGCATATTGGTATAACTGTGGTCGCTTGTGCTTTATATTTAATCTTATCTCCATGAAGATAATGATTAATAAATATGCACCAATTTAGAAGTATATATACGTACATATTGCTATTATTAATAATTGCTCTTCTTTGGGAAAAATGTGTATTGCTTTCAGTTTCATAAGATTAACTATTATTAAATTTTCATTTTATTTATATTTTTATTTTATTTACGTATATATTGTTATGATTAATAATTGCGGTACTTGGACGAACCTTATGAGGGTATTAATATATTTTCAATTTATTTTCTTATCTCATTATGAATAACATTTTATATGCATTCATATAACAATAAATTGTTAAATAAAAAACGCATTCCATTTACTATTTTCGTAGTATCTTAATATTCATCGCAGTTGCTTTCAACTTCACTCTGAAGCTTGTTTTGCAGCGCTACGCAATAGACTTTGGCCACTGTGACAAGTTTTGACGTTGACTTGTTGCTGCCAACGCTGACTGCGACGTCGGCGTCGAGTGGTGGGTGCTATGGGATTCAGTCTCTGCCGTCCGCTTCGGTCTCTGGGAGCTGCTCTGAAGCCGGCTTTTGCTGTAGCTTTGGCGTGACTTGTTGACGATTTGTTTTTATTGTTGTTGTGTTGTTGTTGTGTTGTTGTTTTTGTTTATTTTGACGCGCAGTGCGCTTGGCGAGCACGAACCACAGATCCGATATTTTTCAATTTGTATGCATAAATTCACACACAGATGCACACACGACAAAAAGGGTGCGGAGCAACGCAGTCAATGGGTGGGGGCTGCAGGCATGTTGTCTCATTCCCCATCAACCCCGCCCCTACAGAATCAATGGCCTGCGCTGTCCAAGCAATACAAAAGAACCGAAACAAACAGCACTCACACACTAAAGCGAACACTCATACTCATACTCATACTCATACTCATACTCATTCCCATTCCCATTCCCATTCCCATTCCCATCCTCATACTCGAACTCATACTCAATACTCGTACTCAGAGTCGTACTCGTACTCCTACTCGTACATGTGCACATCTGGTTTAGGGCACGGGCCTGCAGCTTATGCTCAGCTTATATACTGGCCATGAAGGCAAATAGCGGGTGGCGTTAACAGTTACACGGGTTGTACGACAAGTTCTCAAGATCTTTGTATAATATATTTCCCCAAATGACGATCCCCAGTATTATTTTGGTTGCTTAATATAATACCCATCGCGTACACTCGAGTGTTATCTGTGTTCGTTTTATTGCTTGACGAATTTCGTTATATCATATTATATCAAGTTTTATATCCGCCAGATAAGACAGGTTACCCACTATTGGGCATTAAGTAAGCCTTGATGGGTATTAAACTATTTATTTGGCAACACTTTAGTAGAAATCATTTATATAGGTCACCTTTAACAGATAAGGCAGGATTTTCCTTATAATCAAAACTAATTTTGATAATATTATTTAAATACGTATTTTACTGATATACCTTAAGCCTAGATAACATTTTCCAAAAAGTGTTATAATCAAATAAAATTAATCAGATCTCTTTATGCTTAGAAGTATATAACTAGTGGAAAAGCTCAGATGTATAAGTATATACCTATTATATATAACTATAGCTTTATATAGCATAACTGCAGCTGGGTTTAGGGGTTTTTCCAACTGCTCGTCCATTGCCTCACACCCTGCCACGCCGCCCTTTCATTCTCATAATGCCGCAAGCGGCTCGTCAAGCTCCAACAGTCAGCTGCAAGGGCGTATCCCCCTGCCCTTTCCCCATATTTCGCTCCGAGACTGTACCCATGCCTAGGCATATAAGCAAACACACATATGTGAAAGGGGTCTCGGGGTCAGTTCGTCAGACAGCGCGACTGTTGCATAGTTTTTCTGTTTTCAGCTCTTGTTATATATTTTTATGGTTTGTTTTCGTTTATGCGCTGAAATGTTCGCTCGAAACACACAGGCTTAAGGAACTGGAAAGGGAGAGAGAGAGAGAGAGAGAGAGAGGAGTAAAGCCAGAACAAGAGCGAACAGCGACAGCTTTATGACATTATTGACAATAAGTCTGACAATGCGGAGAAGGGGACGCTTTTCAGTTGCTTCGACCATGTGAATAATGAGCTCAGTCTCAGTCGGAATGCCGCTGGAGAGGACTTGGCCGCAATCGGAGCGCCTGTCAGCTGGTTGACAGTCGAAAGGACACTGAAGGATAACAAATGCAAGCTGCGTGCAAGCTAAAGCTGTTCATTTTGATCTAATTTAAGCTTTAACACAAAAATCATATTATGATGCATTATAATTTTTTAATCTTAATTTTTAAAACAAGAATTTTGATGGTTAACTTGAAAACTATAATTTAAATACGTATTTTTTTAATTGATACTCAATATTTTCTATTAAAACTATTTTGATATAATTGTAGTAACTATTTTCATATAATTATATATAACCATTATATTAATTATGAATACTAGATAGATTCGAACATTTTTGTTCGTACATATTTCGTGCGAGGGAATGAAGCATGCAAAGTTTAACATAAATGATGTGGCATGCGACAGTCTGTTAACAGTAACAGTAACAGTAACAGTAACAGTAACAGTAACAGTAACAGTAACAGTAACAGTAACAGTAGCAGTAACAGTAACAGTAACAGTAACAGTAACAGTAACAGTAACAGTAACAGTAACAGTAACAGTAACAGTAACAGTAACAGTAACAGTAACAGTAACAGTAACAGTAACAGTAACAGTAACAGTAACAGTAACAGTAACAGTAACAGTTACAGGAACAGTAACAGTAACAGTGACAGTAACAGTAACAGTAACAGTAACAGTAACAGTAACAGTAACAGTAACAGTTACAGTAACAGTAACAGTAACAGTAACAGTAACAGTAACAGTAACAGTAACAGTTACAGTAACAGTAACAGTAACAGCAACAGTAACAGTAACAGTAACAATAACAATAACAGTAACAGTAACAGTAGCAGTAGCAGTAACATTAACAGTAACAGTAGCAGTAACATTAACAGTAACAGTAACAGTAACAGTGACAGTGACAGTAACAGTAACAGTAACAGTAACAGTAACAGTAACAGTAACAGTAACAGTAACAGTAATAGTAATAGTAATAGTAACAGTAATAGTAACAGTAACAGTATCAGTAATAGTAACAGTAACTTACCAATAGCTGCTGTTGCTGTTGTTGAAGGGTCGCCATTTTGTAGTGCTTGACTCTTACGTGGCAAATAAGGCGTGCCGCAATGCCTGCAAGACTCCACTCGAGTTCCCTTTTCGGCATTTGATGTTGTACTAAATGTACATGAAATTAAGCCAATGTGGTTGCGATTGCTGTTGTTGTTGTTGGTTGTTGCTCACCTGCTGAGTGCCAATATTAAAGGTCCTCGTGCACGCTGCGCCTTGAGCACATTTAACAGCTGGGTATCGCTCAAGGCAACATCCTGCAGGCGCAGCGAGGACTACAAAGGCCAAAACGAAACAAAATGCAATACATATACACATATATAAACGTAGATTTATTTAGGCTAATACACAGACGATTCATTAATCAGCTAACATAAGCACAAGGCGCACACATTTCCGCTTAGCTAATAAAAAGAACTTCTCGTACACTTTTGACAACACGTTTGGCGGGCAGCGGAGGAGCCTTCGACTGCTGCTGGTGCTGCCCACCGCGACGCAGCGAACAGAACTTAAGCATGTTGCAGATGTTGTTGATGCCACAATAGTTGACAGCCGACTGGCCACCAAAGCCGTTCGAGCGCTCAGCGCTCTAACTTTAAGGGGGCGTCAACGCGGCCGATAAGGCGTAGTCGGGGCTACGCCAGCGAGCAGATGCCCTGCCGCTCCATGAAGACCTTGAGGCATGTGGCATCCACGCGATCGAACAGCAGCGAGCCGAAACGTCGCGCCGTATAATCGACAATCAGCACCATTTTGCAGTTGATGCACTTGTCCCGATAGTGGAAGAGCAAGCCCACCGTCTGATGGACAATGTGATCCACGTAGCCGGGCGCCGAGCGGTAGACCTGATGGTTGCCCATCTCCACAATGCCACGTGTGTTCACCACCACCTTGCTGCGAACGTAGGCGGGCAGCACCTCGAGGGTGCGTCGCACCTTCGACTGGGTGTAGAGCAGGCGATTCGTGGTGTGGCCAGGTGCGTTGAAGGTGTCGTTGCTGTCGCGCCTGTAGAAGAACACGTTGCGAAAGACAAAGCCCGAGGTGCGTCCCTCGTCGCACTGCCTCAAATAATCCGCCAGCGAGTTGTGCTTGAGCGGCATCAGCACCTCATCGAGATCGACGACAGCCGCATAGCGATAGTTGTCCACCACGTTGGCACGATAGACGCAATCGTTGAACTGGGCCACGATGCCCGCGTAGTGCAGATCCTGCAGATGCGACTGCACATTCCACTCGAACACATCCGCCAGCCCCTTCTGCCGGTAGTGCTCCAGCATCCGGCGCACCTCCTCGCTGGCCTCCACGTAGTAGAAGTAGAAGTGCGTCGCGCCCTGCAGTCGATACATCTCCACGAACTCCACCAGCCGGAGCACATTCGAGTAGTTCTCCTGCAGCGGACCGACGCACACGGAGATCGTGGCTCGCGACTTGGCGAACAGTTCCGTCATATTCCGTGGATAACTAGCGGAGTATCCATTAGTGGCATGTCTATTCGAGTAGAGTATTAGCTCACCTGATTTGCACGAAGCTGGGACTGAGGTGGCTGAGAGAATTCGAGGCGTAGCTGATTGCCACAGCCTGTGGCAGCTCGACGGGCATGCTCTTCGGCACATGCAGCGGACACATGATGCTCCATGCCCCAAAGCTGTTGTTGTGCACGTCATGCATCGCTCCCGCCTCCTCCGCCACGATCTCGTAGCTTGTGAAGTCCGCGAAGCGCACAATGCAACTGACCCGCGAGTCGCGCAGCCGTTCCGGCAAGATGGCGAAAACCCGCAGCGAGCCAACGGTAATTTTCTCGTCCAGCCGCACGTTGCCTGCGACAAGGGTGTATCGAATTAATATATGTTTGGGAAAGTTAAGATCATGGGCTTATAATCAAGAGAAGTCTCAATCGGCCACTCCACTTGAAAAATTCTATCTAATTTCGAATAAGTGTTTAATATATCTAGTAAATTAACTTCCACTCAAAAAAAAAAATAAAGCTAAAAATAGAAAACGAGTTTACTCTTGAATGCCTTTTAAATTAGACTTAAATCAGATACCGACTATTTAATATATCTGGTATATAAATTGCTACTTAAAATATATAGCTCTCAGATTTAACAAGAGAAAAGATAACCCTTCATTGCCTTCTTAACTATACTTTAAGCTAAGTCCAATCCGGAAGTTCTTCAAATTATTTTAATCATTATATAACACTTTTTACTCTCCCAAAGGAATCAGATTTATACTAGTATTTCATATTAACAAAGTTTCTCTGTATATATTTAAATATATTATATATATATTTAAATAAATTCTTATAAGTATATTGCAAGTATATATCACTTTATACTTAATCTGATACTGATAAGCTAGTATTTCATTTAAACAGATTTTCTTTTTAATAAATTTAAGATGACAATTTCAGCCCCTCTCCGCCGAAACCTCTAAAAAAGTTGTACATAAAAAAAACAAAAAATAAAAAAAAAAAACGAAATAAGTCTCATTCCAAAACATTTCTTAGGCGACAATACGCCCCAATTAATGATGTCAACCTTTTGAGAATCTTTAGAAGTTAGAAAGTTTTCTTTTTGCAAACATTTTCGCATGTTTGCTTTCGGTCATTCGCAAGACTTTATTTTTTATTTTTTGGATGAGTCATTGCGATGAATAGCAGAAACTGATTTAAAATCAAGTTTTGTGCGATTTCAGAGCATTTGCGGCATTTAGAGCCGAGAATAACCTTAATATGTGTACATATATACTTTTTATATTACTTATACAGTTAGAAATAGTTAATTAAAATAGAGAATAAACTTAATTAAATATTGGGTTCAGGAGGTACTTAATTGGGTGAACTCTTGTAAGCAGACTTTATGGAACGGTATACTCTATGCAAGATTTTATCTGAAACAGGGGACGACGCATCTTAAGAATTGTAACAGTGATTCTTAAACTGTTGACAAACAAGATAATATGTACGTATGTATATGAATGGGAATATAGTGGAAAACTAACAACCCCTAAAAACATTTCTTAAATAACGCTGAGAGGGGAAGAAAACAAAAATCATACATTAGCCTGGGATTCAATCCCGTCTGCTCGCTGGTCTGTTGAATATCTGACTAAAATAATTTAAAATAATATATAAAAAAAAGAGCTTAGATAGATGGAATGTTTACATTCATTCGCTCAATATCTTATCTATCTATATTTGAAAAATATTTCATCAAGTATACAAAATTCAAGATCAGAGATGATTAAAAAAGTGACATCACTTGCAGAGATTAGACAGAATTGAATATTTAGATCTCCAACTTCTATATCTGAGCAATATTTTAATTAATTAATTAATTTAATTAATTGAAGAGGCGCAACACAATGCACCTTATACTCATATTCGAAACTAGTTTTAGATCTTAATAATAAAAATTAAATGAATTCAATTAACAAACAAAAAATCTTAACTCTGCTTTATCGCAGACACTCCTCCCACACTTACCTATAATATCGGTGCGCGAATCGAAATACGCTGAATATATCTCATGCCGCAGCGAGGCATTCCCGATGCGCCGCCAGCTGTTGTTGTAGTTCCAATGGGGATTTGGCTTCGGGTAGAAGAGTTGCCGCTGCATCAGCTTGAGATCATCGCGCAGGCGTTCATTCTGCAAAGGCACAGCCGCAAGGATTACACACACATATCACACACACACACACGAACACACACATAGACAGAGCTATAGTTAGGCACTCACAATCGTTGTGCGCATGGAGATATAGAAGAGTATCAGCATAGTGCAGGCCACCAGACCGGAGAGCGTAAAGTAAACATATTGAAAACGATTCTCTTGGGCCGCCAGCATTTTTAACAAATTTTTGTATATATGTATATATATATATATATATCTATCAGACTTATAGATATATATATATATGTTTGTATATGAAACGTATTTTTAATTAAATTATTTTATTAGAGCGAAGCAAACGCTCAACGCTCGACCTTCGAGTGGCACACGCAGCCGTAAAACCAAGCGGCGAGTCTCGAGCAGCTCCTATTGTGCGTTATCCTGCGGCCAGGTGTCCAGGTGTGAATTATAGTTATGCGTCTAGTGCGCCAGGCTGCCTACTCGTGACTACAAGTGTCATGCTGCTTAGGAGTCGCCATCGCCAGCGCCAACGCCAACGCCAGCGGCAGCGACAGCGACCGCCAATCGCTGCGCTGCTTATTTATTTGCGTCGCCGTCGGCGTAGGCGACGTCGACAGCGCTGCCAACCCCAAAAGCGGCTCCTGTTGCTTGTTTGCTTTCAGTCTTGTTGATGGGCGACCATCGATTAACGATAACACGCGGCGGGTTGGGGGCAGGCTTTAGACTTACAAGTTACAAAGAGAGGAGATAAGAGAGAGGGGGGCTAGGGGGAGGGGGGGGGGGGTTATGGTTCAGTCTTTCAGTGTCATCATCGAAGGCGGGCCCGACCTCCGCATTCTCGGTCAACTAAACCAACTATTCAGCTACACTCGTAAAAACAATTGAGACAAAGCACTCATCGAAATTACGAAATTACGAAATTGCGAAATTGCGAAATTGGTTTTGCAACCAAATAAAAAAGAAACTTTTTAATGAGCACTTCAAAATAACGATCATATAAGTAAAACAGTGCTGGATAGGGTATGTGCAAATGCCAAGCAGTGTTGGTAATTAGGATTATGATTATAAATTCACTGAATTAGGTTTAAGAGTTGACACTTAAGCTCTCAGAAGCTAAATAATGGATGTTATTAACATTTCGAGTATTACAGTGTTTAACACTTGAGTGTTGATCAACTCTTTTTAAGCCATGTAAAATATCTCGAATTTTGTCTAGTTGCAAGCCTTTAAACTGTTTAAATGTTCGAAAAAAAAAAATTAAAAATTTTAAAAATTAAAAAACTAAAAAATATTAAGAATTTATCAAGTTTTAAAATTCGTTCAATACAAAAATAATTAAGAATAATATTGTTTTGAATGTTGGTTAACAATCTAACAACTTTGTACTCATTAGATTTAAAAAAAAAAAAAAAAAAGTCATGTCTTTCGTTCATAATTTAAATTGAGTTATATCTATTTTCATTAAGTTGCGAGTAATTTTTGCCAGTGTATATTTGTGGTTTGCACTGAAATCGAGACGGAGAGACCAGGATAAGCCACCCGGACGGACAGTTAGTGGCGCCCGCAATACGCAAATGATTATAGCACCCACGCACACATTCACACACACAGCAGCACAACAAGTGTCTGGGGCAGGACTCTGACGATGCGTATGCAACAAGTTAATCAACGTACGTTCCTCTATAAACTGGCGCCGTTGGCGACGCTGTCAACGCGTCATCAGCAGGCGGCAATCGTCGACCGCGCAGCTGGCGTCAGCGGCGACGCAGCTTTTCCTATTGCTGTGTAACTATGTTTGTGTGGCTGAGTGGGTGTGTGTGTGTGTGTATGTGTTTGTGTGTGGGGGTCATGTAAACGCACTTCGCTTTAGCATGAGTCGACTTTATAAATTGTATGTTGTGTTTTTCAATTGGAGTGTCCCACTGACTGTGTGTGTGAGTGTGTGTGTGTATCTGTATATATATATATATATGTATGTGTGTAAGTGCGTGTGTGTGTGTGTGTATATGGCATTATAATTTAAAGCTATTTTTAACTAAAAAATACACGCAAATTGTGAAGAACAATCTATATAAAATATATTCCAAAACATTTCATTGCTTGGTCTATGCTGTCCAAATGAATAATTATTATATACAATACATATATGAATGTATATAATTGTGTATAACAGATTTTTGAACAAATTAATTTGTTGTTGTTTATCATTGCCAACTTGCACAGTGGATTGAAATTGATTTTTGTTGAATCAAAAACAATTGGTGCTATTATTATTTTTTCATTATGCATGTTTTGGTATATTGTAAACATTTAATTCTTTTTTTTTTCCTTTTTCAATAAATTTATCAGTAAATAATAATTCTTTGCTCGTTAAATATGGAAATAAATACTTATTCGTGACAGTTAGTTGATTAGATTGGTTTTTAGATCGTTTAAAGAATATTTAGATTAGTTTTGATACTAGCGAAGAGTCACGGATCTATCTATAACACTTAGACCACTGTGCAGTGTCCACTGTGAATTATTTTCCCGGCCTTTTCCTTTACGATGGCCGCAGTCTTTGATACTTTTCCTTCTCTTTTTTTGTACTTTTAATTCCATAAGAAAAGCGGTCTGCTTCAATTCGTTTGAATTAATATTTCATTTCATTAAGCACACAAAAATATTCTTCAACGCGTTTCCATAGAAAGAGAGGCCGAGAAATATTTTTCATGTGGCAGATAATGAGGGAATGCCGGACTATTGAATACGTATCGATCGAAGCACTCACTTGCAGAATTAAGTGTTCCAGTAGTATGTAGAAATAAATAAATAACACTATGTATAGGAAATATTGCAATTTCGGGCGAAACGTGAATCGAAACATTCTTAAAAATATAACAGATACAAAAAAGAATTCACCGAGCGATTGCAACTGCTGGACGGGCAGGTGAGAACTGATAAATTGGTTTGGTTACATTTGAAATTGGGCGTGTTATCGCTACCTCAACTGATAACGGTTCTTATCAAGCGAATATGTTTTTAATAGGATACTACCTGAGTATTGATTCACAGTAAGCAGCTGGACGACCCGCATATGACAGTTGCAACCAGCATAAAATTTAGAGACGGCTGCCCACCAGTAGCCAAATGTCAGATCAGGCCATAAACCCAACCCCGAAAACGCGAACCCTAACTCAATTTCCAGTTCGGATAGTCAAGCGTGAGAAAGTTAAGGAGCTTGAGTCTGTTTCGAGGACAACTAATTCCTTTAAATCTTAACTGATTTATATGCACTCCACAATACGTATAGATATAGCAACTGGTTGCCAATCCAGTTCCCAGGCACCCCACACAAGCAAATTTCAAACTTCAAACTTCTCATAGATCTTGTGCGTCTTGTTTTGGTGGTGGTGGTGGTGGCATTTACTCATTTACCCACCACCAGAACTTAACGAGTCTCGATCTCGGGATCTCGAATACCAGCATAAACAAGACCATTTCAATGCATTCCCCTATATGTGGAACCCTCCTCTGTTGTTATGACCCAACGGCACGAAGACCACCGGCAAAACGGGGCACGCCTGCGTGTTCTTTCATTTCATGCGAAAGTATTTTCAATTGTTTAGCGGAACGTGGTTGGCCCTTTATCGCATTTCCAATTTCCAATTTCGGTGGTGGTTTCCAACTCCAGCTATAAATACTCGGACAGATCCATGCTGTGGCACAGTTCTCTTTCGAGTTTCACCAAGTGCAGAGCAAAAAGTTACCACTAAGGTCTAAAGTTTTGAAATTCAATTAAAGCTGAGCCGCCACCAATTGCTGGTGGCGGTTAAGCCACAGCAAGACTCTTCAAAGTACAGTTAAAAACTAGTTGAATATCGCCTCAATCAGCGTAAGTATAAGCAACAATTTGATGGTAATGGAGGGTATAAAAATAATTACAAACTTTATCCATAGCTGAACATAACTCGAATCGAACATCGAAACATATCGAAGCAAATAATTCGTCAAAGTCTTAAAGAAATAAAAAAAAAATACTAATTGAAAAAAGTTAAATACAATATATGTATCTATGCATATTGATCATACAAAATGATATGCCAAATAGCCAAGAAGAAGAAAAGAATTGCGATCTACACCTAATCAAACATTCGGCATATGGAGAACTGACAAATAATTCTCCCCAAAGCTATTTGCAAATTAATCTTGAAAAACTCGCTTAATTTTCACTACAATGCAACTTCAAGCTCACAACTCAAAACATCGGATATCGACGCCTCGATTCATATTTGATTCGTATATACAACAGTATACCCATATCATTATCAACTGATGAAAATTACATAAAAACCTATCAGATAGTTTGGTTTTGCACGACTACAGCTAAAACTTGCCTCTATCATCTTTTTAATTGATACATATATCAGATATAGTTTGTGGCACTCCGACAATATCTTCCACTCAACACTTCAAATTTTTATTGTGCCTTTTTTGTTTCACGTTTCTCTTCAGTTTTGTTGCTGTTTTCCGTTAACTTTCGTTATAAAAGCTATAAATTTGTTGGTTTAACAATATTCTTGTTAAAAATTTCCACACAAAAAAATATATATTTAAATTTAAGAACTTGAAAAAGAAAACAATGTAAAATCGCGAAATTTTTAACGATATATATTGCCAATAGCAGGCGTGTTTTTGTTATATAAATGAATTTGTTATTGATTTAAGTTCGTTCAAAGAATGTTATTTTTTATTTTCAATCCATTAGGGTTTCAGTTTTTTTTTTTTTATTTTTCTAAAATTTAATTTGGTAAGTTTTAATTTCTTATTTATTCAACTTTATCCCTGTTAAATTTTCATTTTATATTTTTTGTTGTTGTGATTTTTTACACAATTTAAACAGGTGAGATTTTCAGTTCAATGTTTTGTTTTTGTATGCAATTTATTTTCCCTTTGATAATCAGTTACTTTAAAATCCTAATTTGGTAAGTTTTGTTTTTTTCTTTTTAATATATAAGTTTTAATTCCCAATTTATTTATTTATTTGTTTTTATATATTTATTATTTAAAGCAAAGTTTTTTTTATTACTTTTTTATTATTACTTTTCTCTTTACTTAATTATTTTAATATTTATTAATTTTGGTTTACTTTGATTATTTTTTTATCGTGATTTTTTCGTATTATTTTTTATTTTTGACTTAGTTTAATTTAATTAGTTTTCCAATTATATTTTTATTACTTAACATATTTTTAAATTATAGTTTTATATTTTAGAGTTTTAAATACTTTTTATTTTATTTTTAAATATTCCATTTCGACACAATTTTTAATTATTATGGTTGTTTTTTTTTACATATTTTATTTTTTTCTTATTTTATTATACATATTTCATTTTCTTCTTTTCCATTATATAATTTTACTTTTATTTATTTATACTTTTACTTGTCGCTTAGTAATTATTTTGTTTTTATATAAGTTACGAATATTTTGATTATGTTCTCTTATAAATTTTTTTTAAGTGTATTCAAAATAAATGATTTTATGATTTTTTTTTGGTTTTTTTTTTTGTGTTACTTTTCTCACAATATTTTCATTTGGATCATTTATACTGTTCAATATTTACTTTTAATATTATTTTATTTTTTTTCGTACAGTTTTTTTTCCGTTAGGTATTTACTTTTAATATTATTTATATTCTTCTCAAAAGTTACTTTTATATAATTTATATTCTTTCTATTTATTTGTTTTTTTTATGGTTTTCACATTTTGGATTACCTTTTTTCCTTTATAACGGAACATCCTTTATAAGTATTTAATTTGTTAATTTTTATCAACAATTTAATTTATAAGTTTTTTTTTTCATTTCGTAATTTTTGTTTTTATATGAATATTGTTTTTTCTTATTTATTTTATCATCGTAATTTTTATTTTTATATGAATATTGTTTTTTCTTATTTATTTTATCATTTGATTTAATAAATGAATTGATTTAAATGTTATTATTTATGTAATAATTTTCAATTTTTATTTATTGTTTGAATTTTATTTTTATACAAATTGGTTTAGATTTTATTTCAATTAAATTTTCTTTTTATTTTAATTACTTTACACTTCTATATAATTTTCTTTAAACTTCTCGATTCCGGCCCAAGTTTTCACTTTAATATTAAGTTCCAATTGAACACCGTCTTTACTTTCTTAACTGGGCTTCTCATATTATCAAGTATTTCATAAGTCGACAGCAAACAATAATAAATAGTTGTAATACTATAAAATAAACTGTACTTTCAATATAAATAAATTGCCTTTCAATGTACGAATTTGAGAATCTTTTGAATGGTTTATTGAGCAAAATGCAAGTCGTGGGGCATAAATAGTTTATAATTTTAGCTTAGAAATTAGACACATAAATAGAAGAGATTATGTTAAGCCACGCCTACAAGGCGGCCGCTGCGGCTGCGTCTCAGTGACTACTGCGCTGGCTTCTTGTCCTCCTGGCCAGGATCCGCCTGGATCTCATTTGGATTGGCCGCCGTTTGGGCCGCAGCTGCTGGCATGTTGGAGCTACCGTTACCACCACCATCACCATTTGAGCCGGCGGCATCGCTCGGACTCTCGGGAACCGCGTTGCTGTCCCGGTCGAACAGGTAACTGCCGCCTAGAGGGCGTGGTCGGCCACCATAGGAAGAGCTACAAGGGGCGACAAGAGAACAAGCCTATCTTAATGATTTTTACAATTCCGATAACCGTCGCGTGCTACCCAGACTCCACTTAACAGACTCGAGGTGTGGGTGAGGTACGAGTGTGTGGTTCGGATGTGGCAGCTCCGCACCCACTGCAACTTACCTCTGTGCATCACGATCTCTGTCGCGGCCACCACCGCCGCCGCCGCCGCCGCCACCGCCGCCACTTGAACTGCCGGCACTTGAGCTGCTGCCCGCAGAGCTGCTGCCACCAACACCGTTAGAGCCGCCGCCGCTGCTGCCACCACTGGCTGACTGCTTGTCCTGATCGCCAAGATAGGTCCAGCTGCCCTGGCCATTGGGATTGCCCATCACGGTGGTGTGGCCGCCGCGATAGCCATCGCTGTCGATCGCCGAGGAGGAGACCTTGGTGCCACGATCTCCGTAGGGGCAGTTCCTAACCAGGTGGCCGCAGGGCGAGGCGGGGCCGGAGGCGGACGACTGGACGCGTTCACGATCGTAGAACGGTGAAGCATTGGAACGACGATCGTCATCGTCGCCGGCAAAGTAATATCCCCGGCCCGAATTATCGAAGCCCGACTGACCTCTGAGGCAGCGCAATTCGTGGGGTGCGTGGGTGCAGTTAAATTGTTGCAAGGACAGAACAGAACAGGACAGAAGAGTGGGTGTAGTTGTTGTTGTTGTTGTAGTTGTTGTTGTTGTGCAATTAGTTCCGTATTCATTGGCGTTGAGTATCCAGAGTTTAAGTTTTGGTGTTGTGTGTTAGTAGTAATCGTTGTTGTTGTTGTTGTTGTTGGCGTTGGTGATCGTGTTGTTGTTGTTGTTGTGGTGTTGTATGTAAGTAGAGAGCAAGAGCGTTTCAGTTGACAAAGATTTGCACGAAAACACAAACACGAAACAAATAGTAGAAGAGCAGGATAGCGATACCTGTAGGTCTCATCCCATGGACGATAGTTGCGAAAATCATACCTGGAATAGTAGCGATCGTACGGATCGTATCTGTCATAGCTGGAACGTGAGCGATCATAATAACGATCTGGAATGCCAAATTTTATTAATCAGATGATAATTAAAGAAAGAACATTTCGTGTCACGCACCACGTGAAGAGTCACGATCGCCATAATAACGATCCCTGCTGTCATAGCTGGAGTAGGCATAGCCATTGCCCGAGCCACGATCGTAGGAGGAACCGCGCCTGTAGTAATCATCGTAGCCGCGACTCTCGTACCGATCGTAGGGGCGAGCAGAATAGCGATCATCGCGACTGTAGTATCTGTCCGAGTCGCGATCTCTGCCACGATCCTCGTACCGATCGTACGAGTAGTACCAGGAGCTGCGCGGATCATCTCCAGCACGACTCGAGTAGCTGCCACCATATCGATCGCTGCCGCCATATCGATCGCTGCCATAGCGATCGCTGCCGCCATATCGATCGCTGCTGTCGTAGCCAGAATAGCGATCCTCGTAGCAACGCACGCAGCGCGATTGACGACTCTTTCCGCCGCCGTGCAGCACAGAGTCCAGGACTCCGGCGGAGCCAGTTGCCAGCTGCTTATCGCCAGCACTGGGCGTGGCAGCCCGTGGCTCGGGTCCGCGTGTTGCGGCCTGGACGCAGACGACGGCCAGGCAGACGAGCTGCAATGGGTTGAGAGTTGAGAGTTCAAAGTTAAGAGTTGCGTGATCATTAGCTGATTGTTTATGGATAGATTTCACAGTCCAGCGGCCAACTGGGCCAAAGCCCTCACAACCACAACCACAACCACACACACACACACACACAGCCTCCAATCATAATTGACGAAAGTACTGGCCAAAGTGCTGCTCGAAATACAAAGCCATATGTAGAAATCATCAGCAGCGTCATTATCATCATTAAAAAATGGACACTCGTCGGCATCGAGCGTGAAATATGATCAATGGATGGCGGGTAGTTGGATCTGGCCCTAACGCTGTCTCTGTCTCTGTCTCTGGCTCTGTCTCTGTCTCTGGCTCTGCCTCTAGCTCTAGCTGTGGGTATGGCGATTCAATTATGCAATCATAAAGCATAGATTAGAGCTCAACACCTCAGCTGCTCCGAACATAATAACAAGAGTAACAAATATAATAGAACTACAATTAAAGCACAACCAAAATCTCATATTCATATGCATAAAATAGCATTGACATCATTTTGTCTTCATTCATGGCTGGAATCATAAAGTTCGCTCGCACACACACAAACCGCAGACCCCCCCCCCCCCTTTGACCACCCCCTCTCCATCACCTTCACCACTCTCCCATACACACCCCCTCCCCCATCCTTTCCCTCTTTCACTAAAAGAGTTAATCATGAATATATGTTGGCGAGCTACTCCGCCACGCTTTGTTAGCCAAGCATCAGGAACAACTTCCGCTTGGCGGGGTTGGCTTTAGCCAAAATACAAAAAAAAACCAAAAAAAAACCCACCGACTGGCCAATCGGTGGATCTCGAGTTCGTGACTTGTCGATGAGTGTGTGCACACTTTATTAGAATAATTATAAACTTTTTTCTATTTAAACACCGAATTTATATTCCATAAAAATTTCGGTTAACGTTCAGCATTTTTCGATTTACATAACATTAATTTAAATTTCTGTATATTACATCATAGAAGAACAGTTAAGGGTGAGTTAGCCAGAGAACGATTGCGCAACCCGTAGGTCAGAATTATTATGTAATGAAAACGAATGCGATTTTAACAAAAAAATAAATCCTTTCTTTTAAAAGTTAATTTTATACTCATTTCAATTAAGTAGTAAGGATATATTTAAGACTTACTATAGAAGCAAGTATATATAATACATTATTTAAATATATTCTTGAAATCAATCAAGTGTATATCTATATAATTGGTTTCGAGAAAGATCTACTTAGGTGTGGAATATATATGTAGAAATATTTAGTTAGATTACCTCTAAAAAATATCTTAATCTGAGTAGATTTCTAAAGCATCTACTACAAATTTTTTATTTTTATATTTTTAGTCAGTTGTTTGTATTTTGTAGTTCAAAATGGGAGATATAATACTCAATATACTGTCTTCTATATTAGATCTGAATGAAAATGGAAATATATTACCCAATATACTTTTCTCAATCTGTATACTCTTTCTCCACATACTCTATATTAATCAATACTCTATCTTTTATATTGGATTCAGATGAAAATGGATATATAATAATAAATATTCTATTATTCTTTGTTTGTCTTCTAAATTATACTAAGAAAACCCACATAAAATTGTTTTTAAAAATATTACTTGGTTCTAATAAATACAGACAGTTGACAAACCTACATTATGACCTAGGGAGATTTTTTTATTCATAGGTACTAAATAAAACAAAAAAAAAAAAAAGAAAAAAAGAAAAAGGAAGTTTGTTAGAACCTTGTGAATAACACAATATTCTAAAGCTCTAAATACTATTTTCTTTGAAGCCCCAAAAGTAGATTTATGTGGCCCAAATTATATATAATTATTTTTTGTTAAACTTATACAAATTTATAAATAAACTTTTTTAGCAAAACTTTTTGTTCACTATAATAAATTATTTAATTTCCATTAAATTGCAATTTTTAAATTTAATAGATTTTACTTTTAAATTTAAGAAAAGCTCCTCAAACATTTCGATATCACAGTTATTATGTTATTCATTCAATTCCAAAGCTTTAGTTTAGCACTCACCAATTGCAGCATATGCATTTTTCTTCTTCTTTTTGGGGCTCACTTAATAAATCACTTGCACAAATTTAATATTTTATCTAGGCACGTGTTGCGCACCTGAGCTGAGCTCTGCAAATCCTTGGCGCGCTTTTCAATAGGTGAAATACCGCTAGACGTGTCGCTGTTAACAGAATTGAAGTCACGAATGTGGTGCTCAGGTCTGTGGCACGGGTATTTATTTGAGTTGGCTGAAGATCGCTTTGCTAGAACCGAATCCGAATCCGAATCGGAATCCGAGACCGAAAAACTCACAGAGAGACGCACTGAAGCGCGATATGGAGCTTGCGAGGTGCGGAGCGTGGGAGTGGGAGTGGGTGCTATGCTCTATGAAGATCTAAACTCGGCTATTCGTGGTTGAGGTGTTGGCATTTGGCTGGTGTGTGGAACGGTCGGTGGAACGGTCGGTGGCAGGGGCGACGTTTTGTCACTTCACCTGCAACACCTTGGGTGTGGGCCAAAGCCTACCTGAATGCGAATCAGAAACCGTATGTGAATCTGTTTTCGTGCTTTTCATGGTCAGTTTGGCATTCGAAGAATGACAGGAGGACGTTTTGTCGGGGCGCAACCTGTCATTAATTTTGGATCTAATTAATGCACCTTTTCTCGCATTGCGTAATGGCCAAGCGAATTCCTTCCAAGCGTCGACAACGCTGACTCACAGCAACTGGATAAATCTTGGATTAAAGGCGTGGAATTAGCATTGCTAATTGCGCCGAGCAAAATCATTTTTCGGCTCTTACATAATACACGACCGTGACCATGAAAAGGGTTTAACCATAAAGCCTAAAAAGACGCCGGATGGCATCAGTTAATATATAATCTCCATACAAATGACACAATTGCATTCTCTTTCATTCATGTAAACAATTTTTTTCATATTTACAGTAGCTGCACATATAAAATAGAGAATCGGAGATAAGAAGACAACCTTATCTTTGTACTTAATGTCAACAATTAATATTTATAAAACGAAGAAATCAAGTTAAAGTCTTCGATGAGTTAAACAGACAATGAGAATTGCATAGAAGGGCGATACTCTCCACTTGAATACAGAATAAACATTGATATGAGAGAATCCCAAACAGATGCCCACAATAATATTAAAACCATATGCCTAAAATTTAGATCTATAAAAATTTGACATTGAATTTGGACAATTTTTTCAAAACCAGAGACAACATATAAATCTTTATCGCTATGCCTAACAAACAGCGTACTACAGCTACAATACTCTCTGGCAGAGCAGCATATAGTAAAAATATATCATTTGAACTTTACGGTAGAGTGAGAAAAAGCCCACATCTGCTCCTGCGGCTGTGTTTTTTGGCGTCGTCATCTTCTTCGTCTGCATGCGCACTGAACCCCAAATGGAGGTCGTTGGCATTCACTTAACTCGAATAAGTCCACACAGACACATCTATAAATTTACAACGGCGACAAGTTTAATTAAACCATTTAATTTTGTTTATCTAATGCGAGCAGACGCACTTTTATATAGGTTCAGTATATGTTACAATATGCTAAATATGTTTGGATTGTGGGTCTAGTTAGACTTTTTTTGTATTCCTGTGTATGTTTGTGTTTTGTATTTTGTAGTTTTAGTTGTTTTTGTTGTAGAAGATTGCATCTAGTTTGCTTCATGGAAGAACAATTTGTCATACATTTACGCTGACGATTACGAGTAGTTAAGTTAAATATCTAAGCGGCTAAGAAACAGATTTAACAATTATGCTAGGTCAACGATTGGCTAAATACAAGTTATTGTCACATTGTGGCTGAGTACCGAAGCCAGAGGCTAATTCCAATAAGGTATCACGAGTGGGCCACTGACACGCCGGAAATGGCACCCGCTGCAGCAATCTCGTCCTGAAAGGCCAGAAATCCAAGCTGTGCATGTGATGCCTCATTCAGAGCACGCGAACGTATGCAAGCCCGATACTGATCCGCACTTAGTGATCCGGTGCAGATCTGCCAAATCAAATATATGCATTAGAATGTGTTCTTAAGGTCCCTCTCTTGTTGCTTTACCTTTGTGTGCCAGCGATGAAAAATGCCCGGATCTGTGGCGCGTATGATTTTGATCTTGGACCTTACATATTTGCGATAGAGCATGACATCCTCTCCGCCCCAGCCAACGATTTCCTCGTCGAAGCCGCGTATTTGTAGGAAATCCGATCGATATTGACAGGTCATGCCGTAGCCAAAATCTCGCCAGAAGCCCGTGTCCCTGGATATGACCAATTGCTCCTCCTCGCTTGGCAGATGTTTGCCCTGCAGTGTGTACACCACGTGGGGGTTGTAGAGACTAAATACCACGGGATAATATACCTAAAAGACCAAATACTGAGTCCACGTTTCACAATTGGTAAGCCTGCTGGCACTCACCTTCTTGCCTGGCGCAGTGTTCCAGCGACAGCGCTCGATATATTTGGCCGTGAACAGAATGTCGACATCGCACATGAAGAGCAGTGCGTCCTGCGTCTCCTTTCCTGGCTGCGGCTGGATGTGCTCGGCGCCCAACCGCAGCGCTTTAGCTGTGAAGGTATTTATTCAAATAGTATCTAATAGGAACGGAATAGCTCACCCACCTCTGCTAAATGTCTCGTTCAGAGCAACAAATTGCACGCGTTTCGCTCCTGCTGCTATCAACTGCGCTTCTTTCAGTCCCGCGTTCCCAAAATAAACGACTATTAGCTGCAGGCGCTGATCTGCTAATTGGCTCAGCATTTGCACAAAGCTTCGGAAGCTGCGGAGGCGTCCAGCTAGCGGCAATATTATATGTACGATGGGGCTGGCGGCCACCTCGGAAAGTTGCACCGTCTGGAGTGGTGCAAAGGGCCTCATGATTAGAGCTTTCCGCACCACATTTGTCTGATATTTGATGCTCTGGAAGTACAGTTCGTATTGGCTGCCAGTTGTGGGCTCCGTGCGGTAGATGCCCTCGATAAAATCGTCTAGGGTATAACGGCCCAGCTCTGTAGCTGCGACACTCTTCGCCCTGGCTCGTGCTGTGTGATTGCGATTGAGACTTTCCAACGCCTTGTTGACCGCCTCGAGGAGATCACGTCGCCTGTAGCCAATGGGTTTCTCCACCACACGCTTCCCCAGGCCCAAGTCAATGGGATAGACGCGAGTGAACGTGAAGTGATTAAAGGGTATCATCTCGTACTCATTATTCAGCGGCAAGCCATGCAGGATCTCAGCGGCGCCCACCTGCTTCCTTATATAGCTGCTGCAGTCGTAGTGATGGGTCAGGGAGGCCATTGTGGTATCTGTCTGGTGCAGATGAGTGGAGTTGCTGTTGCTGATGCTGTTGCTATTGCTGCTGCTGGTCGAGGAGTATCCACTGCCCTGCAGCTGCAGCTTGCCTGGCAATCCATTGCTGCGATTGCTCTGCAGCAGCACAAGCTGAGCACGCAGTGTGAGCACCTCGTGCTTGAGGCGCTCTATTTCTGCATCCCGTGCAGTCAGTGCATAATTGTAGCCATTTGTCTCGCTGGGATTGGCATGCGAATCCTTTTCCGTTTGCGTTGTGAGTTCATCAAAGCCCCATTTCGATAGAATCACAATTGTAGCCACAGTTACCGACGCAAGCAGCAACAACAGTCGCAGTAACCTTGGAGTCAGCGAGTTATGCATTTTCCATTTTCCTTGCGGTAATTATTGCTGCAAATTACAATATTTAAAACGATCGCCAAATAACTGTTCATAGTGCTGCCAGACTGTCAATAGTAGCGATGCCACACTTAACGATTAATGTGGCAGCGCTGCTCAAAAGTGCGTTTGCATGCAACGCAATGTTATTAACATTTCTGTTGTTCAACAGCAACAGGCACCATTTTTTTCGTTAACAGCCTGTACAAGTTGTCAGTCAAACACAACGTTGCCTTACTAATTTTGTTGTTAATCACAACTAAAATAAAATTTAAAAGCATAGCAAGAAACAGACAAACCCTACAAAAACGGCAAAACTATAGCCCAACAAACATATTTCCGGTAAGTTTATTTTGGTTAAATGGGGCGAGGCCGTCAACTTAATGTAAATATTGTGCGTTGGCAGGCGGCTGCGAAAAATTCGACGAGCAACAAGTTTTTTGGTGCTGCCAGAGCTGGCACTCTTGTCACTGCGTTCTGCGTCACGGTGAAAAGTCACGGTTCAGAGGGTCAGTTTTGTGAACTTTGCGATTTCATATAAAAATTATAGTCAGTTAGCTGTTGAGCGCTAACAGGTAGTGCAATTATTTATAATGCGGACAGTAAAAACGCGTATTGTGAACTTTAAACTATGCACAGTGTGGCAAATCACTGGTTTGGGTACATTCGCTCATCTCTATTTTTGTGCTAGCCCAACTTCGGCAATTGTATGATTCATTTCGTACTGGACAAAATATTGCATAGATAAGATGTGCTTCTACTTGTGAATGTACTGTTTTTTTTGTATTTTATCAATGCATTTGTGTGTGTGTGTGTGTCTGTTTAACTTTATTAATCGCAGCTTTTAAGTGTGCGCGCAGCTCTTTCTCTGCGTTCGTGCCTGTATGTGTGAATGAGTCTGTGTGTTTGCATGCATGTGTGCGTGCGTGCGCCGCAATTAGTTGATTTGTATCTTGAGAATCGAGTAAAATTCTCAATGTATACAATAAGTTGTTGTACTCTGTAGCCCCATTTCAAAAGGGTCGTACATGTGCAATGATTTCGTATGAAACGGACTAAAATAAAACGAAATTTGGATATTTTGAACTGTACTTATATTCATATCATATGCTATCTGGAAACGGTCTGCCATCTGGAAATGCGGATGAACCTTCAGCAGTCATCCTTGAATGCTAGGGTATAACTTAGTGAATCATTTCAATAGAATTCATTCATTCAAACAAAGAGCGCTCTGTATAATATCTGCTTTCTTTTTCTTCTTTGCAGCTAATATACAGTTAAACAAGCACAACGATGGAAAACAACGAGGCGCCCGCACCTTCCGGTTCCAACAATGAGTAAGTAGAACTTCCAAGCTGCGGAGCTGAGTAAAATGAAAGGCGCGACGCACAAATGCGAGCCCTAAAAGCCGATTGTCACGACCAATAAAGTCGTTTGTGATGTCATTGCATCAATTAATGCATTCCAATCGGCTGGGCTGGATGGCATTCGTGAGTGGCCCTGAACGCCTCGATATTGCTTCCCTTCCGCCACATATATAATATTATACAGTTTTCCCATACTTCCGCCGCCGCCGAATGCCTCGTCCTCCAACTACAACGACATGCACAACAGCAACAACAATGCAGCCCAAAAGCGCCTGCAGCAGACACAGGCCAAAGTGGACGAAGTGGTGGGCATAATGCGTGTCAACGTCGAGAAGGTGCTCGAACGTGACCAGAAGCTTTCGGAGCTGGGCGAACGCGCCGATCAACTGGAGCAGGGCGCCTCACAGTTCGAGCAGCAGGCCGGCAAGCTGAAGCGCAAGCAATGGTGGGCCAACATGAAAATGATGATCATCCTGGGCGTCATCGCCGTCGTCTTGCTTATCATTATTATAGGTAAGTCCGGTTCGACAGGTCTGATCGAAATACTGCGCTTAAGCTTTGGAGCTAAGGTTGTATTATATATCTGCTCTGCTTCGAGTGATTCTTGGATTACTTCCATTACTAATTGGCTTTCAACTACTTGTAATGAGATCGTATACTATAATCTCGATTATAAATATGGAATAACTTAGTGCACGCCTTACACATGTAACACATTGCTTAGCAAAGATATACACGTAGTCATAAGCGCACATGCACACATATCAGCTATAACTACACATATACATGCACACATTTATACATATTTAAACACAATTTTATGTTAACAATCGCACCAAACACATTGCTTAATATTCTTAATCCGTTTTGTAAATAATTTCAATATTCTAACTCAAATGTATTTGTATTCTCAATCAATACAATCTTTGTATGTACATACTGTATATATATTCCTGATAAGGAGTTGCTATAGCTAGAACTTGTGCTAGTTTTCTTTTTCTTTTAATAAATAGGTTGGTGCTCGACTAAAGCGAAACACTACATCATATAATTGTGATCAAAAGATTAAAAATAATGACTAACTTCTTAACTAATATTAATTTTTTATTCTGCTGAATACCTTTGAGCACTAAAAGAAGAATTAATTGATTGAACGGAAATCTTATTGAAATACTTTTAGTTTTAGACAAAACTCACCTATTGTAAGATTGTTTTTATGTTTTTATCGTTCATCTGTCACATGTCTGAGGGTGTTCGTAATCTATTGACAGTTCCTAAAGATAATGTTTCTTTTAATTAATGTATCTTTGTCTGGGTTTCGGATTGCGGTTTTGGCTAAAGTTATTTAACCCTGGTTTTAGCTGGTGTTTGTCCGCAATCGATTCCAAACTTTTCAACAATATTCCATTTTTATTTACTTGCAGTGTCGATTTACAATTGATAAACAAACACAATAAAAAAGAAAAGAAAAACAAAAAAATAAAAAAAAACATAATGTATTCACTTGCAACAGGGAAACTTGTTGCGCTTACAAATACATACGCATAACACTAAGGCAGGTGCCAACCAGCACACGTATATACACACGTCCGCATACACACATACAGCTCATAAGTGTGTGTGTGTATAAAAAGAACAACATTTAGTTTAAGCAAAAGGTAAAACAAATTGTTGTGTGTGCTCCATGTGCTAATTAGATATTTATTTGGCTAGATAATAAGTGAAAGATAACTTTGCTAAACAATCGTGTGTAGTTAATTTTTAGACTTCCGAACTATTAAAGTTTATAACTGTAAATATATTTATATATGTGTGAAAATGTAATACTCGAATAGGCGCCATTTGGACGCCCTATCAAAAGAATTTTAAAGCCTAATCGCCGTTTCTCTTACAGTGTGCGCTTTGCCCTCAAGCAGCAGCAGCGATCATGCCACAAAATCGGCCGATGCGCCCCATTAGGAGTCGCCCGCAACCAGAAATCGGAAACAACGAACAGCCCTTGAATGGCATTTCTTATAGAGGACTTCCTGCTGCCTTCGCAATGGCCTTAAGCGCAACAACTAAATTTAACGCTACAACAAACATAAAACAAAAAGAAAAACAAAACACAATGCAAATTGTGTCTAAAAAAAAAAAGAGATAAAACACTTAACAGATTGTTATTTATATAATTAATTATCCTAAATGTTAAAGAAAACTTTTCACATATGTATTGTAACAAATTGTAACAGCCGTACGTGTACGTGCTTTCTGTATGTGTGTGTGAGTGTGTCGTGTGACTATTCTTAAACATAAAGTAGTAGTCGCTTACTCAGCAAAAATTCAATTTAAACTGTTTCCCTTTGGTTCCAAGCTTAGACGAAAGCACTTGGCACATGTATTAAAAGTAATGAAAACTTGAAGTCACGCACACACACGCACACACAATCAGCACCAGTACATTTTTTTTATATGGCTCTATATATGGATATGTATATATATATACGCATGAATATATATATTTTGTATTTAAACCTTTATGAAATGGCATGTAATTGATAAAATTTCGTTATTATTGTACTCGTAAAACAAGATATGTTTGCCAGAGGGAATCGCGAACATTGTGTACAAAACGTGACGTGAAATATTATTATTTACATATTATTCATTCTGTTTTTTTTTTTTTTACAAATATTGTGTATTTATGTCTGTTGGGTTGCAAAGATTATCGATTTTATGTGACGAAAACTAAAAAACGACGACGTCGCCGAAGACGCAGGCGAGATTGAGGACGCGGACGAAAACTGATGCACCAGGCTCTAATATGGAACACAAATCAACTGTTTAAGAGGACCGCGACGATTGTGAGGAAAACCCCCCTTCAATGAAAAAGAGGCATCCAGCGGCAGCAGGCAGCAAAATGTTCCTGATTTGCATTCGCACTGGCGAGCGCGACTATCGTGAACATTTTGTGCCTGGAATGAATGTTGAGGCGTACTGTTGTAGGTGTTGGTGTTGGTGTTGGTGTACGTGTAGGTGTGTATGTGTGACCGATTGGAACAGCTGTTGGGGCCTTCGTGAGACGCATGCGCATGGACATACATGTATAAATGGGTTAACCGGTTCGAGATGGCAACGCTGTGTTGCGCTTATTTTTAAACCAATCAAACGACGACATATCGAATCCAACCAGTTCGATGCCAGCAGCAGCCGTCCAAACGTATCCCATGTACAGAGCATAGAAGTTCAAGTAGTACAGCTGGCCAATGAGTATGTGATCGCCAATCCCTTCCAGGTGATAGAAGTTCGGCTTCCGTATCGAGGCACCAAATATGATTACAAACTGCAACAAAAGCCACAATGAATCAGCAGAAAATTCGTAATAAATGTGATTTACATAAAATTAAATCAAGTCTTAACTGATGTAATTTTCTAGCTGATATTTAGTTAATGCTTGCTTGAATAATTAACTTTAAATTATCCTACATTTTATTTCCTGGCAATTGAAAGTTAAATGATAAATGAAATCTTACTTGAGCTTTAGGTTAAATTTTAAGAATGTTATTTATCTTAGTTATCAATAGCTTGATTAAGCAGTAGGCTTGATTACTCAAAGTTTATATCGAAATATTGTACACCTGAGCTTTTCTATTCAACTAGCGTTATTTGGAGATGATTGTTTGGGCTTACCACATTCGACATCATGCTGTAGATGAAGAGGGTGGGAAACTCGATGGTGATGCGCCTCATTTCGGAGCAAACAATGATGCCAAAGCAAGTCAGGACAAAGAGGCGCTCGCTCCAACGTATCACATTGTGACGTGACACCTGTGAATGGATAAGGAGTATCAGAAACTGGCAACAGGTGCGATTGGAGGCACTTGCAAAGAGTCCACGTCGATGCTTCACAGCCAAGTTGCCATATATCACACTAATGCCCATGATCAGGAAGGTCAGCAGCCAGGATAAAATGAGGCATATGTAAGGCGCTCTCTTGGCGGGCTTCATGATGGAAATGGTGTTTACCTCGAACTGGCGTGTGACAGGAATATAATTGCTTAAGTGTATCCTTATTATATTTATCACTCACACTCGCTTACCGTCCAGATGCCGGCTAAAAAGCGTTTCCAATTGGACTTCTGCTCGATAACATGGTAAAAGAACACATACAGTTGTATTGATATAAAACTTATAAAAAACTGCACCAGGCTCACATAGTAATGCTTGCTAAGAAAATCCTTGACACTTTCACTGCAGGACACACATGGAGCATATTAGAATGATATTAGATATACGCATGGCTCACATTTCCATTACGATGGAGACCTGGATTTGTCCAATTATAAGCATTATAATGGTCACTATATACGTCTTCCTCAACATTCTCTTCGCAGCCAGATGCTCCGAACGCACATCTAGATCCATTTTTTTTGCAACAAATCAATTTAAACAACAAGTGAAAACGCAAATACAATCAAAAAGTAAATAACGAAACGCCAACTCCGCCTAACCTAAAATAATAAAAAAAAAAAAGAATTTCAAATTCTGGCATAGGCATTCTATATACATCTGTATTATATATATGTATGTATACTTTTGCGAATCTTGAGGTATTTACTTAATTTCTGCTTTTCCCCAACCTAGATTTGAACTTTTGATCCTGCCAATATGTAAGAAGGAAACTATTTACGAAGGAAAACTACTTTTCTCCAATATATTTCCTCGAAAATTCCATCAAATAAGCCTTGAATTATGTGCCCCAGTTAGTTGGTAACGAACTAATTATATCATTAGTTCATTTTACCTTTAATACTTTACATATTTTTCTTTCATTTTTTTTTCACATAAGAACGCATAAATTATTTGTATATGTCTAGAGTAGGACAAACAATTGACGAAAAATGGATGATAATGTGGGCAGCTATCAACGTTCCCGTCGGAAATTTGCCTCGATTGTCTATTTGATCACCTTTTTTTGGCTCGTACTCGGAATGGTCCAATGGCTGGTGATCAGCTTAGTGTAAGTGACAGTGATCTGATTAGTGTGTCAAACCCGATTTAAATCTGTTTACCCAGGGACAAAGCCTCCAACTTCTTCAGCAAATATGAATGGATCAGCGCTGTATTCTTCACAGTCTCAATTGTGTTGGTCCTGTTCTTCATATTTTTCGAGGATGCACGCTTTATCATGTGTCTGAATTGGCTTTTAACCATTTTAATCGTAAGTAGCCCTGCCATCCAAACCTCTCCCATCCGCTGCTCGGTAACCGGATTGTCAGGTAGAATTTGCCATAATAGGAATTTTTGCACTGGTCGCCAAATCTTCTTGGCCGGAGTTGCTTCTATGGTTCCTAATATGCGTCTTTCTGCTATTCATTTTCATACTGTTGGGCTCTGTGATACCGGTAGGTGAAAGCAATTAATTAATCTCTAATGATCTGTATTTAAGCCTTAAGGCAAACCATTAATTATTCAATCCTTAGCATGACCTGACTCTAGACGTAGTTATTTTATTTGTAATGTCCTTTGTATTTTTGATTATTGCAATGTTCCTGATCATGTTGCATCTGCTGACACAAAAAGCATATTCCTTTGTCCTGCACCAGATGTTTGTCACTATTATCATTCTGACGGTGAGTATTGAATGGCATTGCAATGGATCTATGGCTTAACTATATACTATATCTTTATTTCTCCTATAGTTTGTCATGTATCACGCGCAGACAATTAACGGCGGACGTTTTGCAGAGATGCGTGTCAATGATTATCTACTAGCCTCTATAATACTCTTCTTCGATTTTGGTGTCATGTTCCTGCTGACTTTTTATATACAGGTGAATCATAGGATCGCCGCCATGCATTGGTCCTCACATAGAAAAACGACACTGAATCCAGATAATTGAAAAAGTTAGAGCACCATCGCGTAAAGGAGTATCTAGTAATTATGTCCGAGTCGGTCTCCATTTGAATCTTGTTTACCCTAGCAATTGTATTAATGTGACAACCGTTATCCATCCATAAAAAATAAAACACTTAATTCGGCTTAATATTAATTTATATGCATATTTATTTTCATAATCTAATAATAATTTGTTTGCAAAATTTTGGGCTTTTCTATTGGCTTTTTCTATATTTTATTGTATCAACTCTACCTCAAAATAAAATAATACTCGAATTTTTCATACAATAACAAAAATGGATTTTGTATTTATTTTAACAAGGAATTCGCAACATGGAAACAGAAATCAGCAAAACAAAAATTCATTGCATACCCAAAAGGCGCGGCGATTGCGTTGCGAGGCTTGATCGAAGATTTGATTAAAGAAAGCAGAAATCAAATCGATAGCCGTATATATACCCTAAGTATAATACAAATGGTTATGTAGGGTATATAGTGAGACGTGTTTGACAGGATAAGGTATATATATTCTTGATCAGGATCAGCAGCCGGGTTGCTGTCTGATTTATCCGTTGGTCCGTGTGTACGAACGCATCGATCTCAGCATCTTTAATAGCTAGAGACCTGCAATTTTATATGCAGCTTCTCATGCATATGGAGCTTCTTTCTATTTGCAAGTTATCGATAACACATGTTAGGTGTGAGATAATATTTCGTACATCTTATGAGACAGTGTCGTTAAACAACTTTCATACTTGTTTTTATAATAATATTCTTAATATCAGACATGCCTTGAAGTACGTGCTCGGAATTTTTAAGAGCTTTTGTTAAATTTCTTTTAGTTTTCGTTTGAAGAAGAATGAATAAATTTGCAGTTTTTATATTTAGTTAACGGAATGGTCGATGCTGGCGTCAGATCTTATGTGCACGACCGTTGGTTTTTGAAGCTCAAGGTTTATCTGATATCTGTGGGCTGGCTGCTGCTGGCACTGCTCCAATGGCTCTTTGTTCACCTAGTGTAAGATGTGATCTATTGGCGAGCCGTATCGCGTCTCATTAACTCCATTTCTGTATACCGTAGTCCCAAAGCCCGAGAATTATTTGCGCAATGTACAATTATCTGCTGTCTATTTTTCGTTTTGGCAATAATAGCGATGTTCCTATTCATATACCACAAGAAGTTCAGATCCGGCCACATAGATTGGATTCTGTCTACGCTAATCGTAAGTGAGTCAACAAACGTTACCATTGCAATGCATTTCTTTTAGCCAATTTATAGGTGCAACTGGGTATCGTTGGTTCCTTGGCGCTGGTTGCCCGATCCCGATGGCCGGAACTTTTTCTCTGGTGCTTCATTTGCTTTCTGCTGATGCTCGTTTGTGTGCTGCTGAGCATTGGAATTCCTGTAAGCGCAACCAGATTAGAGATTAACGCATGAATGTTTTTATAGCAATACACCCCTCAGTGTGATATTACAGCGGGCGGCTATACTATATACATCATTTCCTACATCTTCATCCTTGGATCCGTTTTCCTCTTAGCGCTTCATGTGGTGACGCACTCTCCGCATTCCGGAGTTATGTATCAAATATTTTTCAGTACGCTCGTCGCCATGGTGAGTCTTTATGAGAATTGCTCCCCTTTCTCAATCTCTCACTCTCTCTCTCTCTCTCTTTCTGTTCGTCTCAGTATGTGATGCACAACGCGCAGACCGTGAACGGCGGTCGGTTTGCGGAGCTGCGAGTTGACGAATATCTCTTGGGCACGCTCCTCTTCTTTTACCAGTTCCTAGTGCTCCTCTTCCTCTCGTTTTACGTGCAGACCCGATATCATTTCGGCGCCAACGCGCTCGTTTGGTTGGGATGTATAAGTCGCTCGTCACTGCAAGATGAAATACCAAAGACCACGGCCACCGTAACATACGCACAAACGATACCTTGATCTGAAGGACTCTTGATGAACTTTTTTTATCTGTTGATAATCGATAAATATTTTTGTATAATACAACTTGATATAATAAATATTGATTTTTAGCTAATTCCATTTATAATATATAATATGTAAATGTATCCAAAAGATACAAGATGTTGAGAGTCGATAATAAATAAATAGTTTTTATAATATATGAATGTATCTCAAAGATACAATATGTCGATAGTCGATAAGTAAATGTTGATTTTTAGTTTTTATAATATACGAATGTATCTTAAAGATACAAAATGTTGATAGTCGATAATAAATAAATGTTGATTTTTAGTTTTTATAATATATGAATGTATCTCAAAGATACAAAATGTTGATCACCGGTTATAAATAAATATTGATTCTTAGCTAATTCCTGCGCTTCCACCCCAAAAATGTATCTGAAAGATACAAAATTCTGCACTTTAAATAAAAATTGCTCAACATTATTTTGTAACATTAACGCTGAAATTTTAATCACATTAAGGAGTAAAATAAATGTACATCTATATATATATAGAATACGGTATATGTATTAATATTCATAGTGTTCGAAAGAGTGCGATGAATAGTGTTATTTAGGAATATATATAGGTATAGATATAGGTATAGGCAACACTTCACATACATTTATCATACTATGTAGATCGCCTCCTACAGATATAGATACAGATACATAGATACAGAGAGGCGAATTGGTACTACGTTAGGATACATTATTGATTGCACAGCAGCGAAGGATTTTTTGTTGTTTGTCTAAATATTCGAATAGTAGAGTATATATATATATATATATATGTATATGTATATATCGATAATTATAATTATTTGATTATCTTTATAGAGACTCCAGCGACGAGGCAGCCGAGCAGATGGTCGCATCCGAATCACTGAGCCTCGATGCTCCCAATGCCGATTGCAGCGGCTGCGACTGGGATGCAAAGGAGCCCAGAAGCGGGGATGCCAGATCGTTGAGGCTGCTCAGCCGGCTGAGGGTGGGGGTGAGGGCGGCGGCCGGGCTGAGGCTGCTGCTGTCCGTGGACGAGTGTTCGGCCGAGAGTGGGGAGCAGCTGGCATAGCGTTCCAGCAGCAGCTGGCTGAAGGTCTTCGCCGGCCAGTCGAGCTCCTCGAGACTGAGCGCCGGCCCACTGGGATCGGTGGGCGTCGTTGTGGGCGTGGGCATATGATTGATGCTGCTGGTGAAGGAGCTGTTGTCGATGAGGCTGCTGACCGGCTCCAGAAATCGCTTGCCATGGTACATGTGACAGTCCGTCGTCTCCATGATGAAGCTGATCTGTCCACGAGACGGCGACTCCAGCTGGGCCGTGTACAGGGCGATGGGACGAAAGTGATTGGCGGGCGTGGCAATGTGGTTGTGACTGTGACTGTGTGTGTGAGTGTGTGTGTGAGTGTGGGGTGTCGAGTGGCTCCCGCGTCGCTGGCAGAGCTGCAGCAGCTCAGTTTCTGGACGAGAATGGCAAATCAATTGGCAAGGTGAGTACGGAAAAAAATGAAAAGCTTTGGCTTGTGAAGCTGTCGAGCATGGGCTGGCAATAAGACTAAACTGGCGACTACGCTACCTGCGTTTCATACCTTCCGCGGCGGCCTCCTCGTTGTCCACATCCTCGCGTATGCTCGACTGCCCGGACAGCTGTCCGGCCTCGCAGCAATGGCGGCCTGCGCGCTCCTCCACCTCCTCGTCGCAGTTGTTGCTGTCCAGCGTGGTGCGCACCACCGCCACATCCATGTGCGAGTCCAGCGAGAACTGCTTGCCAGACATGAGTATGCCACGGACTCGGCGACGCGTCGACGGCGACTCCTGGTGCTGCAAGTCATTGAGGCATCAGTAAACTTCGCTGATCCGCAGCTCTACTCACCGCAATGCGAATGCCCGCATAGGTCTTGGCCAGGAACTCGTCCGCATCGAAGATGGCCGCAAAGGAGCCGTTCACCACCTTCGGCGACAACGGCGAATTCGACAACAACAAGCTGGAGCCGAATGCCTCGCTCTTCTCTTTGGTATCTGCAAGCCGTGAAATTGTGAGCATCAATTAGACTAATTAAGATCTTAAAATATATTGTAATCAGAGAAAAGTGTTTATATCTCAAACACTCCTCTGTTAGTCTCTTAAATTAAGTTAGATAATAAAAATATGTAAACAAAATTAATTTAAAATATATGCGCAATTGCTCAGATAATGACCTTTGAAACTTAGATACTTTTGTATCCTACAAATAAATTTCAATATTGCTAAATTTGAATTCTTACAATTATTTCATAGCTTGCAAGTTCTTCTTCTGGCAGGCTGGCAGATTCTATTGACAATTAATACCCAAAATTTCATTGTATCTTTCAGATACTTGTTAATCTGCAAGGGGCTTGTAACTTTATCTTATCTCACAGATCTTTAGCTCAATACTTAGATACAAATATAGGTAGAATTCATAAATTAATTTCGTAACTTGCAGATTGTATTAAGGCAGATAGATAAAATAGCTTTAAAAATTCTGTTTTATATTTTAGATACTTTTAAATCTGCAAATTCTTACTATTCCCACTTACTCTCTAATCTCACAGATCTTCGGTTTAATATTGAGATATTTTTGTTTCAATATTTCTTAGTTCGAGTTCTTAAAATAATTTAAGTAGATTAATAAATACTTTACTCTTTTAGATACTTCTCCATTGACGGAAATTTAACTAACGAGTCTTTAGATACCATGCTTTGTTCTTACCTATATATCACAGTTACATTTGGAACTGTCAGATACTTTGATAGCACAGCAAATAATCAATGATATCAATTTGATACTGCAAAATCGCACAAGATACATTTTGTATCTTAGGGATGAGTATTTAGTGTCTGCTTGGGGAAAAGCTTTTCAAAGACGCCAAAAATAAAGTTTAATCAATGGGTGGATCAAAGTGGTTTATGCTAAAGGCAATACTCGTAGTCAATAATTCACGTTACAAAAAAAGATAAAAAAAAACAACAAATACAACAAGCAAAACGAAACGAATTTGTAATCAATAGTTGGGTAGGGCCCAGTGTTTACCCTTGAGATAGACGCGATTCGAAATGGTGATGTTCATCTCATCCAGGACCATGGAGGCCACCTGCTTGATCTCCATCCAGTCCTTGACAATGTCGTCGACCGTCGTGTGCGTCGAGGTGATGGTAAACCGGATCACATACTGTCCCTTCAGCGAGGAGGGGACGCAGTGCTGATTGCCCCGGTAGTTGAGGCGCTTGAGCAGCCGCTCGGTGATCTCGTTCTCGCCCCGGATGCGGAACACAACCAGGCCCAGATGCCGCTTGGCCGGCAGCTCGAACCGATGATCGGCCAGCACCAGCGCCTCGAACTTCTGGGCCAGGCGCACGCCCTCGCGGATGTGCCGCTGCAGGCCCTTGATGCCATAGGAGCGCAGCACGAACCACACCTTGAGGGCACGGAAGCGACGACTCAACGGTATTTGCCAGTGCATAAAGTCGACGGCCACGCCGGAGTTCTCGTGCTGCAGATACAACGGCTCCACGTTGAAGGTGCGATGCACCGCCGTGCTGTCGCGCACCCACAACGCGGTGGCATCGAAGTGCACCATCAGCCACTTGGATGGATTGAAGGCTATCGAATCGACCCGCTCGATGCCCCGCAACCAGGTGCGAAACTCCGGACAGATGAACGCGCTGCCCGCATACGCTGCGTCCACGTGCAGCCACAGATTGTACTCCCGACAAACGATGCCGATCTAGGAGGGAACATTGAATCGGCTATTTATAGACATTCACAGAGATTATTCATCCACCCACCTCGTCCAGGTTGTCAAAGCTGCAGCTGCCCGTGGTGCCGAGTGTGGCACAAACCTATCCGTAAATAATAAATTAAATTTGTATTGTGCTGGAAATACCTTCATGCAAGAGAGAGAGAGAGAGAGAGAGAGAGAGTGGGGGTGGGAGTAGAAAGAGAGACACAAAAGAGAGGGCGAAGCTTTTGCTAACGACAGCCAGTAAAACGTTTAGAGCAAACGATTAAATAAACTTTGAAAATAAATATAAATTTGTTCCAATATTAACTAAAGATAAAATTAAGAAAGTTTTAAAAATAAATAAAAAAATATTGAATTGTACAACATTTATAGAAAACAATTGAATAAAATTTTAAATATATATAATTAGCTTCCAATATATACAAAATATAAAATATATATATAAGAAGTAAAACAAAGTAGTTAGAAATATTAAGCAAAATATTAAATTAATATAATTAATTTCTAATATTCACATAAGCTATAAGTAAGGCAGACACGAAAAAACAGGCAAGGATAGGAATATTTAAGGAATAAATTCCGAATATTTGCAAAAATTATGAAATGAAAATTAAAATATGAAGAATAGGTAAGGATTATAACCAGCCAGTAAAACGTTTAGAGGAAAATATTGTATACACTGAGAAATGAATATAGAATAATTAAAAAAATATAAGTTATAATAATAAACTTCTTCTATAAACAAAAGATAAAAGAAAAAAAGATAAAAAAAAGATAATATAGAAAATAAAATTTAATCAATTGAATTCAAAGAGTTTGTAGCTGCCAGTTAAACGTTTCCGAATGCTGTTGAACACAGTAAAACAGTAAAAAATGTCTCAAAGTTAATAAATGATAATTGTTTTTTAAAATGAAAAATTTGATTTTTAATAGGATGAAAGAGGCTTCGACTGCCAGCTAAACGTTTACGAATGATGTACTTAAGGATGCCAACAAGGGACTTGGCAAGCGGCTAAGCTGCGATATCAGCTGCAGGTTTTAGCTAAATTGAGCTGGGCGCAGAGCAGAGGCGCTGACGTATATTAATTAGCTCCGATGGGAATCAGCGAATCGGCTGGAGAAAACGAGAAACAGATAGATGGAGAGATAGAGAGGGAGAGGGAGAGGGAGAGGAAGAGGGAGACAGCTGCCAGTCAGCGACTGCGACGAAGGCCAATTAATTTTGACAGGACAGAAGGAGACGCGACTCACCCAGAATGGAACGAGGCCCTTCTTAATGTCGTCCTCGATGGCCTCGCTCAACGGCTTGCCCCGCATGGCCAGCTGCTCGTCCGCCTCGATGTAGCGCATACGCACGAGTCCTGCGAGTGGGTGGTGGTGGGTGGTTGGTTACATTAAGCTTGTGCGGTAAGCGGCTTACGAATGCGTCACAACTCACCAATAAGCGCCGCCTTCTCCACGCTCGAGTGCGCCTGATCGGAGCAGTAGGCCACCAGGCGGGCGTTTATCTCCGCATCCTGGTAGCCGGGATTGCGCTCGTGGAACCGTTGAATGGCTCGAGTCCGGCCCGCCAGCAGGCAGACCAGCGTCGCCTCGCTGGACGTCGTCTGCAGCACGCCGCCGCCCTTGCAGTTGTTGCTCAAGTGGAGGAACTCGTCGGGCAGCCCGATCATCTTGCCCAGCCAGTTCATCACCACGATCTCCAGCTCGGTGCACGCCGGCGAGCTGGCCCACGTGAAGCCCAGACAGTTGATGGCATCCGCCAGCATGTCGCCCAGCAGCGAGGGCGCCGAATTGAGAGCCGGAAAGTAGCCGTGCATGTGCGGCGACTGCCAGTGGGTCACGCCGGACATCACGATCCGCTCCACGTCCCCAAAGATCTTCGGCCACGGCTCCCCCTCCACCGGCGCCGACTCCGGCAGCAGCTGCCGCATATAGCCGGGACTCACATCCGGAAAGACGCGTCGCTCGCGTATATTCTCCAGATAGTCGGCTATATAGTCGACCATCTCCTTGCCTGCAAGCACAAAATATGTTTAACAATGCAATTGAAATTTCATTTACAGCAGATAATTTATAGCTTTAAGTTTGAATGAATTATTTTACAAAACTTAAAATTAATATTAATTCAGCTTTGACTTATTATTTAAAAATGTATCTATTATTTCTAATTAAAAGCGTAACACAAATAAAATAATTTCATTAAATAAACTGCAAGTACAATAAATTAGAGAAAACATTTTAATTATAAATTTATAACTAAGTAAGACTTTTAAATTATAAATTTATAACTAAATAAGAGTTTGGTAAAATCAATAATAAATAAACTATATCAGTTAATAATTCTCTAAATTAAAAAAAAAAAATAATAATAATTTCGTAATCTTAAGTCCGCACTAAACATAATCTCAAAATTGTTTAAAAATAAAAAAAAAATTATATTTAGACATACGAATTTTAGACATACAAGAAATTTAATAATTTGTAAGAAAAAGTGATTTAATAATCTTAATTCCAAATTTAAATTAATATTTAAATTATTTTTTAAAAAAAATTAAATTTAGGCCTTATTAATGCTAGACTTACAAGAAATTAATAATTTGTAAGAAAAAGTCATTTTATAAACTTAATTAAAAATTTAAATTATTACTTCAAATATTTAAAAAATATATGTATATATTTAAGCTTTGTATAATATTTCTAAGCATAGACATATAAATTAAATTATATACATATATAACTGGACAATAAAATGTCGGCTTAGAAAATAAGTTGCGAAACAAGAAGAAGAATAATTGAGGCAATAAAATGTAACTAAATTGTATCAAGACAAACGAGCTGCTTTTTTTCTTATTGCAATGGGGAAATGTGTTGGGACAACTTGCAAATCCTTTTAGCACTGGACCACACATACATACGCACAAATAGACGCACTCACACACACAAATAGCACGCATGCAAATCAAATTAAGCTTGCGAGATACAAATGTATCTGAGCATAGAGACAAATGTATCTGAGCTGCCGCTGTGCGTTTTATGGGCTTTACTTACCCCGTTGCCGATACTCCTTAAAGTCCATAGCGATGACGTCCGTAAGCGTGTGTGTGTGGGTGTGTGTTAGTGTGTGGGCTGCCGTAAATATCGCAGGGTATTAGCTAAGCGTCGTTGTTTGGACGTCTGGTTGAATAACTGTTGCTCGGACTGCGGAAATCGGAGCTAAATGTGCGCCATTATCTGTCGGAAGAGTTTTTGGATTAAGTCAACTTTTTGTTTTTATTTTGTTTTTTTTTTTTTTTTTGGATTTTTGTGTGTCAAATTCAAATGGCAAATTGGAACGTCGTCCGCTGACTGAAAATGTAAAAAAAAAACTTGGACGTTAGCTTCCGACCGTTGTGGGGCTTCATTCTAATTGGAAATGAAAAGCGTCCCATGGAACGAATTTCACTGTGTTTGTGTGGGTGTGTGTGAGTGTGTGTGTGCGTGTGTGTGTGTGTGTGTGTGTGTGTGTTTGCTTCTTTCCCTGGGAAACGTGGCCAGCTGTGACAACAGCCAGAGAGAACCGATTATCAATGGATCTATGGGGTTTAAGACACTTTCGGGGCTCGTATTAACCTCATTGAGCCACAGGTCGTCGGCGTATTTGTCGTAAAATAAAGAAGGGTTTAATGATGACTACACAAATATTTGGACAATTCGACATTCGACATGCGACGTGCGACGTGCGACTCGATGGGGGAATTTGGGACAGACGGCTTTTATAGCAGGTGGACGGCAAATATATGTTTATACAATAATAATTATAATTACAACAATTTGTAGCAGCTGGACTGAGGTGCGCTTCGTGTGTTCACAGATTGTTACTCAATTGCAACAACAACAACAACAACAACAACAAGAATAAGATAAATAATATAAAAAATTTTCTAATTGTGGTCCATTCGAACATGACAGATCGACGCTGAACGATTCGCCAACAAAATTCCGTTTAAATGTTGAGCGCTCTTTAATTGTTTATGCTGGTATTCCATTCTATTGTTTCAAAATGCTGTCAATTTAATGACTATCGCTTCGATCGCATTCATATATAGTATATAGCATATAGTCAGTACTAACTGCGTCTATCTATCTAATGCGCACATGTCCCAAGCACTCGGTTGATCCTATTCAAAAAATATTGAACTGCATTTTGTCATGCATTCACAATTAATGAAAAATAAATAAATATTAAATCTCTATACCTATATAATATGTATAATGTAAATTACAAGCTTACTACCATACAGTTACACTTAACACTTTTTTTATAATAAAAAAATATTAAAACATTTTCGAATACATATTTAATGTTGGATCTCGAATTTCGATAAAGCATTTAAGATTTTAATTGTTGTCTAAAATATTAAATATTAAATATTTTTATTGTTATATAATGAAGTAAAATACTTCGAATTGAATTTTTAAAATAAATAATAAATTATATTTTATAATTGAAAAATAAAAATATATACATATATATAAGCCGTAAATTTACAAATTAGATATTTATGTATATTAAATTGTCTTTTACTTTTATAGAGAAGTAAAACTTTTTGTTAGTTTAATTTTAGCCTAATTTTTATTTTGTTTTATTCACCAGTTAACACACACTCTGAAATTTTAAGCACTTGTGTAGTTTTTCGCAGTCAACTTGGAACTAGGAATTTGTGCAAAGGACACGCGCTATTTATACCTAAATCGTGGTTCGTCCTGTCGCAGCGATTCCTTCAACAAATTGTGTATCTGCGTGGTATGAATGAAAATAATTGTTGCTGCTACAAATGCAAAGACATATGCGCAAGCACATTGGAGAAAATAATGTTTGCCGCAAGCCGAAGTTTGCTTGCTCTGTAAAATCAAACACATTAAAGTCGTATTTTGTAAAATATATGTATTTTAAATAAAATTTTATTTATTTTATTTTTTATTCTTTATTTTAAATAAATTATAATTTTTATTTTATTAATTATATATGTTATTCTAATAATTAGATTCAATAATTAAAATTAAAATAATCTGCGTAAGAGCTGTATCACACGCCATCATATTCCAAAGAATTCTAGGACTCTCTTTGCAAAGAGTATTAAAGCGAGCAACAGGCGAAACGAAGAGGACAACAAATAAAAGGACGCCGAAAAGGGAAGAAGAACAGCATTGGCCAATGGCAGCCGTTCGCCTAGGGAAGCCCTAAACAGCCAAATGGCCAATCGGCGCAGACAATCGCACTCACACACACACACGCACACGCACACGCACACGCACACAGCTGTAGCGTTGAAACGGGATCAATGTTGCAGGCAATTTGAAGCTAAAGCGAAGTCTACTGCCATTTGCTTAAGCGCCTAAGAAAAAGACTCAAGTGTCGGTCAGACTTTGCCTTGACCAATAACAGTGTTTGCATTAGGCTTATCAGTTGAACGGGCGGAAGGGAGAAGGGAATAGATTACAACAGGCATACAGCCAGTTGCATAAGCATCTTTTGTCTTCTTTTTTTGAGCTGGTTTTTAATTAAATCAACGACTTTAGCTGCGCAGGAAGACATAAAAATCTGTGTGGAATTGCTCAAAGCTCGACTCAGCAGCGAACGGAAGAAATCAAATAAAAAAATAATAAAGACAAAAAAAAAACAGTAACAACAACAACACAGCAAACAGACTTCTAACCCGCGCGCAACTCCAAAAGCTTATTACACAGTTACAACGGCGACGGCGACGTCGACGGCTGCTGGAGGTCAATGAGCTTTGCTTGCTGCTCGTCTCAGAAATTTCGACAATATACCGCTACATTGAATGGCTTTTGCACGTCTCTGCGTGTTTGTGAGCGAGTGTGTGTTTGTGTATGTGTTGACTGTTAATTGTATGCGTGTGTATTACCAAATATTGAGCAATATAACAAGAATTTCAGTTTCTTTTGGCTTTCTTGAGACAGTTACAACGCTCAACTCGCTGCACTCGCTGTCTTTCTCTCGCTCTTTTACAATGCGAACGCAGCTTTTAATGCACTTTTATTTTGCCCCAGCGTTTCAGAAATTCTTGCTAAAAATACATTTGCGTTCAGGTTATTTTCATGAAAATACTTTTCAAAATGCATACCGCATAAATTTTGACTGCTTAACTGTGCTCTCGCTCTCTCTTAGCACATGCGCTCTCTTAAGTCTTGCGATGATCGTTTCCCATCGTACTTTCTCGCGCGCACTTTCTTTGTGCTCTTTAGCGTGCGCTCGCGCTCAACCACCAATGCTTGCCGATTGCCCTGCTCTCTGAGTGATTTCTGACTCTCTTTCTTTCTGGCTGGCATGCTCAGTTTTTCGTGTTTTTGTGTTTTGATTCCATTCTTCTTCGCTAAGAACGTTCGTTGACCTTTTTGCTTGTGGGGCTTGTTGCTGGCGCTGCTGCCTTCTTACGGCAGAGGCAGAGGCCGAGACAGAGGCAGCGGTCGCTGCTGCTGTTTCTTCCCGCTTAGCGGTACTTCTCAACCTGTTTTATTCCATTTTTTCTGTTCCCGCTGTTGCTGCTGCTGCTGCTGCTGCTGCTGCTGACTTGTGATAAGTTTTCTCTCACTTTGCGAGTGTGTGTGTGCATGTGTGTGTGCATGTGTACGTGAGTGTTTGCTGTAGAAGTCTTCCTGTTTATTTAACGATTAAAGTTAAAGGTGCGCTTTTTTTGTATGTTTGCACGAATGTATGTCCGTGTGTGTGTGTGTATATGTGTGTGTGCGTGCTTGTGAGTGCATAGCTGCAGCTGGAGCCTGATGTGGCGGCCCCCAACGTAACGTCACGGACTCCTGCAACGTCTTTAACTCCAAATCGGACTCTCGACTCAAATTGTGTAAATCGCTAGAGATGGTAACCGTGCGAGAACTCGTGACACGAAAAATATACAGAACTAAGTTCTAATACTCTAAATGCTTAAATTGTTAGTAATGTGTATTTCAAGGGTTTTTGTCATTGATATATTAATAATAAAATCCATAGTTTTCGGTATATTATATAACTAAATAAATAAATGCTTCTTAAACAAGCTTATTAATATTTTATTGGTAGGGATACAAAATTTCTAAAATAGAAAATAATTGCTAATAGAAATAATTGCTCACAGCTTCTACAAGCAATCACGAGCACGATACATCGTGTCACGCTGCCATCTCAAATCAAATATTTCTGACTCTGATGAAATGCGCGAATGACTGTTGTAACTTTCGTATATTTTTGAGCGATGATCACGTATTTAATTAGCAGGAATTCTTTCTGTGTGTGTGAGTGTGAGTGTGTGTTTTGGCCAAAAAAGATGGCAGGCGGAAGGTGGAGAGCGTGGCAGAATCTGAGCTTCTCCTGCCGCTGCTGAGGGCGAACTCCTTTCTCCTTTCTTCGAACTGCAACTGAAGCTGATCGCGAGGCCCGATCCGCGTTTGTCGTTCGGCATGTTTGGGGCCCACCTTCCGCACAGGTTTCGAGTGGGACCGATGGGGCTGCTGGCAGATGAGTCGGCCTCCGACTCCGACTCCGACTCAGACTCAGACTCAGACTCCGACTACGGATTCGTATTCGTGTTCGTATTGGGATTCCAGGCGATGCGCCTGGCCGGCCATTTAGTGTTCGAACGTTTGTCCACACGTCCAGTCCAGCGTGTCTGTCAGTTGTTCTCTGCTTCTTCCTATCGGCTCTCTCGCTCCCGATCTCGCTCTAGCTCGCGTCCCTCGCAGCCAACCAATCAGCGAGAATCGCACTCGTCGCTCGCTTCGTCAAATTTACCGTTTGACTGTTAGCTCTCGTCTACTCATCGTAAACTGGTTCCGGCGCTCGCTCCAGCTAATTAGGCGCAATCGTTATCGATATTTGACATGTGTCGCCGAAATGCTATCGAAACTGCAATCGTTTCCAATTCGCGTCACATTAATTGCCAAATTTGCGGATTTTAATTGAAATTCAACATCGATAACTGTGCATCTGCCTATATGAAGTGTTTTCTAGATGAGATCAAAGAACGCATGTAACATGCCCAGCACTATCAGAGGTGAGTGTTAACACTTGCTAATCTCTCTCTTAAGTCAAAATAATGTTAAGGATTTCCTTTTCGCTTCTTCTTTAACCAAATACGTTGCGTAAGAGCATATCGAATCCTAAAATTGAGTTTTAATTAGATATGGTATCACGATATGCCTTCACTTTTCGTCATTCAATTAGGTATTGCATATTAATTTTATGCTCATGACTAACTTAAGACGAATGATGAACGTATAAGCTATATATTGAATTATATTTTGTGATTAAAACATGTTCAGCTATTATACGAAATTTGTTCAGCACATCTCTCTAGATTACATTTAAAACAAATAATAAAACTCGACTAGGGGATACCCTAAATTTGATGAATTCTTGATCACATGTTTGTCTATTATTATTCAATCTTATTAAAATTTACGGATATATTGGTATTGCAATGCGAATATCTTTCGAGCACAACTTTCTATCTTCAAAAATGAGTTTTACTACAATAATGAGGCAATGAGGGAAGGTTTCCAAAACCCGAAGTATCCAATATGTGTATCTCCTCTAGCTGAATATATAGATAGAAAGTTTGATAACCCTAGCTCTTAAGATGTACGAGATATGCTCGTAAAACTAAAACTTGTTATCGATAACTAGCAAACGGAGAGAGTTATCTATTTACCAAAATAAAATCTATATGTGGCTGCCTTAGGAGAACCTATATATAAAGTATTATGTCTCTAGCTTTTTTGGTTGCTGAGATCAACGCATTCATACACTCGGACAGACGGACAGGCAGACAGAGTTAATGGGTTCAGGGTATTATATTTCTATATATTGAATAAAAGTAGATTTCTAAATGGGTCTAGGCTGGCCAGAAGGTAATTTTTTAAGATCGAATTTTACGTGATTTCCAATTTTGAAGGCTGAACAAATTTGGAAAATATTCATGTATAAATAATTGTTATGCAATTTCTGCACATACAAATAATTATGATAATAGCTATAAAAAGCTGAAAAAGTTTCGCCGCACTTCACAAATAATTCTGGTGATATTTTTGTTGTTTTTGCTGTTTCTGTTGTTTACTTGTAAGCCAAGAGACAAGAGCCAAGAGCCAAGAGTTTCAGCCTTGGTTAGACGAATGGCTAAGAAAAACTTAATTGATCGTTAAAAAGCAAAGAAAAAAAAAGCAACGGTTCTCAATATGAGTTTTGAAAAATTGGCTGAATGCAAAACGCAGTCAAGCTTCAACGCACGCGATTGCCCGGGCAAGGTTTTCCATTTATCTGAAGTTTTTCGTTGTTGTTGTTGCTGTTGTTGTTGTTGGTTTGTTTATTTTTTTGTTTTGTTTCATGCGCCGCATTTCCGATTCTAGCTGCAGATCTTGCAACATCTTATGTGATGGGCAAACAGAGGAGGAGGAGGAGGAGGAGGAGGAGGAGGAGGAGCAGGAGGAGAAGGGAATGTAGGGGCGATCTGTTGGAGACGTCGCAGCGGCAGCGACTTTGAACAGTTGCCTCATCGACGCCGACGCCGACGCCGACGCCGACGCGACGTTGCAATAAACCAGTCGCTGCTGCCGCTCAGCTAATCTTGCAACACAGTTGCGCAACAAAGAATCCGACACAACGGTACTAACGTGTTTCAGTTTATGCTAGCTGTTTTTTGTTGTTGTTGTTTTTTTTTTTTTTGTTTCGTCTGCCATCTCCCTCACTCGCGCTCTGTGATTTGTTCTTGGCAAGAATCGAAGCGAGTTCCACTTGCGTGTAACAGGTTTTTCCTCTTGAATAACTGGGACTTTCGTACGGGACTTTTACCCCGTGCTGGAGTCGCCACCAAGTTTTTCTCTGCCACAGAAAACAGGTTAGAATCGCTCTAAGACCAACTGCTGCAACCGCTGCAAAAAGCCAAAGAAAAAGCCAGCGAAATAGAAGAGAAATAGAGAGAGCAGATAGGCTGGCGTGGTGGGAGGGGGCGAGGGGGGGGGGCAGGTGGCAAGCGATCGTTACAACGGTGAGGCACAAATTTGGATGGCAGAACCAACGGCGCTTCCAAGTTGCAGGCAGCTCGTCTGAGCCAAATTGAAGGCTTACGGCCAGAACCAGTTAGCGCTTGATAGACCTGATGCTGACTTGCGCAAGTTTAAGCCCCCTCCCCTCCCCCCTCTCCAGCTCCCCTCACACTTCTTTTAACCTGGCTGAAAGCTGAAAAATATAAATCTAACATGATTTGAGGCAACGGAAAAGATGAATTATTAAAGAAGCAGCCGATAGATAATACGGCTAATGATGCGTCAAAGCTGGCGATCAACGGAGCCCAGTTATAGGGCCCCGATTTGCTCAATTGCGTAATCATCTTTAACGGCTCCCTCAGCTGTTGCTTTTGGCTAACTGTTTGCCGGCTTTAATCGGCTGTCTTAGAGATTCGCTTCACTTTTTTTCCCCCCCCCAACTATTTCTCAGACTTCGAGTTTGTTGCCATCGAATGGCTATAGAATAGACTTTGTTTGGTTTTGGTTTGAATGTTTTTTTTTATTAAAAAAAAATAAATTAAAATAAATAAAAATAATAAATATAAAGCATGCAATTTTGCACACAGTTCATATATAAAAGCTTAACCTGCAAATTAAATAGCAAAAATTTAATTTATCTTAAACATAACCTAAACTTAAATTTATATTTAATGAATATTTATTATATTTTACGTTTATATATGTTTATAATACTTTAAGTCTTTAAGTCTTTCTTTTAATGATTTATTTATAATAAATATTCTGATTTGTACTTTTAAAATTTTATTTTATTCTTATATAAACTTTGCTTAAGCATTTTAATTTTAATAGAAATTTAATTGTAAGACATTTTTGATTATATAATATATATGTATGTGTATAAATCTTTATGACGAGTATTTTTAAAGGAAATGTGAAAAAGTTAGAACATGTTTTTCTCATTTTCTTATGAAATGCTTATTAAATAGTTGCTTATTAAATACTATTCTTTCTTAACAATAATTTTTATTAGCAATATTAATATTATAGGGTAACTTTTAGTCAGACATATTATTTTTCTTATATTATATATATATATGTCTTAATGGCGAGTAGTTTTAAGGAAAATGTGACATAGATTGCTTCCAGGTTTTCCACTTCTGACAGTTGATTTTCCTATTAAGCACTTAAAAAATAATTGCTTATTAAATATTGTTCTTTAATATTAGAGGATTTTCATAATAAGTACTTATTAAATATATTATTTGTTATAAATCAGGTTTTTGGTGCATATTTATATTAAATTATAGGGTATATTGTTAGCATAGGGTATCTTGGAGTCACACTAAATTGTGGCACTTTTGAATTCAAATAAAGCGCGCTTGCAGCGAAATTTGAAGCCCAAAGTTCAACACAATTCGAATTTCCCCAAAGCATAATTCACCAAAAAACCAGAATTTCCCATGGAAACAGGCAGACACGCACACACACAGACAGCGACGCGTGGAAATGGAAAGACGGTGTGCTTAAGGGTAGGAAAAGCTGCGCAACAATGCCCCGCGCGCTTTTCCAGTTTTTCCTGGCTGTATGCACTTGGCATTATGCCTACTAACCCTATTTTGCAGCGCAGCGAGTCCCATTTTTGGCCTGCATACAACGCGGCACACACACACGCACACACATGCGCGCGCACACACACACACAGCCTGGCATTGCGTTTTTTTCCCCATTAGAAGTCCTTTTTCCAAGCAGCTGAGAGGCGAAACGGAAAGTGCGGCGCGAATTGTGTTTGTGGCGCACTTGAATTTGGGACACATTCCTGCAAAGGACGCATCTGAAAGGATACGCGGCCCCAAATCACGAAACTTCAATGAAAATATATGTGTGAAATATATATGAAAATTAATTAAATTAAAAAATTGCATTTTGCATGAAATTTGTGAACTTCACGGCGAAGTGCGTGAAATCGTGTAAACAATGGAAAACCTGTGGAAAATTCACTTGTGCAAGTGCAACAGCAAATAGAAAATTAATTCACAAATAATACAAAAATAAATACAAATAATAATTGAAATACAAATGAAATAAAATGTTTAAATTATAGATTAAATTTACGAGAGAAAAAAAAAACAAACGAAAAGCGAAAGCGTTGCATTTATAATAGTGTGTGTGTGTGTGTGTGTGCGCGCGCGTGTGTCCGTGTGTGTGTGCGTATCGATTTGCATGTGTGTGCGGGCTGAAAAATCGATTATTAAAGCCACAGCTGCTGTTTGTTGTAATCGCTGGCGGGGAGGTTGGTGGTTGGCAATTGCAATGCTGGCAACAACGACAAGGGTTGCGTGCCGCTATGTGGAAATCTGGTAGCAGCAGCAACAGCAGCAGCAACAGCAGCAGCAGCAGCAGCAGTGGTGGCAGAGGCAGCGGCAGCGGCAGCGACAGCGACACACTTCCAGGCACTTGTATTTTGACGTCAAATTCCAATGCAGCCTTCCAGCGGCAGCAACAACAACAACAGCAGCTCGTTGCATGTGCAGCGCCAGGATACGACAGCAACAGCAACAGCAACAGCAGCAGCAACAATAACAAAAGCAAACGCTATACCAGCAGCAGCAGCAGCAGCAGCAGCAGCAGCACAGATACACACAGCCAACAGCCAACAGCCGCAGCAGCGGAAGCAGCAGCAACACAGTAGTCCAGGTGCAGCTGGAGCAGCAGTTGCAGCAGGATATCTAATAAAAATATAACATATTGTGACGTATTTAAACATTGGAAATGCATTTTGGCACCGGCCGACAACAGCAACAGCAACAACAACAGCAACAGCAGCAACACACAACAAATGCGACTGACAAGGAATAAAAGAAAAACAAAACAAAAAAATCAAATAAATAAATAAATCGAAATAATAAAAGAACTAAAAAGCAAGCATAAAATTGAGTATACGACGCATATTCCAAGCTGCAAGCAACTACACAGGTGTATCCACACCCCCAGTTAAATAAATAAATATATACACTATAAATATATATATATATATATATATATGTAATCATTAATATAAATATTGAAACCAAATTGAAAGCAATTCAAAGTTTGATGTGTGACTTATATTATAAACGATTTTAAGTGCACTTTTGTAAGGCTGATTTTTCTCAATTTATTTCGATGTTGTGCTTCTACACCAATCCCTAAGTATATAATCAAAATAAATAAATAATTAAAAAAAATTAAAAAATAAATAAATAATTAAATAAATAAATAAATAATTAAATAATGCGATAAACAGTTACTAAGTGCGTGCAGAAAGCATATTGCGCAAATATTCTATAATTTATAATAATTAAAGAATTGATACAAGTAAACAGTGTTGGATAACTCTTTAAACATTTTGACGTCATATTCTGTAAACAACGCACAACAAATTGCAGCAATTTAAACAAGTGTTGCAAAATACCAAAATACATATATAAATACTACAAAAATATATTCTAAAACAATTATTGAAACTTTATACAATACTAAGTGCAATAAATAGCATATACCAAAAAACAAGTGTTGCAAAACGCTAAATAAATAAATAAAAGTCAAGCAACGTAGGCAAAAATTGTAAATTATTTTAAGGGGCAGCAACTGTTGCTGAGGTGCAAATAACTTAAGACATGTGTTGGAAAATACCAAAGAGTGTTGTAAAGTAAATACACAGGAGCAATTAGCAAGTGGCAAGTGGCAATTAGCAAGTGGCAAGTGGCAAGTGGCAGCAATTGTTGCTGGCTTCATACACCGACTGAGTGTTAGGAACGGCCCTCACAACGGATAGGCCAAGAGATATCCTGCTGATTCAGCAGGCGGCGCCCGTTGGCAGCAACCGAGCGACGGCAGCGGCGGCAACAGTTGCAACAGCAACAACAACAACCGCCAGCTATCTAAATGCGAGTGCTGCCACAGCGGCGGCGGTGGCAAGTTTGCGCAGCAAAGTGCCCTCAATATCGATAATTCCGCTGCCGGCTGCCACAACGATTGTGGCACGGCCAGCTGCCACGCCCACGCTCACGCTCACGTCGACGCCAGCGACAACGACAACGCGCAACGTGAGCACCTCGAACAAAGCCACATCGCCGCCGCTGGCCTTCCTAACGGATGCAGCAGCAGCAGCAGCAACCACAGCAGCAACCACAGCAACGGCAGCAACCACAGCAAACGCTGCCTATGTGCGACCGCAGCAGCAACATCAATACCAGCAGACGGACAAGTGCACGGTGCTGAAGCTGGATGTGCTGCGGGGGCAGCGGGAGCCGGTGACGACCATACGCAGCCTGGCCAGCGCCACAGCGGGCAGCGATGCGGGCAGCAGCAACACGGCGGCAACAGCAACAACAACAACAACGTACCTGCAAATCGAACAGCAGCTCAGCGAGCTGGCAGCCGTTGACGAGGACGACGATGACAACATGGCCAGCCTGCTGGCAGGCAACACCAACAGCAACAACAACAACAGTAGCAGCAGCAGCAGCAACAACAACAACAACAACAGCAATAGATGCCAGCTGCTGTCCAGCCAGCCGATCATCGTGAAGATCGAGCCGACGCAGGCGTTCCACATCGTGGACGAGGGCGACACCCGTGTGCTGAGCCTGCCGCTGAGCGATGCGGACAAGCTGGGCGCCAGCTGGATCGATCTCAAGGACATCGCCGGGCTGCAGGCGGGCGGCGGCGCCACCCTGCTGGACGTTTGCTTCGAGGAGGAGGACGAGGAGGAGGTGGAGGCCACGATCATAGCCAATGCATCGCCGGAGGCGTCGCAGCAGCAGCTGGAGGAGGAGCCGCCGCCCAAGCGTTTGGCGCTGCCAGCAACACACCAGCAACAACAACAACAACAACAGCAGCAGCAGCAGCAGCAACAACAGCAGCAGAAGTTCATGTCGGAGACTCGTTCCGGCAGCTTCAGCGGCTTGAGCAGCTTCAGCAGCAACAACAACAACAATAGTAGCAGCAGCAGCAACAATCGCAAGCCTGCCACGCCCACTGAGCGGCAGCGGCAGCGAGAACGAACGCCACCTCCGCTGCTGCCCACACAGAAGCCAGCCACAGCCACAGCCGCAGCAGCAGCAGCCGCAGCAGCAACAGCCACATCTGCAACAGCAACAGCGGCAACAACAACAACAACTGCAACCACAACAGCGACGGCGACAGCGACAGCGACAGCGCGGGACAGGGAGAGGGAGAGAGACAGAGACAGCAGCAGCAATGGCGCTATGACAGGTCAGTACTCATAATCATAAGCACAGTGAAGCCTCATTGGAATGCACCCAATAGGTAAATTATTTATTGGGAGAGTGATAAATATTAAAAGTTTGAAAAAAAAATAATAAATGAAATAGAAAAGAAAATTATAGTATATGGATTCTGGTTAAACAGTGGATAGCGATGGTTTAAAGCTAAATTAAAGCTAAATTCAAAATAATAATAAAATATAAAACTAAAGCTTAAATTAAAAATGATCATAAATGAATAAAAAATAAAATATAATTCTCTACATTTAACAAATTATAAATAATTATAAATAAAAAAATAATTAAATATAATAATAAAGGTGAAAATTAAAATTATAGTAAATAAATAAATAATAAAAATTAATGGCAGAAGAGCCTTGACTTCAAAATAAACTATGGAACCTGAAAATTGAGTGTGATTAAGTTTAATCGTGGCTTTTAACTATTATATATTATATATTAATATATTAATCATAAATTTAGGAATTTATACTTAATGGCTTACTAAGCAGATTTAGCAAATTTTTTTTGCCAATAATAATATTATATTAGAAAGCGGTTCAAGACTTGCTTTTATGAATAAATTTGTTTATTCAAAAAAATTATATAATTTATTTCTCATATTTTTAATGAAATAGCAGTCAAACTTTTTCTTATGTGACAATATTATCTCAATTAATATCTTTCTAAATCCATAAAATTCCATCAATAACTTAAATATTAATTGTTCCTTTAACCAATGCAATACGCTATACTTAATATTCACTGTACTTGACAAAGCTTTCAAGTGATAATACAGAATATTTTTCTCTATATCAACAAAATTGAATTAATAGCTTAAGCTATCAATTATTCAAAAGCAAAAGCTGTGCACTGTACTTGATATTCACTGTACCTACAAGTGGGAAGGAAGCATTTGAGGGCATGCAGATGATAATATAAAATATGTTTGCTTTATGCAAAGCTTCAGTTAGTAATTTAATGATATCACTTGTTCCGCTATACTCGATATTCACTGTACTCGAGAGTGGGAGACAAGCATTTGGGGGCATGCAAATGATGGCATTGCGCAAGCAGCCGCGCTCGGACCACAATTAAGAGGCTGCCACAGCGTCCAACATTGATGTCTGCTGGCAGCCGCAGCCGCAGCCACACACGCACATACACCTGTTACTGTTATTGTTGTTGCTGCACACACACCCCATGCTAAAGAATTTCAATTTACAAGCGTCGATTTATTGGCTATTCACCTCTTGTGGCAGCCACAGCTCGAGCCACAGCGCAACTGCGACTGTGTCCCACTTTCCATAGACGACTGTCGGTTGCAGCAGTAAAAAAAAAACAGACAGACAGACAAACAAATAGAATACAAAAACAACAACAACAAAAAAACATGTTTTGACATACTAAATAAGCCGCAAACTTGCTCGACAAGGGGTGAGGGGAAAGGGGGGGAGGGCGGGGAGCGGGGGGTGGCAGAGCTTTGGTGTTCTTTATCATTAGGTTCTGTTAGTTTGTGCGATTCTTGCTGCTTCGACACATTCGCTTTACGGCTCTTTGACTCACTTGCGGCACAAATGAGCCACACACCACCTGCCTCGCCCCCTCCCCCTTCCCCTTCCCTATCACTCTAGTGCAACTCCCCCTCCCCCCCACTGTGACTGCTTTCGCATTCAAGTCACAGTTCTGGGCACTTGTTCATCGCCCGCTTCGCTCCACACACACACACACACTTACACTCACACACGCACACACACACACATAGGCAACATTCTTGGCTCATAGTTTTTACCGTAGCACGAACCTTAGCGGTAAAAGCCGCAGCTACAAACTATACAGTTAGCTGAATGAAGTATCTAGACAACAACAACAACAACAACAACAACACACACACACAGACATAGTTAAAGCCAGTCTTAGATACATTCAGTCGATTACAATAGAATTGTGAGCTCGCAATTCTTCACAAGCTTAATGAGCTATATAAATACAATACATATATATTTATATACATATATATATATATACATATGTAAGGTATCTTAAGGCTTTTGTCTTAGCCAGAAATTGTTTTGGGCGGCAACACTTGTCACTTTTTTTTTCATGGTCGCAAAGGCGTTGCTTGCAACAGTCTTGAAAGCAAGAAAATGGGTTTCATTCCTAAGCAGCAGCAAAGATTGATCTACATTCGTCTATATCTACTTACATGTATATAAACATATATACTATATATATATATATATGTATAGCTTGTCTCGGGGCGTTTCAGGCATGTGGCTCATTAGCCTTTAAGCTGCTCGCTTATGTCATTCGATGATTGATGAGTTGCATTTCGAGCGTTGATCGTCGATCGTTAATCGTGGATCGATAACGATGCTAACGGAACTTGGCTCCAATTGACTCTTGGGGGGATCTACCAGCCAGACAACAAGATTTAACTAATTACAATATGTTTGTTTTACATGGATAAATTTGAAAAAGAAAAAAGTATTCATAGATAATATATCTTGATTATATTGTGGAATTGATTGCTTGTTTATATACATTAAAAATGGATAAACAAGGTGTAATGTATTTGTGAAAAGCTATGTCACAGGCAGATGCCATAATGTAGATAGATTCTTCATCAGCAACAACTTTCGAGTTGATTTCGCCTATTCCGTCCGTCTGTCCGAGTGTATGAATGCGTTGATCTCAGCAACCATAATATCTAGGGACTTGAAATTGTATATGTAAGTTCTCCAAAAGCACACACGGATGGATTTTATTTTGGATGATCGATAACTCTCTCCGTTTGCTAGTTATCGATAACACGTTAAAGCTTGTCGGGCATATCTCATACATCTTAAGAGCTAGAGTCATCAAACTTTCTATTTATATATTTAGCTCCGGGTGACACACATTTTGGATACTTCGGATTTCGGATACCTTACCCCATTTCCCGTAAAATAAAAGATAAACTCATTTTCAATTATAGAAAGTTGCGTTTAGGAATAAACACAGCTATAGCATAAACCTTAACAGCTAGAAAACTTATCAGGCTCGAATCTCTGCTAATGCTAAATAGATAACTCTAGTATATGACAACAGATTCCGTAACATTGCTTTAAGATTAGTTATTAAGAGTGAATTTATTTAATTTTGTTTAAATAAAACCGATGGAAATATTCGATGATATATTTGTCGCAGTCTGCTCCAAAATGTAGCGCATTGGACGCATAAAAATGTTTTTGAATTTTGCAAAGCGAATAACAATAACAATCGAATGAATCCATTAAATGTTTTCACTAAATATCTATGGCTAACTAAGTTGGTAGCTAAACTGGCTAAACATTTGCTTCAATCCACAAGATGCGACCCTGAAGTTGGCCATTGGTACCAAAAAAAAATTAATAAAAAATATTTAAAAAAAATGAAAAAAATAAAAAAAGAAGCAAGCAGACATTACACAACACTCAATCGAAGACGAGCGATGGATAACGAGTTACGAGAGGTTCAGACGAACGTACTATCACTTTTGCGAATAAATAAATATGGGCTATATGTATCTGTATTATTGTATATATTTCGCATGATCGCATAGATGTCCCCCATTGTTGTTGTTGCTGTTGCTGTTGTTGCTGGTGGTATTGGCCATGCATATGATTTGGTTATGGGTTCATTATAGTTTGCATTTCATGCATGAATCTGCCGGCCCTGTAGCTCGAACCCATCCATTAGCTATTAGCCAGCGCCGCATGAGGTTTCTTTCCAATCGACCGTAGCAAAGTTTCATTATCATATCTTCGCCTTTTTTTCTCCAATATGATTTGTTTTTGTTTTTGTTTTTTTCTATTTTATTTTTTTTGCCAATGGATTTCGTAATATTGGAGTTTGTTTTATTATTGCTTTTTCTTCGATTTTTTCTTTTTTTTTCATTTATGCAAAGTTTTTAATACTGTCCCAAAATACACAGCAAAAGATACATTTGTATCTGTGTGTTTGTGCTGGTATTGCGGCAGAGTTAATTGTATGCATTACAACAATAACAAGACATAAATTAGCTACAACAAAATATTAATTTATTAACATTAAGCCACCGAAATTTTTGTTGCTTTGCTGCGTTTCGAATTTTGCAAACTGAAAGTCGCTTGCAACATATTTTTCTTAATTTTTATTTTTAACTCAAGTTGACTTCATTTTATATTTTTGGCTTTTGTTTTTGTTGCATTTTGTCTCCTGAAACATATTTCAATATTATATATAAACATACAAATATATTTTTTATTTAAACTTTGACCGCGGTTCACCTTGACAGATGCTCCGCTTACGGTTGAGTTTTTGTTTTCTTTTTAGGGGATTTTTTATATGTACAAACTACTTTTTTTTTAATATTACATATTGACTAAAAATTAATTAAGCAAAGTTTTCAATAATGTTGGGCAAAGACTTCAAAAAGTTATTAATAGCGATTACATACTGATATAATAAACTAATGTGATGCTTTAATTAAGCCCTGATTTAAAATGCGCAAGTCCTTAGCTATAAATAAATTGAAATGTTATTCAGTAGTTTCTTAGTACGATAGATATAATAGGGTCTACAGACTTAATGTATCTATGGTATATTATTTTTGAGTTATAAATTGTATAAAAATGTTTCAATTAAAGAAGATATTCAAATTGTATTTCATGCTAAAAAATTAGTTTAAATTTTTATATGTCACACTTTTCAAGGGAAGGAACTTACTAGAAAATATTACTTCGAAATTTTTGAATTTCGATGACGTCATGCAACAATAGAAAAAACTCTTAATTCTATTAAATACAAAAATAAAAAATAAAAATTAAAATAATTAAATACAAAAATAAAAAATAAAAATTAAAATAAGAATCAGAATTAAAATATTTTAAAAATTTTGAAGTAAACTTTGAAAATTTGAACTTAATGGTATGCTCTATATAAAGCTAACAGGCCTAAATAACATCTAAAGTAGACAACAATTTTATGTTAATAGAGTGGCGAATGTTTTAAGGGAAGGAGCTTCACATAAATACTAACACACACTCACACATACACACACACACCCACACACCCACACCCACACACCCACACCCACACACACACGTGTATTTGGCTTTATAAAAAATGCATTTATGCGCAATTTACAGAACCATTAGAAACAATTTTCATGCATAAGTGAGTCGTTGAGGAAACTCAGCTAAAAGTGTAATTAAATGCCGCAAACACACACTCACACATACGCACAGGATGAACGTCGGCAAAAGGAAGAAGTGAAGAAGTGGACAAAACACACAGCCAGGCAGACTAGACCAGACAGACAGACAGACAGGAACAAAGCCGGGGGAGAGGGACAGAGAGGGAGAGAGAGAGGCAAACAAGTCGACTGCAATGCACACAGTTTGGCCTAAAAAGCAATTGACCTGCTAATTGGGAATTTCAAATGGAAATGACAGTAGCCGTAGCAGTGGCAGTCGGACGGCCGGAGAAGCGCAGCACAAAAAGGAAATGCACAAAAATCGGCAACAAGCAACAACAACAACAAAATGCCATGAAAACAAATGCTGTAATAATAGTAATATGGCACACAGCTTTTTCCGCCTGCAGCAAAGCTTTGATTCGCTCTCACTCTGCCGCTCTCCCTCTCTCTTTAGTGCGACTCTCTTCGAATGTAAGAGCGAAGCCAACAGCTGATTAGTAAAAAGCGCGCGTTGCTTACTCTCACACACTCTCCCTCACACACTCACACGCTCACACAGTGGCATGATAGAAAAGCGCCAGTGGAGCGGTTGCCATAGCGAATGAACGGCACAAAGCGTAATGCTAAAAAAAATTGAAGAAGTCATCGGCACAGAGACACATATACCCACTCAGCAAGCAGCGCTGCCGGCGTCGCCGTCAACGTCGACGTCGTCATCAACAGTGCTTTGGCTGGTGTTTGTAAAGTGTGGAGTGGGTTTGAATAGGTTGGAGAATGAGAAGAATAGGTGGGAAGGGGAAGGGAAAAGGGGAATGGGGGGCTATGCTGAGCGCAACGTGGCTAACGCGCTCTTTGGCGCGCGCTCTCTTATTGTATACGTGATTGTGCTTGTGTGTGAGTGTGTGTGTGTGTGTGAGTGTGTGTGTGTGTGTGTGTGTGTGTGCTGCTGCCACACTCTGAGGCCGCAATGCGGCGCGCCACTTGGACAACGAACTCGATAACATTTTGAGGCAGTCTTCAGCTACACTTCGTATTGAGCGTATCGCGGCGGCGGTTACGATGCGTTGCGCGTTGTATCTTTATTATTAATTATTTGTTGTTGTTGTTTAATACTTATATTGTATATGATTTCTTCGTATGTGTGTGCGTGTGTGTGTGTATAATTGTATCTCCGTGTATGCGTTTTTTCAACTATTGCGCGCCCGCCTCTCGCTCTCCTGTGTGCCTGTGCCTGTGCCTGTGTGTTTGTGTGTGTGTGTGTGTGTCTGTCTCCGTGTGTGTGTGTGTGTGCCGCCCCGCCAGTGCGTTCGTCTCTCGATTAGTGTGTGCGGTGCGTGTGCAGCAATAGAAAATTACAAATGCAACAACAGCAACAGCAGCAGCAGCAACAACAACAACAACAACAACAACAACAGCAACAGCAACTGCGACAGCGGCAACATATTCAAATATTGCAACATGCCTGGCTAATTTGTTGCTGGCATCGGTGAAGTTGCACGGTTTCAGCCGCGGCCAAAACAAAAAATATAAAAAATAAACGTCAACAACAACAAGAAAAAAAAAAATAATATTTTTAAAATAAACGGCAGTAGAAATATCTAAAAGTGCATTCAAATTCCAAATCGTGCCTAACTGCAGCAACTGCAACTGCAACTGCAACTGCAACAGCAATCGCTACTGCAACGTCTCGTGATGCGACTACAACAACAACCACAACAACAAAAACGGAAGTGCAAGTGACGTAATTTATTGGTACAGACTCCAAAAAAAAAAAAAAATTAGAATACACCAACAAAAAAAATACAACATTTGGAGCAGCTGAGAATGCAAACCCCAACCACCCCCACATACACACACCCACACACTCGCACACAGCAACCAAAAATTGTGCGTGCGTGTGAGTGACTTTCTGTGTGTGTGTGTGTGTGTGCGTATCTCTGTGTGTGTGTTTCGAGCCATTGAGGATCACTAAAACGCAAGATATTGGATTATACAAATTATTTAACAAATTGGATAATTTATTGGATAAGCCAAATGGATTACAATTCTCTATCATCACATCCATAATTAAATGTGGATTCAATAAGCATAACATTTATTGGATGTTTTCATAATTTTTGAATAGATTTCGCATATTGAATTTGTCCTTTAAATTGTTTCTTTTTTGTAGATTATTTCATCTTAGGGTCGCTAGATTGGAATAGATATGTGGACCATATCTATAAGAAATTTATGTTGTTGGACATATTTTCTTCAGATTGGAATTTTCTATGATTCTTATATGATCGAATTTTTTTTGTCTAGTTGGGACTCTCGAAATTTGATGGTTTTAGATAGAAAAACTCTATTGTAGTTCTTGTATATTGCTTTTTTATTTTATTTAAATGTTTGTGGTTTATAGTATTATTTATTGTTGACATCTTAAGCTTGAGAAAAACAAATGTTGCGTTTCAGCTTAATATCAATATTACAGAAATTACAAAAAATTATATTTTTATTTTTAGATAGTTCCCTCTGCATAGGCAATTTAGATAACCAGATATGAATTAACAGCAATTATGTTGCTTATAGTTCATGGGAGTTCTTCTTCTTCCACATGTTGTGCCCGTATCATTTACTTGCTTCTTCTGCTTCTATGAATATGAACTCGAAAAGGAAGTGCAATAAATCAAATATGAATAGAAATATAATGCATAATAATTAATCTTAAGTTAAAAGATTAATCTAAAAATTTCCAGAAATTTCTTTTTATTTGATCATAAATCACTTGATTTCATTTCTCTAGAATTTCTTAGAACTTTATTCTTGTTTTATAAGGATCGATACTTTAGGCTTGTGAATTCGATGACTTTTGTGGGGTTAGGCTGTGTCTTCTCTAGCCGATAGTCAAAAGTTCACCGTAATAATCTTTCATAATGTGGCCACATTGTCTCTTGCAGCCCCCCCGCCAACCACCCCGCACCCCGTAGAAGCAAACAAAAAAGAAAAACAATGCAAATTGTTGGCCATTGTGCCCAGTTATGATTATCAGTCATTGTTGTAGTTGTAGTTGTAGTTGTTGCCGCATTTATAATAGTAGCAGACAGTTAGTTAGTTTCTTAGTTGGCGGCTGGCAAGAAAACTGCCAGCGGTAAACAGCGAAACAGTTACCAGTTGCCAGTCGCTGTCGCAGTCGCAGTCACAGTCACAGTCGCAGTCGCAGTCGCAGTCGCAGTCACAGTAACTGTAACTCAACCAAACAGTAAGTCACCCAGTTGGGTCTCAAGCTTTACTTCAGTTCAGTTCAGTTCGGTTCAGTTGAGTTCAGAGCACCTAAAGCAGCGCTGCTCTCTCTCTCTCTCTCTCTCTCTCTCTCACGCTCTTTCGCTCACTCTGTCTGCCTACGCCCACTTTGATGCGACCCTCTCGCTCGCACGCCCACCTTCTGCCCAGCGCCAACTGTTTGCATTACCGTTAGTAGAACAACATTGCTAAGCACACACTCTATGTGTCGTCTATAAGTGTGCCAGAGCCACCCCAGACCCAGTCTAAAAGGGGGGTACGAACAAAAAAAAAAAAAAAAGAAGAAATGTATATAAAATAAAAGCCTAGCGACAGCGCCTATGCATGCTTTGTGTCTCACTGTGTGTGTGTGTGTGTGTTTATGTGTGTGTGTGCAGAGCTCTAGCATAGGTCATTGGTCTTTTTCGGCGTCAACGTACTGCGACAGCGGGGCAGCGACGCAAGCAGCGACGCCGGCAGTCAGCATGTAACTTTGTCGTCAGCTTCTGCTGTTGTTGCTGTTGTTGCTGTTGTTGCTGTTGTTGCTGTTGTTGCTGCCTCCCTTTTTCGGGCTTGACCGGCTTAGTACCGTTAGTAAGTTCGTTGTCGCTGCGTTCGTTTGCGCTCGCTGTGAGAGAATTTTGAATTTCTGCCTGCCCGCTGCTTCTTCTTCTCCCTCTTTCTCGTTGTTGTTGCTGTTGCCGTTGCTATTCATTTTCATTTTCTTTTCAGTTTATTTGACGCTCTGCTCTCAGCGCTGCCCACAGCGACGCTGGCGTTCTGCTCGCTACGTTTCTATATGTAAATTTCTCCATTACAACAATAGTAAATGGTGGGGGGACAAGAAAAACAAAAAAAAACAAAAAAAAAAATGCTGGCGCTGCTTTAGTTACAGTTGTTTTTGCTGTTGTCGCTGCTGGCACAATTTCTGTTGTTGTCGCTTTGGTGACGACGACAACAACAACAACAACTAAAATAACAACAACAACAACAACAACAACAACAGCAGCGATTTGCTGGTGACGTATTTGCATGTCAGCGCTTCGTTTGCCTCGGGCTTTGCTTCCGCATTTGTAGTTCCTATTAACTAACCCCCACAGGTCTCCAAATCCTAAACTAAATTCCTCACACCCCACCCCCTAAGCCAAGCAGCGCACCCTTACCAAAAAAAAAAAAACATACAAAAAAAAAAATGAAAATGTGTTTTATATTCATTTGCTTTTGCCGGCAAACGCTGAAGCTTTGGGTCATAGAACTTTTTCACTGTTTACAAGCGCACACACACACTCACACACGCACACACGCACGCACGCACATGGCTTGCGCTCCCCACTTACTCGCTCTCTCTCTCTCTCGCTTACACACACACACACTTGCGGAGCTTTCGTTGTGTGATTTATGCGTCGTTGTTGTTGCTTTTGTTGCTGTCGCTTCGTAAACTGCATTTCATGTTCGTTTCTGCAGGCGGCGCGCCTGTCTGACAGAGTTGCCACCCCCGCCCACCACCACCCACACAGCTCTATTATGACTAGTCGGCGGCAGAAAATCCCCCCAACCCCTATTAACCGCCCCCGCCCCCGTCCCCGCCCCCGCTGCACTGTTTGGGCTGTCTAGCACCCTTAAATCTCATTTCTATATCGATTTTTCATGTTCATGTTACATTCTCATGCATTTGCTTCATTGGAGTTCCTGTTGTTGTTGTTGTTGTTGTTTTTGCTGTTGTTCTTGCTTCTTGTTTGGGGAGGGGGGGTTGGTTGTTGCGGCCCAGTTTTCATGTTCTGTGTCGCCTGTTTCATGTTTAAAGGCAAATTCAATTATTGGAAAAATCATTCACGCTCACACACACACACACACACACACACGCGCACAGGGACAATTGTGCTCCTGCATATCACACACATTAATTTAACAACAACAACAACAACAACAAAACGTATCGAAAATATATATTCGCAGGCCAATTGCCACGCCCACTAAATTAACAATATGCTGAATGCCATGCATTGGCCATGGCTAACAACGCGCAGCAAAAGCATTTATATAACGGGCCAAACCATTTTATACATCAAAGTGTTTAAATAAACAACAACAACAACAACAACAGCAGCAGCAATAAAGGAAAGGAAAAGCCTTTTGAAAATCTAATTAGCAACAAAAACAAAAAATAAATAAAAACCGAAAGAAAAGAAAAACCGAGAAATTTATTTGAAATGCTGTTTTGAAGAATGCGCCTAAATGTCTTCCGGAATTAATTGTCGTGAAATTTTCGTATTTTTGGAAATTTTGATTTGGAATCAAACAAAACAGAGAAATCGACAAAACAATGAGCATAACAACAACAACAGCAGCAGCAACAACAACGACAACAAGAGCAGCAGCAACAAAAACAGCAGCAAGCAACATCATAAAAATCACGGCAAACGCAGCAACAACAGCAACAACAACAATAATAAGCTCGCAGTGAAAGTGCTAAAAAATCAACAGCAACAACAACAACAACAACAGCCCAAAACTTCAAAAAGCAACAACAACAACAAGAAAAGCAACAACTTACAATTGCACAGCCATCAAAATTTGCATGTGCTGCAAAAGGGCTAAAAAAAAAGCGAAGTTTAACAAATAAATAAATAAAAAGCGAAAACAAAACTTATTAAACAATTGCTTAAAAAATAAATTTATAGCAAAACACAAAAAAAAACACACATTTCTATCTAAATATAAACGCGAACAAGTGTCTTATTAAATAGTTAAATAGTATACAACAACAACAAGAGAAAATAAATAAATAAATCATAATAAATTTAATACAAATTAATAAGAAGCATTAATCGGATCTAAAAAATTAAAGTTATAGTACCTACAGGCCTGAAGACAACGTTAGAACTATATACACACAAACCAATATACATTAATATATAGTATATATATATATATCTATATCTATATCTATATCTATATATATATATATATATATAGCTGGTAGTTATATACAACATATACAACATTGTTTGGCTAAAGCAGAGCAAAAACAGCGCTAAAACCACGCCCCCTGCCCCCCCACTGTGATATTAGAAATTTCACATATAAAACAAAACAAAACAAAAATTATAAATAAAAGAGGAAAAGGAAAACAATAAAGTGCAATAAAAACATATTAGGAAAATATAATAATAAATCCCCGCGCGTTTACTTTACAACAATAAATAATATAATAAAATATATATATAAATATAAATATAAATCTTGACAAATTGTTCGAGCACACATACACACACAACCACACATATATACACACACACACAACTGGCTATGTAGCTGCTGCGTGTGTGTGTGTGTGTGTGAGTATCGCTTCTGCTCGATAAACAATTGAAAGATAATTCAAACAAATCACAATTAACAATTAATAATTAATTATAAACAATTAACAATTACACCTTAAACAATCAACTTTAAACAACAATAAAAGAGTCGCTCAGACGTTTTTTAATTATGTATACGCAACGTATGTTTGACATGTGGAGCAGCGTCACTTCGAAACTGGAAGCACACGCAAATAACCTGGGTCAAAGCAACGTCCAATCGCCAGCGGGACAAAACAACTCAAGCGGTTCAATCAAAGGTAAACGTCGCAACAACATCCAATTTTATGGGAGTTACGCGTAGTACTCCAATACTCCAACCAGAAGTTGTCCATAAACTTATCTCTCCAATCGATTTTTATCGTATTTTTGTATGCAAGCAATACATATAGAACTTGCTAATTCCCAAATATATATACCTTTATAACTTTATCCAAAATCGTTTTAAATACTTCGGAACTTACCTCTTATAAGAAATCTCGCAATGAATATCTTAGTATAGTCAATTATTAAAAGAAGAATTTTAATTTGTATCATTCAAATTATCCCAATTAATTAGAGTTATCCGTAATACTCGTATTCTGTTATTCCTCTCGTATAGTTATTTAACTTGTCCATGATTTATATCTCAAATCAGTTTAAAAAGTTTTTTTTTTATGGAAGCAATGCATATAGGGCTTTGCCACATACTTGACAATTCCTAAATATAGAATTTATGGAACGTGCCTTTCACTTCAAAAATATTTCTGAATATAGAACTTATAGAACGTCTTACGAACAGCTTGACTATATCTTAGTATAGTCAAATATTATAAGAATAAGTATACCTAACATTCTTTATGTTAGGCTGAATTTCCTCTATCCCCATATTAAGTTCCAAGTGGAACTGACTTTAGTGAGTTTAAAAGTATTTCTCAAAATTCGGATATAAAATATATAATATATTTATTACTATGCTGTATTATAATTATAAACTATACAGTTAGGCACGTCTCACACATTTCTACGAATTGTAAAGGTTTAGAACTTTTTTCTTAGAAATGAAACTTCTTTGAAAATAAAAAATATTTATGATAACTAAAGTAAATAGAACCATATTGTAAATATACCCTGTAAAAGCAACTGGCATATGTTAATAAATTTCCGTTTTTTTTAATTGATATACAGTCTGTTGTTTATTCGATCGATTATTATCGATTATTATAAATAATTGCTTAATGAATTTAGTAACTAATCGAGTTAAATTTATAAATTTGATATAAGGATATTTCTTATCTTAGCAATTAGTTCTTCTTAGATTGCAGATTGGGTTATATTAATGTATTAATTTTTTAATCGATCGATGATAATCGATTAATATGAGTACCTGCTACTAATCGAGGTAGAATTTGAAAATGTAATATAAGGATTCTTCTATAGACTAAACCTTTTAACCATAAGTTCGGCTTGGAGTCCAGTTACTCCTTGGCCGTTCATTTTGGTAACCTTTTTTAGCTGGCTTTTGACGGCTTTTGACGGCTTTTGCTTGTTAGTCAGTCAGTTGGTTAGCTGGTCGCTGGGTTGGTTGGCCAGTTGGCTGGTTGGTTGGCCAGTTGGCCAGTTGGTTGGTTGGCTGATTGGTCAGTGCCGAAATAAATTAAGCTACGTCCGCTGTTGCCAGTGAAAGTCACTGGAGACATCCGAGCTGAAACTTTGGGTTTCTCAAGCGGAATTATATTGTAGGGAAATCCATGAAATTCGTAAATGAAGAAAGACGCAACACAGCAACAGCAACAACATTATGAAACACACTCACACACTCGCTCCCTCTTTCTCTTTGCTGCTATCTCTGTCTGCTTTCGTTCACTATTTTTCTCTCAGTGTGTCGTTTGCATTAACAATTAAACTAATTCGACATGGCAATCAGTTTGCTGACTAGTCACCTTCAATAAGCCGCCAATGAAAGAGACCCTTTTCTCAAAGCTGACTCACACACACACACACACACACACACACACGCATACATATAAGCATTTACAATAGGTGCAAATACACAAGCAGTTGGAAATTAAAATTCGCGCGCCAGCAATAAAAAGCGATATTGTAATGCCAACAATAAAGTTTTTTTTTTTTTTTTCATTTTTTGGCTGTTTATAAGTTTATATAAATATATGAATTGGAATACACACACACACATACATACATATATATATAAATATAAATTTTTATGGCTACGTATTGTGTGTAAAAATTGTTGGCAATATTTTCTTTATTTTTTTCACCTTTTTTTATATTTCTTATTTTTTTTGCTTTCGAATTGAATTTATTTTTGGCTCAATGCAATTGCCATATCTACATAATTATGTACACATACATATATATATAAATATATTAAAATATAGATTGTATAAAAATTGCATCAACTATTGCCTACAGCAATACGCAGACCCCAACCCCAACCCCAACACCAACCCCAACACCACCCTCCACCCCTCTCCCACTCGCTCTCACACTCTCTGTTATCAGCGGAGCTTTGCGTTCTTTGACCTCTCGACGGGGTCAGCGGCCCAAAATGAATAATGAGCATTTGTCAGGCTTTTCGGTTTTGTTGATGGTTAATGCGTATGCTTTCCTTCCACTTCTTCTTCTTCTTCTACTACTCCTACATTTCTTCTGGTTTTTTTTCATTTTTCTGTGGGTTATATCAACGCCCAGGACGTCCGTCATAAATCTTAATCGCCAGGCCTCAATCTCTGTTGTTTAGCGAGTGAGAAACCTTTAGTTGGGCAAATTGCTAAAGAAATGACCCTCGCACCCCTCCAACCCTCCTCCCAAAAAAAAAATAAAAAAAAAACCCCAAACAAAGCGAATATGTTGCGTGCGCTGACCCCAACGACTATTAATAGACTTTTGATGTCCTTATAAACAATACGGCAAACAAGTTTCATAAACATTATGTATTCCATATTCCATATTCCATATTCCATATTTGTGCTTTATCACTCATAAATCACATGCAATTTTCTTCAGGAAAAGTTAAGAGCTTTCATTTATTTTTATATTAATATAACTTACCCATAAAAAAGTTTTTTAAATATTGTTGTTTGATGAAATCTGAAATCTCTTTATCTGACTTCTATTATAGGATTTTTTAAAATATTTCCTTTTTGAAAATAAAGTATTCAGAGTGTATGGATCATTTTTTTTTTTTTGTATTAATAATTTATTAATTTAATATTAATTAATTAAGAGCTTATTAATTATTAATAAACTAAACTGTTGTTTTAAAAATATCCTACTTAATTTAAAAAATTTAAATATATTAATTTAAATATAAAAGATATTTAGGTGGATCGATTTTTAGAAATATCTTTTTAAAATTTCTTTTTATCATCTACTCTAGTATATTTATTTAAACCTTCTGATAGATTTTTAGGAGCAACTTTTAAGAGAAAGTTGAAATAATTTTAAGAAATTAATGTTATATCATTATCAGCTATGTATAATCTTTAATTTTTTTTTTGTTTTGTAATTTATTCTAAGGCAACATTCCCATCCCATTGATTTATGTTTTCCTAATCTGCACTTGAAGCTTTTCCTAGCTTGTGTTTTCACTTTGTTTTACCTGCACCCACACCATAAAAAGAAAAAACCGAATAATTAAAAGGCCAAAAAGCAAGCACTAAAACGGTTTTCAGCTGCGTGCGTTGCGTGTGCTCAACAGGGGGGCAGGGCCAGGCCCAGGGCCAGGGGCGTGGCCAGGGGCAGCGGATGGGAGCTGGCAGTGGGGACTGTGGCTAGGGCCGGGGCCGCAAAACTCAACAAAATATGCATGCAATTTGCTTTTATGACTTCCGCGACAGCAACCGCAACAACAACAACAACAACAACAACAGAAGCGTTGGCAACTTTGTTTTATTGAAAATTTTCACTTTGAGCTGTCGCGAGTTTTGCCAAAAAGGCAACAGGCCGCTCGTCGCTTAACATTTTGCGCTCAGTGTACTTCATAAAAATACAAAAAGCAAACAAAAACAAAAAGAAAGAAGGAAAGAAAGAAAGAAGAGAGCGCGACGACAGTAAAATGTGAAACAGAAACAGCGCACAGATAGTACGGTACAAAGTGAAAGAAATGCGGCGTAAACAGAAAGCGGCCAAAAAATTAACAAAAACAAAAAAAAAAAAAAAAAAAGAAAAGAAGAAGAAGAAGCAGAAGAGAAACAAAAAAGCGAAAGACTCGTTGTCGAAAGTGGCCGGCGATCGCACGTACCAAACCCCCCTTTCAACCCCCCCCCCCCCCCTCCCCTCCCCCTTGGCAGGCAGGCTGGCTGGTTGGCCCTTGCAGCGAACAGAAATTAAAAGAGCACACGAATAAAAAAAAATTGTCGTTCAACGCTTTCGTTATTGTTGTTGTTGTTGCTGCTGCTGCTGCTGCTGCTGAGTGAAATGCCTGCGCTGCGTTTGCTGATTGTGTAGTCTAGGCACACACACGCACGCACACTCGTACACACGCACACGCACGAAGCTTGCAGGTCGTTCCCTGTTGCCCAGCCGCCACCCACCGCATGGCCCCCCACCAACTCCCTCCCCTGTCCACACTCCCACATTTATAAAATGTACGCGCGATAGTGCGAACGCCGCACACTATAAACTATAAAGCAGCGCATTATAGCTGTATTTGCCCTTCTCTCTGCTCCTCTTTCAGCTGGCTCTTCGTTGACTTTCTGTGCGCCGCGAGCTTCGTCAAAAGGCAAACGAAGCAACGGCACACACACTCACACATACGCACATACGCACATACACGCACACAATCATCGTCAACGTCAACATAGTAAAAGTCTAAAATCGACAAAAAATTTAATTTTCGGCGGTCATTCACCCGAAAAGATCCACACGCACACACACACACAGTCTGTAGAAAGCACAAAGAGAGAGAGAAGGAGAGAGAGAGAGTGCGTGAGTTGCGTGCGTGCGTGCGTGTGCGCTTGTGTGTGCGAGCGTCGCTCGTCGTTATGCGGGAGCGTTGACGCGTCGACGTCATCGCGACGCACATTACAACATCCAAGCGGACAAACTGAGGCGTGGGGCGTGGGGCATGTGGCATGGCGACTCGAACAGCACTCGAATTCGCTTTCACACACAGACAATGTGATGCTTTCTATGGCTTGTCGACGCCGACGTTGACGTTGACGTTGACGTCGACGCCTCCGCCTCTAGCGGCAGCTCGAATTATTATTTACGCATATAGTTTATAGACAGCGAATGTAAGAGCTTCGCTCCACGAGAAAGAGCGAGAGTGACAGAGCATGCGAGAGCGAGAGTTACGATAGTTACGATAGTTTTGGTACACCCCGAACCTATTCGAAATTATAAGCAGGGTATTTTGCTTTTGTGAAAATGATACCATTAAATATATACATACATATATTCTCGATCACGATCAATAGTCTTTCATCTGTCCATTTGTCCATGTGTATGAATGCGTTTATCTCAGCAACTATAAAAGCTAGAAACTTGAAATTTTACATTGAGGTTCTCCTAAAGCAGGCGCAGATCGAGCTTGTTTTGGACAATCGATAACTCATTCCGTTTGCTTGTTATCGATAACAAGTTTTAGTTTATTTTGAGAGTTACAACCATAAAACTTGTTATATATGTATTATTATAAAACAGACACACATTTTGGGCATTTTAGATTTGGAATAGCTTCCCACATTTGCCCAAAGTTTCGCTACTAACCTTCATGTTCAGGGTATTTCCTAGTCGCGCACACCCGCCTAAACTACACTTACTTGTTTTGTTATTAGTTTGCAAGCCTTCGAAATTAAGCGCTCAATCCAGGGACACACTGAGCCAAATTATAGCCAGCTTACGATTAATAGTAAACAGTAATAAAATAACTGTAATGTGAAAACTTTTAGCTGATCGTAAATAAAAAAAAATGTGTGCGAATTATTCAATGGTCAGCTTTTTATAGATACTTGTTGGCCACTCAGAGCTCGAAATTTCTCGCAGTGCACTTGGCCCATTGTTTGCGTCGGGCGTTTGTCAATTATTGCGTGAATTTCCATTTGCTGTTGTTGCGCTTTTAACTGCTTTACAAAAGCTTTAGAAGCCACTTGACTTTACCGTTTCGCTAATTGCCGCTTGCCTTTTGACCAACATTCGCCGTTAATCGGCTAATTTGATTTCTATTTACACGCCATACGCATGTTAAGCAACTGCCACAAATTCCTCAGTGTGCGTGGGTGTGGGTGGGGGTGGGGGTGGGGGTGGGGGTGGGGGGCAGAATAGTACGCGACTCCAGACGCAAATAGAACAAGTGAATATTCCCATTACTCTGACAGCTGTTTGTAATGTGTTGCCTGTGCCACTGGGAAAACTGGACTCATGCCTTTCTCCCACCCTCAACCCTCGTCGTCTGCCTCTGCTTCTGCTTCTTCTTCTTCATTCTTGCGTACAGCCTCATAAAACATAAATATTAAGTTTTCGGTATGGAAATTCCGACGTATATATGGCACAAGCAAATATTTTCTTCTATTTTTTTTGCCATAAGTTCGAGTTGTTTGCAAACAAATAGAGCGATATTTTTTATTATTTTTTTATTTTGTTTTTTTTTTTTTTGTTTTTGGGTGAGTTCATTCGCCTTTGTCCCAGAAACAATGCAGACAGAGTACATTAGTATATTTTATTATTCCTGATAATTACGGAAATTTTGCATTAAGTTCTGCGGCTCGACGTTACGGTTAATTATACGAGAGTGATAAACTTTAAAACATCGAAAGTGTGGAACTATTTGTGACCTGTATAGCCCAGCACAGATATCTATTCATAAGGTATCTAGGCAAAAGTTTTAATGTTCAACAATTTTGCATAACTCTTTAACAATCTGCTAAAGATTTTGATTGTAATACTTATTAAGTTTTTCGTATTGCTTCTCAGAATAGTCTCAATAGTGAGACTTAAGATATCGGAACGATATCTCAAATAAATCTGATTTATACCAATAAAGGCATTTAATGATCTCAAGATCTCTTTTATATTATATCAAGATCTCTTTAATATCAATATAGATATTTGCAGTAATATTTGAATAGCACATGCATTCCAAAATTAACGCTTATGTTACAAACCCACCTGTTAAAAATGTTTTAAAGTGTAAAAAGGTCATTGAACTCGTTGAAATATTTGTCGAATGGTTCGTAACACTTGTCGTAAAGATAAGCACACGATATATGTATATATATATAGGGTATAATATATATTACATACAACATAGTTTCTTTTGTATGCTTAAGACCACGCACTCCCATAACTATATTAGGGTTATCTCCCACTTATTGGATAGACAGAGCTGCGTTTAAGTGTTACGCATGAGTTTGCAGGTCGTGCTCAAAGGCTGATCTGCGTCCAATTGGAAAAATAATTGGAAAAACAATGTACGAATGATATCAATGATTTTCATTGAATTGGCGACTGGCTTCGATCTTCGAGTGGCACAGACTTTGTTTAATGATAGAGCCAGACGCACGCATACTTCTAGATTGCCAATTGCAGTTATCTGTACTCGCAATTACAATAGTTGTATTTAGTCTTAGGCCTACATATTTGTGCTGTGCATATATATAGAAAAAGTGCAATTCTCTATATATGAAGTATTTAGTATATTGTGAGATAAGCTAACCACAAATGTGTGTCATAAGGCCACAACTTCAATGCTATTGCTCAGACAAGAAAAGAAATCGAGAGTTACGCGATTACGAGCAATTACTAGAGAGTTTTAACAGCTACTGGACCAGCTGTACAAAGTCCTTAGCTAGTCATATATGTATTCTCCATATAAGAGTCTCTCGATCTGAGAATTTAGTGACAATTTCTATATGTAAAGCCAACAAATAGCAGCCAGTGTAACGTTTACGTATGTAGAGAAATTACAGAAAAATAAAAGCTAAATAAATTTGTCATTCAAACAAATCGGAGAAATTAGACATTAAAAAGAACAAATTGCAGAGCATAGAGTGAAGCCAGTGGAACGTTTACGTATGTGAAGGAAAGCTAATTAGAAAGTCAGGCGAAAGGGACATTAAAACAGATTTAAAAGGAACAAACGTTTGATAATTGATAAAAATTGCAGAACTTCGAATCAAGCCAGTGCAACGTTTATGTATATAACGAAAAGAAAAATAGAAAATCAGGAAAAAGAAATAGAAAAAAGAATAGAAATAGAACTAAGAATAAGTACACAAGTTTGATCAAAACTCTCAAATTATGTATATAGAAAAAAAATAGAAAATTAATCAAAACACATATCAAAAAAAAAATCGAAAATGTAAAGCTTTTTATTCAAAAAACAAAAAAGAATAAAAACAAATAATTATTAAAAGAGATCAAAATAAAACAAAAGTTGGACCAAAGTTTTCTAATAATATTTAGAAAAAAGATAAGTTATGAATTATAAACAAAGTTGGTAAAAAGTAATCACAATATAGATACATATATGCCTATGCAATATTATTATTCTAGCAATTATCGGGCCAGACAAAATGCAATGCATCAGTGGCACACACAGATGCAACAAACAGCGGCAGCAACGGAAAGAGGCAGTCAGCAGCTGCTGCTGCGTATCTTATCTTTGCAACTCTCGCATAGTATTTAATGTGCGTGAGCATGTCACACACATACACACACACACACACACACACCTAAAGCTATGTCTATGGGTAGCAAGTAAAAGATTGCATGTGGCCCACAATGCAACTGCGGCACAGCCACCCAGCTGGACCAAACTTGAAGAAATTGTTGCAAGCAGCTCAGCTGGAAGATTCTTGAGGGAATTAATTAACAATTGATGAGATTATCTACTAACTTTCCATAACTCAAGTCTGAAGTTTGAATAACTGTTAAACGTTGATTGCAGGCAAACAAGTGCTATCAGGCATTACAATAGAATGCATTCGGAACAGGTTACTTGTTTAAGAGCTTGTTTACACGCTTGGCTATTGATAAATAGTTGCCAAAGGCATGCAAAAGGAATGCATCTGGAATGCATCTGGAATGTTCCCTTAATCTTCTATTTATGCATAGTTAAATAGTTATTGATAAGATTAAAGCTTAGGCAGAGCTGTAAAGCAAAACCCTGTGAAAAATACATGACTTTGCATGACAATAGAATGTTACAGCATTAGGGTGTAGAATGTGCCGTTATTTAATAGGCATATCACTCCCTGTTTGTGGGTACAGTCAAGCCTCTTCTTAAAGAATGCAATGCCATTAATTTACTACAGTTTTCAAGCTAAAATACATTTGTATAATTAATTGCTACAGGAGAAACAAGTTTTTCTTTTTTTTTTTTTTTGTATTTTGTTTGCATTAGCACAGCTGAATGGAAGTTCTAAGCAGGGCAATTCGCATGCCTATGAGTCCCACTGGGTAAGGCGAGTCGAGCCAAATGAATAGACGAATATATTTGTTGAAGCTAGCGAGTGTCTGTACGAGTGTGTGTGCGTTTGTGTGTGTGTGTGCGTTTGTGTGTGTGTGTGTGTTTCTCTGTCTGTGTGTGTGTGTATATTTTGTAGCTTGTGTGCGCTGCACACACAAAAATGCAACTCGCCGACAAGTTAGAGGCGAACGAGCGCCGCCAACAAATGCGAAAAACTGGGACAAAGTTGAACAGACGAGCCAAGGACGGATATTAGTGCGCACAGTTGCATGATGGAAGCGATGGCAACGACAACAACAACAGCGAAAAACAACATCAACAACAACCACAACAACAACAGCAACAACAGCAACGACAACAACTACTGCAGCGGCAACAGTAGAAAAACAAAATGAATGCCTTTTAGTTTGGTGTATTTTATAGACGTTGTTGTTGTGGCTACTGTTGTTGTTGCTGCTGCTGCATATATATGCATGTTGTATATAGTGTACAGTAGTATATATATGTATATATATACATATATATATATATATATATATATATATATATGCGCATTTATAGAGCTGTGTGCAGCTTTTGGGCTTTGCGACTCGATTTTGTTTTGTGATTACAATTTGCATGCAACGAAGCCGGCGCCGGCCCATGGGGCGGATGAGAGATCACAATTTTTGTTTTGTTACTGTTGCAGCAGTAGCAACAGCAACAACAACAACAACAACAACAGCAGTAAGAACAATTGATGCTGCTGTGGCATTCGGCCTTATGGCTGCAACAACAATATTGCGCATACGCCGCCTTGTTTTGTTTTCCAAAAAATTAAAAATAAAAAATCGCTATCAATTAGGCGCTTGCTGGAAAAACTGGTTTTTCCACTCGTTTTTCTTTAAGAATTTGTTGGTTTCCTTTTTGTTTTTTGTTCTGTTTTTTTTTTTTGTTTGTTTTTTTGTTTTGTTACCAAAGAAACAAACAACAAGCCATTTAGTTAGTTACTCACTTAGTTGGGATCGAAGTTGAATGGAAACTTGGATGCAGATAAACAACAACTAGAGAAAATCTCGTTTGCGTTTTTGGCCAAATTGTGTGTACAGAGTTCTAGAAACAAAAACAACAACAACAACAACAACAACACTGGAGCACCATAAATAATTGGCCGTTTAAGTGCAAATTTTGTTGTTGTTGTTGTTGCAAGTTGCGCAAAGAAACGCGAAAAAGAGTCAACTTACGTGGCTTTGTGTGTGGCTTTTGAGGTTGTCAAGGTATTTTTTTTTCTCAGTTGTTTTTTGTGCCTTTTTTTTTTCGTTTGTTTTCAAGTCGAGTTCAGTTTCATTTATGTCGACGCTGTTGCATTTGAAGCCGTGCATAAATAATGCATAGGCCTACTTTTTTTTTTAGGGGTACCACAAAACACACACACACGCACACACACATGCAATATCTATGTGCTTCTGCACTTTGTACTCGCTTTGCATTAGAATAGAATAGCTAAATATACATATACCCATAGGGTTATTACACCATTTGCCTTTTTTTTTTTTGTTTTGTTTTTTTTTTTCGGCTGTCATCAGCCTGAAACTTCACAGTGATGTCATTTTCCTTGGAAAAATGGCCAAGACTTTTCATTGAGCGTATGTATATTTAAATAATTTAATTTCGGAATAAATGCACACAACAATTTGCAAACTATTTGCAAACTATTTTCTTAAAAATATATTTCGCGTCTCCTATTATATATAAGATTAGATTATATAAATAAATTCTGATAGAAATAGAAAAGCAAGGCGTGCTGTAATTTGTGTAATCATATATGTATGCTATGTAGAAAGTTGTTTTATATACAAATGAAATAAAGAATCAATTAAAGTAATTGATTTACAAAAATTTTAAAAATTGAAAAATGTATCTGATTTTCATCCAGATTCTTATCTTAAAAAAAAACCATAATAATAGGCAGAAAATTTACATTCTATATAGAGCCTTTGCCTTTATATTAAATATTTATACAAACATTTTTTTTTTTCGATTTATATGTAAAAAATTACAGAGAAATTTCAGTTAAATGAATCATGTGACTGAAATGTTTCACACACTCACAAACATATGTGACATACATACAGACAAGCAAACACACACACACACATACACATATACACACCGACGCACATGCAGTCGGCTTGCACAGTTTTCATTGTCACGTGCGGCGTATACGTGATTTTTGTTCGAGCTGCAATTCAACAATATGAAGCATACGTCATGTGGAACACTCATCTCGAAGCAGGCAAAAGCAACAACAAAATCAAAATAATAACAGTTTAGCTTTAACCGTTATAATGTGCAAGCTAAATTGCACTAAAAGCGGGGGAAACACTGAGAGAAAACGGTATCACGCTTGAACGAAAAACGAAAAAAAAAAAACAACAGCTATAAAGATCAGTAAAGATGCGGGCTTCAAAATTACATCATTTGTGAAATTGTCGATTGCGTTCTTCGTTTTCATTTGCTGACGAGCTGTAGCGGGAATTTCGTGGGTCAATCAACTTTTGGCCAAAAGAACATTTATATTATTTCTTTGCGCCCTCTCCCTCTGGCTCGGACGAAAGTGTGAGACAGATCTTTGTTGGCAACAAAAGCAACTGCCAATGGCACGTAGCAGCCAAAGCAAAAAAAAAGAACAGTGCGAAATGTAAACATTACAAAAATAAAAAATAAAAAAAAAAAAGAAGAAAAGAAATGCCTGCGTTGGTCAGCGAAACAAAAAGAAATGAAAACAGAAAAAAAAAACAGCAGCGAAAAATGGCTAAAAGAAAGGCCATTGACTGGCAAGCACCGTTAGGCCTGTGACTTTGGCATAACTGAGCGTAAATTAAAATTATATTATAATAATGTTGCTGCTGCCACTGCTGATTATTATTACTGTATTAAGAATGAACAGCGAAGCAGCGGGGCCGCAGCGTGAATGAATTTGATGCTCTTTACAAATTCTAACGGCGTCTTCCTCAACCGCACACACACACACAAACACACACATGTAACTATGCAAATGCGCGTGAGCAAAAAGAAAGCGCCAACATTACGTAGCCATGCCAACAACATGTTAATGCCGCTCTCTAACGGCATTTTGATACGTTTGTGTGTGTGTGTTTCTTTCCGCCAGCCGGCTTGCCAGCCGGCCTGCCCCACCTCTCTCCACCCCCTTTGCTATCTATACTTTTCACTTGTGAAAGCTGGCCACTGAACGAGTTTTTAACTTTTTTAATAACGTGTGCACGTTAGCAAAGAACACAGCACATGAAAAGAGCAAAGAGAGCGCAAGCAAAGACAACGCAAGCAAAGACAACGTAAGCATAGGCAGCGCAAGCAAAGAGAGCGCGCGCTTAAGTGAAGAGCAACTATAAAAGCTGTCTGTCTGCACAGTACCTGTGCGTATGTGTGTGTGTGTAAAATTGTGAGTTGGCGCTGTTTTATTATTATTATGAGCTCACTCTCCCCACAGTGCGCTCTCACAGCGGTTGAGTTCAGGCTGGCTGGCTGGCTGGCTGACTGACTAGTTGGCAGGCGGTGCATTGACCCCACAGCTCGCTGACCCACTTACGAAGCTGCTTTTGCGAATGCGAATCCGAATGCGAATGCGAATGTTGCGCTCGTGCTGCGCAACCCGAGCGAATTGCTTCGTGACAACTTGTGCAATAAACAGCAAAACAGCAATAACAACAGCCAAAGCAGCGCTGCGACCGCGACTTCTTTTCATGTTGCGTCTCTGTTGCTCTCGCAGTGCTCTGTCTGAGCTGCTGCTGCTGCTGCTGCTGCTGCTGCTATTATGTAGCTTTGCATAGATAGCTGTTGTAGTTGTTATTGTTATTATTGTTATTATTATTATTATTATTATTATTATTTTTATCTTATTTGATCGCAGTGCCAGCGGCAGATCATATGCAGTTCCACTCTGAATTTATTTTTGTTTTGTGTTTCCTTTTTTTATTTTATCTCTTTTGGGCGCACTTTTTTCGCACATGTCGCTGCATATTAATTTTTGTTTTACGTTGGTTCTCCTCTCTGTTTGTTTTTTAATTTTTTGTGCCTGCATTTGCAATAAAGAACATATTAATTTTGACTTCTGGTTGCGACAGAGCGGGACGCAAGGCGTGCGAAAGGGAGGGCCAACAAGAAATCCCGCTGGCATGCAAAATAAATTGCATATGCAAAAATATTTTCGCGTTTTCTTGTTTGCCATTTGCTTGTGTGTGTGTGTGTGTTTTCTCTCTTGTGTTTTTTTTTTGTTTTTTTTTTTGGCCCATTCAGAATTTTATTTTATTGTGATATTTTGCACAGCGTTTAAATTATCGTTTGTGCAGCTTGTGGAAAACTTGTTGGCAAATTGCGGTTTGCACTTGCGGCGCGTTTTTCCACAACGCTTTTTTATTTGCTTTATAGCAAAAGCAGCAGTTAATTAACTGTTACTTGTTTTGCTGTCCGTGCATATGGTGCGTATGCGTTATTTGGTCTCTCTCCCTCTCGCTCTCTCGCGCATTTTTTGAATTTATGCGTTAATTTCATTGTGTAAAACGAGCAAATGCAATTATCAATGGATTTTATGGTCGTTTTTAATGTGTTAATATGTAAGACGCGTGGGTAACGGGTAAAAATATTTCATTTTGCAATACTAAATGCATAATGTCTTAATATCTGAAAATAAAAAGTACAATTTATGGACTTTCAGTTAGAAATTATATGAGAAATTTTCAAATGTTTTAATTTGGAATGTGGCAACGAAAGACTTTTACAATTCTTATTATTTAGTATACAAATAATTATTCTCACATAAATTATTTAAAGCTATGCTTAAATTCATTCTTTAATATATTAGATTATCCGTTTAATTTTTATCCTGCCATATAAAGAGATAACAGCTTTACATATGTATCAAGTTGAATACAAGCCTATACCATAATTATGGGCATATGTACGTACATGCATATGTATATATGTATGTATACATACATATGCATATATGTCGTGTCTTACAAATAATTTTTGGCAAATATTTGTCACATTTTGAAAGTATGTCAACGTTTTATTTGCTTTCCATTGTGCGATGGCAAATAAGATTCTATATCAACGAAAAATGAGGTGTGAGTGGAAGTACTTTTACCTATTTAATTTTTAATTGTACAAATATTTGGCAACATCAATTTCCATTGTGTTCTGAGCAATTGCGTATACATATTAATATAGGACAAGTTATCTGTCTCTCTCCTCTCGTATCTCTCATCTCTCATCTCTTGTGCTTAAATGTTTCGTAATATTACTCAAAAACTTAACAAGCTTAAATAATTTCAAGCAAGATTTAATTTAAAGAAGATAAGCTTTTTACATATGCGGCTGCATAACGGTAAAGTTGTCATGCAAACAGCTATGTAATATATATCTCTATATATACAGATATATGTATATATATAGTTACATATATGTATGTATGTGTATGTACTTGTATATTCTTATCCGTCTTCAAAACCACGCACAGACATTTACAGCTCAGGCAAAGCCGATAAAGATAAAGATTAACTGCCTTACGAATGTGTTTTTCAGTGCATGTTTGCATGTGTGCGTGTGTTCACTTCTTTTCTTTTTTTTTTGTTTTTGGTTAATATCTCGTACAGCACTTCGTAATGAGAGAACATTGCATCTTTAAAGCGCTTTAAGCGATGCTCAAACAAAACACACACACATACATACACACAGACACATACATGCACGCTCAACTCATCGACGAGGCTGTCATCGCCACCCAACCACGTTTTCCACGCCCCTCGCACACTGTCACAGTCAGCCCACTGGTGACGACACACATTTGAAAATAACCAAAATAAAAAAGAAACACAAAAAAAGCACAAAAAAAAAAAAGAAGAAAACAAAAACAGTCTGTTGCAATGAGCGCGGCATTAAGCTGGCAAGCAAAGAGCGCGGCTGTAAGAGAGCGATATGCATGCGCTTAAGAGCGCATTGAAATGCTTAAGAATAAAGAGAACGCAGCAAAAGAGCAGCACTTTCTTTTCACTATGTTTTTGTTATTTCATTCGCGCACTCACGAGCATGAGAATCAGTTGGGATGCCGCGCGGCTGTATGTGTGCGTGTGTGTGCCTGAGTGTGTGTGTTGTATGATTTGTATTATGGTGTGTGATACTGCCGTGTTGGAAAAGTTCATTGACACTTGAAAAACATTTCAGTCATACACACACACACACACACACACATACATATACACATGCACTCAGACGTCTCTTACTTATTCGCTCTGACGCTCATCAACTGTCACACATTTCTCCCAATGCAGCAGCAGCAGCAGCAGCAGCAGCAGCAATAACAGCAACAAAGCAACGTCAGCGGCTTGGCACATTTTTCTACTGCGACGTCAACGTCAGCAGTGCGCTTCTGCTGCGTCGCTGCGACGCTTACAGCGTCTGTGTTTGTCTGCTTTCGGTTCAGCGCGCATCTTTCATCCTCGTGGGTAAATACGCAAAGCACTAGATTACACAATACGCGTTCCGAGGCAGAGGCAGAAACAGAAGAAGAAGAAGAAGCAGAGGCAGAGGCAGAGGCAGCAATTGAATGCGGATTCGCTTGTTTTGAAAAGCGAGGGGCAGGTTGTGCGGGTGTTGTTGTAATCAACCCAGTCTGCAGCATCAAAGTGCTGACTAGAACCAGTTCTCTTTTGTGCGTGTGTGTGCGTGTGTGTGTGTTTGGCTGCAGTTGATCAACGGTTTTTTGTGCGTCTATTGCTCTCTTTGTTTGGCTGCTAAAGAAATTACATCATCGGCGTTGAAAAGGATTGTTGCATGCTGCGAGGGAATCCCAACAGCTGGCGCTGTCGCAGTCGCTGTCTGCCGCAAGCACACATACTCACACACACACACACACACACAGACGCACGCACACATTGACAAACACTCAATTTACTTTAACTAAAGCAGCTTGAACTCATTGTCTAGGCAAAACAAGTGGCTTCAGGTACTCTATAATACACTGAGAGAAAAAGAGTGCAGCTTTTGAATTGAAAAAAATTAATTTTTTTTAATGTAAAATTCTTAATATATAATTTAATATATGGAAATTAAAATAAGGTATTATCATTATTATTACTATTATTTTTACTTTTTTTAATACACTAAGAGAAAAAGTGTTACACTTTTGAATTGAATTTAATATTCAAATCTTAACATTAAATGTTGAATTTCTAATATATTAATATATTATAAAAGGAATTTAATGTGAGTTCTAAGTCACTGGCAATTTCTCTCAGTGGCTTCATTTCTATTGCGTAATAAGTAGTTGGTTCTTCAGTGAGTTCATCATTGTTGCGGTACGACAATGGGTAGCCCACTCAAAGGCCTAGTAATACTCCTAATGCCGCATTGTGGCAGCCGCCGTCTGCAACGAGAACTTCAATTTGCATGGCACTGGATTGGGTTAAAAGGCCATATGGTTACAGTTAATGGGATCTAAATTGGACCGACAATAGACAACGGCCAACAAGTAGCAGCAGGCGGAACAAAGTATTGCCGCAACTTGCAACACAATTAAATAGCCAGTAAAATGTTACAAAGCAATTTCAAGCCCCCCTTTTTTTAACTACATTAACTTACCTACTAACTTATTTAGCGCACGGCGGGAAGCATCTGAATGGCTTTTCAATATCAGCTGCAATGCGAGGTGGCAACTGTACCAGGTCTAATAATAAGAATAGTTAAGGCTTTTAGAATAATAATAAACTTGCTTCAATAAGTTTAAGAGGCTTAAGTTCAGTTATTTATCAATCCGATATGAAGATCTAGGAAAAAGGAAAATATGTGTGGGGTATTTGTTCTAACCAACCAGAAGTAATAAATAACTGCAGATGAGTGTGCTCGACTAGAAGATACCTTAAATACGTGGTCTTTCGAAATGCAACTTTTTACCTTAAGAAATGAGTATTTCCCCAAATGGTAGAGAAATTTGGTAGGTATAAAAACACAAAAATCCTTTAGCTGAATATACATATATATATAGTCTGTTTGATGACTCTACCTCTTAAGATGCAGAAGATACGCCCGAATAAGTTAAACGTGTTATCGATAACAAGCAAACGGAAAGAGTTATCGAGTATCGAAAACAACTTCGATATGCGCTTGCTTTAGGAGAACTTATATATAAAATTTCGAGTCTCTGGATTTTGTAGTTCCTGAGATTGACGCATTCATACATACATACAAACGTACAGGCGGATGGACTGATTGATCGATACTGTTCAAGGATATAATAAATATATAAATATTATCAATATTTTCAGTTGTGAAGATTTCCCTATATATCTATAAATAGAGCCAAACGAAAGTAATCCCTAGTTAATACTATAAAAGCTATATTTTGTTTCACAAGCGAAGATTTAAGTCGCGCCTTATTGGGCGCCAAATTCCAAATTCCACAAAGTTGAGTTGGCAAATTCGACAATTTCGGGATCGTTGTTGCAACAAATGAAAGAATCCATGCCGTATTCGTTGATGACACCAATTCTAACGACGCCGCCCGAGCTGCAGTCGTGCTGCATGGCCAGCTGGACGGCGTTCTTGACCAGCTCGATAGCCGCCTCCTGATCCATGCCAGGCTGATAGTGGGCCGTAACGTAGCCCTGCACATAGGCCGAACCGGAGCCAGCAATGGCGACAGGCTCGTGCACCAGCAGTCCAGTAATTGGCACACTGAACACCTGGCCGCCTTTGTAGGTGTCCCAGCCGGCGACAATGATGCTGGCCATCAGGTTCTTGCGACACTCGTAGATCTTATTGCGGAAATGCACGGCCACATCGCGGACACGCGGTGGTGACCCAATGGCGTACTCGTAGTTCCTCATGGCGAACGACACCAAGTCGGCCAGGCATTGGGTCTGCGAGGCCGAACCGCTGCGGCAGCAATATATATGATCCGTTATTTTCGTCAGCTTGTCGGCCGTCCTATTCGAGACATAAGCCCGGCAACTTGTCCGAGTATCGGCGCCCATTACGACGCCTCCATCGAATTCGGCCGCCATAATTGTGGTCTAACAGTATAGTAATAGGTTTAGGTTCTATGGGTTGATCATTGTAATACTTTCGCATAACTTACGCCTCCAAGAAAATCACTTAAATTCATGGTATTTATTTTTTTTATAAAAAATGTTGTGCTAACAAGTGTAAAACTAAATAAAGAATATGGGAATAGAAAATGATTTGAAAAGCAATTCCGCATCCTTCAAGTGTTGCTTGGATTGAATATTTCTCCAGTTATTAACCTATCTTTTTCATATGTCTCACATTATTTTTTATTATTATATGATCTACCTAAGTTATGATTTAATATAGGCCAAATTTTTCTAGCCTTGTTTAGTTTTACACCTGACCATTTTTGATCCCCAGTCGATCGCGCGTGTACGACTGTCTGTCCGTATGTAAGAACGTGCCGTTCTCAGCAACCTTAATAGCTAGAGACCTGAAATTTTACAAGTCGATTTTTCTATAATATGCGAAGTTTAAATTTCTTTCAAAAAATCAATAACTCTTTTCCTTTGCGGGCTATCGATAACAACTTTTAGATATTCCAGCATATAGTGCATATTTGAAATACTAGAGTCATTAAACTTACTTTATATATATTAAACTAAAACTGAGATATCTCTCCCAATTCATTAATTATTGGGAAATAATCTCTCTTCAAGATATCTCTTTTAGCAAGACAGAAAGTTGCGTTTCAATATAATAAATAAAATATATATATAAAATATAAAATAAAATATTTATAGACATCAAATCTTATTAAGAATTTCCACTAACTGATATGGAATTAATCTTACTTGCAGCTCAAATAGAAATAATTCCATGCAAAGTCTGTGGCGACAAATCATCGGGCGTGCATTACGGCGTAATCACCTGTGAGGGCTGCAAGGGATTCTTCCGGCGATCGCAGAGCTCCGTGGTGAACTATCAGTGTCCGCGTAACAAGCAATGCGTGGTGGATCGTGTGAATCGGAATCGCTGTCAATACTGTAGACTGCAAAAGTGCCTAAAATTGGGAATGAGTCGTGATGGTATGGTGGAGGCACCACAGATAGATACAAATGCATAGATACACATCTCTGACAATGAGATACATTCACATTTGGATGGGTAATTAACAATCGATCTCTTTCAATTGCAGCTGTAAAATTCGGCAGAATGTCCAAGAAGCAGCGCGAGAAGGTTGAGGACGAGGTGCGCTTCCATCGGGCCCAGATGCGTGCCCAGAGCGACGCGGCACCCGATAGTTCGGTATACGATACGCAAACGCCCTCGAGCAGCGATCAGCTGCAGCACAACAATTACAACAGGTGCGGTATCGATGCATATTGAAAGCCCATTAAATATTGTACACTCTATATGTATTTATGGGTCTCTACCCTTCTTACACAGCTACAGCGGCGGCTACTCAAACAACGAGGTCGGCTACGGCAGTCCCTACGGCTATTCGGCCTCCGTAACTCCCCAGCAGACAATGCAATACGATATATCGGCCGACTATGTGGACAGCACCACATACGAGCCGCGCAGTACAATGATCGATCCCGAATTTATTAGTCATGGTATATAGTCATACACATACAAACATATATGTATACACATATATATTAATAGAAATCTGTTATTTATGGTTATCTTCCCTTAGCGGATGGCGATATAAACGATGTGCTGATCAAAACCCTGGCGGAGGCGCATGCAAACACAAATACCAAACTGGAATCCGTGCATGAAATGTTCCGAAAGCCTCAGGTGCGTTAATGGGTCTAAGCCCTGGATTATTATCATTTAAATGTTGACTTACGAATAACTGAGTTTCGTTTAGAAGAACTTTACATATGTATTACAGTTCCAACTGAGTCTCACACCTACAAATATAAATTATTATAAAAATTTCCATGTATTCAACTCATTCGTTTTACATATATGATCTGAATCATTCATACTCTTCGTCTCCGTATTCTCAATATTATTATTATATTATATGATTCATCATATAAGGGCTGAGAATTATTGGAAATTTACAGTTATGCCTTAAAATGAACTTTTATTTGGAATAATTTATCAGATATTATAAAATGAAGAACATGGAATTTCATTTTTCACAGAACTTTAAGATCTTTATATAATAATAAAGTGAACTTATATATACACAAAATTAATAAGATATTGTCCAAAAAAAAAGAAGAGCAAATTTTTGGATAGGGTATAATTTCTAGTATCAAAATATTAATGGGATGAAATAACAATCAAAGATATTCTATCAAAAAGATGTCCTTAATTATATTTATTTTATTTGGTATTTTATAATTATATATAAAATGATTGATTATATATTCGACATATATATTAAATACATTTATTTGGCATTTCAACTACAGGATTTATCACGCATACTCTATTACAAAAATCTGGGTCAAGAGGAGCTCTGGCTGGACTGCGCCGAGAAGCTGACACAAATGATACAGAATATAATCGAATTTGCAAAGCTAATACCGGGCTTTATGCGCCTCAGTCAGGACGATCAGGTAAGCTAATCCAATTCGATCAGATACTATTTTATTAATATGAAATTCCGTTTAACTTCAATGCAGATATTGTTGCTGAAGACGGGCTCGTTTGAGCTGGCGATTGTTCGCATGTCCAGATTGCTCGATCTCTCACAGAACGCGGTCCTCTATGGGGATGTGATGCTGCCCCAGGAGGCGTTCTACACATCCGACTCGGATGAGATGCGTCTGGTGTCGCGCATTTTCCAAACGGCTAAATCGATAGCCGAACTAAAACTGACTGAAACCGAACTGGCGCTTTATCAGAGTCTAGTGCTGCTCTGGCCAGGTATAACATATATATATGCATATCCAAAAATTATATATATATTAATATATTGTTTTCGGTAGAACGCAATGGAGTGCGCGGCAATACGGAAATACAGAGGCTTTTCAATCTGAGCATGAATGCAATACGGCAGGAGCTGGAAACGAATCATGCGCCGCTCAAGGGCGATGTGACCGTGCTGGACACGCTCCTCAATAATATACCCAATTTCCGGTTAGCCATCTATATATTATCATCGTTATTATATTAATGTTCATCTATTTGGTTGCAGCGATATTTCGATTTTGCATATGGAAGCGTTGAGCAAATTTAAGCAACAGCATCCGAATGTTGTATTCCCAGCGCTATACAAGGAGCTATTCTCAATAGATTCGCAACAGGATCTGACATAACCAGAACCGCTTTTTATGGATACGTCAACCGGTTCTGTTGCAGACGCCGCTGCCGGCTGTCCGCTTCAGATATTGGCGACGGCGACGGCGACGGCGACAGCAACGGCAACGGCGACGGCGGCAACACCCGAGCAGCAACTGCAGCTGGAGGACTGAAGCGGCAACAACAGCAACAGCAAAAACAACAAGCAACAACAAAGCAACAACAAATAACCAACTTTATCATCATTTAAGCTAGCATACAACCAAGGATGTGATCCTGGCCAAGGACTCACTTAAATAACATAAAGCAAGCTACAAAAACGGAAAAACAAATATTTCAAAAATATTATATATACTTTTTTCTAGAAGACAAAAACAAAAACAAAAACAAAACGAAAAACAGGCTAAATTAGTAAAACAGTGAATTATATTAAAATACAAATCGTAACTCAGTTAATCTTTCGCTTCATAGACAAAATATACACAAAACAAAACAAAAACAAAAACAAAAACAAAAAAGAAAAACAAAGTAAAAGTCAACATGCATTTCAGCAAAGTTTTCAAGAAGAGCAAACGAAATATTTATAAAACCTAAGCAAACAACAGTTTTCAGTTAGATGCGTTTTACAACACTGCTAAATAGCCACGCCCCTTAGCCAAGTACTTAAACAAAACATAACAACATAAACAAAAACAAAAATGATAATGAAAATGAAAACTAAAAACTAGAAAATCCAATTTCTTGTTTCTATACCAAAATGTTTGCGTATATTTTTTAAACTGAGCTCAGCTTCAATTTAAATTCTATTGTGCCCCCAGCCCCGCCCACAAATAAGGAAATAAAACAAAAAAAAAAAACTAAAACTAAAACTAAAAGAAAAATAAAAACACTTACCGCTAACCCTCTAGGTTGTCTCTGCCTTTTGTTGTAAACTAAACATGTGTATTATATATACAATATATATATATGAATATGTCTTAAATATATTATCATTTTTTATATGATTCTACGTATACATAATGCAAAACTTTTGTAAGCAAAAACTAAACAAAAAGCAAAAAAATCGAATATCTCGGAAAAATGTGTTCTTATATAATTATGATTAATGCAATTACAAATATTTACAATTATTTTTACGTTAATCTTTAAACAAACAACAAAAACAAAAACACACAGCACATACAACAGAAAAAACAAAAACAATTTTTCAAATCAATTTTTAGTTTGTTCATTTATATATATATAAATATCTATATCTATATATATATATATTTTAGCATTGTAGCAAATCCCAAATTCCGGTTCCAAGGTTTAGTAGATTTAAAAACAAAAAACATAAGCATTAACAGACTTTAATAGTTTAGATAACACAAAAACAAAAACAAAATAAAAAAAAAAACAAAAACAAAAACGAAATGAAAAACAAACACTTTTGATATACAATACATAAAAAGAAAATAAATATAAAATTGTAATAAATAATAATGTAAAAGGAATGTAAGGAAAGGTAAAATTATATACGATGAAACCTACACGTAATATCAAGTTACAAGTTTATTGTTTTAAGCAAAACTTACAACAAATAAAAAATAAATATATATATATATATATATACTTTAAAAACAAAATAAAACAAAAATACGAAAAAAATACCAAACAGACTGATGGACCGCACGCCACAACCCCCGGACAGCTTCCCCATCCCCTCTTCACCATCCCCACAACCCTTAAAAAAATACAATTTAAAGACAAAAGCAAATTGGTTTTTAAATTTACGATGTTTCGCATATTTTGTTTAAATTTTGTTTTATTTTCATTAAAAAAAAAAAAGAAGAAAACCGACTGACTACACAAAGACGTTACACACATACACACACACACATTACATTAGTTAAGCTAGTTGAAGACGAAGAAGAAGAAGAAGAACAACCACACATTGGATAGTAGGTGATAATTGGTGTGTCTTAAATGCCCTAACCTTCCCACACTACCCCATCAACCTACAAAGCATTAAAATAAAAATGAAGCAAGTTTTTTAATTAATTGCAATTAGCAAAAATTCATTTTGCAGCCCTTCCCTCCCCTTCCCTCCTCTCATCCAAACAGGCAGGCATATTATTAAATAAACTAATTATATAAACCATAATGTATGCAAGAACTACAATTTAAAAAAGAAATGAAACAAAAACAAAAGCGAAACTTAAATATACATAATAAATTTCCAATTGCAATTCCATAATTCAAATTTTCCTTTTTTGGCTTTCGACTTTAATCCCAGGTTTAATTTTTTTTTAGCTGCTTTCTTTTGATTAGACAAAATATAATTAAATTAACATAAATAAGTTTTTGACATTTTTGGCCTTAAAATAAAAGTAATAAGAAATGAAATGAAAAAGTAAAGTAAATACTTTATATATATACACCACTTATATACATACATACATCTATATATATACATATATATATATATAGCGTATAAAATTTAGTTTTAATTTATACAAAGCAAGGGAGCAGCTTTCAAATGGCAAACTTTATGCGATAGCCCGGCAAGAAAATAAGAAAACAAATATAAGTAAAAAAGGAAAAACATTGTTAAAAAGAAAACTCAATAAAAAAGAATATAACTCAAGAAGAGGATGAGAACAGAAGAACAACAAAAACAAAAAAGAATGGTTAAAAAGTTGAGTTGAGTAACAATACAAAAAGTATCTATATATAATATATATACAAGAAATAAATATATATATTGTTAAATTTTTATGCTAAGTTTTTAGTGCAAAGAAAAAATGGTTAAATTTTTAATAAACATAAAAAGAAAACAACAAAAGAAAATGGAAAACAACACGAGTAAATCTAAATTTAAATTTAGTATATAATGGCATATTATTATGTTACAATATTTACAATATAAAAACGAAAGAAGAAGAAGAAGAAGCTGAAGTAAAAGAAAACATTAAAAACAAAACTCCCCCTATAAATCATGCAAAAATAAATTAAGTAAAGCGGAAATTATATACAACAAATTATGAAGAAGATGAAGAAGAAGAAGAAGAAGAAGAAAACTTATATGGAAACAGCTGAATAAATTCATTCATGATATATGATTAAGTATAGCCGTAGTACGACTGTTGCACATTGCATACACAGACACACACACACACACACACACACACACGCACACATGTTGACTGTCATAAATGGAAGCAGGAAACAAACTTTAGTTTGTTAAACAATATCTAAAGCAATACATGCGAAAAGGCATACAGACTCAAGTACAGTGAGCGCTGCCTAAAAGATATCGCTCAATTTACTGGGCCGCGGTCAGGTTCACTTTAGGTAGAGCACACTGTAGTTTATTTTACAGTTGTCAACACCTTGTTTTTGAACACCAGATATCCTTGCATTTTTCAACACACATAACACATACAGACACACAGTCAGCCTGAACATGTTTCCTGCACAACGCGGCGTATGCGCAACAGTTTCCCTTTTATTCGCCTTTTGTTTGTTTTTGCAGTCCATTTTGCTGTCTATTTTCGGTATATTTGTATTTCACCTGCATGTTATACATAATTCGTTTTCTTTTTAAACAGAATTCGTGCTTTTTTTACATTTTAATGTTTTTTTAAATGCTTTTTTAGACGCGTCCATAAATACAAAAACAAAAAAAACAAAAAAAAAAAAACAGAAAAAAAACCAAAATAAAAATACAAAGCACAGAAATACGATTTAATATTTATTGCGCAGTTGTAAACAATTCTTTTCTTTGTTATATAAGGAAAATAGTAAACAGTTTGGCAGCAGAGCAAAATATAGACGAATATAAATTCAAAAGTTGCACTGAGAACAAGATTTTTATGCCCCCCAATTTTTTACCTTGGGCATAAAAAGGTTATGAGAAAATGGTAACAAAATGCAGCAGCTAAATAATAAGAATACAAAACAAGAGCAAGCTAAACAGCATAAGAATATAAACAATAAAAGAAAAAGAATATATATATAAAAGAAATATATATATATATATTTAAGTATATATACATAACGTATAAATCGTTTTTTATATGCTTACATAATTTAGTTTAACTAGATGAATTCGTTTTTTATATATTTGTAAATTGTTTTATAGGTAAATCGAATTATATAAACTGTGTCTCTATACATACATGCATATATATATGTACATACATATATACATATGCATATATATATACAAAACAAACATATATCGTATATATAGAGTCTATATATATATATATGGATATATGATTATATGTATATTATGTCATACTGCATTATTATGATTATTATTATGATTATTACGATTATTATTATGATTAAAAGAGAAAACCCAATCACAACACAAACAAAACAATGCAAATGAAAAAAGTTGATGACAACTTAAAAGAATGATAAAAACGCAAGCAACTAAAGAGAAAAAATGAAAAACAAAACAAAAAAGAAAAACTAAATAATTCAATTCATTCTTAACAATAAAGTGTAATCTGAATTATACAAAGAAAAAGAAAAAAAAAAAAAGCACAAAACACGAATCGTAAAGGAAGTTGGGACCAAAGGAGGAAGAAGAAGATGAAGCGGCCGCAGTCGTTGTAGAGGGAAATATCTTTATTTTTCTCACTCCTCGCTTTTCTGTTTCTGCTGGATTTGTGGTTTTTGTGTTGGCTTTAATCAGCTTCAATTATGCAGTTTTCCAGCTGGTTGCCAAAGGGGAGTTGGGTGGAAAATGCTTTTGTTTCGCATTTTTCAATTATTTAATAATAGCATTCGAGCTTGTTGAAGCCTATGAAAACGACATTGTTTAATGTCCGCTGTTTAATGTGTGCACTTATGGACGTACATTATATTTATATGCTATACACATATATATATATAATACGGATCGACGCATTAACTGTAAACCGATTGATTGACTGTCTGGCATTCAGGAAATGAAATACCGGAGCGTTAATGAAAAGCCACGCAATTCGCCCCGCAGCTATTTCCACAGCAATTTTTCAATTCTGAAAAGTCACAACGCAACGTTTCAATTTTTAACAACATGTTGAGAAGTCAATAAATAAACACAAAGAGTTCAACTTTTATAATAATAAAAAAAGGATAAAAGTTCATTTCAATAGAAAGTGTGAAAACTTAAAGGTAAGAATTACAAAATGGTTACCAAAAAAATATTACAATATGGGTTAAGCTTTACCACTGACTAAGAGATAGCTGCATTGTATTTCCCTTTCTGAATTTTATTTAAGAGGTAAGTCGAGCTTTGGATTATTTTTTATCTTTATGCAGTGAAGAAATATAATAAAATACATACTTTTAAAATAAGAAAGCTTGGCTATTAGAAAGCTTTCGATTGTTTATGTTTACTTAACTGCAAAGTCCACTGAGCTCAAATCGTATATTGAGCTTTACGCTGTGATTAAAGTGTCAAACTTTAATGTGCTTTAAATTTATTGAATAGCAGAATTCCCGGAACTCACATCGTATATTCAGCTTGAGTAAGGTTTAAATGCGCTCTGCAGCTTAAGATCTACAAATAGAGCTTTAACGTGCTTTAAATCAACCTAACAGCGAAGTCATACAAGCTCAATTCGTATATATATTGAGCTTTAAGCTCTTTCTCATAGCTTATAGTTTATAACAAAATCATTCTTATTACAGCTCTAGGACCGCTTTATCTTGAGATCTAAAGCTTTAATGAGCCTAGAGCTTTAATGAGCTTTTGCGTGTGAGTGGATGACTATAATTATTTGAAAATTTCCAAAAGTTATTTCTGAACAAAAGTAAAGTTTCTTAAAGCTTTAAATAAACCATAAGGTAAGCTTTGCAGAGTGCTGAATTTTGAAAGCAAATAAAACTGAAAAGAAGTGTTGGAAATGTAATGAAAACAATGACAGATAATATACGAGAGCTAGTTGTAAGACCTATGCATATTGACCAAATTATCTTAAACTTTCAAAATGAAAAGTAGAGTAGATTTTCACCGTTACTTAACACTGTTATTATCATTAACTTGAGCCCTGTGCTGCCTGCTTAACCAAAACTTGTTCTTTGACCTGTTAACCAAAGATGGGAGAAGCCAAAGTTTATACAACAATTGGTTGAGGTTTAAAGCCAAGCATTTAAGCATAAGAAACTATTGCTGGCTGACTTCATCAGAATGACCTTGCCACAAGCACACAGACACAGACACACACACGCACACAGACACGCACACACACACCGCAAATGGAAATACGCAACAAAACCACAACAAACACACACAAGCAGCCGGAGACTGGCCATAAATCTAAGTGGCATTGAGTTCATTTGTGGCCAACAGTTGTGCGTGTGTGCGTGTGTGTGTGTGTAAGTGTGTGTATTGGTGTTTATTTGAGACAGCGCAAGTGGAGCAGCAGTAACAGCAAGAAAAAAGTTGAGTCCAAGTTGCTTTGGCGCAGGTGTTGATGGGGCAGGGGGAATCTTATAAGATTTTGTGCTATGTGCAGCACGTTTTATGGCCAACAGAGCTTTGGATTTATGGCCATCAAGGCAAGTGGCCAGTGCTCTAGTATTGCTTGTGTGTGTGTGTGTGTGTGTGCAGCAAAAGTTTGCTGAACTAGGCAAATGTCTTGCCACTTGCCACTTGGCTCAGCAAAAAAAAAAAAGCCGTGCAGAGTTGAACTTTTAGCCAGGACGCAAATGAGTCTTTAACACGGCTATAAATTGAAATATATATGTTTATATGCATATTATATGTTTATATCAATATGCAAATGCATAATGTATTTCATTTTTTGGCGACAAAGTTTTATGCAGCTGCAGCTGTTGCAACTTTAACGCGCTTCCGTCAATTGAATTTACGAGCCAAACGGGAAAATTGTGTCACACACAGCAAAACATGCAACAACAACAACAACAACAACAACAGCAACAATAACAATAACTGTGCAAAACAATGACCGGTTGGGATTCAATGCGACATGAACATGGAGACAACAAACAGATGCTGCGGCTGCCACATGCAACAGCACCAGCGGCCACTATTGAATGTTGCATGCCTCTCGCGACCGAGTTAAGTGAAAATTTATTGGTAAAGGAAATGAAGACAACGGGCTGATGTATTGGTTTCCGGGACATACAATTCGATAATCCTTTTTCGTCTCGCTCATTGCACGAACACACACACAAATACACAAAGTTCTGCGCAAGTGTGCGTGGTTGCGAGGGTAGCTCAATTAGTTAATAGATTAAGCATTATTAATACTTCTTCATTGCCTAACGAGTATTAATATTTTATGATACATATACGAGGTAAATAAAAAAAATAAAGGGAATTTACATTTTATTAAAAAATATTTAATTATTTATTATTTATTTATTGAATTTCTATTGCCCAACGAATATTAATATTTAATGATACATATACGAGGTGAGTTTTATAAAATAAGACGAATTTTTGTCTTTATCAGAAAATATTTATTAATTTATCGATTTCTATTTTATCTACTCCAATGTATTCCTCCTCAGATATAATACACTTGTGCCAGCCTTTATTCCAATCCTCGAAGAAGTTCTGATATGCCTTTTTTGGTATGTCCTTGAGCTCGAAAATCGAATGTACGTAGCCTGCGCAATTTGAAAATTCACCTTATTTTATATTATAAATATATTATATATAAATGTTTGTTATTTGAACACACCTCGTATAGCATACAGCCATACCGATCAGCTAGCACAATGGACGGAGCGACCCTCGCTGGAGCGAAGCGAAAGACTTTCTTTATAGCCATATCTTGGGTTATTTCTTTGTGGCGCCGCTCGGCCAACAGGTTAGCCAAATGTGGCCTTAACGAATGGGCCAATTGGCTCGGCTTGGCCAATTGATTGAACGAGCGTATCCCTTGGCCTTGCGCCAGTTTTTATTGCACAAATATTGACATAGAGATTGATTGAAAGGCTTTCAGCTTGTTTCTTTGTGCGTGGTTTTTTTGTTTTTTTATTTTTTTTATTTCCGTTTGTTGTGTGTTTGCTTCTTCTTCTTCTTGTTTGTTGTCACGTCCACTTAATTTGCTGCTAATGATCCGGCCAACAAACGATTTTAGTGCAATGCTCTGCCCGCAGCTCAATTAATAATATGAATTTTTTATTTTGACACTTGGATACATTTCCATCAAGTATACGCAGCGTAACCGGCACCCGTACTTGCAATCCTAACCGGATCCGGTTAACGACAACCGGTCGCAATTTGTTTACCCAAGCAGCGGGGATTTTGACTTGATTATAGCCCAGACTTGACTAACGCTTATATCATTGGAATTTAATTGCCAACAATACCAAAATACTCTCCTATGGCAGGCCAATTAACCTGGCCAATAAATCACCAAAGAAACTAGATATATAATATATGATCCATATACTTGCATTACCTATACATATAACAATACACACACACATATATATATATATATATATATAAATGTATTTCACATGTTATATCATGGACATAGAAAAGTGAAAACGCTTTTGATTTTCTTATTTCTTTTTTATTTTCATTTTTTGTGAGTTTTCTCCAGCTGCTAATTTGTGCGGAAAATATTTTTTGTTGGCGAACGGATGAGCTGCTGACCAACTGTAAGTGTCGTTTTGGCCATGATTGTGAGCTGTTGTTGTTATGCAATAGGTTAGCCGGAAAATGCGTCGAAAACGAGTTGATTACACTTGGACTTGGCTGCTCTATTAACAGCATGTGAAACGCCTCTAAATAACCACGAATTAACTCTAGATTATATTTATTAATACAAACGAAAATTGTCAATGATTAAATAAAAGTTAGCAGACGATTGACTTAAGTGCTTTATGATTGGCCTCTGACTAAGGTCAATTAAATAAATACAGACATTTACTTACAGAGCTTTAGATTAGCTTTTATTATGAGAATAATCAGAAATGTGCTTTTGTAGCTTTGAGGTTCAGATAATTTCTTTTAAATACCAGTTGAAATAGTCAAAACAGTTAAGAGCAATGATTTATGTTTAAAGAATGGAATTTTTATATATATGTATAATTTCATTTAAAGTAAAGCTGTTTGCTTTGAAACAAGTTAAAGCATAATTAAATCCAAAGCTCAAGCTTTGATCAAATAAATTTTAATTTATCTAAAATAAAAATATCTTTATAGATTTTTATTATTTCAACTTTACTTACAATAAGATGTTCAAAAATCCGTTTAAAAAACTAAAGCTAAGCTTTAAGCTTTTTCTAGAATGAATTTTATGCTTCAAGCTTTTAGCTGCTTTTGTAGCTTTTACTTTTAATGCTCTATACTGAGGTTCTAGTACATATAATACGATAAGATAATAAGATTAAAAATCAAAACTTTCTCTAGTAATATTTTCACTTGTCATTAGAAAGGCGAAATACTGCCTAGCCGTATTTAATGATGGAATGCCCTATCTAATAAGGCCTTTAGCGTAACGGTTTTTGTTTTTTTAGACGCTTCCTGCATTAGATGGATTACTGATTGGCTAAAACAACCCGCTGGCCAGAATGGCAATGCCAATCAACGCGATTGCAGTATCATGACTGATACTATTATTGTTGTTGTTGTTGTTGCCGCTGTTGCACACTCGTTGCACATTTAAATTGCACGAGTCGCAAACTGTCAATGCAAGTGGTGATTAGGGGGCGTGAGTGGGAGGGCCAGAGGCGCTTTTCGCCCGTTCGACTGGCGACATATTTCAACGTGGCAGACAGCTCAATTTATGATGACTTCGTTAAGAGCCAAATGGTAGAAAATCAAATAGTTTTGTTCGCCTTTCGGTTTCGGTTTTCAGTTTTTCGTTTTCGCTTACGGTTTTTTTTAAAAATATTTTTTTGTTTTCTTTTTTTTTTTGGATTGCGTTACGGTTACAGTTTCGGTTGCGGGCTTTTAGGCAACCAGGAAGCGGCTGCGGGGCTGCATAATCCTTGTGGCAAGTGGAACCTGCTGCCAACTGTAGTAATTGTTGTTGTTGTTGCTGTTGCTGTTGCTGTTGTTGGCTGCGGCCGTCGCGGCTCACCATGAAAAGCCAGCAGACATAATCGCCAGCGTTTAACTGAGGCACAAGCTTCAATTACGCTTTTGACTTTGGCGCTGCCAGTTGCCGATAGCGCTGCCTCCCCCCTCTCGCCCCTCACCCCACCCACCATCCTCTACCCCGCCTGCCGCTCACCCACCATCTTAACATGTTTGGTGGCTTTTCACAATGCGGCTGGCATGTATTTGAGGCGGTTCCCATTGCGCTCTCTGGCGCCTTTTACTCATTTTCGAGATTGTCTTGTTAATGTGATTGCCGTTGTGCGTTTGCCTTTATTATTGTTGTTTTTGTTGTTGTTGTTGTTGCTGTAATTGTTGTTGTTATTGTTGCTGTTATTGTTACTGTTATTGTGGCTGTTGCAAGCATCGTTGCTGCCATTGTCGCTTTTTACTGTTGTTATATGAGTTGTGTTTTCACTATCAGTCAAGAGCTCGGCACACTTCACAAGGCCTGATCTGGCCTATTGGCAATGATCAAAAACAAATATATATATATATTAAATATTTTCTATACTTAACTTATAATATTTCATAAAATTAAAAAAAAAATAAATAATAATAATAATAAAAATACGATCATCCTTTAAAAATCGTTTTATCTCCCATAAAATTATTATAATTTTTTTTTGTATATTATTTTTGTTTATTTCAAATAAAAGCTTGTATTTAATACTAAATTTAATATTAGATTTAATGAGCAACAATTGCTAGGGCCATCGATTTGATAATTATATTAATAGATTTGAGCTATTTTTATAGCGCTCGATAACTTAAGAAGCAAAATAGACTTCTAAAAAGAACTTCAGCACTCAAAAGCTTCTTAATGAAAGCTTTACTAAATATTCCTTATTAAGCCAAAGCTTCGCTTTATGTAAATTTAGTGCGTAAATGCTTAATTAAACGTTACTTCATTGCTAAACATTCTAACTAACGCTAATTCTAATTGCTTTAATCTTAAAGCTCTCTTAAATGCTTAAAGCTCGACTTAAAGCTTTGCTTCTACTTTACAGCGTCTTCACGTGTCGGTGCGGCTGCGTTTTAGTTGCGGTAATGTTTATGCCACGCTTTGCAGCACTTGCCGCAGCGCTTGTAGTCGCTCCATCTCTTTCTCTCTCTCTCTCTCTCTCTCTCTCTCTCTCTCTTTCTCTGTGGCCACGACTGTCACACTAAGCAGCAAAAGCTGGTCAAGTTTTGCAGCCGTTGTGTCTTGATTATGTTTTTATTTCACTTCCAAGTTGCCAACTTGATGTTATTACATTTGTTGTTGTTGCTGTTGTTGCAATTGCTGTTACACTATTGCCTGCTCGCACCTGCTCACACAGCTGCTGCTCTCTCGCCTGGCTAACATTTCGTGTTGTGGCACGTTTCACTGTACCGCCAATTCACATATATTTTTTCTTTGATTTTTTTTATATTTAAACGGCAAGCAGCGCCACTTGCGATTGCAATTTCATTTCTACTTCAGACGCTGCTGGAGCGCTGCAAGAAAAACTAACCACGCGTTGCACAAATCGCTTTAAACCGAATAAAACGGCACTTAAAAACAAAAAAAAAGAAAGAAAAACAAAAATCATAAGTAAAAAGCAAGGCATTTGCACACAACAAAGAACTAATTGAAATATCCGGCAACAAGGTGTTAAGCTCCGTCAATATGCGTTTGCCCCGAGGCGTAAGTGTTAATTAATTATAAACTACAATCGCATCAAATGTAAATAAAACAACAAACCACAAAAAAAGTGCAACAACAAGAGAAAAATGACTTTCAAATGTAAAACAAAATATAAAAAAAGCAACAAAGCTGTGCTATATGGCAATTTCACAAATCACTTTCATCCTTTTATTTATGGCCAACAACAAATGCAACAACAAATACAACAATAGCAACAACCACAATTTGCGGAGTTCATCGCACGCGCTGGACACACAAATTATGCAAAAATTAAATAAACATTTGACTTAAAATAAAAAAGAGAAGCAAAATGCAACAAATAAACCACATTTAAAACCCGCTTAGAAAGTACAATTTAACACACACACACAGTTGCATAAAGTAAACCGCAAAAATATAAAAAATATTAATTAAAGATTTCAACTTTTTGTTGGCCCACAAAAAAAAACATTCATTGACTGCAATCGCGCGTGTAATTAACAATATTTTTTTGTAAATAATAAATAACTATATAAAACATATACATTAATTATTAATTAAATATATATATATATATATATGTATATTAACTGGCAATTTTGAAAATGGCACTTCTCGATAATAATAATACCCTTATAGCTTATGAACAACAAAAATAGTTTACTTTAAATAATAAATTATATCTTAAAAATATAAATAAATAACAAGTTTTATATATATTTGAATCTGATAAATGTTGAGAATAGTTTATAGCAAGAATTATATTTTAAAATAGTAATTCTATATGCTTAAAAGTGGCAAAACTTGATATATGCATTATATTGCATTAATATTCATTTAAATGAAATAAATTCATTCTACACAGCAGAGTTTCGATTTTATACCATTCGAGGTAAAAAATCACATATTCCACATACTCATTTATCTCACTGAAATAATAAATCATTTTTATCTGTGCGTATTTCAAGCCACATCTGAATTGAAAGAATTAATTGCGAAAATATGATTTTGCCAGAGAATCTATATATATTTACTATATAATTTAAAATGCAATAAACGTCTTCTTGAATTTATCTCAGTTTGATTTAAAGGGTATTCGTATCGAATTAAGTTATTGTTCTTCCACAACTTATTTCATCTTCACAGTTAAATAAATTAGAATGGATTTTAGATATATGTTCAGTTAGATCTATCTATGGTTGTATGGCAGAATTATTATCATATATGGGGAGTATTTTTTACTTACATTCTCTAAACACTAACCTTATCTTCTTTTCTTTTTTCGTCTAATATATTTTCATTAAGCTCTCAGCTGTTCTCCATGGTCACATAAATCGTGGGCTGCAGTTAGTACTTTATTATCTTTTTATTATTCTGGATCCGTCTGCACTTCATGTTAAATTTAATTGCGCTTAGTTCAGCTCGCATTCTCTGCCAACACCCATCCAACTGTCTGGTGTCCTCCATGTTCACTTCAATCATTATTTATTGGTGATATTCAAACGATTCCATGGCAACTTGCTTTATTACATTAATCCAATCCACTTATTTTCCATTACTCACTTTAGTAACCTCTGAAGAATAATTTAAGCAATCAATTAGCTACCTTCACCTGTCCTGTCCTCCAGTGTCACTTAGGGCTCAATTTTATTTTGTTTTATTTTGTTTTATTTTGTTTTGCTTTGCTTTGCTTTGCTTTGCGCCACTCTATTTTGGCCTTCACCCAATCTCTGCTGAATTTTAAATCAATTGGAAAACCTCTTGAAATATTTATATTGCTGGCTTGAATAACACTTGGCTAAATCTATTAAAAATTACTTGTGGCAGCTGTTGCTGTAGAAAACTTTTGCCACATGGCCTGGAGAGCCGTTCAACATGTTATTTAATGAGTTGGAAAGTGATGAGCAACACAATTTAATAGCAAATTTTCCAATTTACCAATTTTCAAATTTCATTTTGCCAAAACTGCTAATTGAATGTGCCTCGGGTTGAGTTCGACACAAATTGAAGAATTTTAGTTGAGCATTGAAGAAAATCGATAACAGTTCGCTTAGCCTCCATTAACGGCCTCTTAAAGCCAGCTTTTGAGCAAGCGATTTGCCAATTACCACTAGATGTGGCCTTTAAGCTGCTCTACTAAGCCACGCCCCCTAGAACTGCTCGCGGGGGCGGCTGCAATCAAAATGCGATTTGCCGCCTCCGAAATGGCAGCCGGCATTAAGCTAATTATATTGTTTTGTTTATAGACGCTCAAGTTTTTGTTTTTGTTTTTATTTTTTTATCACACATTGGCCGAGACTCGAGGGAAATAAAAAGTCTGGGATGCGCGCATACCCTGTACTTAATATTCGCGTGGGCTATTCCGAGCCATTAATTCTTGCTATATGCAATTATACATTATAAAAATATATATTTATTTACTATAAACTTAAACTAAATTTAACTTTTTTGTTTTTTTTTTTAATGCAATTGTAAAGTCATTAGATGTTTTAATAAATCAAAATTTATCAAATGTAAAATAAATATACAACAAATTATAGAGAAATCGCTAGATATAAATCTATCTATTATGCACTTTTTAATTTATTTTTATTTTTAATACTACAAAATAATAGCAATGAAATAGAAAAAATATAATTTTAAATGCTGGCATATTTAATACAATAATATAAAATAAGAATACAAAAATATAAAATAAAATATAAAATAATACAATAAAATGAAATAAGAATACAAAAATATAAAATAAAATCTAAAATAATACAATGATATAAAATAAGAATACAATAATATAAAATAAAATCTAAAATAATACAATGATATAAAATAAGAATACAAAAATATAAAATAAAATCTAAAATACTACAATAATATAAAATAAAATATAAAATAATACAATAATTTAAAATGAAGTAAATAAAAAAGTATAAATATGAAAGTCAATTAAGCTTGCATTTAATAAATTTCTAAATTATAGTCCAACTATAAGATATACAATATATTTAATAACCTACTCATAAGCATATAATACAGGGTATACACACAAGAACACATTTGAAGCCCTTTGGTTTGGTCAATCTCTTCATATGGCATATAAGTGTATCGACACTCGCCTAATAGGCGGATCGAAAGCCAAGTTACCCTAATCAAGTTCTTATACATATATATATACATATATGACTGCTTTTCCTGTTTCTTACGCTTGAATTTGTTTTGTTTTTTTGTTGTTGTTCGCAGGCACTAAGTTTGCTGTTTATCACTTGCATGATGTTTGCCCTGACAAGCGGCCATCCATCAAACGACAAGCTTAAGTAAGTGTAACGGCCACGCCTTTAACGACAGGTTCACACACAAAGGCCATAACTGAGCGGAACCCGAAGTCCAGCTCCAGCTCCAGCTCCAGCTGAAACCCAATCCCACATCCATTCACATTCACATTCACATTCCCATTTACATTCACAATCACATTCACAATCGAGAATCCCATTCGCATTCGCAGGATACGCATCCATGTGCCGGTGAAGCATCACACGCATGTGCACACGAATACCGTTATAAAGAAGGTGCCGCTGCCCATTCCGGTGCCGGTGAAGGAGCACAAGGAGCCGAAGAAGCATCATCGCAGCAGCCACAGCCATCATCATTATCGCCAGCAGGACGAACTGGATGATGACTTCGAGGGTTACGATTATCCTGTCAAGGCCAAGCGGCGCACGCGGCATCCTTTTGTCTAATGATGCCACATGCACACACACACACACACACAAATGTGGGCGTTGCCCCAAGTGGGCGTGTCATTAAAATGACCACACACACACACACACACACACACGCACACGAACACATACAAATGTAATTTTCGCATATTAAGCAAATATAAACCAAAATAATGATCGAATGTAACGGACAAGTCTCAAGCAACAACAACAAATATTACTGGGTGTGATTTGTCATTGTTTAGAGAATAAGCGAAACCTTTTCTGTGCAATAAACAAATAAACAAAAGTATTTTATTTAAGCAAACATTTAAAAAGCTGCTTCTTCTTTTTCTACCAATAACTTTGCCTGAGATTTCAGCAGTTTGTCAGCTGCAAATGTCACAGAAATAAACTTTTTGTCATCTTAGCTTCAATTTATACATATTATATATTTTTTTATTACTCCTTTTTTTATTATTAAGAAATTACTTTAAGATCTCGCAACATTACTTTCGACTACTAAAAGATACATAAACTATTAAGATTCAGCATAATGTATTGAGCTTTAGCTTAACTTGGATAGTTCATACTTTGCTTTGCTACTGATTGTTTTATATTACGATATATTGCATAATATTATAGCTGGATCTGGGATCTTTTACTTAGCTCAGCTGGTAAATGTTATCTAAATATTTTAAGTTGTAATCGTAAAGCAATTTTCTATTCAAACATGGACTTTTTTTAGCACTTTTAGACTGGATTAGATTTCAAGAACTTGTCTGACACTATGCCAAAAAATATGCACACTAAATCTACAGTATTTATTGAAATTTAATACTAAAGCAGCAACCGATTTGCCATTTTAAATTATTTGGCGGCACATTTGAAATCAAATATGAATTTATGCCATTTTTTAAACAGTTTAATCGGTTATAAGTATATGCTAAACGCACTTTAAATAATATTATATACATTTTTGAAAGAAATATATTATTTTATTTATTATTTATTTCTCCTTTATCATCAAGTATAAATAAATTTAAATTTACTTTATTTAAAATAATACTGTAACCCTTTAATTATCATTAGTCGAGTCGATCCATCTAAAGACCAAAAAGCCTCGCATATAAATTGATATAATATGGTATAGAATAAACTTTCCAGATTATTTCATTGCGTAACAAAATTACGACAACTACATTTCGAAAACCAACTTTTACTAAATTTTATTGTCTATGCAAATGATAAAAAAAAAAAAACAAAAGAAAATTAATTAACTTTTTGCGACCACAAAAATTTAAAAGTTTGCAGTTAAGAAAACTCGTGCTTTGTTGCAGCCAAAGAGACTTGTTGATTATGTCTACTGCCACCTGCTACCTGCCACCTGCCACTTGCCACGTACCACTTGCCACTTGCCACCTGCCACACCCAAAGCCCAAATTGAAAATGGCAAATCTTGCGATATTTGCGTTTGCCATCAAAATTGAAATTAACGTAGAGCAGTTAGGGAATAAGCCAAAGTATATAAATAAATAATTAAATCAAAAGGCAAAGGAAAAACGGCTGAAACAGGCTAAAAAAAAAAAAAACAAAAAAAAAACAAAATATATAAGTAAAATAAAATAAAAATAAAATAAGGACATGCGCTGCCCCCTTTTTGAACAATTGCGATTAGTGTCGACTTGAGAGACAGACGCTGAGACAACGTTGGCAACAGCTTTCACAGCTTATGGCCGTATAAAATATGCATGCTCCAGGTACTGCCGCATACCCAAAGCACCAACAACAACAACAACAACAGCAACGCAAGTGGGGAAGAAGAAGAGAGGTACTAGTGGTTGGGGTTCAACGGATGGGTTGCTCTGTCAGCACGTGCTGCCCGTCTAGTAAACAAAAATGTTAAAAAAGAATCAACAACAGCAGCAGCAGCAGCAGCAGCAATAATAACAACAACAACAACAACAAAATGTAAACAAGTTGGCAACGCACATTGCCACAACTTGAGGCGCAACTCTGACGTGGCAGCTGCTCGGCCCACGGCTCATTTGGCCAAAAGGCACTCGAGTGTGCCATCCACACAGTCTCTGCCACTCGCCACTCTGCCACTCGCCACTCTGCTACTCGATGCGAGCAACACTCAAGCTGTGTGCCACTCAATTTGAGTCGCGATTCCAATCTGTGCCACAATCCAATCGCATTCTTCTGTCTAAGTGTATGTGCGTGTGTGTGCCTCTTTTTGTTGTGCGCCACATAATTAATATGACGTCAACTGCAACAACTAATCAGAGAGGCGCACGCAACAACAACAACCACAACAACAACAATGATAGTGAACAGCTTGACACACAGAGATACCCTGTAAAAAGGTGCGCACTGAAAGAAATGTCATGCAGAAAGATCAATTAAAATAAATGCGAACATTGGCAGAAGTTTCTGAACTGTCATAAGTTTAAATTATTTTAGATATAATTCTTGCCATAACTTCTTCTTCTTCTTCTTTCTTAGCAAGAAGCAAGAATAAAACGCTAAGTTTATAAAACATTTATATTATGAGGATTAAAAAATTCCAAGAAATTTTATTGAATATTTTTAGCGAGAAAAATGAAAACTACAAATTTTCTTTCTTTTTTCACGAATTTTTTACGAATTTATTATACAAATTGTATACAAATTCCATTATCTTATTGAGAAGTATTAAGGATAAAGCTTTATTGGTAAGTCTACAATAGAATTTAGTACAACTTAAAACTAATTTTAAAAAAAAAATATATATATATATATTTATATGTATACATTTATAATAATATATATATAATATAATATATATGTATTTATATATTTTTGTATTATTTATATTACATTATAATTATTTTAACATATTTATATTTAAATATCTTTTAACTAACGATAGTTTACAGGGTATAACACAAAATTTAGCATTGTGTTAAGCGCCAGCTGAATTAATTGCACAAATAAATATATATATTTATATATATCTACATAAGCCACTCGCTCTCTTTATTGTTTTTGTTTTTCTTCTGGTTATATCGCTGTCTCTCTCTATCTGTCTGGTATTGTCTGCACAATCTGGAATCGAGGTGTCAAACTCATATATTTACTTGTCGGCTGTCGTCGTCATTGTTGTTGTCGCTGTTGTTGTTGTTGTTGCTGTTGTTGTTGCTGTTGGTTTTGCGGCTGTTGTTTAATTTGACGCGTTTATTTGATTAGGCCCGGCTAAGCACAGTACGTGACTGGGTTAATTTGCCACACACTCACACACACACACACACACACACACACACACATCGCCGATTGTGTGTAGTTCTGAAAGGGAAGTCAAATAAATCGGCTGCAAGTCCTAAGTACATTTGCTTGTACAAAAAAATGTGCATACTTCGCATAACAATGAAAGCAGCAGGAAGAATCTCCAGGGGTAGGCGGAGAGGCGTGGCCCTTGAACAAACTATTTACTGACTACTTATTGTTTGCCCATCAGCAAACATTATCCAAATACCTTCATGGATCTGCCCTACTCTCAATGCAAAGCATATTAGCTAAGCTGTTTAAAATGATATCTCTTATAAATTATTATTTTTTTAATTGAGATAATTAATATAAAATATATTTCTTATACATATCATTATTAAATATTCTCCAATTATCCTTTCTATATAGCTGAAAAAGAAAAAAGATAAAATTGCGCTCGAAATCAATTTATTTCATTTAATAGTTAAATAAAATTTATTAGATTGAGAAACTTAAGGAAACCTTAAAGGAAAATTGCTTAACTCAGAAAATCAATGAATATAGAATAAGAGCTATAGATAAATGCAAATCATTTAATAAATTCATTTTTGTAAAAATAAATAAAAATATATATATTAAATAAAATACCAACAAATATATTTACAACAATTTCATTTGACTTATTTTATATTATATATAAATTTATATAATATTAAAAATTTATTTTATACGTCTTAGCCATGCCAATTAATACATATAATAAATAAATGTATAATCTATAATTATATTAAACTAATTAGTAATATTAAACTAAAACCAGCTACAAATTTCCATAAAATCAAAGAGAAAATTTATTTTAGATCTATTTGAATACCTAAAATGCCAATTCCATAAATGTTCATTAAGGCTGGCAAACAAAAATGTAGATTGTAATAAGAGTCTGGTATTATTTTGGATTGCAATTTGCATTTAATAAGGGCATATAAATTGGTGTCTCAAACTCGAGCGGCATAAATCCGAAAAAGAGCTTTGAGCTAGGACAAACAGACAAAATGGATCCGACCTCATAACAAACAAAATATTTTCTGCTCCAGCTGGACAAAATGCCAATTTATGTCTCTCGATGAGGCCCCACCCCAACCACCCACGCCTTTGTGTTTGTTGTCGTTTGCTTTGGTGTCTGCAGTTTTTGAAATACAAACAGAAATGTAGTCAAACTCGAATTTGCTGACTTTGATGCACATATATTATATGTATATATATATATATATATACGATATATAAGAAGGGCCAACAAAATGCACACCAAAATGTGCCTCAATAAACAAAAAATATATACTTAAGTATTTCACATATGCACACACATAGTATATATTTATAGAGAAGAGACCTGTTTGCCACACATATGAATTATTTCAGCATATTACTGCATTAATATTTTTATGGCCCTTGCCCCTTGCCTCTTGCCCCTTGCCCCTTGGCCCCGGTGGAGAATCAATAAGCGAGTTGGCAGTCGATTTTCGGCTGCTTTTTTATTATATTTCGCTTGGCTTTTATGATCCTTTGGACACGCCCCATTGGCGCACTTTATGGCCAAGTGGAGGCCGGGCCTTGGTCTAGCCAACACTTTTCGCTCAGCCCGTAATGCATTGTGTCTAATACCCAATTAATTTGGGATTTGCCTTTAATGAGTCCCCCCAGCGAGTTGGCAGCCTCCCCCGCCAGCCAAATTGTCCGCGTGTGCAGTTGGAAACCGAACTTAATTAGCGCCGGGCAACGGTAATAGAAACAGACATATAGCCATAATAAAGTGCCCACCGAACAGCCATACATTCCCAAATAAATTGCCGCGCGCACACGCACACGCACACTCCCACACACACACACACACACACACACACACACACACACACACACAGGCTGCAACACTGCGACATTAATTTTATCTATCAGCTGCACATAATAATTATAATTTATCGATCTCCTTAACCATTTTAAATTCAATTCATAATACCTATTTATAATAGGGTATCTCGCTCTCAAAGTGGAACTTAACAAGCAGAAAGATATATCGTTCGATTATGTTCAAAAATTTCAAGATTCTAATTTCCTTATCATTTTTTCCAACTCTCCTTTACAAACTCTTACAAATCTGAAACTTATATGATATTATTGTAAGCAATAAAGAATAATATTAATAATATTCTCTTTTATATTCGCTCCAGTAATTAAGAATTATACCTAGTTTTCCTTATGAGCCAAAAGCTTGGTATATGGTAGTCCACACCATATTAATGAACCTAGCAAAGTTTGTTTTTTGTTTGGCTTTTCCAGCTAACAATTTACAATACAAATATGTGTTAATTAACTATTAAATAACTGTTTAGTTATTTAATTAATTAGTCAACAGTTTTATATTCAAATTCAAGCCCATCCTTTAAACCAATAAAGAGAAATACGTATGTATTAAAAAAAACACACACACAATTCCAACATTGATTTGATTGTTTGGAAAAGTTCAAAGTGAAAACCTTTTATGCGAATTCATTTACTTAACGAATCTATAAGAAACCATCGAAATAAACCCTTTTCGCTTTATTATTTTGCTTGGTTAAAGCTCGTTTTATTTATATGATTTCTCATCAAATACAATCCACTCACACACACCATCACACCCAAACACACACACACATACATGGGCAAGCACGTGCAAATAATATCCATCAGCTATGGTCGCAGATTTGTATGGGGGACCGCACCCAAAAAGGGAAAACCAACCAACAACAATAATAATAACAACAACAACAATAATAACAACAGCAACAACAACAGCAACCACAAGAAGAAGAGACAGCGTAGAAATGCGGTGCCATTTATTGAATCAGCTACAGGCAAATAGAGGCAACGGCAATCGGTACCGAAAATGTGCTCTGAGTATCTCTTACAACTAACTAACGGTCATGTAAATATATGTACATATACATACGTAGAGTGAGGTTATGTGCAGCAGGAGGCAGCGCATGCCGCGCCGTGCCGTGCCGTGCCGTGAACTGTTGCGCGAAGCAAGCGCCGTTAATGAACTTAAGCTCAGGCGCAGACATACACAACTTACACACGCACACTCCCATAGAGCGCAAAGGAGCGTGACACACTCACACACATACACACATACACACATACACACATATAGAGACGAGGCAGTGACCTACCAACCTACTCAAGCAATTTCGCATGCCGTGCACGAAAACTGAAACCAAAGCAAACAAACGCGCGCCGCTTCAAACCAAAACACTCACACACACCAACACACACAGCTGCTCGCACTCGAGAAACGGCAACAGTTTGCGCGAGCGCCAAACAAGAACAAGTGCGAATCACAACCAAATGGTTTGAGTGGAATTCACATCGAGCCGCAACATGTTCGACGCCAGTCACAATCAATGACGTATGCACAGCAGGTGCTCACACCCGCGCGCGCAGGCAACAACTTAACAGTCACACTCACTCACTTACACACTCACAACACCGGTGGTGGCAGCGCACACACGCTCACACGTTGAGTGCGACGGTGTTTGAGCGCAAACGTCAAGTATTGGCGGCATCTTTTGTAGCAAATTTTTTCGCACAAGTATTGCAGACGACGCTGTTCTGTTCACACGCTCGGCAAACGTTGCTGCTGCTGCTGCGGGTGTTGCTTACGTTCGTCAGTTACAGTTCTAGTTAATACGCATTCGTATCTACGTCGAGGCGGCGTGCGTGATACTACAAGATACATATTTGAAATACGCTAAGATATGAATTATTTTAGATTCGTTGAACAACAACAAATTTGAGTAATACAAAAACAAAAGGACAATCGACGCGTCTGTCCGTCTGTGCGTGCGTGCGTGTGAGCGTGTCTGCCATTGTGCCTGTGTTAGTGCGAAAAAGCGCTGATTAAAAGCTTAAATTGGCTTAAACAAAGCGTACAATCAACAAGAAAAACAACAGCTGAACCAGCAGAACCAACAACAACAACAACAACAACAACAGCAACAACGGCAACTAAAACAAATATAAACCGGCGCAAAGACGCTTCAACAACCAACAAAAAATTGAATATAGAACAACAACAAATTGTTTTGCTGATATTGCAGCAGCTCAGCAGAAAGGTGCGACAATTTACAATTGTTTTTATCATATTGTTTAACAATAGCGTTTTGTTTAATTGCCAATTTTTTTCCATTTTTCCATTTTTGTTTTTTTTTTTTTGTTCAGCTTTTGCTACAATATTATTAATTAAATAGCAAACACTGCACAAATATTTAATCATATATTTTTTTTGGCAAAATGAGATTGCAAAATGTTGGCGTGAAACAATTTTCTTTTAAAATTTCCAATTTTTCGCTCATTGGCGGCGGAAATAATCGTCCGATTTTTCTATATATTCCATATATATATGTATATATAGAAATCTCAGGCGCAGTCCAGACGTCTGCAGACAAATTTAAACACTGCACAACATAATTTTATATAGATTTAGAACATTTAATTCTACAGAAATTTAAAGAGTTAAAAAAAAAAACATATTTGTAACTTTACAAATATTATAATGTTATATAACGTAGATTCTTTATACTCGTTTATAAGTGAATAATAAATATCAAAGAGTTTAACTGTAAAAAAGATTCATATAATAAAATTCTTCGATGTTTTACGATATTTATTTCATTATGATTATCAAAATGGTTCAGCAATATATTGTCGGATATATTTGAAGTATTGTGTTTAGTTCTACTTATTAGGAAAGAGATTACGAGTAATTAAAATTCATTCTAAGTTAATTAAAGCATTATAATAAACGCTACTTAACCAATTTGCATTCTAAAATATGAAATCTCATTTATTAATTTTCAAATAATTAAATTAAATCAAATATTCAAAGACCAAATGTGAATTTCCAAATAAATCAATGGCCATTGCATGGCATTAAAATTACAAATATATGTAATGTATACTAAATAACAAATCTCTATAGATGTAAATAGCATAGCATAGCATTGAAATATAATTAAATACAATTTTTAACAAATTCTTTATACGAATATTAAGGCTTACCCTTCCTCTAGTAGTTGATAAATACAAAAGAAATATTTGTTCTGAAGTGTACATCGAAGCAATTAAATATAGCTCTTTATCTATAGCTGGGCATAACAGCTGTATTTTATTTATATATTTTATTTAAATCCATTTTCACATGCTAACTGCAGTCAATAGAAGAAAACATGTGTTTAAGACAGCAACAAAAATCGAAATCTTTTATAAATATATAATGGAAATGAAATCATTTAAGATTCGTTAGAATTCGCAGGTTGGTGCCAAGCGCACACGCACACATCTACACACACATGTCTGTGTATTATACGTATATACATATATAAATAAATAGGCAGGCGAAAAGCCAGACAAAAAGACAAGTTTTTTAAATAATATTCAAAAATTATTTATCGTCTGTTGATTAACTGTCAAAAAGCGTGCAACGAGCTCAAGAGAGAGATGGCGACTAAAAGTAACTGAGAGAGAGAGAGGAAGAGAAAATGAGAAAATGAAAGAGTGAGAGAGAGAGGGAGAGAGTGATGTAGTGGGACAGTTAAAAAGTTAGTGCTGCTTACAGCTTCTGACATTTCCAGCTCCATTTCCATCCGTGCTACGTGCTGGGATCTTAAACCGGAACGCTGCCCCGTCACGGCCCAACCCCGTCCCACCCCTAAACCACCCAGACCGCCTAGACACCCCCCGATTGCTCCCTTGATGCATATCGCTCAGCAACGGCTGCTGACAAACCAATTTACAGTGGACACTAAAACTGCGACGGAAATATGTGAGAAAAATGCGTTGGCGATTTTCTCAACAGCAATTTGAAATTGGAAAAGCAAACGAAATTCCAACTAAAGAATTTAGAAAAAAGTGTTATTGTTTACAATTCCCAAGCAGTTAAAGCCAACATTCAAAAAAGCAAGTAACAATGCTCTCGCCGGAAGTAACCGACTACGAGATACCATAGTTTATTTAACTATTTAATATGCGTAATAAATGCAATTTTATGATATGATAATAGAACCCAAAGCCGAAACTGAAACTGAATTTTTTGCAAATGAAGTAAATTATATTATTATAGTGTAATAATCATAATTGTGTGTAAATATTAAGGAAATTTGATCACTTCAGCTCCTGAGACGTGTTTTAATAACTAAACTTTGATATCGGTTTTAACAGATGTCAAGCAAATGGTTTTCCATTCAATAATTAAAATGATTTACCAGTCATAGATCGACTGATATCATCAGGGAAACATATATATTTTGTTGTATTTCAGCTTTAATGGGTATTTAATAAGGTTTATTGCTCTTGTGAGAATGAGAGTAAGAGGCAAAGGCCACTCCTCTTTCCGCCTCTTACTCTAACGGGCTTTAGAAAGGGGACTGACGTCTGCCTTTTACTTCCATTCCCACAAGATTAATCTACCCTATTGTATGACCATTTCAGCTAAAATGTATTACGGCATATTCCTATATATACATTGTTTTACAACTTTGACGACCTCGTTCATGAATTCCCGATTCCGTAAGCTTGTTTACAACAATTTGTTTATGAAACGGTTTTCTTTTTACTAAAGAGTTCAAGAATTTGAAAGCTTGAGCTGATTTTCTTTTTGCAAATGCGGGTTAATGTTAATTAATATATATAACTAAATTAATTTGTGCCATGAAATGAATTTTAAAGCGAGGCAAAGCCGAAAGTTGACAATTATATAACCTGCTCATGCTTAGAATTGTAAAAGAAAAATAAGCTCTGATATATGGAATCATTTTAAAAATATTTGTACATATATAAAGATATCTAACTGTATTTCTTTGTTGATTCCAATTTAGTTATAGATTAAATCGAGCGCGTATTTCGTTTATTTTTAATTATTTAAATTCTGGCTAAATTGTGACAATGAAGTTAATCTCAAGATCTGCTTAAAGAAAAATATATATATATGTATATATATTTTTAAATCTAACTAATAGAATGTTAAGCTATCGCAGCAATATTAATGCTAGCAATATAAAAAGCTGTCTTCTATATGTAAAAGAGCACAACTGGGTTTTAGCCAAATGCAAATTTCAGCTGGGATTCAATTAGCCCCTACTTAAATTTTCTAGTCGCAAACATACAAATTTGTTGTCTTCTCCTGCCTGCACTTAACTCCTTTAAAGAGCGGTTACAACAAATACAATAAAAAGAAAACAAAGGAACATTTTAAACTCTCTCTCTCTCTCTCTCCCTCTCTCTCTCATCCTCTTCAATTCTAACCCGGCCAGATAAAGAGGCCTGCTCTAAAGATAAGCCAGAAATTTGGTACGTGCCTGAAATTCTATAGCTTCCAGTACTAGGAAAGGGGTGGGGTTGGGGGAGACGATACCAAGGGAAAACTAAAACAGTTTTTAGTGCCGGAAGAGAGAGGGAGAGAGAGAGAGAGAGAGACAGAGAGGGGGCAGATATTCAGGATTGGGGCTTGTCAGTTGTCGCCTTGAAACACGTGTGCAAAACATTTGCATTTGTAAATCAATTACAACATTTGCCAAAAAATAGAAGAAAACTTTTTCTGTTTTTCGTATTTGGAATTGTCGATTCGAATTGCACCTTGCAGAGGCTCCGAGTGGCCAGATCTCGTGGACTGCACATAGTTGTTGTTGTTGTTGTTGTATTTTGTTGCAAACAGTTGCTAATGCCACAAACACAAACACAAACACAAATACAAATACAGACACAATTCCTCATTCTATTCTCAGTCTATTTCATATTCCACTTCCAATTCCCCTTCCCAAACCCTTCAAACCCCTCACAGCAGCCGCTACAGTAATCTCTCTGCTTATTGCCCCACCCCTTCCCCTTGCATTCCATTCTTAGAGTTAGTGAAAGGAGACTCTTGCCTCAATTTTCACAGCGCGATTCGGAAAATGACATTTGACATTACTAAATGAAATGCAATCAGAATTGTTTATGGGATTTGTTGCCCTGACAACAACAACAACAACAACAACAACAACAACAACAACAGTAATGCGTAGGACATATAAGGATTTGTTACAATCAACTTGACGCAACATTTTCCTTTGTTTCGGCCCCCTCACTAGTTGGCCATATGCTCAAGATGTTGACGCTTAAGTAGAATATAATCTTTGGAATCCATTCGTTATATTGAATTTTGCTTTAATTTTGGTTTCAAGGCTGCCTGAATTTGATTTCTGTTTAAAATTAATGGCGATTCCCTTGGAAACCAATAAAAACTTAAGTTTTCAGAAAGGTTCCTCAAAGTACCGTTGAAAATGGGCCAATATATTTATTTTCAATTTACATTTCCAGCTGAAAAGTTATTCAACATCTTTTAAATTTTGGTTTATGAAAAGGAAAATTTTAATTATTAATTTCTTGATAAATAATGCAATATAATATATGAATAAGTTATACAACAATAAATTTGCCTAAAGGCTGCTTTATTTTGATTGAAATAAGTAAAATATATTCACAGTTATTAAGTTAAAATTAACTAAAAAGTATTTCTATTTGACTTCAAATGCGGAAATTAAATTTTGTACATAAGCGAAGTTTGTTGACAGGTTTATAGCTGAGTTTCTTATTAACTTGGCCTATTTATTAAGCAATTTGAAAGATTAAATTAATTTTTTCATCTGAGAACAGATAAAAATACAAGAGTCTGCCCTTCTGTAAAGCAATGGAAAAGTAATGAAGAATCAGCTTAAACGGCGGATTAAAATAAGCATATTAATTAACAATTAGCTGACTGCGATTGTCATTTAATGCACTCAAAAAATACCTAAAAATAATTGAAAACGGAATCAACGAGCGCAAAGTAATAAATTTACCTATTTAAAGGGCGCATTTTGCATTATGCAATGCGGCTTTAATTAAAACTGATGTTATAACAATTTTAATTGTGCATGAAGAAAATTCTATGGAAGTTTTCCTCATAGAATTTCTTGTTGGGTGAACTGAAAAACTTGTCCTGCAAAAGCCGAATGCCCAGGAAATGCAGCATTTCATTTCTACAATTCCATAATATTTGTTAGTAGAAATAATTTAAGCTTTGTTATTTTCCAGCTGAACAAAAGGAGGAATGAACATATTTTTCAACGTTGAATAATTCTGAATTTATAGAAATGCAGCTTTTCCCCCATTTTGCAATTCATTTTAAATAGTTGTATATAAATATATAAGAGATCCCGAATGCATATTTAAATATTTATAACAATCAATGGACCAAACATTTAAAATGCTCGAAAACATATTCAACAAAAAGAATATGCACATAAATTTCAAATTTTTGGGCCGCAAGCATATTAAACAGCAAAAACCAGAAATCAAATGTGAGACCCTTTAAAAAAATATAAAAAAAAACCGCACGCATACACACAAGCACACACTCACACACACATACACACACACACACAAATTGAGTGTGAAATTTTACGCGCCATTTAACAGAAGGCGGTCGAAGTTAAATGCTTTTCTTTTTTCTTTGTTTAATGCCGTTTTTTAAGTGAAATATGCCCTTAGGCTAAGAGGAATAGAAAATTCAACGTAGCTGTGTGTGTGTGCGTGAAGATACTCAGCAAGAAAATGCAAGAAAAACCAAAATAACGAACATATTAAAGGAAAATACAATTCAAGCATCAATACTCGATTGAATTATATGATATAGATAGATATACATACATATTCAAAAATGAATCGAAAGCCTTAATACTTTTTAATGTGTACCATAAGAAAAACCTCTTCATCTATATAATGATTGGTACATATTCAAATCAATTACACGCAATTAAAAGGAAATCAAATTAAATCACAACGAATCAAATTTAGCTTTATAAAAGTCAACATTGCGACCTTTATCATCGTTCTTATAAAGCATGATTTATGCACGTTATAAATTCATTTATGCGCCTAATATACAGAATAATATGATATGCCTTGAGCTTGACCCGCATAAAATTACAGGGTATCAGGAGCAGAAGTTAGAGCCCCATAGCACAAGGCATAAAGCATTTAGGAGCGCTGTCAATTATACCAAAAATATACTTATAAGTAAGTATGTAACTAAGCAGGAAGGAAAACTGGCAGAGGAGAGAAATAGACTTGTCGCCTTTTGTGTGTGACGACTTATGAGCAATACACACACACACTCACTCACACACACACACGTATAATATGTATGTGTATGTGATGGCATTATAATGATGATTCCTTTCCAGTTTTTTTTTCTTCATCCTTTGCTATTCAAGTGTGTGTGTGTGTGTGTGTGTGTGTGTGTGTGTGTGTTTGTGTGTGTGTGTGTGTGTGTTATAAGACGCTTAACCAACTGGCGAGTCGGAACGGTGCTAAGCCGCTGGCGCTTATTGTGGCTAAGTGGGCGGGGCCGGAGGCGTCGACGAGTCCTTTTTTTTTTTTTAATTGTTGTTGTTGGCAACAGGATGTGTGCCATGCAGCCAAGTGTACAAAATGGCGTCGGAGCAAAAGTATTAAACGTACCAACTTGAAGTTTCACAAAATTGTAAACCAGCGACAACAACAACAACACTCGCACTTATGTATAAATACATATATGTACACACACATATATATATATATATATTCACTAGCACACCCACACATTCGCGTATGTAAATTGCACAGTGCCACATGTGGCACAATGTGTAAATAAGCGCGTTAGACTTTAAAAATCGCTGCCAACGTTGCTTGCTTTTGGCTTTGGCAGCTGGCTCTTCCTTTTGCCTTTGGCTGTTGCTTCTACTTCTGCTTCTGCTTGTGCTTGTGCTTGTGCTTGTGCTTCTTCTTCCTTAGCTCCTGCTGTTGCTTTACTTATCCACTGCGTCTGTTGCGGCTGTTCCGTCTGCTGGTTGAGCTTATTTCCACAACTTTCTGCCAGCTTTTTGAAAATGAATAGCACACACACACACACACACACATACGCACATATTCATATGTTACCCCTACAAAACACCTTATATTTGTTTACTTTTTTTGTGCTCTTACTTAGGATATTATCATTCAGTCACATATTGTGTGACCCACTGAAAAATGTAACCAATTAGGGTCATATATACCATTATACCAGATTACAGATCTGCATAGAATCTAGAATTAAGTAGCTAAAAATATCTCATTGGGCATATATATTATGTATCTCGATCTAAGTAAGTGCAGCTTCTCATCTAGTTGTTGATTATAGAAACTCTTTTTACATTTTCTTCTTGAAATTTATATTTTAATAAATATAAAAGATGACATTAATACCGTTTATTATATATATTCAATTATATATATTTTTTATCAGCAAATATTTGCATATTAAAAAACTTTTTTTTTTTTATTTATTTGACATGTTTGAATGTCTTATAAGGGTATAAAGTCTTCGACGGTGGATAAGTTTTTTCTCTTTCTTGTTACCACAGGGTCTTATACCCGTTAGCCTAAGTGGCTAAGGGGTTGTCAACTGTTTATTCTTGGTTCAAACTGGAGAACATCTCAATTACGTTTTGTGCTCCTTGCTCAAGAGAAAAATGTTCTTAAATAAAGCAATTGTTTTGAACGAAATAATTAGCAGCGAGAAAAACATTATAAACAAGCTAGGCAATTAACAAAATTTAATTTAAATTTGATTGCGTGAATTTATTTCATTTTATGCTTTTTAGGTCTATGGTGGAATTTAGACTTTTATTATAGGAACTGTTTATAGGAACTGTTTATAGTAATGTTAAATTTAACAACATAGCAGATAGTAATTATTCAATAAATATTAATATATATACATATATATGAATAAAGTTAAATTTAAAAAAATATTACTTAATATAATTATATGTAATGTAATAAAAAAATGTTTCCTCTGCCAAACCTTTTTAGGTAAACAAATTGCAATCATTTTCAGAAAAACTTTACTTCGAAAATTTCTTTAAATAAGACATCATTCATATATGTACATATAATATGTAATAATATATTATGCAATATTCCCTGAACCTTAATAAAAATGCAAGACCTGAACGTGGTAGCTGGATCCGGGCTGTTGCCAGGGTTGCCAAGCTGTGCAATAAAAAAAATGTAATTCGCCCATAAAATTGAATACGAAGCAAGTGCTGGTATCGCATAGTTGGTTTGTCTAGCTTTTATTTTGTTATGCTTTTATGTTTCGCCTTGCCATTTGCATGTGTGAATACACCTATACAAATACACACACACACACACACACACACACCAAGACAGAGGAGGGAGAGAGAGTTGGGGCTGTAGCTTGTGTTTATTTGTTATTGTTAGCTTACCTCAAACACATTTTTATGACATTCAATGGAAGCAGCAACAACTGAACGCCAAATTGAACGCCAGACGGTGTAAAGTTTTCTGCTGACAGCAACAGCAACACAAACAACAACAACAACAGGAAAAAAAAATGGGATGGAGGAACTAACTAAATTGTTGGTGCACATGCGGCGTATGCGTAATAAATCCATTGACAATGACGTCACAAACGACACTCAAGCTGGCACTCAAGCAAATAACACTTTGCTATTTAAGCAATTTGCATGCCAGCCCACATATGCGTACGTCAATGTGTGTGTGTGTGTGTGTGTGTCTGTCTGTCTATCTAAGTTAATTTGTCGCCAGTTATTAGTTTAGACCCAACTTCAAAGCAATTTTCTGGCGGAAAACTTTGAAAGACGTTTCCCTGCTGAAGTCCCGCCGTGTCCTGCGGCTTTTGTGGCCAAACCCCTTTTTTATGTGCGGAAATTGCCCGCAAGTTAGCTTTGGGCAACTCTTTATATACTTATGTGTATATTATATGCTCATATACTTCTTTATGTACACTGACAAAAATATATTAATACATATATAGATACGTTTTTTGATTGATTAATGAGTTCTAGAATGAATTTGTGCTGTCTTCAACTATCATTTATATTATTTATGAATCTTCTTAGTAACTAATTGTACCGTTAAGATGCATATAAGATGCATTTAACTATATTTTTATTTTATCTTTATTACACTGAAATACATTTTATATTTTTATCAAACGTGTCACTTTTAAAAATACTAAAAATACTCATATAAAAAGTATTTCCATATAAAAAAAAGTAACTTTTATTTATATAACAAAATGTCACAAATTTATTTTTACTCTTTTTACTATATTTTTATTTTATATTTATTACACTGAAATAGATTTTATATTTTTATCAAACGTGTCACTTTTAAAAATACTAAAAATACTCATATAAAAAGTATTTCCATATAAAAAAAAGTAACTTTTATTTATATAACAAAATGTCACAAATTTATTTTTACTCTTTTTATTAAAAAAAAAAACCACACTTATCAAATTGATGAACGTTAATATAAAACTTGATAAGAAAGTTTATGGCTTGAGAACTTGAAACATTTTTGCTGATACTAGAAGCATTCTTAGCTAAGTAAGATATAGGTCGGATATAATATGAAAAACTTATCTTTTAACACACTCTGCTCTAGCTTCAAGTAAGCTTTAATATATTTTCTCAAGCTCATTTCTTACCTTTTACGTGCAGCTCGTAAATTGTTTACCCAAAGTTTTGCTGAGTGTAACTACCAAACTTTCAGCTACCCATAATGTGCCCTATTCCTACCCCCAACCTGACCCCTTACCCCCCCACCTTCCCCTTCCACCACTATGCCTAACTGTGGCTGCTGTCGCTTTGGGACCATCGTTAAGTTTCGTTTTTCAATATCATTTTTCAACGCTTTTAACGTTGCATGAAAATTGAAAATTATGCGCGCCTCCCTTTTATTTTTAATTTACGTGCAAAATGTTGAATGCCATTAAGGAACACTGTATGAACATGTCAGTGTGTGTATGGTGTGTGTGTGTGTTTGCGAGGTAATCATTGTGGTTGTGTGTGTGTGTGTTTTTGGCATGTTTGTAAAAATTTGCTCACATTTGTGATACGTTTCTCTTGATAAGCGACTTGCACACACACACACACAAACACAATTTATGTTGTATTTAATCAGATTGAAGCCAGCTTTTCAAAGTTGCCCACCTCAGGCTTCCCACGCCTCGTACCTGGCCGATAGAAATCTACAAATTTCTGTGAACTACAATTTACGTGCTGGCAATTTGTATAATTGATTAAATATGCGTGCCGCAGGCGCTATGCCACGAAAATCGCGCACAATTTGCAACTAAACCAGGGAAAATCCATTCAACAGAACAGAAAAATAAAAAAAAAATATACATATATATATATATTTAATTAATATGCTAACCCAGACCTAAATGCTGCTATTTATCCAAATATTCGAATATTTTCTTGGCTAGGCAATATTATTATTAAATTAGTGCGCTTAATTATGATGTTCTTTGCACACACACACACAAACACACAGACACAGACACACACGTCTGTTTGGTTATTCCGAAAGGTATAGAAAGGTATTCCTATCTGCGATAAGGCACGTCTGGAATTGGGTCGCAGTCAACACCCCCCGCTTCCTCCTGCAGTCCAGAAGCTTGTCCATTTTATTGGCCTATGGCATGAAATGGCGCTGACTGCTCCACTTTTGTGTTCCTTTTTTGTTTTTTTTTTTTTTTGTTATTGTTGTTGTTGCTGTTGTTGACTTTACGAGCCCAAGCAAAAATATGAAGTACACGACAAATTATTTGCCGCTGCTGTAGGTCGCGTTGTGGCTGTGGCGAGGGTTAAGAGGGGGGGCTTGTGGGGGCTTAAGTTATAGCTAAAGTTGACATGTACATCGGGCCAGCACTCAATAGCAGTTGACACATGGCATTTGATTGCGTTTCTCCATTAGGGTGCGAAACCCCTTCGGGCATATATATTACTTAACCATTACACAAGGAATATGTTGACGGCTATAAAAATGACTCGTAATCGCCGCAAATGGAACAAGGTCAACAGGACTTCCCTTAGCAATCGCATTTCTTGGCTTTCCCTTTGTGTGAATTGAAGGCAATCCTTTGATTCGAGGTGAGAAAGTCCTGCGAGTTCCTTAATGGCATTTATTTTTCATTTTTTTTTTGATTATTTATTATTTTTATTTAGACGAAAAGCTATATGAAAAGTTGTCATTCATATTATAAATTAAATAGAAATAAAATTTATTATAATTAATATGGTATGCACTTTTTTTTTGCGAAAAACAATATTTTGTTTAGTTTAAGACTTTTTTTCTTTAATTTAAATTGATTCAATAAGAAAAATGAGTCGAATATTGTTTTATGAATCGAAAGAAAAAAATATTTGCTTAGCTTGCAAATGTGCTTAAAATTAAAGAAAATTTGTAAATTATTATTATTATTCATATAATATTTATATACCTGATATATATTTATATGATTTGATAACTGATAGAGTAACTGTATAACTGTAATAATAATTTTAAAAAAATTAGGCCACCTTTATTTATCGTGAGAAGTGGAACAATAGTCCAAAATTGTTGTTAATATTTCCTCTGCTTATCTTTCGTTTTTCTTCAAATCAGATTTGAAATCTTCGTAACTTTCACTAATTGCACCCTTTATCTAGATGAAAATTAGCATAGTTAAGGTTTGCATGACTGAAGTTTCGTGCTGAAAGTCATTCTCGAAGATCTTTATGAGAGCTTTAAGCAAAATACTAGACCCACTTCTATAGACCTTGTATGTACTATAAAGCTCATTTGCTTACTAATGGCAAATATAAAATATGAAAAATATGAAAAATATGAAAAATGGCCAACAAATTAGTTAAATATATTAATCATGGCATAATAATCTGCAGAATAAATCAAATACTAAATGGAATTTCCCATGAGAATTGCATCAGTTTTGACACATTAATGAGCTATATTATAATTTGTGGGCTGCTAGAAAAGCCTCTGGATTTCCCTAATGTCTTTCGCATTACGAAAAAATTATGGCAAATTAATTAGAAAATATAGTAAATGTTTCAAAATAACAACTACAAGATATTTATTTGAAAACCAAGATAAAGAAGCCAATTGCTGGTGTTATAAAAGTCAGCTTTATTATTTAAAAATTATATAGTTAGCTAATGGCTAAACTAAATACACATGGCCAAAAGTGATTATGAAGGATGCGTCTGCTTTCCATTTTCCTGATGAAATTGAAAAAGTTGCAACAGCTACTGCTGCAATTTTCGCATGTGTGTATGTGTATGTGTATGTGTCTGGCACACTGCAATTAAGTTTTTAGTGGAAAATGTAATTGAAAATGAAACTGAAACTGAAACTGAAGCGGGAAACCGAAACTCAAAGTACATACAAAATATTCCTTTATCATAACACACATCCATAAAACAGTCAGGTGGGAAAAACAAAATATTCTGAATACCAACAACACACACACACGCACACACCTTTTGTTGTGCCTGAGAACATAAAATCTGGAAAAACAGTTAAAAAATATATACGAAAAAATGCAGAAAATAAGTTTCGCTGCATTTTTGTGGCGCCTGCTGAAGGCATTAAAGGGATGATTGAGAGGGTGGAGGGTGTGTGGATGGAAAAGGGGGTGGGGGTTACAGGTGTTGGGGTCTGATTCACTAATAAATGTTACACTGCAAATTGCAGTCGACGCCTTGTGCGCCAATATATCACAATGTGCCGCTGCCCGCTGACCTCTCTCTCTGTTGGGTGGCATGCACCATGTGGCATGTGGCGTGTGGCGTGTGGCATGGTCCCCCATCTCTCGACTCTAGCCTGTCCGAGCGGCGACCTGGCACATATTTTAGCATAAAACATTTGCATAAAACTTTCACGGCTTATGGCGCACGAATGCAATGTAAAACTTTCATTGTGCGCATTGGCCGTGCCGTACAGTGAGTACTGTACTGCACTTCACTGTACTGTACTGTACTGTGACACGCCCGCACTCCATTGCCCGCCCACTTGGTTACTTTCAATTTTTATAAATTTAATCCATCGCAAACAACGGCAACAAATGCTGTGAAAAGCTGACAGCTGACAGGGTATGCTCGACTACGCGATGCTCTATTTCGAACATATATTTAATTTACATATTTTTATATTAGCATATATGTATTTATATTTTTCTTTTAGAATATTAAGCTTAAAAAATAAATATTAATTTATACATAATCATTATTTTTCATGTAATATATCGTAAAAAAAATATTAAGGTGTAAGATAACAACAAAATAAGGTAAAGGAATATATAATATAAGTTCAATATTATAATTAAAAGTTTCTGTTTAAGAGTTTACAGAAAAAAAAGAAAAACATTTTATCTGTTCAGAACAAATACTTCAGTATTCTAAAAAGTAAGACGTGAGACACACCTATTAAATATTTAATTAAATATGAATATATTTTTTAATTTGTTTTCATATATTTTTCTTGCATATAGCTCAAATATCATTAATGAAATTGATTTTTTAGTATGTGCATACATTTAAAGTACCAAATAGCATAAATATATATATATAATATCTAATATAAATATCACATATATATAATTTAATTTTTCAGATTTATTAATTGTATATATCGAAACGTAATTTGCTATTGATCGGACGTAAAACCACATAAGCTCCAATGTAAGATACATTTTTTTAGTAGAACATCTAGAAAATTATCAACTGGTGCATGACTATATATATTCTATACATTCCCTATATGCTATGCTTGCAGTTATGAAATCTCCTAGTATCCTAATATTCCAACTGGATCTATCGCATACCAAACTTTTTATCTACTATCGATACTTTCTATCGCACGCTTTCTTAATTAGTTCCAGAAAATATCCTATTATTTACTTTATAAGAACAATTATCAAAAACTTACAGTTTTGAGAACTATCGTAAGTATCGATGACTCTCGAAACTATCGAATACTTGGAGTAAGTTTCTATTCTGATTGAACGTAAGTCAAGAATCGTATTTAAAGGCAAGAAATCGATTCGTTTTCTTTGCCACTAATATACCCCTTTCTACTAAATAGTAATAGGTATATAAGCTACCATTGGTGGCACAACTTCGCTGACTCCCTGGAGTAGTCTTTGCAATTTGTTCGTGCACACATACACACACACACACACCACAATCCTTGCGCTGAGTTTCTACTTTGTAACTCACCTGCGTTCTACTCAATTTCTTTTTTTTACCTTTTCTTGCGAACACTCAAAGTATTTCCTATTTTTTTAAAACTCTTCGCCTCAGTTTTTTTTGCTAAGCTGTGTGTGGCAGGTTGGGCTTGAGTCGGTTTCGCTTGCAACATTTCGTTAGGTTCAAACGAGCATTTTGGCCCGCTAGCAAAAAGCTGTTCATAAATTGCATGTTGGCTTTTCTGCACTTGTATGAGTGTGTGTGTGTGTGTGTGTGTGTAGGCAGGTGTGTACACGTGTGTGTGTGTGTGCTGGCATGTACTCCATTTTGTTTTTTAATAGACCCTCTTCGCATTTAAACTGTTATGCTTGGCCTGGCCCGGCACAAAAGGCCTTTCCCTTTTTATCGCTTAAGCCAAATCAGTGTCGAGCTATGGCACATATATATATATATATATATATGTAGTACATAGTTTCTACCCTCTCTCACACCCTGTTCCAGTTAAGGGCACAATCGATAGTCTGCAACTAAAGTGAAATTTACGTTTTGTCGACTTTTGTGCCTGCAATTTGAAGCTGACCCCAGGCATAAACTAGCCTTCGGCTCAGTGCCCTGTGCCAACTTGGCCCACAACTGGGTAAAATAGACGAGTGAAATAAGCCACCATCAATTTCTGGCTATTCCGTTGGGGGCCCACACGCCCATTTAATTTCCAAGCAATTAGCGAAAAATGAAGGTAAAGAGAAGCGAAAGTAAAATAAAAAAAAAAGTACTGTAATTAAAAATGTTGTTTACTTTGCATATTAGTTAATTAGGGAATACGAAAAACTAAATGTAAACTAATTGAAAAATAAAACTTATTCATTTCTGTGGGCTTAGTTTATGCCTTTATGAGGCTACGCCCTCCTATTGGCGTGGGTGTTCCACATATTTATTCAGTTTTCTTGTTTCTATTATATTTGTGTTGCTTCTCTTCGATTATGAGCAAAGTGTTAACTGATTTATGCATATTGTTTGGCTAGCACGAAACTTTTATTACTCCCGGTATGTGGGCCCTAATGCGATATATGATATATGCATTGTCGACCACCGATGCCGGCGATAGCCGCCTGTCCATTATAAAAATAAATGACAATCAGATAAAGCACATAATGAAACGTTTCCAACCATTTATCACAATGCAATATAGTAAATAGAATGGCGTGAAAAGTTGCTAACTGGCAAGGATTTTATCGTATATTAAAGCAGCTAGCCTTAAGATTCTTCGATTGAATTAGGGAAAAATGTATATCGATATATCAATTGTTTTATTGTGTGAATTTCACTGCATTAAAGCTTGATGGATTAAAGCTTTAATGTGCTTTAAAAGCTTTTTAGAAATTATTGGCTATAGAATTACTTCTTAAATATTTATCTTACGTATTACATATAAAAAATGAATAATTAACAAAATTGCATATGCTTTTTTTCTTTTAAATTAATATTAAAGTTTTTCAAATATTCTCATCTCATTGCAATTTTCTAAATATATTCAAAGCTTTTATATAGTTTTAATTACCTGCTTTAAATATCTTATCTACATATTATGAACATGTATTTTTTATTTTTAGCTTAAATTTATTTTTAAATATATTTATTATTATAGCTATGCCCGATCATAATATATAGCCGTAGTCAGTTTCTCTTCAACTGTTTACGATTTACATTTGCAATAACAAACCATATATTTAAGGTTTGACGGCTAATTAACGCCGCCAACCAAAAAATTCTAAATAATTTCCGCTCCGGCAAGAGCGCAAATAAATAGCAACTAATTTAACGCATATAACAATTAAATTATAACCGCAACAAACACATTAAATAACGCAACCACCTATTCAAATAATAAAAGCAGAATAAAAAATAAAAATAAATACGAATGGAAAAGCTTTGCATATTTATTTGCTAATTCGCTGTATTTTTAATGAGAAGCGTTTCATTAAATTTACAACAAAATGCATTTACAATTAATTACAAATGACACAGAAATCAAATGTAACTGCAAGCGTGTGTGTGTATGTGTGTGTGAGTGTGTGTGTTTGGGTGTGTGAGTGTTAGTTGGTTGCAATTAAAATAAATATGCGCAGGAAATTAAAAAGTTGCCGCAACACATGACGTATACGCAACGCGGTCGCAGTTATTGCTGCGGCTGCAACGATTCTTGTTGTTGTTGTTGTTGTTGTTGCACAACACAATGCGGTGGCGCACACACCCCATTTTACCGTTACTCGAGTGTCTGTTAGACTATTTTCGCCAGCGCCTGTTAGTTATTAGTTGCAGTTGTTCTTGTTGTTGTTGTTGTTATTGTTGCGGCGATGTCAAGTGTCAGCGACAAGGCTCGAGTGCATTGTTAGCTGCACTTGCTCCACCTAACGATATAGAGGCGGAAGTGAGTGAGAGGGGGCGGGGGGAGCGGGTGGCACAATGCCATTTCTTTGTGACTACCTGACAGACTGCATTCAAAAAAAACAAAAAAACAACAAAAAAAATAAATAAAAATACAAGAAATGTTATAAAGAAAAACTACACTTAATTCACAAACAGAAATAGTTCAAAGGAAAATTCGTCTAGCACTCGTTGCAAGCAAGCCACGCCTCTTCAACAGCCCCTGGAGGGCAGGCGTGCCACATTTTTGGCTTGGTTTCATTCATTTACATATTTAGTAAGTCATTGAAAATGCGGCTTTCTTGTTGTTTCCTGCCATTTTCTATTTTCATTCAACCAACTGCAATTGCATTGCGGCACTAATTAAAATTCATTGTCGGATATCGCAAGTACGAAGTCAAAAAAAAATGACACGCAAATCTGCACTTGACTTACATTTTCTTTCAACTTTCGTCTCTTTGGTCTGGCAACATTTTACAAAAGTTTATAAAAGTTATTTAATTGGGCAGCATTTGCTAAATGCAGCTGAAGGACCGTCAAATGTACTCAAATAATCAGTTGGAATAATTTCAATGCAGGTTCTTAAACTTAATTTTTAAATATACCAAATTGAATTGCAGATGAATATGAATATATATAGTATATGAAAATTCGTGTGACACAGGTAATACATTTCATTTACTTCATATCAATAACAAGTTTCCGCTTATGGAAAAATAATTATTAAATTTCCTAAGGCTATTTTATAAGATATCTAATATACCTCTGCTCAAGATCTGCATAACAAGATAAACAATTTATAGGGTATGATGTTAAACATGTTTTTAAAACCTCTTTATTTAATTGGTGATAAAAAAAAAAAAATAAACCCTCTATTTAATTCGCAACTCCTTCTCTTTAACTTCACTTCACAGGCTATGCAAAGAAAAGAAAGTTCTCTATTTAATCGCTACTCCTTCTCTTTATCTTCAGTGCACAGGGTATACAAAAAATATAAAAAAAAGAAATATATAAAAAAAAAACTATTAAAGAGCTGCGTTTGAGTGTTTTTGATGCTCCGGCATCCATTTAGAGCGAAGCCAGAAGCAGTGCAAAGCTTATGCAAATGAATCGACCCCACATAAGTCAGCGGATTATGCTAATGTGGCAATCGCAGCGAGTGTTGACTGTAATTGTGCAATGTTTGTGCTTCTAATCAGAAACTACACCAGCCGCAGCAATATCAACAGCAATTACGTGGAACTAAATTTGCATTAGAGAAAAGTACGTTTGATATCCTTTAAGATATTGCAGCTAATTGAATTCGATTCTCAACTACGATTTGTATCTCAATTTGTGAAGTGAACTGAAGCATTGCAAATCGAATTTGGCAGAAAATGTCGGGAAAATATGTGAAAATTACTGGCGAGTTATGAACAAAACAAGTTTACCTTGCAGTTGAATTGAATTAAGTTGCGTAGTTGCGATGTCAAAGAGAATCATTTTTGCGGTATGCAACGGCAGGTTGCAAAATTCTTCAAGGAGAAACATTAAAAAGTGTAAAAAGCGAGTCATAAAAAATCCCTTTTTTTTATATCTTTATGTGCGTTAGCAAGCAGTCTGATATAAAATGTAAAAATTGTATAAAATTGAAGGATATTTTATTTCTTGTGACAAAAAATAACAAAGAGAGTCCATAAATGTTAAATGGAGTGTTTATGTGCTTGGTTTTATTGCAGTGTTGAGAAACACTTGAATTGATAAATAAATAGGCATTGAAAGGCTGCCAACTCGCATTGACAACAAAAATAATAGCCGTGAGCGCTGCCAACTTGTTGAAAGCCTTGACGGACATAAATTTGACCAAAAGACAAAAGCGAAAAAAAAAAGAAAACGATTTCTAATTGCCTCTTGCGTGTTGCCAAAAGTGGAAACAAAACAGAAAATTTATATCAACAGCTCAATATAGCTAACAAAATATATGTGCTTAATAAGTTTCCAAAAGATTTATTGAACTAACGAAATATTCAATTCAACGTGATTCATGAGCTGTTAGAGAATATATATATGTACATATATATATTTATATCCCTTATGCTGCAGTTTAACAAAGATTGTGTTATTTACATTTATATATAATTCGAAAACAATTATGGAAAACATCTTTACAAATGATAAGCTGCAAAATTATTGCTTGCTTGCAAAATTATTGTTTGAAATAAATCTATTAAAATTATTGCTTAATTGTAAGAATATAATGGAATTAAATGTAGTTCTATCCTATTAATAGAGAGCTCTAAAATAAATTGAGTTAGACTTTCCCACACTAACAAATCAATTACATTTAACGATTGTAATTGTAAAATTTATTTAGAAATTTAATTAAAGCATAGCTCGTAAAATTTTAATTAAAATGCTCGTTAAAATAAAAAGCCGCGAATGCCTAAAAGCTGGATTAAGTCTCGAATTGGCTTGAATTGGCTTAAATTGTTAATTGCTGGCAACAATTGCATTTTAAATGTTCCATTTGCCCAAGGAAAAGCACTTCAAGGTGCACTGTTATCGATAGTTTTTCCGGTCATGCAAATGCATTAAGCACTTGGGCCGGAAAAAAGAGCTTAGGAATACGAAAATCTAAAAAGCCGCATTCAGCAGCTGTTTTGCATGGAAATCTCGACTAAAGCAAATTGAAAATAACCCGCATAATGTTGACTTTAATCGGCTTACGGTAAATTCTGGGTAAAGTTGCCGCAAATCAATGATTACAACGAACCGGGCTATTTAAAAATTTATAGAGCCACAAGGAAAGTTTGTCAACCGAGTTGCCATAGATTCTGGCAGCATATCAAATACATTTCCACACACACCCACCCACACACACACACACACTCACACACACTCACACACACACACACACACACACACATCTAAATGTGCATAATCAAATTTCACAAGTGAATTCGTGCAATAAAATCCTCTCATCTGCAAGAGCAAACAAACCATCTGGCCAAGTGAAAGGTTCGGATTATACCGGCTGAAAAGAGGCGCTGGGAGATTAGAATGCTATTGACTAGTCAAAAGTGACAGAAGGCATTGTTATTTCGATCAAAGGTGCTTCAAAAGCTCTTTAAAGCTCCAATCATGCTTAAAGCTTAACGACCCACACAAATGGCACAAATCAAGCAGACGGATCTAAATCTGCACATCTCTTATTTTATTTATACATTATTATATATATTTTATATTCCATTTGGTGATGGATTAAATGTAGGGAAAGCTTAACGGGTTAGCTTCACAGAATTGTCCACGTTTTCTTTCTCGCTCACTCCGACTGGCAATAAATCTGAGCTAATCAACTGAAATTGAGCGGTGCTTAGTTACTGCCACATTCAGCCAATGTCATTGGAAAACGGCTGAATGTGAAATGCCTTCAATCACATACGCATACGGGTCGAGATGGCATCGTTGCTTGTATATGTGTATGTGTGTGTGTGCGTGTGTGTGTGTGTTGGCTGGAAGCAACATTAACAGCGAGAACAATAACAACAACAACAACAACAGCAGCCAGTGGCTACGAGTCATTTACTTTGGTGGTGCAGTCGAGTGTGCCACCAGCTAATTTTGAAATCTGTCAAAAGGCATTCAACAAATTAAACTCAATTGGCACATTGGCCCGAATGGTGAATGCTTGGCTGGCTGGTTGACTGGCCAACTCCCTGGCAAGCAAATAAACATGGCACTTGGCAGCCAGTGGATTACATTTCACATTTCATTTGAGCCCACGGTGCAGGGCAGCCGGAGTGTGGCCGGGCACACACACACATACACTCTCTCACATATGTGGCAACAACGGTCCTGAAACCAGACACCAGAGTCATCATAAAATTGGCCATCAAAAGGGCAACCAAGCTGGCAGTTACTCACAAGGCGAGGCCGCATTCCAGCACGGTGAAAATGGCTCGAGGCAGGAGTGCAAGGGGTGGGGGGAAGCGGAAGGGGACGGGGAAGGGGAATGGGAGTGGGGGAAAAACTACTGCAGCGCCCATAAAATTTTCAAGTGCAGTCTTTTAGGCTCAGCGTGCGCCAAATGCGAAATTGGACATGAAAATGAAAGGCATAAAAAATGTGGCAGGCACTGCTGCAAGTGGCCCCAAGTAGCAGCTGCCACATTTAGGCGGCAGACGGTTGTGCGGCAGGCAACGAACGCCATGTTCCCATGTTCCGGCCGCAAAACACGAAAAACACACACAAAAAAAAAATAAAATAAAAGAAAACAAGAAAAGAAGAGCAGAAGAAAAACACGAAACAAAACATGAGAAAGTAGCAAGTAATTGGGCAATAACGAAGCTTTTATGCTCTAGAGATTGGCCCAGTTTTCATTATTCGTTCGCCAGCCATTTATAATTTACACATTATCTGGTTAGTCCGTACACATCTAAAAAAAAATTACATATTTATTAAAAAATTACGAGAGTTAATAAACGAATTTTGCTCTGCTTTCCTTTTTCAATATGCATTTGTGTTTTCTGATTTAATAATCTATCGCATTAAAAGAAATCATTTGTGCATTCTGATTTAATAATCTATTCCAGGGTATGGAAAAATCTCAGTCCAAATAGAATTTAAAACATGGATCTTTAGATTTGTAATTTTAAAAATTTTGCTCTAACAATTCGTCATAAAATACATCACATAATTTTTTAAAATAATAATTGGATTCAGTTGAATATCAAATATATTTTCTATATATTTTTTGTGTGAATTATAAATTAAAAATTGTTGTTAAAATATCATCTTGATTTACTTATAATTAGTAATTAAAGTAATTATAAATATTTCTTGCGAAAATTATTATCTACTTTGCTTATCCTAAAAATTATTTTAAAAATAAAATTAAATTAAATTTTAACCATAATAAGGAACTATTTTACTTTAAAAACTTTGATACTTGAGTACCTTAAAAAAGTATATATATTGTAAATTCGTAAAGCTATAAAATCTATTCCATTTTTTAAATAAGTTACATAAACTTACTTAAACTGAACCGCAAATCTATATCGAATATTTATATATGTGTTCAAATAAAATACTGCATATTCTTGAGTGCTCATCAGGAGCTTATATTATAATAAACCGCATGGCAAAATCTTATGTCCATTTAAGTGCAAAGTGCATTTCCATAAGTGGGCCGTGGACGCAGCCCTCGAAGTAATGCGCCAGCCCAAGTGTCAAAGCGTCGCAGTAAGAAGCCCCAACAACAACTAAAGCATACTTTTTGGGCTGACTGTCTAAGTATGTGTGTGTGTGTGTGAGTGGCTCTGTCTGTGGCCTAGTACGAGTGGAACTGGGAATTGTTTCGTTTTCGTTTTCGTTTCGAAATGAAAGAAAATGCTGTTTAATGTGCTTTTTATTATTTACATCCGCGGGCGGCCAAAAGCGCAGCCCCGCTCCAGACCTGGCCCTAAAACCAAAGCCCACAAAACAGAAGCTCATCAACTTTTTTATGCCCACAACTCATTGAAAATGACCAAACAGGGTATATAAGCTTGGCTGGAATTGACTTTCAGAGAAAGCTGGAATACTATCAAAGTTAAATAAGGTTCTTGTTAGGAATACCAAAAAAACTAAATATTTTTATACTTTAATATAAAAATGTATATATCTTTGACTATCTGCTTATAAATAAAAACTTGTTGCATCTTTTTAAAATATATATACATATATATAGATTAATATTCTTTCTTATGTTCTCACATTACCTTCAAATCTTAAAAAAAAATAATCTTTAGGCATAGCTCGAAGACTACAATATATAGTTAGAGAGATCAACAGATAGAAAGCTAAGAGAAACGAAACAGAGTATCTCGCAGTCATGCACTCTCGCACTAGAGCACTTTTTCTTATTTCTTATTATTACTTTGTGGCACAGTTCCGGTTGCGAGGCTTTCATTTCTATGCAAATTTTTAATGCCTCAAGCCAAATGGTTTTATTGTATTTAGTGGAAATTATTCACGCCAACTAACTTTAAGAAACAAAAAAACAGAGACATGTCGACTGGCAGATACAACTAGATTCGTATATAAATACATAAATATAGAGGATGCGATAGATAGATACAGATACATCTGTGATTATTTCCCTTTGATGAGCAGCTGCTTTAATGACTGCCTTCCGCAGTAATCTGTAACGATGCCATCAAAGTGATATTTGCCGAATCACCCAAATGCAAATAGCAACATATATATATATATATATTTGTATATATATTGATACACATTCGATTGGCTAATCGCAAATATTTACATGGCACGGCTTTGGATTGGCCAATCAGTCGTAATGACAAATTGCTCGCATTTGCAGTCGTAATATGCAGATATATCTATATATATTGGCAATATGTAAGGTCGAGCTATAAATCAATAATATCGATTCCAATTTTTGCGCTCTACTCTTTGCCATAGATGCACATATATATATATATTTATATATATGCATGATTTAAGTACGAGTTGCGCCACTGACAACATTCAACAAGCCGCCAACAAAATGGAACAAAATAATAATTCAAGCGATATCTAAACCAATGTCAATGGGTCAGCAGTGCGACATTGGCCACCAGATGCAGCTTTTGTGGGTTCATCAAACTTGCAACAGTGGCAGCAACCTTTAGTGGCATCATCAGCTGCTGCTGCTGCTACTGATGCTGCTGCTGCTGCAAGTGTTGCCAAAACTTGGCAAAGTTTGACAACTTTCTAACACGTCTTTGAGTTGAGTTTACAAATCGATTTTGGCAAATCTCTTGGGTCAAAATTTCCGCTTTAAAAGTTCAAGTTAAACTTTGGTTACTTTCTTTAGCATTGATAACCTCATTAGATATTCATAAGTATTATTGATCAGTCAAACAAGCTGATTTGATTGAGATTTTGGTTTTCTTTGCTTAATAAACAGGCAGAACAGCCTGACTACATTTGTAATAAAGACATTTCCAATCCAATTATACATAACTGCTATAGAAAACTGTACGATTATAACTATATAGATTTCTTAAACACAGGGTCAGTGTACCTTCTAGTCGAGCACACCCGTTCTATTGTAGTTTTCACATATGTATTTTAAAATAAAATAAAATTCATGGCACAATTTTTTTTTTTTAATATTTTAAGCTGCAACTTACCAAAGAAAAATACTTCCTTTTTTTTTTGATTAACAAATTGATTTTCTTAAGTCTCTTTGGCCATAATTTCGCTTGTCAAAGTTTTTCGTTTAAAACTTAATATTTCTTATAATCTTAAGTTCCTAAGCTACTCAAAACTGAAACTTAAAAGTTATGTAAGGCGTTTTTCTGCAGCTTTCAGCATTTGTGTGTGTGTGTTTATGTGTGTGTGTGCGCGCTTGTGCTTGAGTGTTAATGAAAATATAGCTTCGTAGGCAAAGTTATTGGGAAAGTGTCAAAGGCCAAAAATTCAATAATATATATGGAAGTCAGCAAGTATTTCATAAATTGCCGTTACAGGCCAACACACACACATTCACATACATAAATATATAGAAGGCAACTTTCATGTAGAATATGAATATGATGGGGGCGTAGTTAGAGAGGCGCTTGCTGTGTGCAGCGGTTGCATTTTAATTTATGCATATCAAATGATCTTGCAGCGCACTTTTACTTTATAACGTTCCACATCAAGTGGCAGGCACAGAGAATGTGCCACATATATGAACAGCGAACAAGAAGAAGAGGAGAGCGACAAGAGATAAAAAGTAATAACAGAGAGCGAGTGAGAGAGAGGAAGAGAGAGCATGTTACAAAAACGCTGCGAGTGCCATTGAAGTGAGTTAATTATTCAAAAGTTGCTCATACGCAACGTTGCGCCAGAGTCAGAGCGCATACACATGCTCACCCTTACCCACACACACACACATATACATACACACACACACACACACATACAGTCATGCACTGGCACCCACCTTTGCAATTAAGTTGAATGCCATAAGAAATGACAACGAGTCGTCCTTAAAGGCAAGCAGCCACAACTCAAGGACTGCCAGCAAGACGTCTTGTCGTAGAAGCAACGTAATTGTCGACTTGCAACATGTTGCATGCCACCCTGCCAATATGCGATATGCGTCAAGCGACGCTTAACCAGCTACCTTTGACGTTTGCATATCATAAATGTGAAATACTTTCAGTTTGATTGACAGCCCGGCACTTAGATGGCCGCATATTTGCACTTGATAACGGGTTGACAATCTGAAATGTTTCGATGCTTGACATTTCCAATTAATTACCGGTTGCATGCCCTCAATCGTGCCCCAGACACAATCACAATTACTTCTGGCAATTGTTTGTCTCGAGCAAACACAAAGCAGAGCGACAGTGAAAATCCGAATGCAATAAAGGTAGGAAAAAGAGGCGAGGGGGGAGGGGCAATTGGGTTGGCCGGAGGGGGAGAAGAGGTGGCAATGTATGGCAAAGGAAAAATAACAGTTGTTTGTTCATGTGGCACGCAAAGTTTTATTTGCCTTTGCAAAACTAATAGGATTTTAATGCACCAGAATAAGCCAAGAAGATTTTAAGTAAATGTAATCCTCCATTAAGGAACAAAAAATACAACAAATTTATTGTAACGCATGAGATTTGCGTAGAAGGGCGGCAAGAGAATGAATAAAAATGAAGGTACAAAAAAAAGTATGTTAAAAGTAATGAATAAGAAAAGAAAGTGAAGAGTGTAGATAATAGTTTTTCATTTAGATGGACTAATTGCGAGACTAAGCACTGATCGAAGCAGAGAGAAAGAGAGAGAGAAAGAGAGAGAGAAAAAAAATAAAAATTAAAAACAAAACAAAAGTAGCATACATTATTTTTAAAAAAGTAGCAGTTAAGCTTCATATGATAATTGCATTATGTTTTAATGAGAACTACATAGAAAGGCATTCCGCTATTTGCAATAACACATACACATGATGGAATGATTTTTTAATTCAAAGCACTTTTCACTAGTAGTAAAAAATAAGTAAAGAAAAATTAAATGTTGAAGGGAGAGCAACAAAAGATACTGTCCCGTGTTTAATTTGTAACTCATGTTGGAAGCTCAACCTTGTGTGTTACGAAAATTACACAACTTTAACATGTACATACCCATTATAGAGTTTTAATTAAGAATTCAAGCTGTAAAAATAACTAGCCGAAGCAAAAGTTAAATTACTAACCAGAATTTGCCAATAAATTCCATAAAATTTATATTAAAAACCGAAAGCCCCAAAAAGTATGCTACAAAATTATAGTTGCGAAAAGTTTGCACAAAAAGGAGCTGAGAAATTCTGAAATTTCATCTCATTAAACCGTAATAATAAAGTTATCTGCTATGTTAACTAATCCCCCCCTTCAAGCAAGCCCCGTCACATATTAATTAGTCGAAGCGTGGCTTGCAATGAGGAAAAATGTCAGTTTCACTTTTAATTAGAGTTAACTCACATGTCTGACATGATATTATTAAAGCATAAATCGTGTAACCAATTTACTAATGGCGAGCATTGCTCAAAAGACTCAAAAGTTGCTCAACAGGAATTTTCGGTTGCCAGAGCTATGCGAAATTCTTGAGCTCAAAAAATTCTTTACACACAAGTTTTCAAGTGAAAGTTAAAATAAACCAAAAGATAAATGTGGAAAAGGCGAGTAAATATTTTTCCTCTCTTTTGAACTATCTGACTGCCAATGTAAGCCAGCTTGGCTTGCCTGTCGACCCGGCTAAAATGTTGAGCTGTTGATTACCAGCTTAGTGGCCTTCTCCAAGAGTTAAGATTGAGCTCAAGTGCAAATGCAATTGCAGCAATATAGAATAAATATAAGCACGCACATGTATATATTATGAGCTGCAGATATAATAAATGTACATAAATATCCAACAAACAGTTTACATGTGCGTGTATTTATGGCTGAGTGTTGTTCTTTAGTTGTTATTACTCATACGCCCCGTGGTGCGCGTGTTGCAGCTGACAACGTAACTCAATTTGATGATAATTATAATTGTGCCTGCCGCTGTGTTATTTCGTTTCGCATGTGTGTAAAATGTGTGTGGAGAGGGTGTGTGTGTGTGTGATGGGACCACCATGTTGTGTATCAGACGATAAATGTGGATTAGTTAATGTGCTAATGACAGTAGCTGAAAGCTCTTGACTTATATGTAATAGATAGTAGGCAGGACTACAACAGAATAAAAGAGCTTTCAAAAGCTTAAGCGGAAGCTCTTACAACTATAAATTTGTTGATTAAAGCTTTACATAAAACAGGTTATAAAGAGGTTTAATTCAAATAAAATATGCATTGTTATCGCTAAAAATGTAAAGCTAATAAATATTATAAAATTATTTTAAAATTACAATTAATTATCACGTAAATTTCTAAAGCTGTAAAAGCTATACACAAGAGAATTGAGTCTAATTCAATGATATTTATTATTAATTTGAGTTAATTTAATAAATAATAAAATAATATTTTCAAAGTTTATTTGAAGATTTGTGCACGAAGTACATTTAAATAAAGTTTAGCTTTATTGTGAATTAAGTTTAAAGCTTCGATAATAAACGACACTTGCACAGGGGTTCAGCTATGTCAACACTGTTGTCATTCCCTTTAAGCCAGTGTCATTTGGCATTAGGCATTTGGCATTTGGCGCACAAATTACTTGGTCGACAATTGCGACACGATGGGCAGTCACATCAACCGCAAGCTCTTACGTAATTATCATTAGCCACTCGCGTGTCTCTTTAAAGTCGAAAGCAACGGCAACATCATCCAAATAATCTGTCTGCAAACAAAGGCCGCCTTCTCGGCCTTCTCGGCCACCTTGCCACGCCTCTATTTGCTGTCTTCAGGCCGCAAAATTCAGTCGCTGTTTGAATTTTACTTTGCGCGACAGCTGTTCAAACAAATTACAATGAATATGCAATTGTTTTGGGTTTCTCCGCAGAACAAACATTTGATTGATGGAGAGCAGCACAAAACCCAAAACAACAACAACAACAACAACAACATCAACATCAACAAGAAGTGTAAGCAAAGAGATCTTAACAATTTGTATAAACAAATTGTACTCAAAATATATGCAAATAATATAAAAAGTTGTCAGAAAATGCAAAATGGAAAACGGTTAAACGAGAAAATTAGCGCACTTAAAATGATTCATTGGATCGGCATTGATAACTTTGTGGCACGCACATCAGAGCCCGCAGACAGGCCGCTAATCAGCGTGCCACCAAATGCAAAATGTGAATCATTTAACGGCCCATCAAGCAACGCAAAATGTGACAAAAGAATTCGCATTCATTTATTTCCATTGGCTGTACTTATTGATACGCCACATTGATTAGGATTATACTATAAAAGTATTCGCTATTTACTGGGTATATCTACAGCTCGCTAATCTCTATTCATAACAATTTCCATTTAGTCAGGCAGAATTGTGCAAATTTCTTTTACCATGTGAATGATTTAATCTGAATACTAACTAACGAATACTATAAACATTTTTACTTGACTAAGCTCAAGGCCTAATAATAGCAGTTTAGAACTCTTTGATTTAGGGGTAAATTGATAAGAGATAATGTGTGAATAGAAGATAAAGATAGGAATGGATTATTTAGTCTTTTTTCAAAGAGTTTAATGTCTATACGAACTCTTATATAAATTATACTCAAGTTTATTTTACGATTTAAAATATATCGAATGGTAGCTGAAGATAAAAATAAAATAGATTAGGAAATAAAATTTTCTATTAAGCTGAAGCAGAGATTCCTTATATGATATGTCGAATGTAAGTATAAAAGTGGTTTCTAGTTAAAGTACATTAAATGGAAAATAAACTGGAACAGAGTATTCTGCAGTCGCTAATGTTTAATTTTTATTAGATATAACTAATCTTTACTTAAAATATGGTGAATGATAGCAGAAGAAATAGTACAAAAATTGTTTCTCGTATATTTTTAAATAATCTGAATTAAAAATAAAAACTTTAGCTAGAACAGAGTATCGTTGCAGCTGGATTTTTTTCTTGGTATTTCTTTAAAATGAATAATATAATGATATCCAAGCTTAATCTTTTAAACATGAACTCTGAAACTTAGCCAATTATGCTTGACAGACATAAGTTTCACTTCTCATAAAATTCTTCTAATCTAAATTCTTCTTAACGCAAATTTAACACCGCACACCTGCAGCTTCAATCAGAGTTTTTGGCCAACCCACTTAACAGGTTCTGCAATTTACACACTTTCGCAAGCACAGGTAAATGTAAAATGCAGACATTCACAGAAATTTTGAATATTAGAAGACCTCGAGCATGACTTGCGTAAGGGAAAAAAAAAGTAATTTAAGTTTGTCAGGTATTTCAGTTTGATTAAAGCATGCCCCCAAAAAAAAAAAAAAAACAAAACAAACAGTGCAGCACACGAGCGAGTGGAAACAATTGATATACCATTACATCGAGCCATCTATCCAATTCGCTTCGTTTTGGCCCATTTGGTTGCAACTAGGCCAAGAAATGCTTTCCATACGTGTAGCTTGCAGTCTGAAGCTGACAAATGATTTCGCATTTTCAATCTGGGACTGTGGAACTCAGCGCAAGGTGTTCAGGACAGCGAATAGCGTTTGTACCCTGTACACATAGAATTTTAACATAGGGTATGATGAGGTTGTGTGCATATGTGTAACGAACAGAGAAGAAAAAGTCGGTGCATGTTTGTACAAATAACTTCAATACGATTTTTTGCGATCATCAATTTCTGCTTAAAATATTACAAATAAATCTATAGATACAAAATGCTATCGCTCTCCTAATTGATTATTAAATGCAAATTTAATACAAAACCGTTTGGAATAATAATTATTATTTATGCTTTCAAAATATCGATAATAATGGGCTGTACTAAAAAAACATAAGACATATATACATATATATATATTATGATCTCTTTAAAATAGAGCATAAAAAATAGCGCTCTATTTTTTCGCCCAGATGCCTACCTCAACATGTATTTATGCACAAATATTTATGTTATATGTAAATAGGGCATCTGGTAGTACATCAAAGTAGCCTCATTTGAACCATAAAGCAAAACATTACACTCGGAGAGAAGCACACTCAACTTTTGCTTGTAAGCCAACTGTCAACGATTTCCTTTTGCCAACATTTTGTCCTAGATTTCATTATTGCCAGCAAATTAATTGCGCCCTTAGAGTACTTCAGCAGACTGGAGCAGTGCTCTATATACTGCAACAGATATGAAATATATATATATACAGATGTAGATATACAGACATATATATATACAGATGTAGATATAATAGTCTATATAGATGTTAAAGTATATAGTATATATGACGTTTTGCTTTGGTGTTTTATGAATAATTCAGTTAGCAAGTTTGCTTGACCAGCTCAGTTATTGCTTTATGGCCCGGCCAACTGAAAGAGGGCCCCACTAATTGCTTATAATGAGCTCAAATGCACTGCAAACTGCAATTGCCCCGGCAAATGTTTGAGAAGTGCAATTGCAGTGAAGGTCTCTGTGGGCGTCTGTCTGCCAGTTTAATAATTCAAAAACTTTCGACTCAAATAGGTTTGCACTTGAGACGGAATCAATCCCATTATTGCCAACTAATATACAATACTCTATTACGAGTACTAGTTTATTATCTTGAACGTTATCGATAACCGATCCACTGACTCATTGAACCTTTAAATCTGTAATTTATAGATAAAGTAATTAGAAGTCTTAAAGTCATAAACTAGTCAGTCATCACTTTAGATAATTAACAGCCTTGTCACAGTAAGCTGATAAATTATAAATAACAAATTATTGTGACAATGACACTGAAAATTTAAAATTGTAGTTAAGTCATTGGACTATTTCCACAGATTATCCACATACATATATAATATAATTATTTATATTATAATAATATTATCAGAAATTGAGTATTGCTAATTTAACGTATTAACTGCCTAATATCAAATTGAATACTATATAAAATCAAAGAATTTACAATTTAAATGAAATTATCTACATACACAACAACCCTCGATATTCTCTAGATCTTATGCAAAAAATATAATACAATATATTTATTGAAAACCAAAGAAAAATATAGTTCAATGGAGTCTGGATTTAAAGATTGGCATTAGTCAAGGCTTATTGTCAAATGAATTTTCAATACGTTTCTTAAAAAGTCGTTTAAATGAAACTTAAATGAAAATTAGTTGAGCTTTACAGGCAATAGCGTAAAGCCCACAAAGCTGTTAGTGCTACAAAACTACTTCGAGCATCGAGCAATTTTCAGCTGTTTTACGAGCCAAGCACGAAGTGCATCAATTTAATTGAACCAGCGCTGCAAAATAGCGAGATAATGAACATGATAATAAAAAATCATAAAAAAATAATAATAAGAACAACCGCTGGTAACTTGGCCAACTGGAGGTTAAAGATACCAGTCATCGACACACAAATTGATACCGATCCGGTGCTGTGACAACCAACACCAACACCAACACCACCAACAATGACAACAGCAACAACAACAGCAACAACAACAACAACAGCAACAAAAAAGACCCTTCTTGGGGTTATCGCTGGTTCGGACCGAAAAGTGGAAATGTCGCATATTAAAGTAACGCTGATGGCCCCAACAGCAACAAAATTATTTGAAGCGTGGGAAAAATGAAGGCAAGCAAGAGGCGATAAACATGAAAATCAATGCAAGCAAAAGACCGAACTGCGTGTATACCCTGCAACAGGAGGGAAAAGGTAATAACATCATAAATATATTGCATTTTATTTCTGACAGATTCGTAGCTACGTAATAATACGTAATAATTAATAAAAAAAATGCTAGTTTTCCCATTTAACCTACTTGTGCATTTAAAATATTTATTTCGCTGATGCTAAGTTCGTTGTAAATAAACCTATTATCACCAATATGCTATTTCTCTATATTTTACTTAGTTAATATACACTTTAAACAGAAAATTGTTTCATATTGTTACTTAAAACCTTCTGAAACTCTATCAGGAGCCAAACACTTTAATAAATTACTTACAGGGTATTCAAAAGGTGACATTGATGAAATCTTTTTAAATATTAACAGCGTTACCGCATCCAATTGGTCAACTGTGACAACATTCAGTTATGGTCATTTGTGCAATTTGTCAATTTGTTAATTACCTCTGTGACAGCGAAATAACATGGTACAATCAATGTATGAAAATAAACCAGTGGCATAATGAAGAACATAAAAACATTGCTCATACGCCACTTAATTAACTGTGGCCAGACAAAGAAGCAAAAGGCAAGAAGCAGTATAATTCGCCACCAGCTACAGTCAAGCCGGAGTATAACGCATGCTATCACTAAGACAACATTTTTTATTTTTCTGCTTTTTCATTTTAAATTATTACATGACTTCAATTTTTGTTGTTGTCTTGTTTTAGTGATAGCATGCGTTATACTCCGGCTTGACTGTAGCTGGTGGCTGGTGGCTGGTGGTGTGCTGCTTGCTACTTGCTTCTTGCCACTTGCTTCTTTGTCTGGCCACAGTTGAACAAGTGGTTAACCTTGCGTATGAGCAATGTTTTTTATGTTCTTCATTATGCCACTGGTTTTATTTTTTCGGCCGCATTTCGAATTGAAGTTGATTTGTTACATATACAGAATAACATATAGAGAATTTATATGCAAGATTTATAACTTTGACCCGTTTAACCAACTAGCAAAACATAAATAATTTTTCTACGCTCATAAATTTGTTGCCAATTAATGTGGTCGAAGGGGAATCACGAAATCCATTTTATTTCGCTTTGTCACAAATTGGCAAATTGGCAAATTGACAAATTGCACAAATGACCATAACTGAATGTTATGGCTGTCTGATTGACTGACTGATTGATTGATTGATTGACTGGCTGCCCAAATGATAGTGCGGCTGTCGTTGACAGCGCTCATTAGTTTCCATAATATTTACACACGACCAGATAAAAAGATTTCATATTTAAATGTCACCTTTTTTTGAATACCCTGTAAGTAATTTATTAAAGTGTTTGGCTCTGATAGAGTTTCCAGAAGGTTTTAAGTAACGAAATATGGCTTACAGAATATTATGAAACAATTTTCTGTTTAAAGTGTATATTAACTAAGTAAAATATAGAGAAATGCTGCTATTGGTAGATAATGGGTTTATTTACAACGAACTTAGCATCTGGCAGAAAATAAATATTTTAAATACCAAGTAGGTTAAATGGGAAAACTTAACATTTTTTTTATTAATTATTACGTATTAATTACGTAGCTTACGCAATCTGTCAGAAATAAATGCAATATATATTATGATGTTATATAACTTTTCCCTCCTGTTGCAGGGTATACACGCAGTTCGGTCTTTTGCTTGCATTGATTTTCATGTTTATCGCCTCTTGCTTGCCTTCATTTTTTTCACGCTTCAAATAATTTTGTTGCTGTTGGGGCCATCAGCGTTAATTTAATATGCGACATTTGCACTTTTCGGTCCGAACCAGCGATAACCCCAAGAAGGGTCTTTTTGTTGCTGTTGTTGTTGTTATTGTTGTTGTTGTTGCTGTTATTATTGTTGGTGGTGTTGGTGTTGGTGTTGGTTGTCAGCAGCACCGGATCGGTATCAATTTGTGTGTCGGTGTTTGGTATCTTTAACCTCCAGTTGGCCAAGTTACCAGCGGTTGTTCTTATTATTATTTTTTTTATGATTTTTATTATTATTATTTTTATTATTTTTCGCTATTTTGCAGCGCTGGTTCAATTAAATTGATGCACTTCGTGCTTGGCTCGTAAAAACAGCTGAAATTGCTCGATGCTCGAAGTAGTTTTGTAGCACTAACAGCTTTGGCTTTACGACATGCCTTAAAAAAGCTCAACTAATTTTCATTTAAGTTTCATTTAAACGACTTTTAAGAAACGTATTGAAAATTCATTTGACAATAAGCCTTGACTAATGCCAATTCTTTAAATCAGACTCCATTGAACTATATTTTTCTTTTGGTTTTCAATAAATATATTGTATTATATTATTTTGCATAAGATCTAGAGAATATCGAGGGTTGTTTGTTGTAGATAATTTCATTTAAATTGTAAATTCTTTGATTTTATATAGTATTCAATTTGATATTAGGCAGTTAATACGTTAAATTAACAATACTCAATTTCTGATAATATTATTATAATATAAATAATTATATTATATATGTATGTGGATAATCTGTGGAAATAGTCCAATAATTAACTACAATTTTAAGCTAGTGTCATTGTCACAATAATTTGTTATTTATAATTTACGCTTTACTGTGACAAGGCTGTTAATTATCTAAATTGATGACTGACTAGTTTATGACTTTAAGACTTCTAATTACTTTATCTATAAATTACAGATTTAAAGGTTCAATGAGTCAGTGGATCGGTTATCGATAACGTTCAAGATAATAAACTAGTACTCGTAATAGAGTATTGTATATTAGTTGGCAATACGTGGGATTGATCCGTCTCAAGTGCAAACCTATTTGAGTCGAAAGTTTTTGAATTATTAAACCTGGCATGACAGACGCCCACAGAGATCTTCACTGCAATTGCACTTCTCAAACATTTCAGCTGGGGCAATTGCAGTTTGTAGAGCATTTGAGCTCATTATAAGCAATTAGTGGGGCCCTCTTTCAGTTGGCCGGGCCATAAAGCAATAACTGAGCTGGTCAAGCAAACTTGCTAACTGAATTATTCATAAACAGCTCGACCAAAGGCAAAACGTGCCATATATACTCATATACTTTTATCTACATAGACATATATCTATCTATATATATATATGTCTGTATATCTACATCTGTATATATATATATTTCATATCTGTTGCAGTATATAGAGCACTGCTCCAGTCTGCTGAAGTACTCTAAGGGCGCAATTAATTTGCTGGCAATAATGAAATCTAGGACAAATGTTGGCAAAAAGAAATCGTTGACAGTTATTACAAGCAAAGTTGAGTGTGCTTCTCTCCGAGTGTAATGTTTTGCTTTATGGTTCAAATGAGGCTACTTTGATGTACTACCAGATGCCCTATTTACATATAACATAAATATTTGTGCATAAATACATGTTGAGGTAGGCATCTGGGCGAAAAAATAGAGCGCTATTTTTTAAGCTCTATTTAAAGAGATCATAATATATATATATGTATATATGTCTTATGTTTTTTTAGTACAGCCCATTACATCATATATTTCGAAAGCATAAATAATAATTATTATTCCAACGGTTTGCATTAAATCAGGCCTAATAATCAATTAGGAGAGCGATAGCATTTTGTATCTATAGATTTATTTGTAATATTTTAAGCAGAAATTGATGATCGCAAAAAATCGTATTGAAGTTATTTGTACAAACATGCACCGACTTTTTCTTCGTTCGGTACACATATGTACAACCTCACTATACCCCTATACAAAATTTATGTACAGGGTACAAACGCTATTCGCTGTCCTGAACACCTTTGCGCTGAGTTCCACAGTCCCAGATTGAAAATGCGAAATCATTTGTCAGCTTCAGACTGCAAGCTACACGTATGGAAAGCATTTCTTGGCCTAGTTGCAAAACTAAAATGGGCCAAAACAAAGCCAATTGGATAGATGGCTCGATGTAATGGTATATCAATTATTTCCACTTGCTCGTGTGCTGCACTGTTTGTTTTGTTTTTTTTTTTTTTTTGGGGGCATGCTTTAATCAAACTGAAATACCTGACAAACTTAAATTACTTTTTTTTTCCCTACGTAAGTCATGCTCGAGGTCTTTAATATTAAAATTTCTGTGAATGTCTGCATTTTACATTTACCTGTGCTTGGCAGTGTGTAAATTGCAGAACCTGTTAAGTGGTTGGCCAAAATCCTGATTGAAGTTGCAGGTGGTGTTAAATTGCGCAAGAAGAATTTAGATTAGAAGAATTTTATGAGAAGTGAAAATTGGTTTCAGACAGTTCATGTTGTAGATTAGTTTTAGATATCATTATATTATTCATTTTAAAGAAATACCGGAAAAACTAGCTGCAACGATACTTGTTCTAGCTAAAGTTTTATTTTTAATTCAGATTATTTAAAAATATACGAGAAACAATTTTTGTAACATTTCATGTTATCATTCAAACATATTTTAAGTAAAGATTAGTTATATCTAATAAAAATTAAACATTAGCGACTGCAGAATACTCTGTTCCAGTTTATTTCATTTAATGTACTTTAACCAGAAACCACTTTTTTATACTTACATCTGACATATCATATAAGAAACTTGTTTCAGCTAATATGGTAAATTTTATTTCCAATCTATTTTATTTTTATCTTCAGCTACCATCTCGATATATTTTTAAATCGTAAAATAAACTTGAGTATAATTTATATAAGAGTTCATAGACATTAAACTCTTTGTTTTTGACCAAATAATCCATTCCTATCTTTATCTTCTATTCACACATTATCTCTTATCAATTTACCCCTCAATCAAAGAGTCTAAATCCGTTATTATTAGGCTCATTGAGTCGTCATAAAAATGTTTATAGTATTCGTTAGTTAGTATTCAGATTAAATCATTCACATGGTAAAAGAAATTTGCACAATTCTGCCTGACTAAATGGAAATTGTTATGAATAGAGATTAGCGAGCTGTAGATATACCCAGTAAATAGCGAACACTTTTATAGTATAATCCTAATCAATGTGGCGTATCAATAAGTACAGCCAATGGAAATAAATGAATGCGAATTCTTTTGTCACATTTTGCGTTGCTTGATGGGCCGTTAAATGATTCACATTTTGCATTTGTACGCTGATTAGCGGCCTGTCTGCGGGCCTGACATGTGCGTGCCACAAAGTTATCAATGCTGATCCAATGAATCATTTTAAGTGCGCTAATTTCTCGTTTAACCGTTTTCCCATTTTGCATTTTCTGACAACTTTTTATATTATTTGCATATTTTTGAGTACAATTTGTTTATAAATTGTTAAGATCTCTTTGCTTACACTTCTTGTTGATGTTGATGTTGTTGTTGTTGTTGTTGTTGTTTTGGTTTTGTGCTGCTCTCCATCAATCAAATGTTTGTTCTGCGGAGAAACCCAAAACAATTGCATATTCATTGTAATTGTTTGAACAGCCGTCGCGCAAAGTAAAATTCAAACAGCGACTGAATTTTGCGGCCTGAAGACAGCAAATAGAGGCGTGTGGCCGAGAAGGCCGAGAAGGCGGCCTTGTTTGCAGACAGATTGGATGATGTTGCCGTTGCTTTCTGACTTTAAAGAGACACGCGAGTGGCTAATGATAATTACGTAAGAGCTTGCGGTTGATGCGGACTGTCTATCGTGTCGCAATTGTCGACCAAGTAATTTGTGCGCCAAAGCCAAATGCCTGACGTAGCTATAAATGACACTGGCTTAAAGGGAAATGACAACAGTGTTGACATAGCTGAACCCCAGTAAAGTGTCGTTTATTATCGAAGCTTTAAACTTAATTCGCAATAAAGCTAAACTTTATTTAAATGTACTTCGTGCACAAATCTTCAAATAAACTTGAAAATATTATTTTATTATTTATTAAATTAACTCAAATTAATAATAAATATCATTGAATTAGACTCAATTTCTTGTGTATAGCTTTTACAGCTTTAGAAATTTACGTGATAATTAATTGTAATTTTAAAATAATTTTATAATATTTATTAGCTTTACATTTTTAGCGATAACAATGCATATTTTATTTGAATTAAACCTCTTTATAACCTGTTTTATGTAAAGCTTTAATCAACAAATTTATAGTTGTAAGAGCCTGGCTTAAGCTTTTGAAAAGCTCTTTTTATTCTGTTGTAGTCCTGCCTACTATCTATTACATATAAGTCAAGAGCTTTCAGCTACTGTCATTAGCACATTAACTAATCCACATTTATCGTCTGATACACAACATGGTGGTCCCATCACACACACACACACCCTCTCCACACACATTTTACACACATGCGAAACGAAATAACACAGCGGCAGGCACAATTATAATTATCATCAAATTGGAGTTACGTTGTCAGCTGCAACACGCACCACGGGGCGTATGAGTAATAACAACTAAAGAACAACACTCAGCCATAAATACACGCACATGTAAACTGTTTGTTGGATATTTATGTACATTTATTATATCTGCAGCCTGGCAATATATACATGTGCGTGCTTATATTTATTCTATATTGCTGCAATTGCATTTGCACTTGAGCTCAATCTAACTCTTGGAGAAGGCCACTAAGCTGGTAATCAACAGCTCAACATTTTAGCCGGGTCGACAGGCAAGCCAAGCTGGCTTACATTGGTCAGATAGTTCAAAAGAGGAGGAAAATATTTACTCGCCTTTTCCACATTTCATCTTTTGGTTTATTTTAACTTTCACTTGAAAACTTGTGTGTAAAGAATTTTTTGAGCTCGGCACTTCGCATAGCTCTGGCAACCGAAAATTCCGTTGAGCAACTTCTTTGAGTCTTTGAGCAATGCTCCTCGCCATTAGTAAATTGGTTACACGATTTATGTTTATACAATATCATGTCGTGAGTTAACTCTAATTAAAAGTGAAACTGACATTTTTCCTCATTGCAAGCCACGTCAATTAATATGTGATGGGGCTTGCTTGAAGGGGGATTAGTTAACATAGCAGATAACTTTATTATTACGGTTTAATGAGATGAAATTTCAGAATTTCTCAGCTCCTTTTTGTGCAAACTTTTCGCAACTATAATTTTGTAGCATACTTTTTGGGGCTTCTTTCGGTTTTTAATATAAATTTTATGGAATTTATTGGCAAATTCTGGTTAGTAATTTAACTTTTGCTTCGGCTAGTTATTTTTACAGCTTGAATTCTTAATTAAAACTCTATAATGGGTATGTACATGTTAAAGCAATGCTATATTCTAACATGAGTTACAAATTAAACACGGGACAGTATCTTTTGTTGCTCTCCCTTTCAACATTTAATTTTCTTTTTTACTTATTTTACTACTAGTGAAAAGTGCTTTGAATTAAAAAATCATTCCATCATGTGTATGCTATTGCAAAATAGCGGAATGCCTTTCTATGTAGTTCTCTAAAACATAATGCAATTATCATATGAAGCTTAACTGCTACTTTTTTAAAATAATGTATGCTACTTTTGTTTTGTTTTTAATTTTTATTTTTTTCTCTCTCTCTTTCTCTCTCTCTTTCTCTGTTTGATCAGTGCTTAGTCTCGCAATTAGTCCATCTAAATGAAAAACTATTATCTAAGGCCTCCTTCACTTTCTTTTTCTTATTCATTACTTTTAACATACTTTTTTTTTGTACCTTCATTTTTATTCATTCTCTTGCCGCCCTTCTAAAGCGCAAATCTCATGCGTTAAGCAATAAATTTGTTGTATTTTTTGTTCCTTCTTAAATGGAGGATTACATTTACTTAAAATCTTCCTTGGCTTATTCTGGTGCATTAAAATCCTATTAGTTTTGCAAAGGCAAATAAAACTTTGCGCTACATGAACAAACAACTGTTATTTTTCCTTTGCCATACATTACCACCTCTTCTCCCCTCCGGCCAACCCAATTGCCCCTCCCCCTCGCCTCTTTTTCCTACCTTTATTGCATTCGATTTTCACTGTCGCTCTGCTTTGTGTTTGCTCGAGACAAACAATTGCCAGAAGTAATCAGATTGTGTTGGGGCACGACGGAGGGCATGCAACTTGTGGTTGGTTGGAAATGTCAAGCATTCGAGATTGTCAACCCGTTATCAAGTGCAAATATGCGGCCATCAAGTGCCGGGCTGTCAATCAAACTGAAAGTATTTCACATTTATGATATGCAAACGTCAAAGGTAGCTGGTTAAGCGTCGCTTGATGGTCATCGCATATTGGCAGGGTGGCATGCGCAACATGTTGCAAGTCGACAATTACGTTGCTTCTACGACAAGACGTCTTGCTGGCAGTCCTGAGTTGTGGCTGCTTGCCTTTAAGACACTCGTTGTCATTTCTTGCAGCATTCAACTTAATTGCAAAGGTGGGTGCCAGTGCATGACTGTATGTGTGTGTGTGTGTGTATGTATATGTGTGTGTGTGTGTGGGTAAGTGTGAGCACGCACGTGCTCTCTGACTCTATGTGCGCAACGTTGCGTATGAGGTCCTTGAATAATTAACTCATCACTAAATGCAGCGTTTTTGTAACATGCTCTCTCTTCCTCTCTCTCACTCGCTCTCTGTTATTACTTTATCTCTTGTCGCTCTCCTTCTTCTTCTTGTTCGCTGTTCATATGTGGCACATTCTCTGTGCCTGCCACTTGATGTGGAACGTTATAAAGTAAAAGTGCGCTGCAAGATCATTTGATATGCATAAATTAAAATGCAACCGCTGCACACAGCAAGCGCCTCTCTAACTACGCCCCCATCATATTCATATTCTACATGAAAGTTGCCTTCTATATATTTATGTATGTGAATGTGTGTGTGTTGGCCTGTAACGGCAATTTATGAAATACTTGCTGACTTCCATATATATTATTGAATTTTTGGCCTTTGACACTTTCCCAATAACTTTGCCTACGAAGCTATATTTTCATTAACACTCAAGCACAAGCGCGCACACACACACATAAACACACACACACAAATGCTGAAAGCTGCAGAAAACGCCTTACATAACTTTTTAAGTTTCAGTTTTGGAGGCTTAGAAACTTAAGATTATAAGAAATATTAAGTTTTAAACGAAAAACTTGACAAGCGAAATTATGGCCAAAGAGACTTAAGAAAAATCAATTTGTTAATCAAAAAAAAAGGAAGTATTTTTCAGTAAGTTGCAGCTTAAAATATTAAAAAAAAATTGTGCCATGAATTTTACTTATTTTAAAATACATATGTGAAAACTACAATAGAACGGGTGTGCTCGACTAGAAGGTACACTGACCCTGTGTTTAAGAAATCTATATAGTTATAATCGTACAGTTTTCTATAGCAGTTATGTATAATTGGATTGGAAATGTCTTTATTACAAATGTAGTCAGGCAGTTCTGCCTGTTTATTAAGCAAAAGAAACCAAAATCTCAATCAAATCAGCTTGTTTGACTGATCAATAATACTTATGAATATCTAATGAGGTTATCAATGCTAAAGAAAGTAACCAAAGTTTAACTTGAACTTTTAAAGTGGAAATTTTGACCCAAGAGATTTGCCAAAATCGATTTGTAAACTCAACTCAAAGACGTAAGTTAGAAAGTTGTCAAACTTTGCCAGTTTTGGCAACACTTGCAGCAGCAGCAGCATCAGTAGCAGCAGCAGCAGCTGATGATGCCACTTCAAAGGCTGCTGCCACTTGCAAGCTCTGATGAACCCACAAAGCTGCATCTGGTGGCCAATGTCGCACTGCTGACCCATTGACATTGGTTTAGAGGCTTGAATTATTATTTTGTTCCATTTTTGTTGGCGGCTTGTTGAATGTTGTCAGTGGCGCAACTCGTACTTAAATCATGCATATATATAAATATATATATATATGTGCATCTATGGCAAAGAGTAGAGCGCAAAAAATTGGAATCGATATTATTGATTTATAGCTCGACCTTACATATTGCCAATATATAGATATATCTGCATATTACGACTGCAAATGCGAGCAATTTGTCATTACGACTGATTGGCCAATCCAAAGCCGTGCCATGTAAATATTTGCGATTAGCCAATCGAATGTGTATCAATATATATACAAATATATATATATATGTTGCTATTTGCATTTTGGTGATTCGGCAAATATCACTTTGATGGTATCGTTACAGATTACTGCGGAAGGCAGTCATTAAAGCATGCTCATCAAAGGGAAATAATCACAGATGTATCTGTATCTATCTATCGCATCCTATATTTATGTATTTATATACGAATCTAGTTGTATCTGCCAGTCGACATGTCTCTGTTTTTTTGTTTCTTAAAGTTAGTTGGTGACATCAACAATACAATAAAACCATTTGGCTTGAGGCATTAAAAATTTGCATAGAAATGAAAGCCTCGCAACCGGAACTGTGCCACAAAGTAATAATAAGAAATAAGAAAAAGTGCTCTAGTAAGTGAGAGTGCATGACTGCGAGATACTCTGTTTCGTTTCTCTCTAGTTTTCTATCTGTTGATCTCTCTAACTATATATTGTAGTCTTCGAGTTATTTTAAAGATTATTTTTTTTTAAGATTTGAAGGTAATGTGAGAACATAAGAAAGAATATTAATCTATATATATGTATATATATTTTAAAAAGATGCAACAAGTTTTTATTTATAAGCAGATAGTCAAGATATATACATTTTTATATTAAAGTATAAAAATATTTAGTTTTTTTGGTATTCCTAACAAGAACCTTATTTAACTTTGATAGTATTCCAGCTTTCTCTGAAAGTCAATTCCAGCCAAGCTTATATACCCTGTTTGGTCATTTTCAATGAGTTGTGGGCATAAAAAAGTTGATGAGCTTCTGTTTTGTGGGTTTTTTCTTAGGCCAGGTTCGAGCGGGGCTGCGCTTTTGGCCGCCCGCGGATGTAAATAATAAAAGCACATTAAACAGCATTTTCTTTCATTTCGAAACGAAACCAGAAACGAAACAATTCCAGCTCCGATTCTTCCGTACTTGTACAACACAGACAGACACTCACACACACACGCCTGAGGGCTGCGTCCAGTCACCTACTTTGCGAAATGTACTCTTACCAATGGACATAAGATTTTGCCATGCGGTTTATTATAATATAAGCTCCTGATGAGCACTCAAGAATATGCAGTATTTTATTTGAACACATATATCTGATATAGATTTGCGGTTCAGTTTAAGTAAGTTTATGTAACTTATTTAAAAATGGAATAGATTTTATAGCTTTACGAATTTACAATATATATACTTTTCGTACTCAAGTATCAAAGTTTTTAAAGTAAAATAGTCTCATTATGGTTAAATTTTAATTTAATTTTATTTTTTAAAATAATTTTTAGGATAAGCAAAGTAGATAATAATTTTCGCAAGAAATATTTATAATTACTTTAATTACTAATTATAAGTAAATCAAGATGATATTTTAACAACAATTTTTAATTTATAATTCACAAAAAATATATAGAAAATATATTTGATATTCAACTGAATCCAATTATTATTTTAAAAAATTATGATGTATTTTATGACGAATTGTTAGAGCAAAATTTTTAAAATTACAAATCTAAAGATCCATGTTTTAAATTCTATTTGACTGAGATTTTTCCATACCCTGAATAGATTATTAAATCAGAATGCACAAATGATTTCTTTTAATGCGATAGATTATTAAATCAGAAAAACACAAATGCATATTGAAAAAGGAAAGCAGAGCAAAATTCGTTTATTAACTCTCGTAATTTTTTGTCAGTCATGTAATTTTTTTTTTTTAGATGTGTACGGACTAACCAGATAATGTGTGTAAATTATAAATACGGTATGAACTGAATAATGCATGCCGTCCGGCCAATCTCTAGAGCATAAAAGCTTCGTTATTGCCCAATTACTTGCTACTTTCTCATGTTTTGTTTCGTGTTTTTCTTTCTGCTCTTCTTTTTCTTGTTTTCTTTTATTTTATTTTTTTGTGTGTGTGTTTTCGTGTTTTGCGGCCGGAACATGGGAACATGGGCGCCTGCTCGCCTGCCGCACAACCGTTCGCCGCCTAAATGTGGCAGCTGCTACTTGGGGGCTACTCTGCAGCAGTGCCTGCCACATTTTTTATGCCTTTCATTTTCATGTCCACTTCTGCATTTGGCGCACGCTGAGCCTAAAAGACTGCACTTGAAAATTCTTATGGGCGCTGCAGAAGTTTTTCCCCCACTCCCATTCCCCTTCCCTGTCCTGCTTCCCGCTTCCCCTACCCCTTGCACTCCTGCCTCGAGCCATTTTCACCGTGCTGGAATGCGGCCTCTGCCTTGTGAGTAACTGCCAGCGCTTGGTTGCCCTTTTGATGGCCAATTTTATGATGACTCTGGTGTCTGGTTCTAGGAC